>OX596012.1:52072978-53272978 GCA_951394025.1 Heteromyza rotundicornis
CAAGAAAATCGGGGCGTGGCTTAAACGCTTCACTTAAGCCGCGGAACATTTTGATCGAGCCAATGATCGCGAACCCAAGATTGGAAAACGGGCGCTTACACTGACCGAATGAATGGCATTTTGTTCACGAATTCGTGCGATCTAAATGCACCTTAAGATTCGAGCCGATTTTGTTGTTACTGATTGGCCGTGCCGTACACTATAAACGCCGGCGATTAATTTAGTTCGGCTTGGGACTCTCTAAGTGCGCTTCGACTTTCCTCGTTCGAACAAATTGTAGATTTTGTTTAACAATTGGCCAACAACTCTCGCTCCAGATCTCCTAACTTTTCCAAAGCGAAAAGGGAATGGAGTAACTTAAAACGCAAAGGGAAATATAGCAGATTGAAATTCGGTAAACGTAGCTATTTGCTTAGTTGTGGAATTCGTTAAGACGGCTTCGTGCATCCTTCAAAGAACTGCATTCGTCTCTAAAAAAAGACGCTTCAAAGAACCTTAAAATGTATACGAAGTACGTACATAAATGAACGAAATGTTGAGATTATTATTTAATTTACTCGAACTTATTCCAGACGTTCAGAACAACAACACGACGAATTTCGCAATTCCAAGCAAGCAATAAACAATTTGGGAAGAAAGCAACATGAACCAGCAGTCGGCGTTACCGGACTCTGCGTATTGTGTGCAAAGCTCTCTGTTTGTGTGTGCGCGCGGTGTAACGACTACTACTGTTCACCGGACTGCCAGCGCAACGATTGGCATCGCCACCGATACATCTGCTTTCCTATGCCGTGCGTAGCTGCCTTAAATATTTATATGTACATAGAGTGCATTTGCTTACTCATTTATCTCGACTTTACAGAGCACTGGTTCCAGCTAATTTGTTTACTGCAAATGCATTGGCCGAAGCACGGCCATTGTTAGCATCATCGGTGACCCCGAAAAATGGAGTTCAGACGAAGCCAAGTATGCCTGCATCGCCTGTGCAGCAGCAACAGCGGCCAAGTAGGAATATGTCTGGCTCTGTCAATGGTGACACTGACAGCCAGTACAATAACAACAAACAACGCATAGAAAAACCCACAATGTCCCCAGCGATGCCGTTATCCCCACTTCCAAAAGCCAGCAGTCGTGTTTTGCTCACAGGGTTCCGCACGCCTAACCGCTGCTATGTGCGCTCACTTACAAAGGAAGCCGATGAGGGATATAATCGGGTCGCCAGAAAAGTCGACGAATACGGCAAAACCGCGCCACCATTGAGCAAGATGCCCAAACCGAATAGCTACGCCATTACTGAGCAGGGCGATGTCATGTGTCGCGTTCAGATATTGTCTGTTCGTCAGAACGGCATCCGAATACTGTTTTGTGATCACGGCATCACTGGCAAACGACAGCTCCATGAGCTGCGACAAATTTCGGACGACATCATTCTTCTGCAGCAGTACCCAGTGATGCTGCAACTGCGTAACGTGGAGAACTACGCTATAAACAACCGGTTGACGAGTTTCCTATCGAAGTTCCAGGACAGCGAGTTCAAAATAACATTCGCCGAGGATGACGAACGTGGTGGGTCGGTGGAGCTGTTCGATTGGAACTCGGAAGAGATGCTCAATAAGGAAATTGTACGGTTCTGCAGCAATATGGAGGTTTACAGTGACGCCGGAATACGCAAGACTGAGAGCAACGCCGGCGACAGTTCAGCAAACAATTCCTCATTTGCTAATGGAATTAGCCCAACCAATGGAATCAAAAGCAGCACCGAATCTATAACGGTCGTCGCTCCAGCGCCTAATCAAACCCAAAAGCCTGTTCTGATTCCGGTAAGAAAGTATACATTAGGGCGATTCATTTAAATTGGGAAGCCCCTGGGAAACGATTCAGTTGTGCAGATGAGCAGTCAAAACATATGAAATTTGACAGTTCTTTTAAGCAACTGCGCGTTTTCGAGGGGTTTCCCACTATAGATGAATAACCTTATTACTTCCATAAATATCTTATTGTTGAGCTTTTTTGGCGTTGAAATTCCAATTGTATTTTTTTTACTTTCTAAAAAAAAGTTTTTTTTCTTCCTTAAAGCCTTTCAAGACACACACTTTAGCCGCGAATGCAAAGAACATCAAAGCGGTCGTTCTTGATAACTCTGGCCTGACGTACGGCTTCTTTGGTTGCATAGCTGAGTCTGATTTGTCCCATCTGGCGACAGTACAAAAATTTCTTACCGAACTGGAAGACAACGAAACACCGTACAAGCCGGAGTAAGCGCCAAGCTCTCGTAATCAAAGTATCGCTTCTTACTAAACCCAATTCCATTCCATTCCAACAGAATGAACGAATATTGCATTGCCAAGTTCGAGAATGAATGGTATCGCGCCAAAGTAACTGATGTTTTGGAAGGCGCCGACTATACGGTCATGTATGTGGACTTCACAAACGAGAGCACTGTAACGAGCAGTGACATACGCCGCTACCCCATCGAATTGACAGTGGATTGCCGCACACAACTGTGCCTCATCGATGGTGGGTTTTGCATTTGCATTCCGAAATTTGTATGCAATATCTGTTTGTATGTGTCGGCTGTCGGCCGGTTTGTTGTGGTTTGTTTTCAGGCTTGGACTCACATTTCCCGCTCAATGAGAAACAGGAGAAATTCGTCAAAGGCGAGATTAAATTCCAAAGCAAAATTACCATCGACCAGGTGAAGGCCATCGAGGATCAATGCATCATAATTGAATGCCGAAGTTTAGTTGCCAAGATGTGCGATCAAGGCCTCATATAGAGAAACGCTACACCGCATACGACAGACAACTCCCAATAAGATTTAATTTTCGATGTATATTTGGCACGAGCCTTCGCCGCAATGGCAAGAAGATTTTTTGACTGCATGAGCATGAGTATTCTATCCCAAACTGAAATGTTACGAAATGTGATAGATTAGATCCAATATACGGTTTTATATGTTACATAAACAATCATTGAAGAATGAATGATAAATTTGATTTGAATAAAAAGAATACTTTATGAAAGACACTTCCAGATGCAATGATTTCGATGGTAGAGCTCCAGTCTAGGGGCCACAGACTTCTTGAATTTTAACTCCTTCGACTTTTTTATAGAAAAGTCCATTCTCGGAACCAATTACAAATTAATGTGATTGTAAACATAAAAACATGTATGTAATTGTAATGTAGCGGCTTTGTCCATATACAATTTAATTGATGGTGAAATGCATAAATTACGCCAGAGCGTCAGAAAAGAACATTATTTGAGATGATAAAAATTAAGATTTGCTGCATGGAAATTAATCCAGTAAGGGATGGTCCTTTAAGTTGGGCGACACCTACACATGTTGTGATTACGACGAGAGCACAGCAATTTCCAAAACAACCTAGCAAATATGCACGATAAGCACGCGTCTCAGGTCCCAATTATACTTGGGAGGTTTCGGAACTATGGCCCTTGTTCAAAATGGTGCTACGTCTCCGTTTAATTTGTTTGCCACTATGGTCCTTTGCACTTTCAACACTGCATACTAATGTGGATTTAAAATTTTATTGTTATCTAAGTACTTAGTGAACTATAATTTTGAATCGACATATTAAGGGGAGTGATAATACTTCGAAGCCGAATTGAAAACAAAATAAAGGAAAGCAGGTATTATTTAAGCACAATCATGATATGTCCCCAGCGAATTGACATGCAAATCGAGATTTCCTAGTATAGTGTAAAAGTAATTTGCGGGTGTTCACGAAATGATCAGTTGTGTACACAGTTGGGACACTCATGCCATATAAGTTCGGACAGACATTTGAATATTCCAATTTGTGGTTATTTTATATCTTTTTGCGGCCAAGGGCTAAATCTCCCGGATATTTTATAATGATCAGAAATCCGGTACGAAATGGTTGAGGGAACATATAACGGTATATTTAAAGAAGTACAAACATTTCATTGATATAAGTTAAAAAAATAAAAGATTCTGGCATCCAGTAGCATGTATACAAAAAAAAAGCCTCCAGGGCATGGTGAAAGTGTAAATGTGTGTATATCGAGCAAGTCATGTTGAAATAGCTTTAGGAGAGCATCTTCTCCAAGTCGTGTACTTTGAGCAAGTACGTGTCTTCGCCTTGCTTCACTGCTCGGCATTTGATGACAGGATTGGCGTTCGTTGCCTTTACAAAGGCACCATGCTGGGCCGCAGTCAAGGCTGAAAAACGGAAGGAATCGCCATTGAAAACGAGCCTAGAACTAAAGGCAAACCCATGTAATCACCTTCAACGAAGCACAGGTTGGCATTCGCGGGGAACATCAGATCCTTCGTTATGGACATGATTTCCTGCTCGGAGACTTGGCAAATGTTGCCGTAATCAAGGAACATGACCAGGTAAGTTCCGTCCGGCGCGCGTTGCAAGCACACGGCACGATACCATTCGCCATCCTCGGCGTAAATGGCCAAGCAGATCTCGTTGACTCTGTGGGAAAACCAAAGTGAATTTTGTGCACAATGCAGTTAGGAGAGAAGGAGAAACTTACTTCGGCGCGTAGCCCTTCTTGATGTGCGGACATTTGCAGTACTTATTGAGCTTGGCCAGGCATTCGCTCATTGTGCGCATATTGCCGAAGTCGGCCGCGGTAATGTAGCCCTCGCCAATCTGCGAGGTATCGAGTACGAATACCTGCACATCCGCGTCGGTGGGTATTGGAAATACCTCCAAATGATCCAACATGTAGGTTACGCCGGACGCAGCGGCCATTAGCTCATCCACATTCAGATTGGGTATGACCGAATGCCGATTGGTGGCCGAAGAGCTGGCGGCCTCTGGCAATGCGACTGGTGCCTGAGTCACAATCGGTGTGTTGGGCGGAGTTGGCGGCAAAGGACAGTCCTCGGCTTTCGGCTGCTCATCTGTCATATTCGACCTGGATGTGGATGGCGCGGTATCTGCGCGTTTTTCAAACAACAGCGGCAGCAGACTCTTGCTCAGCGAACGGCCGTCGGTGGTGCCATACAGAAGGTCCACCGTATCCGATTTATTCGGCTCAAATTTCAGATTGAACTCTGCTGCGGCCGCCTGGATTTCTTCGAGTGTGGCGAGCGCCTTGCTGTCCGGCAATGGACTGGGAATGTTCTCCAAGTATACGAGCTTAACGCGATGCATATACACCGGCATTGAACGAAGAAAGTGGTTCGGGATACGAAGCGAGTAACGCGAAATGGCACACGAAGAGCCCGTATCAATGTTAAGAACTTGGAATGAACCGCTGGAGTCGGTGGGAACAGCCACAATCTGTAACAACAAACAAATAAGTGCTCATCGGAAGAACATGTTCCGCCTCGAACTTACCTCGCCCCTGAAAAATACATCTGCTGCATCCACGTTGGTCATGGCCATGACAATGTCGCCTTTCGAAGGGCCCTGGTCTGCCTTGAAGCTTCCGCATTTGGTGGCCAACGCGCGGAATATATTCCTTGGTGGCAGTGATGGACGAAATGCAAACCTGAAAATGGCTTTCGATATGCGTAACCACGACTTGGCTGCAATCGGCCAAGCTCTCCGTCCAGTACTTGATGCCCGGCAATTCACCGAAATTGCCGGTAAAAGTGGAGACCAGCACATCGTGTAGTTTGTGTTCGCCCGCGTATAATGAGGCTTTCGCCGTTTTCGACTGAGCTCCACTAGGCAAAAGCTGCAGCGAAAGCTTGGTTGATGTGGCTTCCAGCTGCGATTCAATAAAGGCTTCGTCAGGAACGTCCTTGGAAATGCATAAAATGTGCATTGGCTGCGTGGTAAACGCATCCGGAATCCTTTTGACTTGTTGGCAGAACTCAATGCTGCCTTCATCGAGCAGATAGACGAGGAACTTATGCCATCGGCCATCTGCCAGATCGCCCAGCAGGCAAGCCCTGCGCCAGCCGCGGCTAGTGCGCGTAGCTACGAAGTCGCCCTCAGCAGGCGACGAGTCGAAGTCGAATTTGAGACCATGCTCAGTATTGAGGTAATCATCGATATCGGACAACTTCTGTAAACCGACGCCTAGTCGAAAGAGCGCATTTCGTCCTCCCGGTAGGATTTTCTTCAATACTATCTCGGGACTCACTTTGAGTAGATCCACTGGCAGATGCAGCGGCACTGATTTTGGCTTTATCTCCGCCATGTAATATCCCTCTGCTGTGCTGTCACCCAGCAGTCGTATGGTGATGACAGACTCCAGCTCAAGTGGGCCACACTCCTTGGCGACGGATACGCGGAAGGCGTAAGCGCTCAAGTTGCCCATGAGCGGAGTGGATGGATAGAGCTTCGAAAACGGCACTTGTAGCTCATTGCCGTAGTCTATTAGACGCACGACCGCTTGTTGCAGTTCATGGTTGATATCGATCACCTCTGCGCGGTAGAGCACGTTGGCGAGAGGAGCCGCCACCAACACGCCCAACCTTATTTCGCTCGAAATGCACGGCGTGTCCTTGCAAATATTGCGGTTCAAATCCGTTAAGAGTTTGTTCAGCGAATTGTTGTTCTTGACCTCGGTGACCCACAGCAAATTTCGTTCGATTTCATCTACGAACTGTACGATGACGTCAAAGAATCCCTCTGTCGGCGGCATGAAGCGGTTTTTCCATGCCGGTATTTTAGCCACCACACGGGGCTTCAGTACAAAATCTTCGTCCGTGCGTGCCATTAGGCTGATGCTGTGGCTGTTTGTCGGAGGCAGCGGGTTCCGTGCCAAGGATCTTGGGGTGGTGTCAAGTGGATTGCGGCGCGAATCATTCGGCCTGCTTGGACGGTGCATTTGCGATGGTGCCCTGCCCGACTGTTGGAAGGACGTACTTGGACTATTCGTGCCTTTGATGGGAATCAACCTTCTAGAAATTGGACAGAATTCAGAATCGATGGTTAGGGAGCAAGCACTATGTAACCACTTTTAACTTACGGTATTTGGTAGCATATGGATTTGTGCTCGCGCCAGTCTAGCATTTGGCAATCAACACTGCAGTAATTCTCCAGACAACGTTGGCACATCAGCGTGGCCGGCTTGGAGCACTTGTTGCAAATTCCATCGGGCATTTGCGACATTTTTCTTTTATTCTAAAACGGATCCGAAAGTTAACTTTATTGAATGCGCAAACAATATAGAAGTCAACAGAAAAAATGCTTTGAAAACGACTCTCGAATAACGGCACAGTAAAGTGTTGCCAAATTGAGGTTAATTTCCACAATCAAGGGAATTTTTTACTTAATAATCGCAGTGATGCCTTTGGTATTGCTCGAAATTTCTTAATTCTTAACAAAAAAAAAAACAATTTTTCCCTCAACGGATCAACCCTCAACTATAAAAATAAAAATATCAGTTCTGGAACTTTTTAAAATTATTAATTCATTTAAAAACATAAATGAACTTGCCACATAGGAAAGGATTTCAAAATTTTATTTTTCTACTGTTTTTTTAAAAAGGTTAAATTTTACTTAAATTTTTGAACTGAATTGCATTTGAAGAGGCCCTCAAACTTGCAATTTTTTATTAAAAAACATATGTTCTTTCTCATAGATAAAAAGAAATAATAAAAAAACTTGGCATGCCCAGCGGGAAATCAAGCATATGTGCTCTTTGGGTAGCGGTACATGTCGATGCAGCGCTTCACAAACACTTACTTCTATTGATATATCCAATTAAAACTAGAGCCCGACCGATAAGCATTTTCAGGCCGAAGCCGAAGCCGATGCCGAAGGTCAATTGGCAGCCTATTACTTCGGCCGACGCCGAAGGCCTATACCGAAGCCGAAGCCGAAGCCGATACTTAAAAAAAAAACCTTTAAAAACTTGTTTTTTCGTGTATTTTCATTCGAATTCGAGTATATAAATACACATTTAGTTTTTTAAGGAACTAAAAATGTATTTAAACAAATAATAAAAGTAACCAAAAGAATTCACAAACAAATCCTAGGTCAAAACTAACAATAGCCTCAAATTATCCCATATATCCCGTGTAAGAACAATTGGATTTTTTTAAAATCACTTTTAAAAATTTGGAGTAAAGCTTAAAATAATGGGAATTTAGAAGAAATGGTAGAGAATTCTTCACAGAATAAATCCATCTAAGTAGCTTGGTAAGTAGTTGATGGTAAAAACCACCTGTGAAGCTTTGAACTTTAAATGTAAAATTTTACCAAAAACGGTCCTGGATTTCAGCACCTTTTCATATATGTTGGCGCAGCAATTTGGGCTACATTTCTAAAAGGTAGAATCCTTCCGTGAGCCTCCTACCCCTATATTTGAAATTTGATACAGTTTACCAGGACTCCTTTTAACATAGACATCAGGGCAAGTAGTAGCTTCTAAATCTATATTTAAAATTCAGTAATCCACCCAGAAAATGTCCAAGGATGTACTTTGTGGCAGTTTTAACCTCGTGCCACGCAATTTGAGACGAGATTCACTCAATATTCGATGATTACTAATTTAAATTTTAATCATATTTTTTGTTTTGTGGGCCTCTTATGTCCCATTGGAAATTCCATCAATTACACAATTTTACATTCAAGTCTCAAAAAAATCAGTAAGAATTTAGATGTGATGTGGGCTAGAAAATCGTATCGTAAAAAATTAGTTTTGGTTTTCGGTGTCGCAAAAATAAGGAAAAAAATTGAAAAGCTTCGGCCAAAACTTCGGCCATTTTTCGGAAAAACCGAAGCCGAAGCCGAATGTGAATTTTTGGCCGATAACGGCCGAAGCCGATGCCGAAGCCGATTAATCGGTCGGGCTCTAATTAAAACCAATATGTATTTTTAAACTAAACTCATAAAATATTTTCAAATCAAACATAAAGTCAAAAATGTTAAATCATTTCGTTTTACAAAAGACAAAGTAGAAATTTATACAGTAACAAATAATTCCTTACAGTTAATACAATTTTACATTCCTAGCCTACAAAAAAGCTACTTTGTAGGCACTTAAAATTAAATTAATTTTTCTTTTGATAATGCTAACTCCAATTAGCTCCACTCTTTTGGGAAAAAAAGGAAAGGAAGACTCACACATTTAACATATTTTCAAGTATAAAAAAAATTTTGTATTTCCAATTAAAATGACAATATTTTCCATCCAAGTTTTTCTTTGGTTTGGTTTTTGCTTTGTTTTTTTTTTTCTAACAAACAACTTGATTCGAACATTGTAAGCTTATCGAGTTTTAAAAACTGTTCTATTTCCAAATTTGGATTTTATCATGTTGAAAATGATATATCCAACGCATACAATCTTATCATAAAGTACAACTTCACACAACTTAGCAAACGCCAAACGTGGCATTCATACTATGAGCTATGCATTTCATAGTTCTTTTGGTTATAGGGTAGACAAACGTCGTTCAGGCCGAGCTTTTCAGTTCTTACTTATCTTGGAAAAATTCTATTGACTCAGCTTGTCCGTGTTGGCAAAACAAAAGGCCAAATCTCATTTGAGCCGTTCATACCTATTGGAATTTCAATTACTTTTTCTGAAACAGTTGCAATTCAATATTCGTCAGAATGAGAATTTCGTGCAGTTGGCTGCTAGTTCTGTGCGTCGGCCAGTTGCCAATTGGAGCGCATGTCACCCCCATCGTTGGTGGGCGAATGGTTAAGACAGTGGGTGGTAATTTATAAATAGCCAACCATTTTGAAAACACCCCTAACACCATTGTGCCAACTTTCTTCCAGATGTCCCCAAGTATCCATATATGGTGTCACTACAAGATCGGCTTGAAGCTAACGATAACGGTGTAGTTGAATACCAACATTTCTGTGGTGGAAGTCTTATTGATGTGAATTGGATTCTAACAGCAGCTCATTGTATTTGGAGAAAGTACAGAAGCATTAGCTCATTACGCGAATTTCTTAACTCAAGTTCCTAATACATTTTCAGAGAAATCGAAAAGGTCGTGGCGGTCATCGGATATGAAAATATTTCTACGACCGATCAGTTACTGCGGCACAATATTGAACGTGTGGAGTACATATATTTTCAGCCGTAAGCCCTCATTAGCCCAAACGAAAAAAGACTATTTTAACTGCTCGCATTCAACTCCACAGGACAAATTATCAAAATGACATTGCGTTGCTGCGACTGCGTCCGTCCTATGCTCAACCATACACTCCGTTGAACTTTGCTGACTCCTTTGCTGAGCTACCACAATATGGAATGAAAGCCAACAGAAGAAGTAAATATGGAAAAACTATCGAATGAAATAGCATTTCATTGCCACGATTTGTAGATCCTTGCAGGATCATCGGATACGGAGCGAAGAAACATGCGGGCGAGATTCAAACCAATCTCCTTGAAGCAGAGGTAAATGTAATTTCGAGTAAGGAATGTCGCAAGATATTGGGTCGGATTTGGGCACCCCAAAACGGTGAAAATACTATTTGTGCTTTGGGGAACAACCAAGATACCTGCCAGGTGAGCAAACGAAATTTATATGCGAGTCCTTGTGTGGAAATAACTAAAATTGTAAAACTGAAGGGCGATTCGGGCGGTCCCTTAATTTGCAATTACGCTGGGCGTAGCTATATTTACGGAATTGTTTCGCATGGACTAACCTGCGGTATTACCGGCATACCGAGCATCTATACTGTGACTATACCATATGTGGACTGGATTGATTTGATTGTCAACGGTTGAAGTATTTCGCATAATCTGATTTTATTATCTTTTTAATAAATTGTTGGTAGTTCGTTTTTCCTAGATAAATATTTGTATGTATGTATATATAAGCATTTATACGTATATAAATAGTGAAATGTCATTGGAGCTTACTCATAGTATACATTAAAACGAATTATATAATAATATATATATATAGGCACTGAACCGCTATTTCTTATCGTTACTTTTCACTTTCGAGTTTGTGTCCGCCCCCTCGGATTCAGACGGAACCTCTTCCACGCGATCAGATAGCTTTCCGGTGCCTGTTTCTGGCAGCGACAGTGTAAGCAGGCCTGCTACTAAAACGCAGCAACCGCAAATCGTTGTTGGAATGTACCAGCCAAGAACACCCTGCAAACAAGACGTGAATCAACCATTTATGTAGCTCGTATTAACGGTAAATCGATCAATACGAACCAATACGTCCACGACATATGGCGCCGATATTGAGCCGACATGGGCCCATGTTGAACACGTGCCAAGCGCAGAGTTTCTAATCTCGGTGGGATACAGTTCGGCCGTGTATAATGTAACTACGGAATAGGTGGCACTAATGCCAAAGCGTCCAAGCATGGCGAATGAGACAATCCAAGTGGTGCTGCCTTTGAACGAGAATTCAACTTAGTGTTGGTAATGTCTTAACTTTTATATATACACTTGTGTACCTGAGGGCACCACCAACACCATCAAAAGGGCCACACCCGTAAACAGGAACAAGGTCATTGTAGTCAGGCGTCGTCCAGTGTATCTGAGCATTACAACGGGCACCAAATACGATGGCAGATCAACGAGACCAGTGCCGGCCACATAGAGATACCGGCTAACAGACAAGTTCGACGCATTCAGTGCTAAGGGAGAGATATTTTCAAGTTATTGTTTCAGTTAAACGGACAATGGAATGAGTCAACCTACCAGTAACATAGTAACTGAGCGAAGTAACACAGAACATGAAATACGAGGTGAATATTAATTTGCGAACTTTCCAAGTGGCAAAGAGTTCAATAAACTGCTTCAAGGGACCTTCCCTTATCCTACGGCATAGCGAAATGTCCACGTCTTTCTCGTCAACCTGTAATAGAAAATGCGTTACAATAGAACACAATTCATTAGTTTTGACTAGAAATTTTTGAGTGAGAATCGATTCATTAATGATAATGTTTCTCTGTTTATCAGCAACCAAATTCTAGCTCGTAATTTCTCAACACGACACTATTCAAAAAACTCCAAATCTTACTGGTTTCTTGGCGTTGATAATCCCAGCAGCAGGGCTCTCGATTTCATAGTGACTATTCTGCTTGAACAATATCCTATATGCGGCAGCATAGCGTTTCTTTGTTATTAGCCAACGCGGTGATTCATTGAGCATACTGGGTTCACATCAATTACAATGAAACACAAAATAGTACAGATTAAATATTTTCTAAAATTGTCAAAAGAATTCAAAATTCTATATATAGTACAAAGACGTACTAGCAGTTCAGTATCAATAACAAAGCGGGCACCGTTAATGTGAGTTGGAGATAACGCCATGGCTCCACCAAATACGCGGCCATTGCCAAGAGCAGCAACCCAATCGGATAAGAAGCGGAGAAGGCGATAGACATCCAAGAGCGATGTCTGAGGCAGATATTTTCCACGACTGTGAAGAAGAGAGAGCGCTTGTATCATTACAGAGTCCTTACATATACTTAGTGAAATATGCTGTTCCGTACTCATTGTGAATGCCGGATAGAAGAGTCCCGAGGAAGCGGCTCCCAGCCCAAAACGGCCCACCAGGAACAAACTGTACCACGGCGAGAAGGTGCAGAAAAAGCTGGAGATGATGAAGAATGCGGCGCCCAGCGAAAACGCTGACTTGCGTCCAAATCTATAAATGAATCGAATTGTTTGAATACATCCTAATCATCCCGTATTAAGAACAAAATCCCTAATGCTTACTTGTCGGCGAAAATACCAAATGAAAATGATCCAAAAAACTTGCCAACCGATAGAACAACCTGCGCTGATGTCCGCTGCAACGCACGCTCGCACCTAATTTCAATTTATTATGGGAAATTTCTTTATTAAATAAAATGCTTGGATTATCTAGAAATTCTATCATTACACAAGCTCCCAGTCAGCCACAAATGTAGTTTCAGGCGCCTCAAACTCGTACGAGCCCTTGGCTCTGCACGACACCTCGGTGGGAAGATTCACTTCGGCGCTATGGACGGTATAGTTGAGCGCCTCTTCATAGGACATTTGCGAAAGTTTTTTGTAGTCCCAGTCCCACACGGTGCAGCCATTTGTGGTCAAGTCTCGTTGTGTAATGCTGCTTTGCTGTTCGACGGTCCAATTTGTAATGCGTAGTTCGTCGACCCCGCACCATTGGGCGTCTGGTAAATGACCGAGCAGAGTATACGATGAAACGTGGAATCCATTCAGTATATTTGGAGTTACGCAAAGGAAGAATATGGACCTGTTTAAGTAAAGCATTTAGTATAAGTATGCAAGTATAGTCTGAAAATATCAAGAAAATCGAAAAGGTTTGAAACAAAAATTCAAAAAGGACCTCCAAACTTAAAAGTTAAATAGAGTCCTTCACTTTGTTAACCTGGAGAATTCTCGACAGGGTATTGCCATTTGGTACGTAGTTTATCCATTCCGTGAAAAATCCCACGACCGAAATGTCTTTATTGCGCTCATTCATAGCCAAATTTAGTTCTTACTAAACCTTACACCATCTTAGTAGCTGTCAATTGATTATCCGTCAACTAAGTATGGTACTAAAGTTAAGTTTGGAACTTAACTTGACTATGAATATGGACCTGTCTTTAGCAAACCACTTATGATTTCTATGCGCAAACTAATAACTTTCTTCCGCAAATTGGTTAACTATAGTAACATTTTTATGTCAAAAAAATTAAAGATGACCATGGACACAATCCATTAATATAAAAAATATGAAAAAAAATGTAGAACCATCTTTGCATGTACTACAAAAATTAAGGTGATGTGTCTTTTTATGAAAACCGAAAATGCACTATTGCATGCAAATTAAACAATCTTTTAAAATCAGCAGTTTGCAGTTTAAGCACATGTTTAACACATCGTAAAGGGTAAAAGTCGATGTTTTATTTTATCATACAACAATCACAAATTTATAATGGAAGTTTCTAAAATATGACTTATCGCGTGAGCACCTTCGAAATCATTTTTTTTTTGTTCTCCCGAAAAGTCAATGAAAAACACATTTAATTGTATTGCCGCCGCAACGCAACGACGTACATATGTATGTACGAGTATATCAAATTGTTGTTATTAAATTACTTTTCCAAAACGACACAATTCCCGGCATATATCAGAACTGGATATGGTCCCACATCTGCCTCTCATATTTGTTTGTTTTGTTCGACTCTAGGAATTATCCCGATGCTCTCTGGGACACAATGCAATGTACATGAGCTCGTGAGTAAAATCTCTCGAATATTTTAAAATTTTATAACATTGGCCTATATTGCATTTCCTCGTGTGTAAAAAATCACTGTCAAGGAATATAAAAACTAATTATACTCTTTAAATTACAAAATCGCAAGACAAGACCGTAATACGGCAATTTTAAAATATGTCTACATGCGCTTTTAATAGCTTCGCTAAATCAACTGCCTTCCTCATTAAACGACTGTGCGCACAAAACTTTTGCCCACAACACAATCGAAAAGAGTCTTCCAAAGACAAAGCTCCATTGCATTAGGCACATTTCAGTTCAAAACGTGTCCGGCACGTTTTATTCATTAGACACTCAACAGAGCTTGAATGCTCACAGCGAACACGATTGCACGCATGCTAACTGAAATGCTACCAGATGGGCATATTCAAGTTCAAGTTCAGTAATTGCATTCGTCCGAGTTTCAACTTTTGCCAGTTTCTATTCAGTGTATTTTGCCAAATGGTGAGTATCTCGAAACAGTGTTTGTCGACTTAGGCGGTTATTGCTTTTAACCACAAAAATATTGTAACATAAACACCAATCGGGCAATTTTTGAGGTCAATACTAATATTTAAATATTTCAGCGTTTCGCATTTTAATTTAGTGTTTGTTTTGGTTTCTCTTTCCGTGGCACTCCCTTAAATTTCAAAATTCGCGATTGACTTAAAGGCCCAGTATCGTTTTGAGTAGCTTAAATTGGGGGTCATTACGGTAGTGAATTATCGCCAGTACGAAAGTTGTCACGGAACTGGTGAATTTTCGGAGCTCATTACTTAGAGAATACAACGCTTGAATAATGAAGTGAGTGAAGAATAATATGAACAAATGAATTGGCATTTGTTTCGGTCTCACTGACAAATGCAAGCACTCTATAAATGTGAACGATAATGGAGGAAGAATGATGCACCATATCAGCGCCAGCGCGAGTGCAGAAATTCTACCTGTACGCATGTATGTGCGAAGGTAATAGCAGTGATAAGCGTTTCAAAGTGAATGAAATCGAAAACTCAATTCATTAAATCGCCTGACTTGACTGACACTGCAACTAATGCCTTGGATACAGCAATGCATGCATTGATTGTAATCATCATCCTGTATCGATTGTGAATTAGTTTACATTCAGTGAAACGATTTCATCTCGACAAACTTTGGAACTTTGATTGCACAACACTTCTTATCAATTAGTTAATTTGTGTATAAATTTCTGAAAAGTGCACGAGCAATGCAACTGGCAACTGGCTGGACTATCACTGTTCTGGCGTCGGATTTGGGACGAGATAATCTTTAGTGAACAACTCCAACTAAGTAGTTTATTGCAATCTAACAAAATACACAATTGGCTGTATCGAAGGCAATGTATTTTTCTGAAATACAAATGATTGGCAGGTACATATTTTTGGATTAGACCAATAAAACATTTCCACCGCTAAAGAAAGTCATCCTAACAATGGATACGGTCATATCGAACCTAATTAATACACACTCACTAATTTGAACTGTTTAAATTGACATTGAAATGATTTTTGTTAAGGAAATGAACATTGATAGTTAGAAATAATTGCGAAGAACATGTAATCACTTCATACACTGAGAAAAAAAATCCATGCATGGTTATGATTTAAAAAGGGTATCGCTTTGAAAAAATCCACACTGCTCAGTTCAATCAAATCATTAACATTTCAGTCACAAAACATTACAATTGCAGTCGTGAAACAACATTTCAGTCTCAATTAATCAATGGGCAGTTTCAAAAAAATTTAAACGTTGACCACGAAACGTTTAAATTCAGAACGTTTTATATTGATTTTTTTTCCAGTGTAGGTAGTGGGAGTATTAGTAGTGTGTTATTATTGAAATTAAGGTAGAATTCGTTGATTATATTATTTAATGTTTTTTTTTTGTGAATTTCTATGTAATGTTACAGGTTTGAAATCAAATTTATTAATTATTCAAAACGCAAAATGTTGATTATTTTGAGTGATCAATTTCGAACTCGCTTCGGTTTTTATGATAATGCAAATTCATTCTTAGATCAATGAACTTAAACTTGCTCAATTTTTCAAGATTTCATACATGTTCGAGGTTATATTGAGACAACTTTGTAAAAACGTGATTTGGTTTTTGTATTCATTATAAACGATTCTAATTTGAACTTGAATACGTCATAAAATAAAAAAAACCAACACTGGGCTGGATCAAGGTTCAACTGTAAGAAATTTATTTCGACGTTTCCTCTGCGATCTTATTTCGGAAGTATTAAATTCCTACGCAGTTTAGAAATTACAATTACCAAACAAAGATTCCTCCATTTCCAGCGCGATCTAGCTCATTTGTGACGATTTCTTTGTAGGCCTCCTCGCTGATAGTTTCTTTTGGTTTCTCACTGCAGTCTTTAGTCATTGCTGTGGGTACTGCGGAACTTTGTCAGGCAAAGTTATTTTTTTCAAATTTGAACGACTTTTACAAGTTTTTATAAACAATCACAATCACAATGACATTAAATTTTATACCCCAAATGTGATTCACTTCAATTCACTTGAACGATCTTTAGTGAGACGAGCACTAAGTGGAGTCAAATTGAACATAACCAATTATTTATGCGTCAAAAGTGCAACAGCGAATAGCGGCTTTTTTGTTCTGCTTGGCATTGGCCTTTTCTAATAGTATACGCATCAGCTTTCGCCCAACAATTGACTTTCACTTTTGTATGGAATGGAAGTTTTTTTTTTCCCCTCCCCAACACAATCTTCGATGCGGTGATGGTGGTGGCGGAACGTCGTCTAAAAAATAACTTTTCACTTTTCCTTCTATATAGAATTTTCAACACCGAAACTGTATGATAAGTACTGTTTCTAATTTTAGTAATACAGTGTAGCTGCAGTAAGGCTGACAAACGCTCCAACTCGCCCGAGTGCGTTTCACTAACTAAGCCACTAGGCTCTCGATCGCTGAATAATATACGAGAAATGCTAACGAAATCATCACAACAGCGAGCACACACAACCGAAACAGATTATTTTAATTTGGATTTTAAGTCAATCCGATTTAATGTACTGCTTTATTGTACTAATTTTTAAACTAATGTTCAAAAACATTTTCAGTTTTCAGCAATCCGGCGTAGTGCTGAATGAGGAAAGGAGAGTGTTTTCGGAAGGGACATGGTCGATCATTTTTTTGTGAGTAATAAATATGTTTAGGTATATTTCTTACTTGGACCATCTCCCTACAATAACGTTCGCAATTTCACGCTAAATGCTTATTGTAATTGTTCAACTTTAGAATCGTTTTTATTCAAAAACTCCAACTCCAATTAAAAACAAACACTGTTTTCCGCAAGGTTTTTTAATTTATTTGCTCATTTCAGTTGTTGAGCTACAGCATTTGCTGGCATATTTGATTTTCATACAAAACTTTATAGAGCAGTCGAGGCTAATATAACAGACATTTTAGATTGCTTTGAAAGTGCGGCTCTCTGGAAGGAACCATACTGCCGTACTGCCGTGCTTAGCATTAACTACTCATTTTTAATTTGGAAAATTTCATTGTCTTTTGGCATTCGGTGTTGTTATAAAGTTCGCATATTTTTTCATAATTATTTTATTAAGCATAAATCGATGAATACATATGTTTTTCTAGAATACTTAAAATAATTTTTAAAAAACAATTCCATTTTAAAACATTTTAGAATATTTAACTTGAAAATAAATCGCATATTCATAGTGAAACTAAGTGAAACTCCTTAACTTTAGAATCTACTTTATTTGACAGATAATACTCTGATTTGACAGTTGCTAAGTGAATGTGGAGCTATTGGCGTTTTTACAATACAGTGGCTGTCACACGATTGTTTCGAGTTGTTAGAACCTTATTGATTCCAATTTCCGATACTTTTCGGGGATAGCGTCTCAAATCCACGAACTACTTAGTCTCGAACTGAATGTCTGACCAAATCTAATAAGCAGTCACAATTCGTAGCGCATGAATGCGTACATTCAATTATTTTTCTAGGTGACCAGATACATAAATATTAATTTAGAGGTTGATATGTACAAATATTATTAGTAAGCTTTATTTAGTCAGATTCAAAAGTGTCATCACACTTTAAAATGTTCGTTAATTGAATGATTGGGCCTAAGAAATGTTATGCGCACGAGTTCATAATCTGCAAAATTTGTATTTAACACAGCCAAAGAATATTTATCGAATCAGAAACTAGTGTCGTCAAGCGACACATAGTACCTTTGCGTATTGTTATATCCCAAGAACATATTTTTAAATAAAATTACGCTCCCTCACTATTGTTCAGATCTTTTACGATTATAACATCGTAACGCTTTTTTTTGCCACTTTTACTTCCCTTCTTGTAACCTTGACCTTCATGTAACGTCACGCACCCCTTATATGGCTTATGTTACGTAACATTTAACATTGAGTCTAATTCAATCTGTCTGGAAGGAAGAAAGAAAAAAAAACTAAAAATTCAAGAGTGATTTGAGCCTTGTTCGGTAACCAATTTCACTAACCTCCTTTCCTCATGGAGCGTTTCAGGGTTTATTGGACAATCCCTTACTCTAAGTTTTAATTAGGTATCAATTTATTCGTATGCTTCAAAATGTATGTTTGGTTCAATAACTTTCGTTTTGAATGTGTTTTACATTTTTAAAATAAATTTTTTTGTTATTTTTTTTAAAAGGAAAAAAATTGTGTTTTTTGTAAACCAAATAATAAAACAAACGACAAAATGTAAAAATTGCTTGGTAGTAATAAATCATTTATTTTTTAAAACAAAACCGAAAAGTATTGCCAATTTTTTTAACCCGAAAGCTTTTGCTTTTTTCCCTTTATGTGTTATATTATTAATGAGTAAGTATAATTATTTTCTGAAAACAAAAAAATGTTGTTGCATTGCAATTGTTTGTGTGTTTTGTTTCTTTTAGTTTCGCTTATTCAAATTTAGCTTTTCTTTCCCTCCACCTCATCGTCTTGATACAACGGGCGCTTCCTGGGAAGGAACTAACTACATCGCATTGAAAACATATAAGTTCGGTTTTTATGTATTTTTTCAAACATTATCATATCGACAATTTACCTTGCAACCCCTGCCTTAGTAGTGCTCACCGTTAAGCTGCAATCCAAAGCGAAATAATTCTTAATTCAAATGGCCACAATCTGAAGTTCTACTATCACTGAAAGATTTCTCAAAAGCGCAAACGCACGAATACATCACAAGTGGCCAACTCAACCTACATTTTCATTGACAGTGCTCCGCAATTGGAGGACCACTTGAGTGCGACGCTTTTACAATATACGCGCATGTTTTAAAGAATTCACTACAATATAAATTTGAATGAGCGGAAATATGGACAACTTTCCTTCAGCAACAACGAGCAAATACAAAAGAAATACATACAAGAAAAAAATAGCCATTCATAGCCGTGAATGACCATTCCACTGACTAACATCGTCAATTAAATAAGTTTCGTTTTTTGTAGAAGTTGCGTAATGCGAAGAGTACACCAGCGAAGTACAAGCTGTAGTTGGTGACATTGTAGAGGTTCCACGTGCTCATCCAGAGGGTGAGCCAGCTGTTTTTCCGCTTCGGAGAATCAATCAATTGGATTTCGGCAATATCCTGCCAAGACACCGTCTGTGGTCGTACAACGAGCAAGGCATTCATGGCCGCACGCAGGCCACTCTGAACGGCTCCGCCCAAGCGACCACGATATGAGGTGGCCGCTGCAGCAGAAGACGACCAAATGACTCGATTCCAAGGCGTGGTAAGCGGCAGATTTTCCAGAGAGCTCGCCTCATATGTGCGCTGGTGGAATTCTATGGGTAGCAGCATCTCATGGCCGAAGTGCAGCGCCAAAGTTTGCAGGACAAGCGAGCGAAGTAACGGCTCCTCGATGCCCTTCTCATGCACTGAGATGCCGGTATACGTCGTTGGCCGGTATTCGTGGCCCACAATTAGAGGTTCGGTACTGAAGAAGTCACCCGAATAGCCGGCCGTACGCCAATGACCCTCATTGTACTTTGCAATGAAGCTGGTAATCATTTGTCGGCTTCGCTCCACCGGCACTGACGGCTTACGCAGTTCCATGGGCATTGGCGGTACTATATAGATATCCTGAATGTTATTCCACGGTATGGCCAAGATGACAGCATCCGCTGTATGTATTTGAAACTCGGAGTCGCACACCTCCACGTAGTCGGTAAAGTGTCGTATTTCGTTGACTTTGCGCCAGGAGAGAATTTCGGCTAATTTCAGTTTTTCCAGATAGACCTGCAGTAATTTGTGACTGGAGAATTCCAGCAGTGTACTTGGGCATTCTATGTATCTGTGGAAGGTAGAGATCTGATGTCGAACCATAACATTCTAGGTATCTTCTACCTACAAATCGATTAGCTTCTTGAGACCGCCGCACGTACAGCAAACGCTCATGAACTCAGCATATTGTACGCAGCGAGCGTCGACACCGCAAATCAATTGCACCATACTCATCATGAACTGGCGGGACTTATTAAAGAATAGGCGATTGCAGATGTGTCTATGCATAGATTTGGATCTTCTGTGAGGACTGCAACGATAGCGAACATTATTTGAAGTGACCTTGTCCATTCATCATACCATAAGAGGGTCGCCTTTGTTATCTGCCAAAAGTCGACACTCTTATGTTTACATACTCATAGCGTCCCGGTTGGAACAAGTGCACTCGCAGCTCCAACTCGCGAATGTAGCGCTCCAGCTCGTGCTTGGCTAGCATGGAAAACATTCCGCGGTCAATGTCCCAACAGCGCTTCAGCATCGGCGCCACCCGTACTCTTCGTCGTGTCGGTATTTCCAGATGCTGCAGCAGTCGATGGATGTGATATTGGTCCTCGGTTATCCACTTGCCTCCAATTTCGCCCAAACTCGTGCTGCCAATTTGCCCACCAATGGTGCTGGTCGCTTCGAGAATTTTTACCTGCAGACTTTGTTCTTTTTGCAGTATCTTAACGGCGGATGTGAGGCCCGAAATTCCAGCGCCAACAATTATAATATCGACTTTAGCAGTTGCGGTTGACAATTGCTTTTCCATTTTTTAGACAAGTTTTGCTTTGAGTTCTTTGAGTCCGTTGAAAACTGACGCAAAGTTTGCGTTCTGAATTTGAAGTGAAATTCGTTAGGAGTTTGCGGTACACAATTCTGTGCCGACAAGCAATAATCACTTAAGTCGACTTTATCATGAATTGAGTTAGACCCTTTACGGTATTCTACTTAATAATACGCAACTTTTTTTGTCTCCATACAAACAAATTTTACAAAATAGTGAATAACTCGAAACTGTGTTTTTCGACTTAAGTGATAATTGCTTGTTGGCACAGAATTCTTGGGCAGTTTGTTTATGGTGTAGCTTTCAGCTAATATGTAAATTCAGCCTAAATGTGTGCCAAGCCAGGAAAAATAATAACGCCTGTGCATATGCAACAAAATAGTAACAAAATTAAAAAACCTGCGTCAAAAAATAAAGTAGAGTTGATGTACAATGGGATAAAATTCCATTCTATGTGGACAAAATTAAGTCGTGGTTTGATATATTTTATGCTTTATTTCGGGGTCAATAATCTAAAATTTTATGTTGTAATAAAAAAATTCAAAGTAACGTGGATAATATTTATTTAAATTTTTGGGGGTGTTTCGGGATTGCTGATCTCGAATTTGATGATAAAATTTACAAATTTAAGATCTAGTCTGCTAAAAAGCACTACCTAAGACGACTGCAATTGTCACTTTCTCCACATTAAGTGAAATACATACTATGTACTTCACTGAATGAAGAATTGGCACTACAAAATATACGTAGTTTTACACACGTGTACATTTGAACAGTATTCCTTTTATAGCTTAAAACGGTTCATATTATACCATTACGCAAGTTTTTTTTGTGTTGTGTGTACAATAAGCGATGGGTGAAAAAAAAACACGCATCCACAATTAACTATTTCACATCACTAACTCGAAATTGTGCTGTCCCTTACAACATTCAGCTACTTGTATACACAACACAAACAAAACAGGCTAGGCCTGTTGTATCGTTTAAAGGTACAACATCAATGCGTGAAATTTTCGGAGCAGTGACTCTTTTTGGATTTAGTGCAACAGCTGTTATGCAAACAATTGTTATTGCCAATTCCGAAATTGGAAATGGATAAAGATTACGCAAAAGTAAAGTTTAATTCATTTTTTGTGCATAATAAAAAAATTGTTATGTTTTTTCCTAGTTCGCTTACACTGTCACGCAGATTTCTATATAAATGCATCTTTGAACACAAAAATTATGGGTTGCCTCACAAACACCGAAGATGTCGGACATTGTACAATCATATATGCAGTGGCAGTTCTTTGATTTACTAATATTTTACAAATTGGTGGGTTGTAAGTCTATTATGTCAAAGTACCAAAAAAATGATTCTGAGATATAACGAAAAATTGGAAATTACAAGTAATGGAGAATTACATAAAAACGAAGCGTAGTATTAATTTTTGATGATTATATTCGGATTCAGAGTGAAAACATACATGAAAAACAGCTTTAGTTTATCATTTAACCACATCATTCAGCACTTTTAAAAGAACAAAAAAATAAAAATATTCTCGTATCTTAAAAACTAAAAAAATGCAAAAAAATTTAATATTTTTAAAACTTTAAAAATCGGTGGGAAAGTTTTAGTACTAAAACCACAAAAAGTGCATTTTTATGCGTTTACGGCGAAGTGGAGCGTGCTGGAAAAATTGTATGAATATATTCGAATTCAGCGTATCAAAATCTGTTATTATTTAACAAAAGTACTGTCACTGGACTTAGGTCCATTAGACCAAAATTGTTTTATTTTTCGTTTTTTTTTTTTGGGAAGAGATAGGACAAATTGCACAGTAGTATCGGACTACTCAAACAGAAGAATACATAATAGCTAACTCGTTTTTTTCTTTTTGGTACTTAGACCCAATAGACTTACAACCCTTCAATTGAGAATGTTTTTGAAACTACAATTTTAGATTTGGGATTCTTTAACATGTTCGCATAGAAATATGTATATGACTAGATGTTGCGATAAATATTTGTTTAACATCGCTAAATACCCATATATACCCTACGGGAAAAAGAACCGGTCCGGGACAGTCTCGTGACAGGTCCCTTTTGGACAGGGATCGGTCCCAAAAATGTCACCTTTATATGAAAGCAACCGGTCACTTTAACGTTGCGTTGTCATAGGAGGGGGTAATTTGCCACCATATAGGCACTTGGAGACTGTCCCAGGACTGTCCTAAGGGAACTTATTAAAGGGCAATTGCCACCATTTACACACTTGGCGACTGTCGCAGGACTTTCCTGAGAGACTGCACTGGGGGTCAATTTCACCTTATTTGAATGCATTAATTGGTTGTGTTTTGGTTGCAATCGTAATCATGTCAAAACGTGTTG
This sequence comes from Heteromyza rotundicornis, assembly GCA_951394025.1. Taxonomy (NCBI): domain Eukaryota; kingdom Metazoa; phylum Arthropoda; class Insecta; order Diptera; family Heleomyzidae; genus Heteromyza; species Heteromyza rotundicornis. The sequence continues at coordinate 52,096,586 of OX596012.1, forward strand.
CTTATTTTTTTATTTGTTTGCAATTTGCAACCAAAACACGACTATTGATTTCGATTGTACTATCTGAAATAAAAATTTGTACAAAAATATGGAATTGTGAAAATTTAAAACTGTAAAAAAGAAAAAAAAAAATTTTTAAGTAAAAATTACAAAATAAAAAATTTTAAATCTGTAATAAAAAGGAAAAAACTGGTAAAAATTTAAAAAAAGTAATAAAAGAAAATCTGAAAAACTAAAAATATGGAAAAATGTAAAATTGTAAAAAAAACAAATATAAAAACCATTCTCAACCAAATATATTTATATACCCTGCTATGCACTTCTCTCTTTGACCACACTGATTTTAATACTCGAATGCCAAAACAGAATTCTTTGCTTTTCAATGTATGTTCTTCATACATGAATTTAAGCAAATATTCAGTTTTTATATTTTTGTATCACAACTTTTTACAATATTTAATGACCGAATTCTAAGAGCGAAATTCAGCTACTAAATGAAAATCACGAGCGGCCAACAAAATAAATGGAGTGATATAATTGGAATTCGTTTTTAAAACCGAAAAAAATCGACAGAAACAGTTGAGCTCGGGTCGAACTGCCACCGTTTGCAGACTATTGTGCATGACTCTGTAGAAGTCCTCTTTTCACCGGTCCCAGAACCGGTCCTTTTGGGGTAATTGACTCCAAATTTCCCGTAGGGATACTCAAACCATGTACTTACTTCGGTGTGTAGGTCGCTCCATTCAAAGGCACAAACACATAGAAAAAATCTGAAATTTAACCAAAAATGTACTGGTACATGAAACTGACTGCGTAAATGTCGTAGGAACATCGCAATTTCATGTTATAGGTGAAACATGTGATTGCATTAGAAGATTCAAATATAATAAAGTACCCGCACATTTGTTTTCAAATAACATTGTAAGAGATATAGGGCAGTGGTGCACGAGAATGGGGCGCAGTTAACATTTCTTATCGTTTAAAAGTTTTCCGATGCTACTTTTGTTGTTGATAAGAAAAATTAGTGCGAAAAGTTCTATAAATATATGAGTAGACATTTACATTGATAACAGATTGAAAAATTGAGCAAAATAGCTCTCAGTTGCTATGAAAACTATTCAGCTCCTTACTGCAACTACACCACATTTTATTGCTAACATTACCGAATCCAATGCGTTTAGTTATTTACCCAACACATGTGAATATACTCAAGACAAAGAAAGCTAAGAGCAAAAACCTTCAATAATGAACCATAAAGTTTCTCATTAGCTATGGACACATATTAATAAAGATAAGAGTTGTAGCCCGGGGATAAATTCATTTTTGACTACGACACTGATAGATTGAGATTCAAATTATTATTTACGCCATAAATAAATTGTAAACAAAGATTTTGCGCCTGAAATAGACCAAGTTGTGTGTTTATTTTGATAGTAAAAAAATATGTATCATCGAATGGCTTATCTTGCATTAACGATCTGTGGTTTTTTTCTTCAGTGTAAGGCAACAGATACACAGAAACATACATTCGTATATAAACATAGGGAAAACGTTACTGTAATTAACATAATAAAGTCTAATGCCTACAGGCACTTCGTACCTAACATACATCGAAATATAATACTTGATAAGAACTAAAAAGGAAAAAAGAAATTGTCATAAATTCGCTAAACCATATAAATGCCAAATTAAGTATTTCGCAGAAGCCCATAATTAAATGAATTAAAATATTTGAGCGAGTCGACCAAATAATACTCGAATAAGAAATCAGCTCAATACTTGTATCGTGGTAAATTGAAAAGGTTGGTACTTCACTTCCTATTAGGGAATTCTATTGTCCTTTACTTTTTCCATTTTGCCCGTCCATCATCATCAGTTCCTCGTCGCCCGGTTCGGGCATTGGTCCTTTCTGTTTCTTGCCGAATTGCTCGCCATCGGCTATCGTTTCCGGCATAGGCTTGTTGTGCGTTTCGGGCAGCATCAGCGACAACAGGCCCCCGGTAAATGCCAAGGCACCGCAAATAATCAAAGGAAGCGGACGCCATATTTCGCCCAAAAGATTCAAATAAGGCGCTAAAATGCCGCCAACTCGTGCCATCATCGATGCTGCTCCCAGGCCCACATTGCGCACAACAGTCGGGAACTGTTCGGCCGAGAAAATGTAAATGGTGCCGTACGAGGCAGTAATAGCCAATTTCCCCAGCATAGCAAAGCAAATTATTAGCCAATTCATGTTGACGGGCACAATGATTGTTAAGAGCAGAGCCACGCCTGCGACCAGCATGCAACCGCAGAGAATTGTCCGCCGTCCCCATCTGTTGAGTGTGAACAAAAGGAATGTGTACGCCGGTATCTCCACTGCGCCAGAAATCATAAAGTTCAGCAGCACATTGCCTCCCAGATTGTTAGTATTCCAAGACAGTCCATAGTAAACGCCGCTGTTCACGAACCAGTCGAAGAAGATGAGCAAGGTCTTCCGCCTCAAGTTGGGATATTTCAGCAAATCGAAAACTGTGGGCGCCTTCTCTGACGGATTCTGCGATTGCTCCTTCTTCATCTCGGCCGCTTCGTCAATAAGATTGTCGTACACTTCATTGGGTATTGTCACCTTGTTGACGCGGGCTGCTTTTTGAATGACCACAACCGCTTCGTCTTTGCGCCCCTTGGACAGCAGCCACCTTGCAGACTCAGGTATGATCCAGTGATAGGTTATGAATAGCAAACCGGGCAAGGTCAGAGCAATCTGCAGCCAACGCCAATCATGGATGAAATATGCAAAGCCCGCAGTCAGCATAAATCCAATCGAGAAGAACATCTGTACGGCAACACCGGCAAAGAGACGATACGATGAGCCCACCATTTCCATGGCAATTACATACGCCACCAGGAACACGCCGGATGTGGTGGCGCCCACAATCATGCGCGAAATCGTATAAGTAAAGAACTCGGGGGCAACGCCCGCTAGAATGCCGAAAACCACTTGAATCACCAGCGAGGCAAAGAAGATCGGCTTGCGTCCGTACTTGTCCGACAATTGGCCAAAGATAATGCTGCCCAAGAGCACGCCAACCATGAACAATGAATCGCTGGTGGCGGTCAGCAGACTACGATTGCACACCATGTTCCACTCGGTCACAGCGCTATTCTGATACTTCGATGTATCGTAAACGAATTGGTCGCACGTCACCGTCGTGCCATTTGCCGTTGAGTTCCCGTTCAAATAGTCTTGCGTGTAGTCCACGTCATAGTATTCGCACGTTTGGTACTTGCCGGTCAGGCTATCGTAAGGGTATGTAAGATTCCAATGATCCCGCGGAAACGAATCATACGCGGGCGCAGAGCTGCCATTTTCAAACGGCAGAACGCATCGGAAATCTGGTCGAGCCAGCAGAAAGACTCCTGCTAGCTTATGGAAGGCGCACGAAATTGCTGGCAAACAAAGCAGAAAGTATATTTGCTTCTGATAGCGGCCAAAGTCACCAAGATACGTGATGACGTCATCGTAACTCATCTTGAACCTTTCGGTATCCTTCGATATTATGCTTTAGATTTATTTCGCCTCAGATGTTGGCGCGCAAAGTTGGATTTTTTTGTGCGAAAGAACACTTATACATACAGATACTTGAACTTGGTAATGTGCAAACAAAAAAGAAATTAATGAAAAGCAAAAGAGCCGAAAATTTGCTAAAACATGCGCATTAGGCCCGAAGCAACAGCTAGCAGCGTCCAAAATCCGTTGTTGTATGTTGCCTTTATGTTTGTACGCAATGGTAGAGATATGGTAGAGAAAAAGTGAGCTTCTTGTTGGTATTAACGGCGGCAACAGCTGGCTGGCATGACTATCTGGCTGACGAATTCAACAAGTACTTGCTCGCACATGCGGCCACAATGTCATAAATTTTTGCGAATTCTGCGAATTGATGTGGCGTATACGTAATCAATTTTTGTTAACTGAATGCCGAAGTCCAACAAATCACTGTTTGGTTCTTTTTATTTTTCTGTTCTAATAACCGAGTTACACGTTGTGGTTGTATCTCTATATGGTCACAATTCGCACAAGTTCTTCATTTTTTGCACAACAGGCAGAAAACTTATCCCAACTCGGAAACTTTTAGATTTGTTCGCCCGAACGCGTCGTATTCGCGATGATCGCCAAAGCACAACTGATTTATTTCACGAACTTTTCCAAACTTTCGTCAACCTCACTCAATTGAATTCTACGAAATGTTGGCGTTGAGTGGCTGCGAAACAGTGCGCGGCTCTCTCATGCTCAACCCCAGCAATGAGAACGATAATTGCAAGCTAACGTGAAGAAATCCGTCCAGTACCGCCATCGGATATGGTACCAGCAACAAATAAAATTATTCATTCTTAATGATCATTACTTAAAATGCAGTACATATTTTATGGGGACAAAATCAAGATTTATTTGCAAATCAGTAAAACAATCGTATTTCCTTCTATGGACAAAATATTGGAATTAGAAAATAGACATTTTCCATATTTAAACATAAACCAGTTTGTGCACAACACCTTGTGAGGCAAAGGTATTTTCACTTTGTCGGCACAAATGTTCATTCAATTTTTCTACATTTCCTAAGTTTATTTAGTCCGTATGAATGTCTCTCTGCCCATTCTACTGGTGGAAAATCTTGACTCAAGGAGCATATCCTGGAGGGATTTTGAAAAATTACACCCACAATTTGTATAAGAACTAAATAATAAGCAAACCTTTTATATTTCAATAGAATTCGTATAAACGAGAAAAACCAGTAAAATCTTATGTAAAATCATTTGCACAAATCAGATATACTGGCACTAGGCATCAATTGGCCAATTAAAGGCTTGTGCATTTTATGTAATTAGCGCAAAAATAAACAAAAATTCACTTCAATGTGAAAATGTTGCAGTTTTGTCAAATATTTCGTAAATTTTGTTGATCGGAAAGTTTTCTGCATACACATTGCCAACTGTGCATTCAAGAAGTTGAATTTTATTTACATTTTTTTGTACAGTCAAATGACAATAGTGTCGTTTTGTAGAACAGTGTTAAAAGCTGAAAATTCGAGTTCTATTTTTGGAATTCTTAAACGGGCATGTGTTATTTGTGATGGGTATAATTGTCATATCAGAGTAAATAAAAGGTGCCGAGAAGCCGAGACCTTGAATGTATGGTTTAAAGCGTATCGTTCATTTTGTAAACTCTAAGTAATTATTGTATTCATTGCAGTCTATCTATTGCACGATGGAAATGTTGTACTTTGCGACCAAAACTCATATATTAAAAGGCGAAAGCTTCAAATCACACAAAAATATTTGAGAAAGCCTTTTTTATTTTGATGCATTACAACACTTGGCAAAGCAAATAGCACGTCTGTCAAATAATCTCCTATAATTTTAAACTTTTTACTGCTTGAAAATTTCCATGAGACGCAAATCCGTACAGCAGCAGGCAAAAGGTGCTTCATCGTTTTATACACAATTCCAAGCAACCGAAAATTAATAAAATGAATCAAGTTTGATTCAAGTTGAAACGTTCATGAGTCTCATCAAGTTAGATATTATAAAAACCACTACGCACCGTTCAATCAATCAATTTAAGGTTGTGCACGCAGTACATGTCATTCGTGAAGATCTATGAAATTACAGAAGTGAAGATTTGCTTACAGTGGATTTCAATGCTGTTTTTAAGATCCTTTTTTTACAGTCCCAAGTAGAAGTCGGAGTTAAGAAGTTCCATACACTAATTTGAAATTGGTGTTCGCTCTTAAAATAATGAACTGCAGTCGTATTTTGCAGTAAATTTTTTTCGTTCAGTGATTTGTTTGTTTATCGTTTGTAGGACTCGGGAAAGTAGGATGCTATCCCACCAACAGTTAGTTCGCAGGCATTGGAATTCTAAAGTTTGTTATATTCTACAAATCAGGACACCAAATTGTATCAAAAAAACAGTTACCAAAATCCGAACATATATTATTGCAATGATGGACAATTTATTTCCCAACATTTTGATAAAGAATAAAATGTAGCGAAATTACTTCGCATTTTTTAAACTACAAAAAATCATGATTTGTGCTCATATTTACATGTAGAACCTATTTGAAAAATCATTTCATCGATCAGGGACGTAACCAGAAAAAAAATTTCGGGGGGTTTTTCACAAATTTTTTCACAAACTAGAAAACGCTTTTTTCAAAATAAATTTTTTGATTTTTCATAAAAAAAAGGTGTAATAAAAAAATTTGAAAAAAATCCTGAAGTGGAGTTTATGAGAAAAGGATTTGTTCTAAAATCGACGTATTGTGTTCATATATTTCGGGGGGGGCCTAAAGCCCTCAAAACCCCCCTCCCCTTCATGGGTATGTCCCTGCTTTCATTTTAAACACACTTTCATTTGATTCACAGGAAATTTCGAATAACTTTAAACTTTCACAAGCTGTTTCACTTTGATGTAAATGTAAACCGTGATATTCGAAGATTAATAATGAATGCTAAAACTGGAATTTTTCCATTTTTTGGTACACGAAAGTTTTTAATACAATAAAATACCCAGGAGATACGGAACTTTCTCTTAAATTCTTTTAAATTTCATAACTATTAGATACATTTTTCTATTACTTCATAGATTTCGGGGGGGGGGGGGTTCGAACACCCCAAACCCCCCCCCCCCCCCCTGGTTACGTCCCTGTCATCGATAAATGGGAGGAGCATTGGACCATTATAAAATACATCATAGAAATCCTTACTACATATTAAACTCGACTTGAAAAAAATTGTGATTTCACCTTATTTCTCCCAGTACTTCGTTTATTACAACTTTTCGAGGAACCCTCATTTCGAATCGATTTTTCCCCTTGACACCGAATCGAATTTCGAAGTTTTCAGTCTGAAATTTAAGAAGTTGTACTTGGTTTTTTTACTCCTAGAATTGAAAAATTTCTATTTATATTGACTGAGCCAAAAAAGCCTACCGCCATTTTGTAGGGTACCGTTTCACCTTTCCATAGTGAAGTTTAGCTGAGATGCCATTTTAGAGCGTAATTTGAGTCCTTTTCATAATATACTGAAGGACACCAATAAGTTAGAATTGTCTAAGCTGGTGAATATTGTTCACTCATGGTACCTTTATGTGTATGTATACGAGAAACATCCCTACGGGAAAAAGAACCGGTCCGGGACAGTCTCGTCACAGGTCCCTTTTGGACAGGGATCGGTCCCAAAAATGTTACCTTTATATGAAAGCAACCGGTCACTTTAACGTTGCGTTGTCATAGGAGGGGGTAATTTGCCACCATTTAGGCACTTGGAGATTGTCCCAGGACTGTCCTAAGGGAACTTATTAAAGGGCACTTGCCACCATATACACACTTGGCGACTGTCGCAGGACTTTCCTGAGAGACTGCACTGGGGGTCAATTTCACCTTATTTGAATGCATTAATTGGTTGTGTTTTGGTTGCAATCGTAATCATGTCAAAACGTGTTGCTTATTTTTTATTTGTTTGCAATTTGCAACCAAAACACGACTATTGATTTCGATTGTACTATCTAAAATAAAAATTTGTACAAAAATATGAAATTGTTAAAATTTAAAACTGTAAAAAAGAAAAAAAAATTTTAAGTAAAAATTACAAAATAAAAATTTTAAATCTGTAATAAAAAGGAAAAAACTGGTAAAAATTTAAAAAAAATATTAAAAGAAAATCTGAAAAACTAAAAATATGGAAAAATGTAAAATTGTAAAAAAACAAATATAAAAACCATTCTCAACCAAATATATTTATATACCCTGATATGCACTTCTCTCTTTGACCACACTGATTTTAATACTCGAATGCCAAAACAGAATTCTTTGCTTTTCAATGTATGTACTTCATACATGAATTTAAGCAAATATTCAGTTTTTATATTTTTGTATCACAACTTTTTACAATATTTAATGACCGAATTCTAAGAGCGAAATTCAGCTACTAAATGAAAATCACGAACGGCAAACAAAATAAATGGAGTGATATAATTGGAATTCGTTTTCAAAACCGAAAAAATCGACAGGAACAGTTGAGCTCGGGTCGAACTGCTACCGTTTGCAGACTATTGTGCATGACTCTGTAGAAGTCCTCTTTTCACCGGTCCCAGAACCGGTCCTTTTGGGGTAATTGACTCCAAATTTCCCGTAGGGATGTTTTGAATTCGATTTAAAAAAGTTATGCATCAAAAATGTGACATTTCGTGCATTTTTGGATTTTTGCCAATAACTTTTAAACTCGATGAGAGGGACAAAAACCAATAAAGCCATTTTGACCAGTACCCCCAAATCTATCAGATCTTATTCCAGCGATGGAGAAATTCCGCTGCACACAGTGTAATAGGAAAACTGAATTATTTGTTTGCCATTGACTAATGTTTATAGAAAATCTGTAGGATTTTTTTTTCTTTAGTCAATATGCTGAAACATTGAATGCGCTGAAAAGCTGATCTGCGTTTAGGCCAAAGGATTAAGCACTCCATGAAAACCGGGACTAATTTCATTATAAAGACAAACGCTTCGACACAATATTTTTTTTTTGTTTACTTTATTTTATTTTTTGGTCATTTCAATTAGTTACAAAAGGTTTAGTTAACATAAAAAATCCCGCACATTATAATGTTAACTTGTCTTAAAATTAAGCTATTAAATTAAATATACGTAGGACATTCACAGTTCCTTGTCAAAATATAACTTCTATGAGAATCTGTAAATCTGTGAATATCCGAAGTAGAATATGTATATTATTGAGATTGTTTAAGTAGGGTTAATTAACCAAGAAATACATTCATGAATTAAATTTCCATTTATATTTGAAAAAAAGCATATAGATTTTAGCTATCCTTAACCATTTTTAGAGAATTTCCATTTAGAGGAATTGTCTCCATTTTGTCAGCTTCTTTCAGTTCCTTTCCATTTTCCAAACAACTGTTTGATTTTGGCTTCTTACCGAACTTTTCGCCATCTGCTATTGTCTCCAAAGTGGGTTTGTTGTGTGTTTCAGGTAGTAGTAGTGACATCAAACCTCCAATAAATGCCATGGCACCGAATATGATGAGCGGCAGCGGTCGCCAGATATCACCAAGCATATTGAAAAAAGGTGCTAGAATACCACCGATTCGTGCCACCATAGAAGCCGCGCCCAATCCCACATTCCGCACGACAGTCGGGAACTGCTCGGCCGAGAATATGTAAATGGTGCCGTACGAGGCAGTAATGGCCAACTTTCCCATCATCGCGCAAGCTATGATCAGCCAATTCATGTCGTTGGGTACGACTATTGTAATCAACAAAGACACACCTGCCACCAGCATACATCCACAGAGGATGCTGCGCCGACCCCATTTGTTAAGCGTAAAGAGTAGGAAGGTGAAGGCCGGAATCTCCACGGCACCAGAAATAACAAAATTAAGAAGCACGTTGTCGCCCAGATTGTTAGTATTCCAAGACAGTCCATAGTAAGTGCCGCTATTGACAAACCAATCGAAGAAGATGAGCAAGGTCTTCCGCCTCAAATTCGGATACCTCAACAGATCAAATACAGAAGGTGTCTCTTCGACTTCCTCGACTTTCTCGTTTCGCGTACAGCTGTCGTCTAGGAGTTCGCTCAAAACATCGTACGACACATCAATCTTGTTGAAGCGTGCAGCCTTCTGAATATTCGCTATGGCTGCCTCCTTTCGATTCTTCGACAGTAACCAGCGAGCCGATTCCGGTATGATCCAATAGTAGCACAGAAATAGAAGTCCTGGCAAAGTCAAAGCAATTTGAAGCCAGCGCCAATCATGGATGAAGTACACAAATATAGCCGTCAGCATGAAACCAAACGAGAAGAACATCATAACAATGATTCCCGCAAATAAGCGTTTAGTCGGTCCAACCATTTCCATCGCTATGACATAGGCCACCAAGAACACACCGGATGTTGTGGCACCTACGATTAGACGCGCCGCCGTATACGTATAAAATTCGGGAGCGATGCCAGCCAATACACCAAAAATCACCTGTATCACCAGCGAGGCGAAGAAAATCGGCTTGCGTCCGTACTTGTCCGACAACTGCCCGAATATAATGCTGCCCAGTAGAACGCCCAACATGAACATGGCGTCGCTGGTCGCAGTCAAGAAACTGCGATTGCACACCATGTCCCACTCGGTCACAGCGCTGTTCTCATACGTAGACTTATCGTAGACGAAGCTTGCACAGGATACAGTACCGTTGGCTTGGACTGGTTCGCTGCCATTAAGGTATTCCCGCGTATAATCCACATTATAGTATTTGCATGTCTCGAACTTCTCACCAGTTATGTCCTTGGGGTACGACAAGTGCCAAAGATTCAACGGCAACTCGTACTCCGTACTGTTGGCATCTTCGAATGGCAGTACACAGCGAAACTTGGGCTTGGCCAGGAGGAAAACTCCGGCCAACTTGTGAAAGGCACACGATATTGATGTGAGACAGATGAGAAAGTAAATCACCTTTTGATATCTGCCGAATTCGCCCAAATGGGCAATTACTTCGTCGTATCCCATTAGCGGCGGTGGTTAGACGTCCGTCGATTCGTACCTGTGTTACAGGTGTGCTTCTGCGCTGGTACTTTGTTTACTTCTACAGCTATCTGGCGTCGTTTGACACTGAAAACGTTTTTCCAAATTAATTTCGCTGCTGCACAGAACCAACACAGCAATAACAAACGAAATGCTTTCTGCTTACTCCAAAATGTTGCTACTCTGCGTTTTTTCTGCTGCTCTTTTCTGTGCGGCTCAATGTTCAGTTCTCAATATGAGTAAGTCACCTTATTTTCTGTATATACTCGTGTATGACGTGTATACAAAATAGCATACCACAGTACTTCCACTCTAAACAGGCGTGAGTAACGTCTCTCCGGCAAGCGGGACAACGTTTCGGCGAAAAGTATCTGTAGAATATAAACTAGATGTTCGCGTATTTTCCGTTCCCGTCTGGCTCGGATGTAAAACTAGCCGCTGGCCGTTGTTCGTCGTTTATCACGTTTAGCACGTGCTAATCGAAGTGTTGGATTACGCCAGTTGAATCGATTGCATGGCGCATAGAATGCTGTAGATATGAGATGACACACTTCTCAATATTATTTTACAAAATCATCCGCTCACGAAGTCGTCCAGACCACTACTGCCTATGAGAATCGTGTTGCTCTTTTATTCACGAAACTCACAATCAACGGAAACCGAAACAGGAATGCACATATAACCAAACTCACTCATTCACAGTTTACTTTGGAGAACTGCTGCAGGTTTGAGTGTGTTGCCGGCATTCTATTAGGGATTTCACTATCAGTTTGCAACTCACTCGAAACGTTAATGATTAATTACAGGTAGACAAAATGCCAAATGCAGATGCTCTCTAAGCGACGGCCTTCGTCTTCGTATCTTCCGAATGAAAGTGCGCTGGTGGTGAAATGAAGAGCTCCTCTCTGAAACTGTGAAGCACCACAATATACGAATACTTCATAGATGTCAACAACCCCTAAATGTAGCCGTTGGAATATCATGGAGTTGGATAAACAGAGACAGTTAATGCAGGCGCTAAGAATGAAATCACGTGATGTTGTTCTGAAGGATGTGTCAAAGGAAACTTTTGATGCATTTTTGTGGGGTATTAAGGGACAGAGTAAATGTGAAAATGTGGTGTTTTTGAAATAATCACGTTGAAGTAAAATACAAGAAAACCCATAATTCTGCGCTTCCATTGTAACCCTTGTTCTGAATGACTCGCTGTACTGTTTGAATCGAAACAGCTTTTCCAAATATTGATGCTAGTCCTGAAGTAAGCATTGGAGCTTATAGACGAGGATATACATTGATTGTTCGGATAATACTGCCCTCCTCCCTTCCAGTTAATTTTTTCGGTTGCCCCTTTTTGCTTTACACTTCAACTCCACCTTCATTTCTAAACTTGCGGCAAATTCTCCTACTGTACTATGACTATTCACAAGTTGGTTTTGCAGAAGTGCAGAAGTCATGGACGTAACCAGGAAAAAATTTTGGGGGGGGGATTTCAAGAAACTTAGGATTTCAAGAAATCCTCAAAAATTAGATACTTTTTGGACTCTAAATTCCTAGCGCTCAAAAAATCCTCAAAAATTAGATTCTTTTCGGGCTTTAAGTTCTGAGCGTTCATAATATTGTTTGCTGGGAAGAAACGAAAAATTAGACAAACATACATTCGTTTGTTGCTTCGTTTGCGATCAACGTTGGATGATCGAAAGAAAAATGTTCAACTCAGACAGGATTCGAGCGCAGGACGTAAGGTTTATAAGTTCCGCATAAATTGTTGCAAATTTATTTATGATTTGCGGCAAAACGACTTAATTTGGAGCAAATGTTTTTTGTTTGTTTTTTTACACTCTGTCTGTTTATTTGTTTTAAGGAGCTGAAGTTAACGCTGGATTTATCTTCCTTTTTTTTTAGAATTTTAAAAATAATATTAAACTTTGAATATGTAGGGTATTTTTGCACCAGTAGGCGAAGGGTATATTATTACTTACTTGTTTTCAATTAATTGTAATGTTTCAATTGAATAAAATTCAATTACAAATTACTGTATTTGCTATTGGACAACATGGAAAGGTGCAGCAGGTGGAAAAGTTGGCGATTAGGGGTTTTGGAGTTTCATACATGAATAAATCAGAAATAAGCTTACAAAATAGTAACAGATTTTTTTTCTGAATTTTTTCATAAAGTTTGGTGACATTGCACAAATTTTTAAATATCGTTTATATTGAAATTTATTTTTCATTTAATGAAATTTGTAGTCTTTATTGTTTAAAAACCCAGCACAAGCTCAATTCTATTATGAATACACAAGGCAATCAATTAAAATCAATTAGTATTGAACAAATCTATTAAGAATCTTCTTGGAAACAATATACAAATTGATTCAACGGGTGAATGACCACATATTCACTTACAAAGTGTCATATGTATGTATGTAGGTTTTGTATATTTTTCAGATATAAGATAATCAAGCTAAAGTGAAATAAAAACGTAATACGTAGAAATATATAGTATTACTTCTTGTTGATCCAGTCACAGTTGCCAGATAAATAGCTCGAAAAAACCTCACACAAAATTTCAAAATTTCATCAATTAAAAATTCTCACAAAAAAATCTCACAGTAGTTAAAAAATCTCAAACGAAAAAAAACATTTCATGTGATAAAATATCTCACAGCAATAAAAAATCTCACACGAATTCAAATTCTCACAAAAATCTTACTTCTCAGAAGCCATTAAAAAATCTCAATGTGAGAAAAATTTCACAAATCTGGCAAATCAAACAAAATTATTGGTCCCCGAAAACTTTCCCATTGTGGCCATATGACCCAATTTTCTTGAAAACGGGCATATTGTCCCTTTACGGGGCCACCGCAAAGTAATTTTGTGATAACGTAATGAAAACAAAAATATCTAATTCCTAAGTTTTTAAAATATTAAAAATGATTTTGTTCGATTTTGTTTGATTTGGTTTTTTGGGAATTACTTAGCTAAAAACAATTTTAACTTGACCAAACTTTTATCGATTTTTCGGAATTCGTTGGACGTAGATTTAAATATTGTAAAACCAAAACAATTCATCAATATCTAGTTAAAAATAAAAAATTTTAAAAAAAATTTACTGTTTTTATTTAAAAAAAGCTTAACAAAAAAGAAAATTAAAATATAATGTTTAAAAAATTTAAGAAAGCTTGAGTGGCAACAACTTTGAATTTTTGGTACTTTTTTGGAGGATAAATTTTAATTTTAAAAACAAACAGCTGACTTTATATTATTACTTCACGCCACGTCAACGTCCGGTATAATCAGCCCATAACACTTTTGACAATTCCGTCTTTCTTTTTTCGTTCATTTTCTATTATTATCTTTTTTGTTTTGATTTTGAACTTCTTGCGCTGTCATGTTTTTAGCAGTTTTTGTGTTAAGACGGTCAAAAAAAAGAAATCATTATTTAACCAATTTACAATTTAATACTTGAAAGAAAAGAAGATGTTTTTGATCAAGGGAAAAGCTATCGCAGGTAATATAAAGCAAAGAGAAACAAAGCATTTTATAGCTCAATGTTTGCCATAGGAAACAAGTTTAATGTACTCACCAAATCGATGCAACTACTGCAATTCTCGAGCAGCTCGCCGAAAGTGGTCAAACCGAAGACGGCGGTACTAATGCTGAACATGGGTGGTCCGCAGACCACGGATCAGGTGCATGATTATTTGTTGCGTATCATGACCGATCGCGATATGATCCAGTTGCCGGTACAGAGCAAACTGGGTCCTTGGATCGCACAGCGGCGTGTACCGGAAGTGCAGAAAAAATACAAAGAGATCGGAGGCGGCTCACCGATTTTAAAATGGACCGAATTACAGGGACAACTAATGTGCAATGAGCTGGATCGCATTTCGCCCGACACCGCCCCACACAAACACTATGTGGGATTTCGCTATGTGAATCCGTTGACTGAAAACACCTTGGAACAAATTGAAAAGTATTTTCCAGATTACTATCATACTGCACAGTGTTAATAAGTGTCATTTTAGGGATGCACCCGAACGGATTGTACTATTCTCCCAGTATCCGCAATACAGTTGCGCAACTTCCGGTTCCAGTTTCAATTCCATCTTCTACCACTACCGCAAAAAGTGGGTTTCAAAAAGAAACTTGGTCCAATTGCTTATTCCAAAATTATACATACTTGCAGCTCATTCCCCAGCAATATGAAATGGAGCGTTATCGATCGATGGGGCTCACATCCGTTGTTGATTAAGACTTTCGCCGATCGCATTCGCGAAGAGCTAAACAAATTCTGCGAGACAAAACGCAATGACGTCGTTATTCTGTTCACCGCGCACTCTTTACCTTTGAAGGCGGTCAACCGCGGCGATCCGTACCCCTCGGAGATAGGCGCCAGTGTGCACTTAGTCATGCAGGAGCTTGGCCAAACGAATCCTTACTTTTTGTCTTGGCAATCTAAAGTGGGACCATTACCGTGGCTAGCGCCTTCTACTGACGACACCATCAAGGTATGCCCATAAATGAGAACGAACAAAAAGCTTTAAATTCCATACTGGAATTGAGAACAATGAACAAGCTGAAATCTTTATCTTATATTTATTTCCTCCGCAGGGCTTCGTTAAGCAAGGCCGAAAGAATTTCATACTAGTTCCCATTGCCTTCGTCAACGAGCACATCGAAACGCTGCATGAATTGGATATCGAATATTGCGATGAACTGGCCAAGGAGGTGGGTACTTCACTAAATAGCTGACTGTCTTAAAGTATGCCCTTCTGTTTCTGGACAGGTTGGAGCCGAGGAAATGCGACGCGCTGCCGCACCCAACGATCATCCGCTCTTCATTAAGGCACTAAGTACGATTGTCGCTGACCACCTGAAGGACCCACAGCCCATCAATCCGAAATTCCTTATGCGCTGCCCAATGTGCGTGAATCCGCGCTGTAGGGACAGCAAACGCTGGTATCAGCAGATTTGTGCGCAATGATTAAACGGCGGAAAATAGTTTTCAGTTTTTATTGGCGAGGTTATATTTACATCATTTGTAAAACCATTTCATTTACTTTTCACTGCATATTTAAAAAATAATAATAAAGCATTTTAAAGTTGATTATGTGTACATTTTTTTTATCATAACCGAGAAATCGTGATTTGAAGAGTAGTTGGATAGGATACTTTTGGACTGCTCTACAGTTTTTGAGGTCGTACTATGAGTTTTCTTTTACTAGGATCCGGATAAAAAAAATTACGATAAAACTAAATGATATGGTACCACTTACTTATGTATGGTTCTTCTGTCATTTACGAACGAACCACAAAGAGTAACAAAAGCAAAGAGGGAACAAAATTGCCTTTTATTTTGCCAACAGCTGTTTCAGATACATTTCTTTTCAGATTCCATTTTCACTCTGGCAAAGATTTGACAGTTTCAAAAAGACACTTGTTCAAGCTTCAATAAATGAACTTACCTCATAGGTCATAGTTTCCAATTGAAATGGGAATATCGATACATAGAAAACACATGACTTTGTCGTCTTTTTTAGTTCTTATTTAAAATTTAAATGAATTTGTGTGAGCCGCAATTTTTACAGAGTCAATTTGAACGCTTCAAGTGAATAACTACGTGCCGAAATGCCGAAACGAAAGACAACTGCTTAATTATTATGTGCATCCACTAAAGTTAGGTAACTAAAATGCAATTGGAAACAACAGAATCGAACTGTCAGCTCCATTAATTGCTACCGCAACCTTGATTCGTGTTGTAGAATAAATTTAATTTAATACTCTTTAATGATTGATTTTTGTATTTAATTTAATTAATAACGAGAGAATAATTATTAAATAAAATTTAAATCACTATGATTAATTAAAGGTTAAAAAAAATTGACTTTATACCAACATTCTTGAATTTATTATCATTTTGTTTTAATGTTCTTATTCATATTAAAAATTGTAATCAAATTATATTTCTTTTTAATTCTATTTTTATAAAAGCATTATTGAAATACTTAATTTTGATAAACCGTTATAAAATGAAATTTCAAAATATTCTGCAAAGTGTCCGAAAACGAATTTAAACAATTTTCTATTTTTTCAATGTAAACTTGACATTTATTTTGCATGTCACCATGAATATCCATCAATAATACAGATAAATGCTTTAGCTGATGTTACTACGTTTCTTCTGCTATAACTTGCCAACCGGTTTCAAAGGTACGAGTATTTTGTTTACGTTTGTATCTGTTCCACATTAAAACCATTTCGTAAATTTTCTCTTTTTTTTGGCAGAATCAAGCCACCTTTCTGTATTCCGTCTGGAATCACCAATTGCCAATACAACAGACGAAACTCAACTCAACTCACTTGCCGATCGTACAATTATTGAAGCGCGCTAATCTAATCTTGAATATAATCGCCCAGAGAGAAGCTACAATCCATGAATTCAATCGGAGCTGTAATAAACAACACCAACAATATTAACCCTAATTGGCAAAATACGAATACTCTGAATGAAACCAATCCCAGCAATGAGACCAAAACAGCAGTTTACTCTGTGCCGTTGGAGTACCAACGACTGTCCGCAGGTGCAGACGGTAATATCGATCCACGCACCACAGATCATTTCGTCGTCAGGTGAATAACTTTTAGAAAGTGTAGAATGCTGGTAAATGGTTATGAACTAACTTTCAAATGAAGGCTCATTTAGTTTTGTATTACGAAAATACGAAAATTTAGTTTATACACAAAATGCGATACTTAATATAGAATTCTGTACTGATTTGGAACAAAGAAGGAGTCATTCTTTATTAAAGTTACACAAACCATGAACATAAACGTATAAAAAATGTCTGATAACAATGAGCAATAAATTTTTTTAAAGTAATTAGCTGCTACCATTGTTTGTGAGAAAAAAATATGTTTTAATTAAAAGTGTCCAGAAAGTTGAAAAAATATTCAAAATAATAATCTCTCCGTTTATAATTATCTAATTAAATGGTCTACACCTAATCTCTGAATTATGAAGTTACTATCTGGGTTTGTAAATGCCGAGTGACAAAATATTTGTCAGATTGTTTCAAGAAAGTGATAATAACTCCCATTTAAGAAAGTGTAAAATAATATTCAATCATGTAAGTGAAGCATCGTCAGATTAGTTGCAAAAAGTGACAGTGGGTGCCATTGTCTAGTAATAGACATTAAGAATTTTCGCTTATCTAATGATAAGATCGTGTCAAGTGAAATATATTTAAGTAGCTTTGAAAACGCCGACTATGTGAGAGATTAAGTTTTTAATGGCCCCCCCCCCCCAAACGATTTACAATTACACCCCTCCTCCACCTTAGTCGTCATGGAGCCCTAATCAGCGTCGTTCCATTCATTGTTCCATTTAAAATTAACCTCTTTTATGTGCAAATACAATACATTTATTAATTCCCTTTTTCTCACTTCTTTTTTGTTTGGTTATATATGCAGGCCCACCGATCAAACCGAAGTAAGTTCACTGCTCAGCAGACACCGAACTATGCGGGAGAAGCTTAGTGTTAAGTATGGCGATGTCCTTAAGAATCGTTCGATTATTGTCGATATGCTGGCCATATTTTTCGGCATCGGTACATGGGTTGGCATAAATGGCACTTTCATACAATTGCCCCTGCTCGTGGCGGAAGCACCGGAGGGCTGGAGTTTGCCCTCCTACCTCAGTGTAATGGTGCAAATCGGCAACCTCGGTCCAATCGTTTACACACTCATACAAAAGTTTGCGAAAAATAAAAAGAACGATGCCAATATGATATACGGACTGTTGGCTATGGGTACGGTTTCAGCGCTGCTGACTGCCTTCTTCTACAACCGTACAGCCAGTATCTACGGACAGCAGCACAGTGGTAATTATATGAAATTCGCAAACAAAAATTCCGACTTACATATTTTTTTTAATGTTTCCAAAAAACTGAGAGGTACAACAATAACAAGAAAAAAACTCAGTTTGGCAGGGAGAAAACTATTTCCACTTATATTGGTTGAAGAATTTCCTCTTAAGTACAGCTAGAAATTATGTCGACAAAGTGAAATTTAATATTTTGTGCCGATGATGAATTTTTTGCTCTCACAAACCGAGCTTTTTATTTGTTGTTGTACTCTTTTCTTCGGAAAAAAAATTGCCTTGATACCATATTTCACATAACTTACATATTTTATTTTTATAAAAAATAGTGGCGCTGTTCGCCTTGACAATTTTTACTGCCATTAACGCATGCACCAGTTCAGTCCTATTTATGCCTTACATGGGGCGCTTTAAGGAGATTTACCTAGTGACCTACTTCATCGGCGAGGGCCTGAGCGGATTGTTACCGAGTGTGGTGGCTCTAATACAAGGAATCGGTGGTGCCGCCGAGTGTGTTGTGAAAAATGTCACAGAGACGGGTGAAGAGATATTCGAGCAATACATACCACCACCTCGTTTCGGAACAATGGAATTCTTTATATTCGTCTTTGCCCTGATGCTCTGCAGTTGTTTAGGCTTCACGTTACTGGATCGCCTGAAATTGGCCAAAAAACAATATGCACATGTGAAAGTTTCAAACGGCAATAATTACGTTTATGTACGCGATGAGAAGAGGGAGGATACACAGCACACGAACACGGATTTGTCGCCGGAAATCTCAAAGTCGCAGTATTGGTTTCTGCTGCTACTCATTGCCGTTGTGTCCTTTTTCAGTAACGGCATGCTGAATAGTATTCAGTCGTATTCCTGTCTACCCTACGGCAGCATGGCCTATCATCTATCGGCCACGCTTAGTGTGATCGCGAATCCGGTCGCATGTTTTTTGGCCGTTTTTCTGCCGCACACTTCGCAACGATCGATTTTAACACTGACCGCAATAGCGAGTGTATTGACGGTGTACGTTTTTGTTACTGCCGCTATGAGTCCGCTGCCTCCGCTTCATGGCACAACTGGAGGGGCAGCAATCATTGTAAGAAATTCAAACAACCTTTCGTGGTAACTAATGAGATTAATGGTTTTTTGTTTCTTTCTCAGATCACTATCTGGACACTACTTATTGGGCTGGTTAGCTACATCAAATTGTGCATTACAACCGTGATGCGATCCCAGGGTGGAAAGTCGCTGGTCTGGACGGGCGGCATTACGCAATTAGGATCTACTTTCGGATCAATCCTGATATTCGTTCTTATTAATTTCACAAACAGCTTCCAAGCGAAATACGAAGATAGTTGTTAGTATCAGTCGAATAAAAAGTAGTAGTGATCAAGTCGTATCTCAGCTAAAAGACACAATTCAAAATCCGGCTCACATAAAAATACAAAATCACAATCATCCTTTAAAAATACGCCGTATACTGTATGAAAGTCCAACTATAAACCATTTCAGGTCCCGCCAATACTACCACGCAAAGAAACTTTTACAAACATTAAATCTATTTTATTAAATTTCAAACAAAGTTCTTTCCAATAACTCAATTTGACTTGATTAAAACACATGTGAAGGCATTCTATACTAGCTATACAAAAAATGTAATTAATTGATCAAATCAGGTATATTTAATAGAACCAATTTGTACATCGCTAATCACCAAACTTTATATACTAAGTTTTGTACGAACTGTCTGCAGAGTGTGATAATTGTAGTTTAAATCGGCCGCTACGTTCAAATATTGTATAATTCATTCGTTAATTAAATTAAATTAAGGCAATGTTTTACATAGATAAATAAAACCGTTACACATTACAGTCTTCCAATGTATTCGAATTTGTATTTGAAATATTTTTTATTTTTAAATCCGTTTCTTTACAGCGTTACATACATATTAAGGGAAATTATTCGGTTTTTTCCTTCATGGCCAGCAAATCGTATTGGCTGTCATCGTTGTCTCCTTCATAGCCATTTTCCTCCGAATTGATGGTGTGGCCAAACTCTAAACTCGAGTGAAAGGTATCGAGACTCATGAGGCTGCTACAAGAAGCATATAGCGACGGGGTATTGTCAGCTGAGCAATTGAACAATTTTATTTTGTCCCTTAAACTGGTGCTCGCGGTCGTTTCCCCAAGGAATCCATCAATCTTCTCGAAAGACTCCTTGGCACGATTAAAGAGTACAAGGCTATCCTTCAGGACGTGACTGTCATTTAATTTCTCGAAATTCTGCAGGATTCTACACATGTCTACTTTGCTCACAAACGCAACCGAGCTTTTCTCGGAGATAGCCTCTTCTTTGCTTGTTTCGAATTCCTGTATGAGTTTTTTAATGTTTTTCGTAACGTTCTCATCTTGCTCGCCAGTTTGTGTCAACAACAATGAAGAGGATACTTTGTCTATTTCCTTTATGATATCGGCGGAATTTTGTATTACCTCATCGTGTTTCAAGCGCAGCTCCCTTAAACGTCTTTTCAGGTCGTTGAGGTAAATTTCAACGCGTTGAGTCCGGAGGGTTTCTTCCGGCACTTAAAGTATAAGGACTTATTATGCAAACGAAATCAAAATTGTTAACGGTTACATACAAAAAGGCATCTGACCGACGTTCTCCATGATTTCTAATTAAAACAACGAATTTAGAATTTGGTAAAAAAGATTTGAGAATTTAGAAGTCAATTTTTGTATGATTGAGAACTATTTTCGAAACGTTTTAAAAATGCCCACTTCGATCGATTCGGAAATGTGTTTAAGGTTTTGCAGTTTGCTCCACTGTACAAGTGGAACTTGAATGTGGAACATGAGAGATGTAAACAAATAATCAGCTGTTCTGACAAATTCCACACAATAAATTGTTGTTTTGATACACCGCACAATGGGCTGGAAATCGATTTTAGCATAAAGTCAAATAATGAAGTTCAGAAATTTTGCACACTTACCGCTTATAATGCTTGTTTTTATTTTCCAATACGACGCATCGCGTCGTTTTTATAGACGAAAAAATTGACTTGCCAATTGTTAATGAGTTATTGGAATGCAAACTGCGAACAGCCACGCCTCTTTTGGCTGAACCTGTCCATACCATAATCTATTAGTTAGTCTACTTTTTTTTAAAACACACAAAAAACCTTATATAACAAACATCCGGTATATAACCTTGGCCTAAGTAGCTCTATATAGGCAAATTCAACAAACATATTTCATTTTATGTTGAAAAATATCCTTCATTTCAAAAATCAGTTTGAGGTACAATTTACAAAAAAATTACAAAATTTTAAAAAGTTATCATTGTTACACCGAAGAGTTGGGACTTGTTTTTCATGATCCAAAAGTCAATTGAATAATTCATAATGCAAAATTTCGCCTTTATGTCAAAAATAGGGTTTTCCAGACCAGTGTGCACCGATAATACTGAAGAGTAAATAGTGCTGTAGAAAATATAAAGTACAAATCTTATAATAATTTTTCGAGAAATTATAATGAATTAGATTTGTCTGCATAGGCTAGGTTGGGTGGTAAAACTGTATTAAATAAACTAAATATTAATAGAATCTGTCATTAGTAGATATAATAAAAATGTATCTTTTATAGGACACCACAAACATTTAAATAAATTGAGTTAATTAATTGATTAAAGTTAAGTAAATAAAATTGGTAAATGATTACAATTTAATTTAAGATTAAGAAACTTTTCCGTATGAATTTTCACTTAAGAAATTAAACATCCTTAAGCTAAAACGAGATAAATAAAGGGACTTAGTATATTTCCATTTCTATTTGAAAAAGAGGCACCGACAGCATATTTCATTATCTAAATTTTAGCATTAGTCGTGTTTTGGTTGCAAACATAATCTACCAATATATGAAAAACAAATAAAAAATTAAGCGAGGTTTTCATTGCAAACCAAAATGATAAACAGAAATAATCTAAATGACTACCGACCACACAATAGGTTCCACGGTTTCACGATTCCCACTGTGCACTGAAATACAGAATCGAATGCAGATATGTACGTCTTTCTCGATTTCTTTCGACCATTTTAAGTTGTTCAGTCTTCAGTCAAACAATAGACAATAGATAAATGATAAATCCGTTTATGTACAAGTGTAGAAGAAGCAAAAATCTTCCAATATCTTAAAATGTTCGCAGCGAAAATAGTAGTGCATTGAAAAACATTCAACAAGAGAAAAAAATCAAATGAATAGAGCTGATGGTTACAGTAAGTGGATATAAACTAGAAACTCCAATTAATTAAGTGCAAGATTGAAAATTTACTAAACTTGTGGGGGTTTTTTCATAGAGTTTCTTATGTGGCAAAGTCGTTTGTAGTTAAAGTTCCATTGCAATATAAAATTTAGAGGAATATTTCCATTTCTAAATGCATTTTAACATCGAAATGAGATCGAATCTACAAGATGGCCTACAAATACGGTCTTTTTGTTGGTTTTTTTTCAGTTTCGGCTGATGACTGAATGCATTACATTCAACAGTAGTGGACAAGAATATTGGAACAGAGCAGTTTTATTGATTTACCGATTTATGACACTACGAAAAAGCGTTGGAAAATAAAATATTAATATGTACCTCAAAGATAGAGTACACTTACACAGAAGTTAACAAAAAAGCTTAACAAAAAAAAAATGTATAAATATATTAGCCTTTTTTGTAAATCTTAAATTTCATCAATAGTAATATTTCCTGAATCAAAAGAGAACCACAATATTTCTAAGATAATTCTTAAAATCTAATTTTCATATATTTATCCTGTATACCCCAATGTTTGTCGGCTCAAGTGTAACTAAGACTCATCCTGCTAGGCCAAATAAATATGTACATTTGTGCTGTCATTTTAGTTACGATGTATAAGTATACCTACATAAACGAAATGAGATAAATGCTGTGCCCAACCAGTAGACATCAAATAAATTTAACAGGAAAACTTTCCGAGTGAATCCCACTAAATTATAGACATTCTCCTTATAGTAAAGAATTGAATCGACATATAAAGTAAGCCAGTTTTACGAACCACTTGGCAGGAAATCAATTAGAAGGAAGTACGTTTTTGGGAACGCAGACGTGAAAGGTCAGGAATTGTTTGCAGTTGTGACTAGTGGAGTTGTAATACAATTCGGAAAACATGATTGATGCCAACGGATCCAATCTGTATCATCAGCTGATAAATGTAAGTATACAGCGTTGGCTGTTGGATGCTGCGTCCTGAGCACAGTTTATTAAATATTTGTGGAAGTGCCAAAGGACTGTAGTTGGCATGGCTTATCGACTTAATTGCATTTGTTGTACTGAATTCATTGAATTCCTCTTTAGCGCGAGATGAACACAGGCCAGCAGGGAAATTCGAAAGCCTTTACATCGCATCTGTTTCGTGAGCGATATCGACTGGCCAAATCGCTGTACAAGACCGACCTACGTGCACACTTTGGCTGCGTTAACGCCATTGAGTTTTCATACGGTGGCAAATATTTGGCATCAGGTAATGTCCTGAGAAGAAAGATTCGAATTTCGGTTGAAATTTTGTTTCTATTGGATTTTGTTCTTATTTGTATCTCAACGCTCATCGTTATAAAAAATGTAGGTGGCGATGACAAGCGTGTTCTTATTTGGGATGTTGAGAGAGCTATTGCTACTCGAAGCCTGCCCCCGCGGAGCCTGGAAACCGAGCACACAAGCAATATTTTCTGTTTGGGATTTGATCGCAACAATAGAAAGGTCTACTCTGGCGGCAATGACGATCTTGTGATTGTGCATGACTTTGAAACGTAAGTGAATAGTTTTGGCACTGCTGAAGTTAGAGAATAATTAATCTGTTTGCGGTTTGATAGTGGAAAAGTGTCCAATGTCTTCAAGCATGATAATCCGGTATATGGGCTTTCCGTTGATCCACAATGCGACAGCATATTGGCTACTGCTTGCGAAGATGGCCACATTCTAATATTCGATCAACGCACGACTGATCCTTTCGTGGTGGCACAGTTGCGAACATCATTTCATGCAGTGGAGTTCCATCCGTCGGGCAGCAACTTTCTCGTCACTGCCAATTCCAAGCGGGGTGCGGCCTTTTGGGACATTCGAAAGCCACATCAGTAAGTTGCCGCTGCAATTCAATAACTGCTGTGTTATTTTATGTAAATTTTCTTCAATCCCAGTCCTGTCATACAATACGGTTACGTAGAGGATCCGCCAAGCTGCATGAGTGTGCGATTCAATTCCACCGGCAGCCTAATACTAGCGCTGCGACGCCGCCTGCCGCCGATTCTATACAATACAAAGTCAGCGGAGCCGGTTTGCACGTTCTACCATGGCAACTACTACAATTCTTGCACTATGAAGAGCTGTACCTTCGCTGGCGAGGATGACGAATTCGTCCTGTCCGGATCCGATGATTTTAACTTGTATGTCTGGCGCGTTTCAGATGTAAATTGTAAGACATTATTGGACCATAATAAGCTCCAGTCGATTGACAATTGCCACTTTTTTTTTATAGTGGAACGAACAGATCAATGGATTGAGAGCACACAGATGGTGCTGTCATCGCATCGTTCCATCGTCAATCAAGTACGTTACAATCGAGAGAAGTGTTTGCTTGCCTCATCAGGAGTGGAAAAAATCATTAAAGTGAGTGTGTGGCTCTTTGCACATAAGCCTGTCTGAACCGCCTAAATGACTCTTTCAGCTTTGGAGTCCTTTCGCTCAAGACGGCTGGACCGGATCTCTGATTGAGGAAGCCACAAGTTCCGAAAACCCGCGAGAGTTGTATTCGCCTTTAAACTTTGCCTCGATGTCTACACCACCGCAAAACTGGTCACACATGTCACACGACTATAGCACCCGCAATACCAGCGAGGATCCCCGCATGATGGCCTTCTTTGACTCGCTTATACAGCAAGAGATCGAGGGCTGGGAGACGAATAGTTCAACTGAATCGCCCATTGGTTCAGAGGGCAGCAGCCACACAAGCTCCAGCTCGAATGACAGCTCCGACAGCAGTCTGGACGATGGTGATGACGATGCCGGCGGTGGTGGTGGTGTAGCCCGTTGCAGCAGACGCTCCAAACGCAACTTAACTAAGCGAAAAGGTTCGATGTCCCTGAAGTCGTTTTAGTTTCAAAAGTTTCAACCATTTTTCTTTCGTAGAACGAAAACGTCCTCACTCGGTGTTGGGCAAAGTGAAGGTGCAACGCCACAAATATGCCAATCGCATCGCATACCTAATTGCCACCAAGCGCAATACTCTGCGTCGTTTGGCCATGAAAGGTGCTTCCCTTTGCAACCGTCGTCGTCCGTATAAACTCGTTAAAGTGGGACGCAAGACAAAAGCCACAAACGCCACAGCGGGTAAAGGTTCGCGAGATTTGACTGCTGCGAGCTTAGTGCGTAGCACCAATAACGCCACATCCGCTGTGAGTGCTTCTAGCTCTGCCATCGCCTCGACGTCAGCGGCCGCCACTGCCTCTGGCTCGTTGAATATTTACCGATCTCAGCGCAGGAAATATAAAAAAAACCGCGTATACGGTTAGTTCCCATCACCCAGAATTTTTCCAATTCTATGCTAACTTTGAAATTTTTCAGATTCTTCAAGCGATGATGACGCCAAGGGCGGAAATCCGGTGGCCAGTAGCTCTAGCCGTAACAGTGCTCCAACATTTCCGGGAAATGTATCCTTACCGAGTACCAGTACAGGCATAACTTCCAGCTTGAAAGGTATTATGTCTATTCCGAAAATCTTGAAGCGACTGATAAAGTATATTAAATTACACAACTATTCCCTTATATTCCAGATGACATCATCCGTCTTCGTCGACAACAGCAACACATAATTGATTCCGATGACGACGATGATGACCAACTAGTGATAACTGCTACCCAACCAGCTGTTGAGCACACAGTGGAAGTCACGAAAAAAATCAATGGAGCAAGACAAGAAAACGACGAAATTCTGCCAGTGATGCAACGGGCTACGCCAACACAGCACCTGACCGAAAACTTGCGGCCAAACGTTTCGTCCATCATATCCTTGAATATCACCCCCGAAATGCATACATCATTATCATCAGCAACAATGCTACCTCAGCCTAGCACCAGCAATGTTAACACCAATCGACGACGTCCTCATGCCGATTTAGTCGACAACTATTCTAGCCATTCAAATTCAAGACTTTCGAACAGCAGCTGCCAGGACGATGAAGTGAACTCGTCCTCCGGCGACGATTCAGCGGGCAACGACAGCCACGCGCGCTTGGAGCAGCAGTATGGCCACACAACGCCTGTAAAGAGACGCAAGTTGGCAATTGCTGAGTACATCAACCGCAGTCAACTGGAAGAAGACATTGAGCCGAACAACAACGAGCAGAACAACAACAACATATTCTCACATTTAACTGCCAGCAATTACAGCAACAACAATGGCAACATAGAGGAATCTGTGTTCTCTGCAGACACAGCGAAAGCACGGCAACGCTGCCACCAATATAATCACCGCGACGACAGCAGCAATGACGACATCGCCAGTACGTCGATCTCAGCCATGCTGGACACACCGGACAGTGGCATTAGCGTAGCAACCGCTTCGACCACGACCCCCGATTCGGTTCGGTATAATGGAAACGAAATTGTAGCATCAACCTCCACCAACCGCCAACAGCTGTCGCCATGCATCGGAAATACGAATGGCCATAAAACAACCATGATTCAACAGAAATTGGCTCGTGTGCGCCGCAACTACCGCAAGAAATTCGACGATGATTCGGACAGTGAGCAAGACTAAGCCCAACATAACTTTCTCAATATCAAATATATACCCATACCTACGTTCATAACTATCGCTCTATGTTATCATACATTTTTGTAAATATATAATGAAATATGTCGAATTACAAATTTAATAAAAACCATTACTATTCAGATAAAATTCCAGCTAAGTTAAACATGTGAGGGTCTCGGGGAAAATATGGTGTAATCCCATGAAATATTCGCTCGGAAATAAAAATCATATTTTATCAAAACTAGTAAGACTTCGTTCTGCCGATGCTAAAATACCATGCAGATAAGGGTGGCACGAAAAACGACCTTTTTCGCTGGTCGACTTCTTTCACATTTTGCAAAATATCGTCACCTTAAAGCACAACCATCCTATGTCCGTTTTCATGAAAATCGAGTTTTTCACATTTTTGGATTCCTGAGATGAAGCTGCATTAGACAGGCTGTAGTGGTTTGTGGAAATTGTAATGAAAGTAACTCAACTGCAACCATTTTGAAAACTTCTTTTCATTTTAGAGTTAAGAAAAAATGGACATAGGATGGTTGTGCTTTAAGGTATCGATATGTGTTCTTTGCGCGAACTGAAGATTAATTTTCTGACTTTTCTCAATTTTTTCCCGTTGATTAGAATACAAAAACGCAACTTTTGAGCCCTATCTTTTAACTTTTTCAAATAACACCTTATCGACAAACTGTGAACTCATCTTGCTCAATGATGCACTTTAGCTTTTTTCATTATAAATATGTGATTTGTTATTTTTTTCCGAACTTTTTCTGATTACAATTGTGCATTTTGTTTTAAATAATATATATTTGAAAAATTAACAAATGAAACGCTATTTCCGTCATCCTTCACAAAAAATAGCTGTTGAAAATATCCTTGTCAAATGCTTCCCTTTAAAAGTCAAGACTGCCCCGTGCTTGGGGCACATTTGACAAAACGACTTTTTTTCAGAAAATATTAAAAAAATATATATTTTTGGTTTCCAAAACAGAAAAACAAAAAAATGTCACAGCTACCCCAGCTTACACTATTGTATTCTTGGCGAATATCGTTGCTTAAACAATGTGTTCCATTCCCATGTTGTTTCGGTCCAACTCCATTTTATTCCATTTCCTTATAGACCCATTCCCGCTATATTTCCAAATTTGTCATATTTTCATTTTATTTCGGTCCATTTTCATTTAAAACCGAATAACAAAACGAGGTCAAAGTCAGTCTGAGCGTGTCAGTTTCATAGCAGAATTGACACGCTCAGAGGAAAAAAGCTATGGAATGTATAGAGCGTCAGTACATTTCATCGCTCTTTTACTCTGAGTGGGTCAATTGGGCTATTCTCTCTCTTGCTCACTAAGCAACTGCAAATCATTTGCGCCATTTTAATCTAAATCCGAACTTGCTGACAGGCAGCCATCGCCAGATCGACCCAAGACTGGGTTCTGATTACGAATGTGTGTAATTATATATTTTTTCCGATCCCTGAATAACCTCATTTTAGACGATAACACATTACTAGTGAAAATTCGCTCCGGTCGCTTGCAATTAATCTACAAAACGTTTTTAAATTGACCATTAACTTAAAATATTTATTTTATTATTCAACTTTTAATTCTTATGCTTTATTTCGTATTACTAGGGATTTCCAATTATATATATGCAGCGATGGTACTTTGATTTTATTATTAATAAAGGGATTCAACTTAATGAGACGCAATAAAGTTCGTCTTTTTTTTTTTACAAAGGACCAACAATATAGGTTCAAAATAAGTTTGGAAATTTAAATAAATATTAATTATACAAATTATATTGGGCAATATTCTGTTTGGCTACAAACGCAAGGAAAAATACAATTATAAACAAATATGTGGTAATGGTAATGATAATGGTAGTGGTAAACTCTATCGAAAGTGTAATAAAAATAAAGTAAGCGAAATTCGACGTGCAGGACGAATTGAGAGATATTTTAGAATTTAGTTGAATGAATTTAATTGATGCAATGCAATGAAGAATTTCTGAGAGTGCAATTTCGAATATTTATAGCGAGAAAACTAATGAATTTTACTCAAACATATCGCTGGGCTTGAATGGCAGATTTAAGTCCTTGCAACGTTCGACAACGTATTTCTCTAACACTGCGCCAGCTCTGCAATAAAGTTTGCTTAGATTAGACGGCAAGTTTCACATGTGATCTTTTAAGCGGACTCACTTGTAAATCTCGTTGCCCTTCACGTTGTACTGGTCGCAGTTGCTGAAAATCAACTGTACATCGTTCATTACCTCCTCGTTGAGTTGGTAATCGCCCATGTTCAGTTTGGACTTTACCTTGCCCAAATCCATGGGACTCTTTATGATCTTATAATAGTCGGGTACTTCTGACTGCAGAACGGGCCGCAGGAATGGCCACGCCTGCTCTTGCTTCATAGCGTCCTCGAGTAGTTCGTACAGCGCCGAACTGTTTAGTGGCAAATTGTCGCCAGTGCGTCGATGCGATCGCCGCTGGTTGCTGGATTTAGTTTCTTGTGTGCCAGAGCTGCCATTGGGCAATGAGTTGCGCAAGGACGTACGCGATTGTCGGGAGCGTTTTACAGGTGGTTGTGGAGAGTCCTCATCGTCGTCGTCGTCCTCCTCATCGTCGTCGTCATCACCTACAGAACGAAATGCAAACGCGTAAGTTAGCCAAAGTCGTTCGTCGAGCCGTTACAAAACAACGCCTTACCTTTCATTTTGCGCTTTTTGCTCTCCTTCGATTTGCACTTTGTGCAAATGAAATTGTAGCGTGGCGGGCGCTTCAAGTTTATGCATTCGAGATGGAATGTGTCCTTACAGCGTACGCAGAACAGATCGCCTCCATCGTATGAGCAGACAATGCAGACATTTTCATCACTGTAAGGAATGGAAATTGATAAATACTTTTGCTGAAGGCACATGCAATCGGAAATTGGAAATTGAAAATTACTCGTCCTGCCCGGAGACATCGTCGTCGTCGTCGCCTGATTTGGCCTGTGAGTCATCGCAATCCCGGTCTGAGTCCTCATCGCCTTCTTCCGACTCCTCCGCATTATCCGAATCGTCTTCCGCAGCGTCTTCTTCGTCTTTGACCTCCAAGTCGTCTTCGTTGTCGTCCTCTTCCTCGCCAAGGATCTCTTCGATTTCATTGGATTTCACACGTTTACTGCGTCGCTTATTTTTACTCTTCGACGTGGACAGAGAAGAGACGGATGACGTTTCCGTTTCGCTACAGTTGTCCTCCTCCTCCTCGACGATGAAAGTACGCTTGCGCTTCTGTGCTGCCTTCCTCTTGCTGGCATCCTTTGCATTTTCTAATCCCAGACGGTTGACGCACCGTTTACAATACCAATTGCCCTCCGGCACCGTCTTCATCTTGGGCTTCATGCAAAACATGTGCGTGCCGCCGTTGCACTCATCACAAAGAAGCATTTTATCCGGATCGCTGCCGCGACGACACACTTGGCACAAGGACTTATTGGTGGACCTAGCCCATAGAATGCTATCGTGAAGAACATTCAAGTGAAGAAATACCTGCGATACGAACGTAGTGGCAAGTTAGTGGTCAATTCGAAAATATTTGCTTCTTAATTTAATTATTTAAATTAATTTTAAAAAAACCTTTTTTTAAATGCAAAAAATTATTAAAAAAAAATTTTTTTTTCTAAAAAAAAAAACAAAGGAATTTTTTTTTTAATTTAGAGAACAAATTTAAACTTAAAAAAAAATATTGTTTTTATTCAGAATTTAATTAAAAAATGTACCTGTGAGTAACTTGTGCTTTCCATCAATGAAACTTCCCATTGCTTCAGACGATCAGCACCGCCCTTGGTTTTTCGTTCCAGCAACTCCTTGTCCTTCTGTTCCTTCAGCGGCGCACCGAAGGGTTCCTTGATGAAACGCCGCTCAATGGCTTGTTCGACCTGCAGCAAGGCCGAAGCCAAATTCAGGACACAAGTCCGCAGCGTGGGCGAGTCGTGGAGTGAAATCAAGTCGTCGGCACTGTCTTCCGAGTCGATTTCGATGGTATTGCCCAAAGAAGCGCCGGGATCGCGATACGGCTTATGTGCAAACTGGCCACCGTCTTTGTGCTCCACTTGGTATTCTTCCTCCTCTGCGTCGTTAAATGACTCGCTCTCCTCGCCGGCCGCAGTCGCCACTTGCTTCGAGGGACCCCATTGCAACTTCACTTGCGCATCGTATGTATTTGCCTCCACGTCAGCGCGCCACTTCACCATGTCCTTGACCTTAAGGCGGCCCAAATCGCCGGTGTAGATGTCGCTCTCAAACTGCAGCACCCGCTGCACGAGCGCACCGTACATCACTTCGCTGAGATCATCTTGAATCGGCGATCCGAAGTTCGATTTACTGTACTTGCGCGACGTGTCGACCATCATTTGGCTCTTAAACCTCGAAAATTGCTTGCTATCAACGGAGAGTGATTCTACGGGGCATCTTTTTACATGGTTCACGATGAGCAGACGCAGCGTAGTCAGCTGTTCGCGTAACTGTGACTCACGGTCGCCGAGTGGGTTGAGCGCCTCAATCAGAGCATCGATGTCCTCCTTTTTGTACAGGTACGCCCAGCGTTGGCGCTCGGTGTTGCGTTCGTCGTGCACGATGCAATTCCGAGGCTGTCCGGTGCACATATATAGCTGATACTGAGTCGGTAAGGTAGCCTCTTCGGCCTCGGGGACGACGTCTTCCTTGCCCACACTGCCGTTTGCCGCGGCAGTGGCCATTGGCTCAGTATCGTGTCCATTTGTGAGCCCATTTACCAATTGATTTTCCTGATTCTCCTTGTCGTGTTGCGACGCCGGTACTTTTTTGTTCTTCGCGTCGGACCTTTCGGCTGCAGCCTTCTTCTCTGCATCCGTGTACATTCGCAGCAGATACGCCCGCAGGTCCTTGCGCGTTTTTGGCAAATTAGCCGCATTTGCGGACAATGCCGTCAGGGCGTTTTGGGGCGGCTCGCTGAGGCAAATGTCCATGCAGTCCTGCGGATGTTCGACGAAGATGCCGGGCATCGATTCGAGCACGTAATATTTGCGGTATGCCCGGTCCATGCCCAGGTACACGAGGAAATTGAAGAGTGCGGCATTCAACTTGTCAACCTGCTGCTCGTGCTTCTTGTGTTCGCGGTCTGACTGCGCGAGCAACTCGGAAACTTTCTTGTTCAGCTTCTCTTCCAACTGGCGCTTCTTCTCCTGGTCCTGCTTCACATCATCTTCCATGCAGAGCTGGTTGTGCTCGTTCGTCAGAACTCGTCGCTGCGCCTGCACATTGGCCAACCGGCGGTTCTCGGCGGCAGAGAGTGCGCGTAAGTCGAGACGCGCCTTCGCCGACGTATCCATGCGCTCTTCAATGACATTGAGAGTGCCGGAATACGTGAAAATTTGCGACATCAGGCAGCGCAGCACGCGTGCGATGTCCAGGAACGGCAACTGGTAGATGGTGTACATCTTCAGAGAGCGAAGTATGTGCGGATGCTGCATCCGCAGCGCCAGTCCGGGATCCTCGGACGAGGAGTATCCGTTGCGGTACATAACGCGCCACTTGTCGGTGCGATCCTTGACACTGGAACCGGACGACAGCAGATGCAGGCGCAAAACCTCGCTTAGAGTCAGCGCATCAATGGGCAGCTCATTCAGCTTGAACGAGAAGTGGCGTCGGACATAGAAGTGAGTCTTTGCTGCCTCTGCCATTGTGACTTGTGGTTCCGTGTCTCTTCGCCGCACCAGATATTCAACGCCGCACTCGTCCTCCTCCTCCTTCTGCAGGTCAAAGACGGTGCCGAGCAGTATGAGCAAAATGTCCGAAAGTGGACCAGCCACTTCGCGTTCAGTGAACGCACGCGTCATCTCGAAGAAGCTGAGATTGCCGCGAAAGACATCCATACCGGAGAGTACGCCGGCGAAAGAGTGCATGAATTCGCGAATCATGAATGCATCGCCCAGCAGCTTCGGCGGAATGTAGGTCTGAACGGGCGTATACGAGGGCAAGAGCCGTTGATCGCTACGCTCAAGATCGTCGGTTTTCGTCAGCAGGGCCGTGCATTCGGCATCGATCTTCTCCAACAATTTTGCCCGTTTCTCCATGCGCAGTCGCTCTTGCTCGGCCACCTTCTCCTGCTTCTCGCGACGCAATCGTTCCATTTTCTCCTTCAGCGTTTGGGCATTCAGCTCTAGCTTTTCGGCCTTCGCCTTTTCCCTCTTCGCCACCTCCTGTGCATTCGGCTTGTCATTTCCATTCTTCACCAGATACTTATTCATGGTGGACTGCTTCTTGCCGTTCACCTCCGGCTGTGGACGTCTGATTTTTGCCGGTGTGAAGTGTGGCATTTGACCTATGAAGAGCTTTGCGAACGTGATCTTTCGCTCAGTCACGTACTTCTTGTATGACTCGGGCTTTGGCCGCAACAGCCCATCCACGCGCGTCACGTTGCTCTTGATAAACATTTGCAGATTCTCCGATGTGAACTCAAAACGCTGCCGTCGCACCTTGTCGTACGGCACCGTAACCTCGGTGGGCGTTTTCCCGGCCCGTCGCAGCTTATACTGCAATTTGTCGGTGTCTTCATAGACTTTGTTAGCAGGAGGCGGCGACTTGATTGGCGGCACAATTTCCACCACTGTGTAGGCGTTGTACGTGGACGACTTGTAGCATGCGGTTACCTCTTCATTGAGGAAGTAACGCTTGCGTATGAACTTGAAGACGATTCCGTGCAATGCATTCAGCGAACTTTGTTTGGCGTGTTCGATGATCAGCATGACAGGTGGTCGCAGGCTGTCTTTGAAGAGCTCCATTTTTTTTCGAGCTCGACGCTCGCTCCGCAACGCCTCGGCATATGTGAGATTTTCACGTCCAGTGGATTCGCACTGCCACACGGTGGAGTTGATCACCATCACGTGCCGAAAATAGTCCCTGCAAAAAAAAAAGGAAAACGGTTCGATAAAGAGAGAAATTTAAAAAAAAATTGTCATTTAATAGATTGACCGCAACTGGTTTTTAAAATTTCGGCCAAAACCGAAATAGTCGAAATTTTTCTTCTTTTTTTTGGCTGAAATTATTATTTTTAAATTTTGGCCGAAACCAAAATAAGCCGAAACTGAAGAGGGCAAAGACGTTCCTAGCCACTTTATTTTTGCCAAAAAAATTGACTGATTGCAAAATAAAAATTTATATTTTCGGCCTGAAATTCAAAATTTCGGCTGAAAACGAAATCTGGACGAAAACGATAATTAATTTTTCGGCCGAATCCGAAACACGGTCGAAACAGCTTTTATAACCTAAAAACCAAAACCGAATTTCGGTTTTCTTTATTATTTAGTGCTTTTATAAAAAATTAAATACATAGAGCATTATCTAAACAATTAATTTTGTTTAAAAAATTATTTTTTCATATTATAATTAAAAAAAAAATGTTAGCAAAATGGTTTTTGAATTTGGTCTTTTGCTTTAATGTTCTACTTTAATTTTTTTTTCCAATTTAATATTATTATTGAAGTAACATAACAAACATTTATTTTCTGTCATACCGTTTGTAAGGGTCCAAGCCGGTATGGAAAACTATACATATTCTGCATCACCTTCTTTCCCCTTGTTGCTTCTATTTGTCGGGTATTGAAATTGGCAACAACGGATAAAAACCACGCCTACCGGTCATACAAACTGGCAGCCTAATTCGCATTATGTTCGTATATCTTGAGAAATATCTTGGAAACTATGTCGGGAACAGAATGGGAATGAAACTGTAACGATATAATATTGGACCGGAACAAAATGGAATTGGAACAATATTTTGAAATGGGTCGGGAATGAAGTGTAAATTATCGATAAAATATCGAAAGCAGCATGTGGAGGGTATTTTAGTTTCAGTCAGACCGAAAATTATTCTGTTACTAGTTTTTTTTTGCATGTCTGTAGTCACGGTTGCAAAAAAAACTTATGTTAAAAAGAAAATGTTCCTAAATTTTTAGAACTTTAACACATTTTTATTTTGATGGTAGTAAAACCATTTTGGTAAATCGGTTGACTTATCTCATTATTGATCCGATGCCTTTAATTCTATCGTAAACATTTCCTACTGGGGGATGTTTTCTTTTATTTTAGCGAATAGAATTAAGCAGCGAAGCATAATATTCCCGCCTCGCACCACATGTCTTGCTTGCTTTCGTCAGAGATGCCAAAATGCTTTATAGCTTTATACTTGAATTTCGTTTTTCTTTTGTCACTACGCTAGCTGACGCTTTTTTGTGATATGCTGAGGAACTGCAGGGAAGGAAAACTTCCACAGGCCACTGGTTGGCAAGCCTCGGTGGAAAGCAAATATTGAAATCAATGAAATTTCTACTCACTCATAATGTCGGAAGATCTCCCTGGTTATCTCGCAGTAAAATACCTCGTCGTTGTCTCGAAAAGTCTCATCCTTGTTCTTCGATGGTGCATTATCAAATCCGTCCCGCTTACAAATGGGCATTTTTAGATAATTGTTTACAAATTGGGAAAGTCAATAATATTTCGTTACAACGTTCGAAAATGTTAATAGCATCTGCTTTTGCGACCAAAGCAAACTTTTCCACAAACGCCTCAAGTGGAAGTGAATTTCATTCGGGGAGTTGAATGCAAACGACCGTCTCAACAATTTTAATTTTTTCACTCAAAAACAATTTGAAGTTTGCGACCGTTTCAAAGGCTTTCCCAATTTTATTTTTACATGCAAGTGTGTTTGATGCCTTTATTTATTATTTATTCAGTTATTTATGCACCACTTTTACCGAATTTATGGACATTTCTTAGTTTTCCTATGAGCGACTGATGATTCTACACGCGCCAAATTTTTTCACATTTCCACATTCTTCTTTGTCTGCTTTTTCATGATGCTACCCAGAGTTACCATTTTGTTGTTTTCAAACCAATTTGGAAAGGGTTGCTAATTATGGAATTTTGTGACAAATTTTAATGGTGAGTCGTTTTGCGTCATTATTTATTTTAAGGCTTCATTAATGTATGAAGATATAATAAAATTAATTAATACTAAATTTACATATCCCAACATTTATTCTTTTTGTAACAACTTCTAAAAATTTCTGAAATCAATTAGTTTTATTTTGGTGCAATTGTAATGCTCAATCGAACAACTACATACATACATACATACACGTTAAAGCACAATCATACTATATCCATTTTTTTATAACTGTAGAAAATAAAAATCTAATTTTTTATATTTTCCGATTTTTTCAGTACTTTCATTTACGGTTGCCAGATTTGTGAGATTTATCTCACATTGAGATTTTTTTAAAGCTTCTGAGATGTAAGATTTTTGTTAGATTTTTTACTAATGTGAGATTTTTATGAGAATTTTATATCATGTGAGATTTTGTAATTGCTGTTTGATTTGTTGTGAGATCTTTAATTACTGCGAGATATTTTCTCACATAAAATGTTTTATTTCTTATAAGATGTGCGATTTTTCTGAGATTTTTTATCTGCTGTGAGATTTTTTGTGAGAATTTTTGATTGCTGTGAAATGTTGTCTCACGTGAGACTTTATCAAATTTTGTGTGAGAATGTGAGATTTTTTTGTGAGATATTATTTAGCAACTATGCTTTCATTACGATATCCACAAATCGGCTTTTCGATAAAGCTTCTTCTCAGGTAATTAAAAATGCCAAAAACTCGTGACACGTTGAAATTACGTGAAAGTACAATTGACACATAAATATTTCACAAAAATATCGAAATACGGAATAACGAAGCGTTCGAATCATTGGTGATTGGTGCCTTTAATGTTCACCAATCCAACCGCAACCAACTCTACGATATTAAAGTGACATTTCGGTGGAAGGTTTCTGCAGTGCTCGTGCAAGGTATGGACTTCGTTGAAAACAGAAAATTCGATTACATAATTTATTAAAAATTTGACAAGGATACCAAGATTTATAAGGAATTATCTTTTGCAGACGTTTAAAGGTACAGATCACATAACACAATGGCCGATAAAGTAGTTGCTGAAAAAGCCCCTGGGCGCCCCATGAAGTATCCCTACACCTTCTCGGCGAAAATGGCCCAGTTCCCCCTGAAGCATTACATCAAGAACCAGTGGATCTGGAGGTACTACTTTATTGCCGTCGGCGTGTGCATTCCCGTCTTCTACAAGATTAGTAAATTGGGTGAGTGTCTTTTGAAAATCTCCCATTGTTGAAGTCACTTACCGGTTCCCATTTTTTTGTTCAGCCAACTCCCCCGGCAACAAGGCTAAATGGGCCGAATCCCAAGCAAAGGAGGCTGCGGAGCATCATCATTAAATTTCAACAGAGTCCGCGTAGACTTTCAAAATGTGGAGCAGAATACCCTTTTTCCCCAACAGGGTGGAGAAATCGTTTCAAATTCGAGTAAAATAAATACAATAAAATGGATATATAACACCTAGATAAGATCCAATCGCACATTCGTAGTCAAATTAAGTTGCTACCAAACGGTTAATTCAGTGTATTATCTGTCAACCAAATAGAGAACTAAAGTTAACTTGGAACTTAATTTGGCTATGAATATGGGCCAATGCTTTTGTTTTGAAAGAAGGGACATTTACGACGAACTCTGTCTATGGTGAATTACGATTATCTTAGGCAAAGCACGCATGAAATACGTTCCACTATTTTCTAGCAGCATTTATGATTAACGCTCGTAGCTATACTGTCTTCCGCAGTAGTATACTGTTTTCAGACTCCAAACACTGCTTTTTTGTCCAAAAATACTGCGGAAGACTCCACATCTTGAGTGGAGTTTCGCCCAGATTTTGTTGCACTAAACGCTGATGCTCTTCGAAGGCGGAAGCAGCGGTATCAACCTGTTTCAAATGCACATGAATAGGACCCGCAATTTGAGTGTCCAAAAAAGTTTTCGAATTTTTCCAAAATTGAAAAAGTTTCTAGCAGTAAAATAATTTTGGATGCCACACTAAACTCTACCCATCTCTGTCTAGCACTGGTTGACGTCAGTTGGTTCTTGGCTGAACCAGATTGTTCAGATTTTATGTGAGTCGTGGTCGTCCTCTTCTTCTGCGCCTTCCATCGACGTTATTCCAACTCTATGGAATACCTTAGGCTAGTAATAATTTCTCTGAAACATTATCGAAACAACCATTTTTGTACAGTTTTACATTAACATTTTATTTTACATTATAGCAAGGAAGCATCTCTTTACTAACTTTAAGTGTCGAAATGTGGAATAGGTATGTTTTTTAAAAAACCAGTTCAACTGATTTTACGATATTATTTAAGGTTAAAATTGAAGGGGCAAGTGGATAAAGGCGTTATGTAATAACAACTTTTAAAAATAATTTTGATTGCAAAAGACAAACGTTTTAGGTTTATATTTGGCCCAGAATTACTCCCAAATTCAAATATGTATGCTAGAAAAAGAGGTTCAGAATTCAGAAGCATCGCTTCATGAATTAACCACTTTTAATCCAATTTACTTGAAATATTTTTTTCAAAACGTCTTCATCTACCTATGTTCTTCAGTTATGTTAGCACTTAAATGAGATCGCTTCTCGAATGTACGAATAAATTCAATATTGGATGCGGAAGACTGCAAAGTGATTTGTGCATCGTATGGCTTTTGTGAGTGCGTGTGTGGCGAGCGCGGAAATTTGCGTTGCTCTTCAGTTGTATTTTAGGTTGCCCATGCAAATGTATTTGACCTCAACG
Source organism: Heteromyza rotundicornis (assembly GCA_951394025.1). Lineage (NCBI taxonomy): Eukaryota > Metazoa > Arthropoda > Insecta > Diptera > Heleomyzidae > Heteromyza > Heteromyza rotundicornis. The sequence continues at coordinate 52,135,576 of OX596012.1, forward strand.
TACTCGTCGATGCCGTGATGACATCCTTCGCGTCCGATGCCAGATTCCTTAACACCGCCAAAAGGTGCCTCTGGGGTCGATATGATGCCTTCGTTCACACCCACCATTCCCAGCTCTAGGCGCTTGGCCACACGGAATACTTGCTGCAAATTCTCGCTGTAAAAATATCCAGCCAGACCGCGCCTTGTATTGTTTGCCTGACGCACAGCCTCTTGTTCGTCGGCGAACTTTACGATAGAGATAATCGGACCGAACACTTCCTCTGTGTAAAGCCTAGTTGTGGGACCGACGTCTGTTACAATCGTCGGCGCATAGAAAAGTTCGCCCAACTGGGGGAGTGCCTTGCCGCCCACCAAAACTTTGGCCTGCTTACTGCGTGCATCCTCAACAAATGCGCTAACCTTATCGAACTGCATCTTATTGATGAGTGGTCCGATTTGTACATCTGATCCAGTGCCGTCCCCTATTTTAAGCGCCTCCACGCGATCCTTCAGCATATTTACGAAGCGGTCGTAGACACCTTCTTGCACAAAGAATCGATTTGCTGAAACACAAGTCTGACCACAATTGCGAAATTTCGACGCAATGGCACCGTCCACGGCCTTCTCCAAATTGGCCGAATCGAATACAATGAAGGGTGCATTGCCGCCCAGCTCCAGTGAGACACGTTTGATTCCGTCCGCGCAGTTGCGGAAAAGCAATCTGCCCACTTCGGTACTTCCGGTAAAAGATATGCCTTGAACATCGGGGCTCTTGCAGAAGAGATCGCCGATTTGTGGTGCAGCTGCCTTATTTGAGGTGATAACATTGATGACGCCTTTCGGGATGCCTGCATCTTCGGCGAGCTTTGCGAGTGCTAACGCTGTGAGCGGCGTATCCTCGGCGGGCTTGACAACGACAGTGCAGCCTATTGTAAAGTTCGAAAACATACGAATTTTTTATTTTGAGATTTTTTGAAAAAGTGGACCCCGGCCCAAATAATCTTATATTTATTTTCAATTGACCTACCTGCTGCCAAAGCGGCGCCCGCTTTGCGGGTGATCATCGCCATCGGGAAGTTCCAAGGCGTGATTAAAGCTGCCACACCCAGCGGCTGTTTCATGACTATGATCTCCCGATTGGGCGTAGGACTTGGCACGATTTCACCGTAAATTCGACGTGCCTCCTCAGCGAACCACTCAATAAAAGCGTTCCCGTAAGCCACCTCACCTTTTGACTCATTTATAGGCTTTCCCGACTCGGCCGTCATGATCTCAGCTATTTCCTGGGTATTGCTATCGATTAGTTTGTACCAATTCTAGGAGAAAATCGAATCAAATAAGAATTGCGAAATTTAGTGTGGCAAAAATTCAGGAAACCTTCAGCAATGAAGAACGCTGCTTGGCGGTAAGTGAGGACCATTCTTCCGATTCGTATGCGTTCTTGGCGGCACTGATGGCTCGTTGGGCATCCTGCACGTTCATGTTGGGCACACTACCGACAACCTGACCGGTGGCAGGATTGGTCACGTCAAAAGTTTCCCGGCTCGAGGCATCTACCCAACTGCCGTCGATATACGCCTTGGACTGAACCAGTGAGGACATAGCTCGCACCGCAAGTTTCCCTGAGCGCAAGAGTGGTACGCAAGCATGATGCAGCATGGTTTTGCCAAGAATTTATCAAATTATAGTTTTGGCAAATCGATTGATAGCAATTTCACAAGCCTCGTTTTTAATACTGCTGTGTTTTCCCGAATGGAGAACTTTTTCACTGCTGCGCAATCTAGAAACTAGTTTGAATGGGCCTTTGGAGCAGCAGCTGAAAGCTTTTTTTGCTTTATTGCATCCTGTACTGATTAAAATCAATTGCTTTCAATTGGTTTCGTTTGTCTGCGCGTGCGCCAGAAGTGATTGATAACTCCAGAATAGCAAATAGTCAGCTGTTGTGATAAGAAATTTATCATAATGGTATCAGCAGGGAAAGCAGTAAAAGTTATAGAAAATATGGGCACACTACTTCATCGAAAACCCACCAAGATGACGAACCTTGCCGTTCAATGAGTAGAATTCCGGTTGAAGGAATTGAAACGGTGGTTAAAACCATGATTCAAGAATTTAGAATTTATTTTCTGAATCATGGTAATAAGTAGTAAGAAATTTGTCTTCGGTTTGGCCATTTCCAAATTTTTTTTCACTTTCCATTTTGTTTCGGTCCACTCCCATTCCGCTTCCGTTCCATTTTTAAGCCTGTTCCAATTCCATTTCGTTCCAGTCCAGCCCATTTTCATTTCGATCCAGTTGTTATTCCGTTTCCAACCAAATACTATAATCCGCGTCCAAATCGGTTCAGTATTTCTCAGGATAAACGAATGGGAGGTAGGTGTGGTTTTTATTGAATGTTGTCCATTTTCAATACCGTCCCAACGTGGAATCGACATCCCTGCCATGCCATGGAACTTCAACAAATCTTAAAAAAGATAACTTGAGTTTTAGGGTAATTTTTTCAAAATCTAGTTTTTGATATAAACTTATCCAGTTTCATATCTGGCCATACATCGAAAACCTACGGTGTTATTAAATGTTTTGTAAATGCCCTTTCATATGAATGTTTAGCCTGTAAAATTTGAAAAACACATATTAAGGCGTTTACGCATCGATATGTATTATTCTTTGTGTATCTACTCTAAGCCATACCGAATTTCTTGTTTGTCTGGACCCACCCAAATATGTATGTTCCATGTACATATGTGAGTCGAACTGTAGAAGAGACTTGGCCTCAGAAGTACAACAAAGCAAATGACGATTTTCTTACATTCCAGAAGTGCAAACAACAAAAGCTTCAACTCAGAGTCAGCAAACACAAATTGCATTTAATTCTTTAAGAAGTGATCTTGATGGTACATACATGTACTAATACGCGATACGCACCGAGGTGGAGAAAGAGCCAAACGAAATTATACGTCTTTACGATCGATAGAAGGGGAACGAGTGTGGAAGGGGATCCGCATTTTTGCGCACATGCAGTAAATAAAAACCCGAAATTCAACGTCAACCCATTTTGAGATTGGCTTTTTTTTTGCATGCCTAAGCGGAAGAATATGCACTACATAAAACCATGAGACATCATCGAGTGCAGCTTCAGTTGGAGTTGAGTTTGAAAAAGTGTGTGCAACGCGGCGAAAGCAGACGAATATCGGTAATATCATCGTATACAAGTTTCTAATTTATAAATTAAATTAAATTATATAGTATGTGTGTACTATCATCAACAATAATTATAAAATATCTGTGATTACTTCGATTTCGTACACGTTTGAGCCATTCGGAGGTTTAGAGAAGGATTGTGCATTTTACATAAATCCAGAAAAATACATAATTATCTATTTCCGGTGACCAATTGGACCAATTCGTCCCGATTCGGGCCTGTAGGGCTTATACAAAACAAATATTTGCAAAAAAAAATTACAGTATTATTGGTTCCTCCAATATGTACCTCTCCATTAGGGCAAAAGCCACATTTTTTTCTGAAAAATGCATACTGTCTCTTTACAGGGGCGAGCGGGGGCAACCAATAGTTTTAATATGTTTTCTCATTTTGAAGAGTATTTTTTATTGATTTTTTGCTGCCAATCTTTTTGTTTTGCTTAAACCCATGTATAAAAAAAGAGCTTTATTGGTCCCCGCCGAAAATAAAAATTTATGTTTTTTTCTGGATTTAGGAACATTTTAAAATTTGCCCAAATTTTGCCCTAACTTAGCCAGTTTTGACCAAATTTTCGGGATTGTTGTAGGCTAAAAGGAAACATAATTCGCTTGGCAGTTTGAAGTCTTTTTTTAAGCGACCAGTCAATTGCTGACTTATTAACCCCTAGACCAAAATACCAAATACACCAAATCGTGAATTCCGCTAGAAATTTCAAGTGACAAGGGAGTGTCTGCAAATTTTTTCATTTGTAACATAGTGTTGTTTTTTTAGCTGTAATACAGTAAACTTCTTGTCGCTCCCGTTCTTATCTGTCGTATGCGTTTTTACACTTATGTTGTAAAGGATTTTTTTTTTTTTTTTTTTTTTTGATATTTAAGTTACTCCGTTCCCCTTTTTCAGTGGAAAGGATAAGAGGTCTCCGAAGAGAATTATTTGGCCAATTGCGAGCAATTATAACGCCATCCGAAAGTATTTTCCTTTATGGAATATTAATATACGACCACCTTTTGACGAGGCTTTTGACGAGGCTGTATTAAGTACGAGTTACGGTATAGACGAGAAAATTTTGACAAAAACAAACTCGTCTCGACCGGAACACGTCCTCACACCACGCCACGCCAAACGGTAATCTAAAGGATTTTTCATTCCTTTTTTCTTAAAAAAAATGCTTTAAAATGTTGGGGGCTTCCTTGTAGCTTTTCAATATTAAATTTATATATCAACGCCAAAATTTATATGGAACAGAAACAAAGTTGTGCTCTAAAGCCACCACATAGGACAGAATGAATGAATTTCGATTGGAAATTCAAGCGAGTTAAAAATTTTTATTTACATTGAATTAGAGTAAAATTTATCATAAAAATACATAATTCGAACGAGAAAAATGTATCTCCGAAAAAAAAAAAAAAAAACTTGTGTACATTTCTACTTAAAATCTCTTTTCCCAGAAAGCACATACGACAGATAAAGACTACGGCGACGACCAAGTGTGAAAGCAAATTTTTGGAACGAAAGAGAAGGTGGCAAAATGAACGATAAGCAGAGCCGCAATTCGCTCACTCTGAAAGTGAACGTCAACGGAAGCAGTGGCAACGGGATAACTACTAGTGGAGAAGCAGTAGAACGACCAACAGAATTATACAAGCCCATCCCAGAGGACAACGTGCATCCTTCGTTGACTGTTGCAGCAGGCAAAGGAATCGCTCAGGATAGAAAAGGTAAGAAAAACCTGTACACATTTCCAAATAAAGTCATATAAGTAGATATTGAAAACGTCAAGTTCATGTGGCTCGTATCGAATTTTTCTGACGCAATAGTTCTTGGAAGAATCTTGAATCGTTTTGTGTATCTATAATAAATGAAAATTTTCGTATCTATAGTCGTTAGATATATGAGAGTGCTGAGTGCTGTTCCACATCGACTTGATCAGCCATTTTTTTTTTGCCACATTGTGGTTTTACCGCGAAGCATATTGTCGCCTTCAATTAAATAGTTTGTCGATAATATGGTGTAGATACTAAATATGGATCGACACTGAATTGCTTTTCAGAAATTTCAATTAAGCTTAATTTACCCTACAATAGGGCAATTTAAATAACAACAACTACACAGTTAGACAACAGGTTTCAGTTCTTCGTATTTGAAAACCATCACTTGGCAGCTCCATTATTATCATTCATTTATATTTCCTACCCAGACGGATCGAAATCAGCGGAAGCAGACACCCAACTAACTACTGTGAAATCAGAAAACGGAGACAGCAAAATGGTACAGGAGGAGAATACGGTCAATGATGGCGCCGATGAGCAGATGCTCGGTACGGAAGATAGCGAAAAGTTGGCGGGGAAACGAGAAGAAGTCAAGTTCATTAAGGGCGACCATCTGAATGGAGATGCAAAAATTGATATTGGTGCTGTTAATGGAAAGGTAAGGAAATTGATATAATCGACCCTTTCTTATATGACGTGCTCAGAGGAAAAGAGCGATGAAATGTACTGACGCTCCATACATTTCATCGCTTTTTTATTCTGAGCGTGTCATATAATCTAATGTTATTACTGTAGTTAAGGCTACTTACAGAACTCAGAAAGTTGTCTAATTCGGGTCGTCTCTTCCGTCCCATATTTACAGGCTTTTACCGGAATGACTAAGGACGAGCTAATGAAATATGCCAATGATCCGTTCTGGGTTCGATTGCGCTGGATATTCTTCATTGGATTTTGGGCCATTTGGGTTCTAATGCTGGCTGGCGCTGTTTTCATTATAATTGATGCGCCCAAGTGTGCAGCACCCAAGCCGCTCCCGTGGTATAAGCAAGGCCTTCTTGCTAAATTCGAATCATTTGATGTTAGTACTGGTGATGTGGCCTCTGCTAAAAAGCTACAGGCTACCGGCGCTATTTATGAATTGCCCGCGGAGCTGACTTACTCCATAAGTGAGCCGGAAGTCGAGCAGAAGATCAAGGATATTGTTTCCGCATACAAAGATTCCAAGGTGCATGTCATTCTTGACATCACTCCCAATTACGTGAAGAAAGACTCGTTATTAATGCGCAATGCCCTGGCCGATGAGAGTAAGCGTTCGGCCTTCGTTTGGGTCGAGAAGCCCGAGGTGCCGAATAACTGGATGTCGACGGTAAATGGTTCGGCATGGTCAGAAGTAACGCCCGGCAATTTTGTGCTCTCGCAGTTTGGCGATGGCCTCTTCGATTTGCACATGAACGACACTATCGTCAAGCAGGAGCTGGGCGGCGTCTTCAAACGCTTGATGGAACTTGGCGTCAAGGGCTTCCGCCTGAAGAACACTAAATTCTATTTGCTCTCCAAGACAATACAGGACGAGGTACCGTCCAACGACCCCAACTACATACACACACAGTACGGCTTCTGGACACACACGCAGACTACCTTCCAAGATGGACTCGGTGACGTGCTGTACGAGTTTTTGACAATGGTAAAGAATGCCTCGGACGAGGCATTCCTCTCGGTTTCGGACGACATTGTGCGACCAGAGGTCTACCAGACTAGCACGAACGACTACGCCATTGACATACCCATTTATGGGCACTTTGTCCAAGCGTTGAGCTCACCGCAGCAGGACAAGCCACTGCATCAAGAATTACTCAAGACTATGCGTGCTGTGGGAAATCATACCTGGTTGCAGTGGAACTTTGCCGCTATGGATGCGGACAGTGATACAAATCCTTCTGCATTTGGTTTGTTCATGTCTCTGTTGCCTGGTGTGCCTGTGGTGCCGGTCAATTCGGCAGCTTTCGTCAATATTTCGTCAAGTACATACAAGCATATCGAACAGTTGCGTCTGTCGCATTCGTATATGCATGGAGAGCTCGAGATGTATGATGCTGGCCAGTTGGTGGCCTACTCCAGGTAAGCGCCATTTTGTTCCTCCCATACAACACTTTAACCTACTTACAGATTCTCATCACATAACATAATATAATCTCATTTTTTTCCATTCTAACACGGCTTACATAACATTTTTCACTCAGGCAAAGGTGAGACTTGCGACCATAATTAGTCCCTTTTCATTTGAGTTTTTTTATGAATCGAATCGAATGGTTACACTATTAATGCATGTGCATATCCTTTCAGAATTAAGTCCGGCAATCCAGGGTACTTCGTGGCCTTCAATCCCACAGAAGTCGTGCAAATAAGCAGCTTTGGCAACTTGGGTTTGCCCGACAAGATGACCGTGGACATCATCAGCGACAACTACAATGTTACCGACATTTCGGTGAAGTAAGTTAACTTGTCCATTCGGCCAGATCAAACGTATAATTGCATTTTCCTTGTCAACAGGTCCAAAATTATGATCGATCATCTGGAAGTGTCTCCATTTGCCACCATCATACTAACTTATGTGCCTGTTAAGTCGGCCTAAGTTAAGTTCAATGTATTCCTAGATGAAGTACAGAAATACTAATCAATTGTGACAATACAATATTATGTATCACAAAAAATATATGTTCAGAGTTCAGAGCATTTAACTGCTTTTGTAAGAATTTTTTTGTTGCTTCTTAAATTGAAAATTGTTCTAAATTGAGTTGAAAAAATAAATTATCAGCATTGCAAAACGTATTTATTGTGGTTTCGATGAGCTTTACTTGCTTACAGGTTTTTGGAGGTTTCATGGAAATGGCTGCAGAAAACTCTGCCTTATTCTATTCTTCTATGCAAGAGAAACGGAGAAAAGCCTCTCCGTTAACTTGTACGGAATAGGTTTCATAGTAAAAATTACATTTCTTAAGTAGGAGAAGGCCAATGTCTACGATAGTGTGGCCCGAATCAGTTGCTGTTCATTCTCGATCTCGGTCTTTAATAGTTGGGCCTCATCCTCAATTGCCATTTGGAACATTTCGATGTTAGATTGGTATTTGCTGATTTCGCTATTCATCACTGACAAATTCTTGAGATTCACCACAAATTGCTCGAAAAATGTCCACCAGTCGTCCAAACCCAAAACATTATTTGCGTCGAATTGGAATTGCTTATTCGTCGTCTTAGTAATGACTGGGAGCTCGATTTGAAAAGTTTCTAGATCGGAAAGAATTTCTTCAACAGAAGGCGCATCTGGCGCACGTACAACTATTTTATTGGTTTGGTTTTTTTTAAACATTTTGATGGTAAATGTTGACAAAAAATACGTGGATATTTACTTTTTTTTCTTAAAATTTGTAATTGCAGGGCTGCATTTTATATAGAAATTCGATAACGATTGGAATTTCGACTTCCTGTTTTACTCTCCAATAAATTTGTGTGTTGGACGATTATTTATGTTTGGTCCAACCGACGACGGTTGGCCTAATCGTAGGAACAGAATTGGAGCATTCTCACCCGCCATGCATACAAAGTTTAATAGGTGTATTCATTTAAAGTGGGAAACCCCTGGGAAACGGTGCAGTTGTGCAGTCAAAACATATGATATTTGCCAGTTATTTTAAGTAACCGCTTGTTTTCGACGGCTTCCCCACTTTAAATGAATCCCCTTAATGAAAATGTGAAAAAATTATTGTGAGTGATTGTGCGTTTAATGAAAATGGTTTTCAAAGCAACATAAAGATCATTCCATTATTTCGCTGTGCGGGTTGTCAAAAAATCTCCCTAAAGTACTCAAAAAAGCAGCTATTTTTTTTGTTTTCTCTGCATACGCTAGCCGGAATGGAAATTTTGTTTGTTTTTCGCTTCGTCTTTTTGTACATAGGTTTGCATATGGGAGCTGAATTTTTTCCCATATGCATACCGGGACTTATCGGTAATCGGACAACGAGCCACAAATTAAAAGTGACACTCTGTTTGAAAAATATACATAGAATTACCATATCCGCCAGGAAGCTTTTTACAGTTATATAGCATGACGTCAAAGGATACTTCTTGCCACTTTGACAGAAGTGTTGCCGAAAAATGTAGCTTCATTTGTTTTACAACAGCACTTGATTTGGTAGATGTTTGACCATTTAACAACAATTTTAGGGGGAAGAATAACTTTTGTTCAGGGGAAAACATTATTGGATTTTAAATTGTTGTTGTTTTCGTAGATATAGTGGTGTTTTTTTATTGTGGTAAAAGAAAATGTTCTAATTCAGTCAATTTGGCTGTCAGAAAAACGTAAACAAAACACAGCTGTTCGAGTTACAAGCAGAATCTAGTGACGTCCGGACAAAATGGCAATCCGAACGATATAAGGGATGGCGTCATCTTTGTGACTATCCTTTAGGACGTCGGATTGTCTATGAATCATAGAAATGCATTTGGTCTTGTCATTTCCTAAACGGAGAATCAATTTTTTATTATTCTGGTCGCAGTTCAGGAGTAGCTGCGTTATGTCCAAATCCATTGAGATTCCGGTTCAAACGCAAAAATTGCTCAAACTCACCAAATCAACAATTGTGCCAAAACTTACAGATACCAAGCATAAGGGCGAGTATGGACGTGTAGGCGTTATTGGGGGCAGCTTGGAATACACGGGAGCCCCTTATTTTGCAGCATTGAGTGCGCTGAGAGTTGGCGCAGATCTGGCACACGTTTTCTGTCAAAGGGCCGCCGCAGTTGTCATCAAGTCGTATAGTCCCGAATTAATTGTGCACCCTTTGTTGGATGCTGATGATGCCCTGGAACAGATCAAACCATGGCTGGACCGCCTGCATGTGGTGGTATGTGCTTATCAAAATACCATCAGCTCAATTCAAGTTAATTTATTGTAGGTCATTGGACCGGGATTGGGACGAGAGCAACATATACAAAAAGTCACAATTCAAATTATAGAGCTGTGTCTGAAGGCATGCAAGCCACTGGTTATAGACGCGGATGGTCTGGCCATACTGAACGAACACATCGAACTGGTTAATGGGAAACGCAATGTCATACTGACACCGAACGCCATGGAATTCCGGCGTCTTTTCAGCGTCGATCCGGCTGTGGTTCGCGAACGGATGACGCGTCTAGGGAGTGGAGTTATCGTTCTGGAAAAAGGCATGATCGATAAGATACACATACCGAGCACTACAGAGATCTACACACTGCCACATGGAGGCTCTGGTCGTCGCTGTGGTGGGCAGGGAGATTTGCTCTGTGGTAGTTTGGCCATATTTTTTTACTGGTCCCTGCAATCAAATCAGTCGAACCCTGCTTTTCTGGCTGCATTCGCCGCCAGCTACTTGGTGAAACAGTGCAATGCGGCAGCCTTTAAGAAACACGGACGCAGCATGCTCGCAAGTGATATGGTAAACGAGATACCGGGCGTATTTCAGGCCTTTTTCGAGAATACAGACTAATAGACATTGAGCGTTTTTTCTGAAGATGGCTAAATCGATTTAGAAATATACATATGGATAGGACAATAATAATAGTTGATGATATTTAACGTTTAGAATTTATTCCAAATTTAAAAATGCCTTAATAACATTTTGGTAGAGTCGGTTTGTATGGCTCTGTTGGCCCTAAGTATACACTCGATACAGATCCTAAAATAGGAAGTAGCAGCGGTTCAATTGTTAAAATTGGGTTTAACAGTTGAGCCGTCTGAGGGCAATTATGTAATCTTATTAAAATTTATACACATATGTATATAACTATTATAATATAAAGGTGTGATAAAACAAAAATCTCTACGATACAAAAATTTGCCATTTTAAATATTCCAATTAGTTTTGTTTGTGATATTAGTCGAGAGAATTGAACCAAATTAAATTGTTATGTATTTGGATGCAACTTTTCTTGTAAACGTTTCAACAAATAATATAAAAATCTATATAATAAAATATGTTCTTGCATAATTATTCATTATTATGAATCCATAAATCCATTAGCAAAATCTAAGGGGTAAGTGAATGGAAGCGTTCTCAAATGAAACTCAGACTCTTTCATTAATATTTAAATATGTATTTTGGGAAGTATATAATACTTTGACAACTATAAATCTATTTAAAAAAAATTAAAAAATTGTTTTTTTCTTTTCTTATTTTACATTGGAGAACGTTGAATGAGAATTATTTGGACAATTTAAGAGTTATTATTAAATTACGTTAATTATTTGACTTTAGGAATAGTTTCTTAAAGTTCTTTAGCCTATGTATTTTAAAAGCAGTTTGTATAGCAATTTGACCAGTTTTAGGTACAAGGCTTCCTATACAGTGGAATTTTTCAAAATATGTTTTCAATCCGTCACCTAATAGTGAAAAAAAACAGTAAAAAACAAGTTTTTTAAAATATAACCCTTTAACCGACTAAAAAGCAGAAAATAAATTTCCTTTAAATTAATTTCCGCAATTTCGATTTAAAATTAAGGATTTTTGGCGACTTCAAAATCTGCTGATGATATTCAGAGAAAATACCCAAAAATTTTCTCTGAATATCATCAGCAGATTTTGAAGTCGCCAAAAATCCTTAATTTTGAATCGAAATTGCGGAAATTAATTTAAAGGAAATTTATTTTCTGCTTTTTAGTCGGTTAAATTGTTATTTTTTAAAAAAATTGTTTTTTACTCTTTTTTATTTTTCTCTTTTTTTAAAGAAAATATTTTTTCTCCCCCCGTTTTTACTCTTTTTCTCGAATGCGAACCTAAGTAAAAAAATTTCAGACTTGTAGCTTACAAAATACGAAAGTTAGAACTTTAAATTGGCTCCATCCCGCTCCCCTTTGCCCCCACACCCCCCTTTCCAAAGGGTATAAAAAATCATTTTATCACTAAGAACCCACATTCATCATTGTAGCTTGAAGGAATCGGAAGTTATGCCATGTTTAAATAAAGGGGTTTGAGTCTCCCCACGGCCCCCTACACCGGAGTTCTATCAGTGTTCCAAATTTCAGCTCTCTAGCTCATGTGGAAGTGTATGAAAATGCTCGCCGCAGATTTGAGGACTTGTATATAGTCCACCCGAAGCAAGTTAATATAAGGGCTATAAAAAAGAAAACTTTTCATAGAAAAGGAATACAATAAGCTTCACTTCCAGCTCTTAAATAATTTTTAGACTTCATATAAAAAACGCCAGTATAAAGCGAAGTAAATTTGCTTTCGGAAAATTTTCTTTAACTTATATCCACTTGGTTCCAATTTTGTGTAACTTTTTTTCAACGAAATGTGACACTCAGTGATTTCTTGTGAAATTCCCAATTGTGACGAATTTCTTGAGAAAACTTGAAGGAAAAAGTGAGAAAGAAAAAGAGGAAACCCAAAAAAAGAGTACTGCATACTTTAAAAGAGCATGAATGGTAACCCTGTACTATTCATAAAACCGCTCGGTTTCATCTCTAGTTTGTTTCTCGCGCTTTTTTATTGACAACAAACGACAGTATAACTAGTTTGGAAAATTAATAAATTAGACACAAGTACTTTGATATTTATTCGCATATTCCAAAAATGACAAATTCGTGCAAATCGGTAGCAGAGCAACAGAAAAACATTGAAAATGCCACGCGAGCAAAGTGTCCTTTGGTGGATTCTGATTTAAAGTTTGGCGCCTACACTTTTTACTCTTGCTCAAAAGCCGATATGGACGCGAAAACACTGAAATGGGCCTTCAAACTGGCCGAAAGGAATGTGTCGCCGTTCTACAAGGAATTGGCCATGGGCTGGCAACCGAAAGTCAAACAAAACGACCTCAACAAAAACTGGGCGAGATATCTGGTGGCATTGGATAGTAATCGGCAACCGGTGGCTTATGCTATGTTCCGCTTTGACTTGGATTATGGACACGCTGTGCTATACTGGTGAGACAATATTCGATTTATATATCAGCCGGACACCCTTTCATGCGTATTTCCCCTTTTGCTTAGTTACGAGTTGCAGATTGAAGCTGCATCGCAACGTCAAGGCTTAGGAAAATTTATAATGAGCGCTTTGGAAAAGTGTGCCAGCCAGAGGCACATGGAAAAGGTAGTGCTGACGGTTTTGAAGAACAACGAAAATGCCGTGTGCTTCTTCAAGGCGACTGGCTACAACATCGATGACTCGTCGCCGGATATATTGGAAAAAGCCGAATACGAAATTTTAAGCAAATCAATAATGAATTAAATAGCATTAGAGAGAAATACACTATTTTTAAACAAATACTCGAATTGTAAGGACCCTATCAACAAGGATATAACAGACAAGAGATTGTCCTTAATAAGTTATTAATTTAAATTTTAGATGCTAAAGCCGCATTTTTCCAACCAAAGCAAATATCCCCCAAAAATTTCTCCGATACTGAGTACGCTAAAAAAGATTTATTTCATATCAGCACAGATCATTTTAAGAGCTTCGACCGCTTGCAATATTTTAGAGGAAACGTCCAGCCTGTTCCTCCATGTACTTGGCCATTCGAATGTCTTTGCTGCTGAGGCCACCTACGTCGTGCGTCGACATGGTCACCTGCACTTTGTTGTATACGTTGAACCATTCCGGGTGGTGATTCAGTTTCTCAGCCATTAACGCAACGCCTGCCATAAAGCTGAAGGCTTGATTGAAATCGCTGAAGAGGTACTCCTTGTAGATGGCGTCGCGATTATCGACTATTGACCAGCCGGCATTAAGCAACGGTTGCAATTGCTCGGAGCGTTCTTGTTCGGTGAGTTTAGCCTAGAAGAGAAGAACGTTTTAAACTGAAATTCGGAACGATATGCAAATATTTGTGAAGCTCGTTTCAATGGGTTTTTGTGAAGTCTCTACCAAAGTAAAGTGACCCAGTACAAATGCACCTCAAAACTTGATTTGGAAGTATGGAAGAAATTGCCACAATTGGCAAGCTCTCGAATGTATTTATATGTACTTACCAGTTTCAGAGCTGGCGAAATTTTGTACTTAAAACTGGTTAACTTTCGAAGCAAACAATGGGCAAGAACGAATGTATCTACATTTTTCAACTGCTCCAATGTCTTAACTGCGATATAATTACTTTCACTTTTAAGCCGCTTGGGCAATGCGATTAATCATCACCAGTACGATCTTTGACATTGAATCTGCGTTAAAGATAAAGACTTCTCAAAGTACTTCGCCTATCAACAAGTGCCTCTGATTTTTCAATTCAATGAGAACCATGTTCTTCAGAATACATCATACCCCACCCCTTATACCATATAAGCTTACCATAATTTTCTTGGGTACTGTTGTTTTCTTGACGACCGTATACCGTCTGATGCTGTCTATGGCCGTTCTCGCTCTGATTCTGGTTAAACAAAACTTTAATTTAAAACTTGATTTGTGTGGATTTGAGTATTCATTCAAAGCTCACCCTGCTTCGTCAATCCGCCTGTTGGAAGAATGCAGAGCGAGACATTTTCCTCTCACCGAAACAATCATTCTCTTTTCTCTTGCCAATTCCGTAAAGTTATTGGCATCGGAAATGGCACGAGTGCTGAACTTTAAAATACTTTTGGATATTCTGTTGAGAAACATTGCCATGTCATTGTAGGCTCTACGTCTCCCTCCAAAAACGATTAGTAATTTCAGATTTTCACCTAAAAAACTGAAACTTATTTAAAAAAATAAACTTTGTTTGTATATCAGCTGTTTGGATGCTGGAAGTGTACGGCGTTGCCACTTTAAATTTTGTCATCTTTTGGAAAATTGTGTTTGACTTAGAACAGTGCTGCCATTGTTTTTGCTCCGTTCAGTAGGACTTTTACGGACAATTTCTCTGCGTTAAATGGACCTTAAATGGTCGAGGTTTGCCTTTTAAAGTTAATTTACTATGGGAAAATGTATATTGTGAATAGCAATCGTAGGTGACTGAGAAACTCGGTCCTAGTCGAAGCAATCCAGGCAGGGTTCTCACTTTTTGCTACGACGAGAGTAGAAGATATTCGATTTTAGGGGAGTAGATAGGATTTTTTCGTAGAGTAGTATAAATTCTACGACAGTAGTATTAATTTCTGTCTGTCGATTTGTGGAAAGAATAGTAGTTTGGCATCGTATAAAACTCACAATAAATTTGGAGAAGGTTTCTTCCAATAGTAATGGAAAATACCTTGAGTGGAGTAGAAAAATCTGCTACCGTAGTATAGCACTAGATATTTAAAAATCAACGCGAGAGTAGTAGAGAACGTTCAATGCAGGGCACAACATATCGAGACGGATGGCAACCTTAGCAATGAGAAATTACTTCCAGCGAGCCAAGGCCGTAGTAGAAATTTTCTTTGGCTGGAAGGGGGGTAAGTGTTTTTTAAAAATATAAAATTAAAAAAAAAGATGACGGACAGACGGATATGGCAACATAGGCTCAGGAGGTGACGCTGATCAAGAATTTTATATAGTTTTCTATACCGGACACGCCTCCTACTTCGTGTTACAAACATCAGACCAAAGTGAATACCCTACACCTCATCATGAGGTATGATGAGGTGTAGGGTATAAAAAAAGTAAAAAATCACTCAAATTTAAAGATATGAAAAAAATTCCAACTAATCTGTCTGTCTGTCCGACGATAGTTCACTCTCTACTTTTTTGTAACATAATTCAATCGTTTTTTGTGAAAATACCTCCAAAAAATGACAAAAATATATTTTAAATGGGAAAATACATTTTATGTACTTCAAGTATATTTTTTATTTAAAATATTTATATCGCTTATAGCTTATATTTATCGATATTGGCCCATATGCATAAAATCAAAATGGGTCATTATCTATGTATAAAAGGCGTTCACCAGGGTTGTGTAGAACAGTAAAATAGGTAAAATGTAAAAATGAACAACAAAATGCCTTGAGTTTGAAATTTTACACTTTACTTTTTACTCTGTTACACAGGGGGCCTCGTGAAAATCCTTACAGTTATATAATCTACAAATACCACAAGCGCTATTTAGCTTGTTTTTTCTGTCCTCAGACTACGACTCTTCATAAAAAATACTTCAAAATATATACCATATCTGAAAACGTCCATATTTCAATTGTGCAACTCAATTGAATCTTAATTTTTGATTTACTTCTTTTCCGCATCTTCTATTTCATTGCCATAGTAGTCGTAGTCAGGGGAGACGGTAGAAGACTTCTCTTTTGAATGAATTATTGTCTTGTTTGAAGGATTATTGTGGATTATGGGATGACCTCTTTGATCATGGTTCAGTTCCGAGTGGACTACTGTTGTTGCAAACGGTATTGCCTCCACGGAGAGGTCAGAGCTTGTTGTTGTCTTAATTTTTAAACTGTCATTTTCGGTGGCGGTGGCGACATCTTGATTTCCACTGGCCGCGGAGGATTCCGTGGTTTTTCGCCAGCGCAGACTATATCGGCTTCTTACGAAGGGCTGCACCGTGCTAGTTCCGCAAACTGCAAAATTGCAATGTAATAGAAAATAAGCACAGTTGAGGCCAAAGCCGACAATGATACCAACCGGATATGACCAGCAGTAAGAGAAAAGCAATACAAACGAAGATGTGCGATTTCATTTTGTTCCGGATTGCGAATTAATACTGAATACTGAATAGTGCATAGAACTGTCTTTTATATGCAAATTATAATCTCAACTCTTTCATGCTCTTATCAACTATGGGCGTATGAGCTTTTTTAACACATTTTTGAGACCGAAAACGAAAGTTGAACTGCAATTTGGC
Source organism: Heteromyza rotundicornis (assembly GCA_951394025.1). Classification (NCBI taxonomy): domain Eukaryota; kingdom Metazoa; phylum Arthropoda; class Insecta; order Diptera; family Heleomyzidae; genus Heteromyza; species Heteromyza rotundicornis. The sequence goes on from OX596012.1 coordinate 52,152,306, forward strand.
CGTGATCCGCGCTGCAATTTTCTGCGATAAAAATGCTCTAGGGACCCATGCGGGATTTTATGCGTTCTTTGACATCTAGGAAAAGATTGTTGACATATCGCTCATTCCCTGCAATAACGCAACACAACACAACTCAAAAAATCATATTGTTGGGAAATCATTTTTGAAAATGGTTAAAATGTATCAGAAATTAAAGATATTAACCATGTCTCTTGTCAGGATGTAGATTAATGTCTGAGTGGCATTCACAGCTCAAAAAAAACCCGAATTTGGAGCTATGTCGTTATTGCAGGCAATGGCGTATGCACTAACTCCAAAATACTTCTCTTGCTTCCACTTAGTTTCTTCGTCGTCTTATGTTAATGAAATCCAGTTGTGTATTGTACTTACTAAATTTATTTAAATTGTGTTCCTTTATAAAATACTTAATAATTTAATTACATATGCAAATTCGAATTCCGTGAATGGGCAATACTTTGCCTTAAAATTAATCCGATTAATAACTTAGAAATTGTCCTATTTAAATTGCGTCGATTTGCTAGCGCCGTCTTGCCACGCCCACTTAGGACTGCTTTGACTTCGCCCCGGACGGTATTGGTGGCGGTGGCACATCGGGCACGGCACTATTTTTGCTTTTCGAACCGTTCTTTATGCTCTCAAAGCTGGGTGGCTCTTCGGTTACCGTCGGTTCGTACTCGGTGGATTGCTCTTCAATTTCTTCGCTCGTTGGAGCAGTGATGTTTTCGGGTGGAGGTGTGGCTGGGGCTTGTGTCGTCTGTTGCTTGGGCGGGGCAGCGCCGTAGGCGTGACTGGGATAGTAGTCGTAGGGTGGCAAGAATTGGTCGCGGAAACCGGTGATTGGATCGTATATTAAAGGATATTGATTGTAACCGTATGGTGGCAGATTCATGGGAGGGCCATTGCGGTGTGAGTGCGGATACTGGGATGGATACTGAGGCAGTGGTATGAGCGCTGGTGGCAAGCCGTATTGGTTCAGCGGAATGGGAAACTTGTCGTTGGGCATCTGTTGTGGCGGCTGGTTATTCGGGATGGGCAACATGAAGTTTGGTTGGGCATTCGCGGATGGCGGTGGCTGGATTGGCTGTTGTTGTTCGGCTGGTGGTTGAGGTGGTGGATGTGGTGCTGCCTCCGAAGGCGCCTGTGGCTCTGCGCTGGCTGTAGGTGGGCCTAATGGTGGTGGATAGCCCGGGAATGGTTGAGGCTGGGCATTTGGTGGTGGCCGTGGCATAAACTGCGGTGGAAATTGGTACGAGTACTTGAACTGCAACAAGTAAAAAGTGTGAACGGCTCGAATGTGATGAGAAAATGAAGAAAAGACAACTATAGACATACCTGGTCGTTTGGCCCGAAACCGGGCGCAATGGGTTTTCCAAATCGAACAATCGGCGGACTGTAAACACCCCCGTATGGGTTGTACGGACCGAAAGGATAGTGTGCGATGCCCTGTTCGTGTATCGTTGGCTGTATTACTGGGTACGCGCGGCTCGAAGTCAGGTTTTCGTCCGTGGTTATGAGCGCATTGTAGACCTTAGGATTGCGCCGGAGGGCGGCTCCGCAACTCGAGTAACAATTAATTACGAACAAAAGAGCCACAAGAAGCTGCAAAAACATGACAGAAAAACATGTAAATTATAAACTTGCCAAAATGGGTAAAATTCTGTGTGGATGATGTCAGTGAAGGATCTTTTTTGCGAATGTTTTTAAAATTGAGTAATGCAAAATTTAGTCCACTAGTGCATTTCAAAACAAACCAATATAGAAACATGCGATTACTGAGTGACATACGTACATCCGCCTTTAGTAGTTCGATTGCCATACCATCATACCAAAATTCTAATGAATATAATTGAACTCTGGTTACAGGATATGAAAACGTATTTTCCCCATAACTAGTTGATATTTCCTGTCGCCCTGGTCGATTTGATTAATTAAGCGACATATTCTTTCACAGTCGATTATTTCTGGAGCAGCGAACTTTGAGTGTAGTTGAGTACCATTGCCATCACGTCTGTCACTTCCAATGTGACAAGTAATCGATCGGATCGGTAAAATACATTCTTATTGTTGGCGATCTTTTGTGCTGGCAGCTTTATTGGTTTGTGGTGACAAATATTAAAAGTTGTTTGCCACTTCAGTGGCTGTTGTGGTTGGCTTTATTGGGCTATCGTTTATTCGAGATCGATTTTCAGCCATACGTTTGGTACATAATTATAATGGGATTAAAATTGTTTCAATTCAAAAGTTTTCAGTTAACAATAGTTGAAATGGGTTCACTCTTAATTGACAATTGACATTGCTAATGGTTTCTTAAGAACTTCCGTCTTGACTTGACTCCCCTGATACCTCAATGTATTGTCAGCGAATCAAACGTTGAGGTTATGATGTAAATAATGATGTAAATTTGCATGATATGCTTACAAAGAAACTATCCATGAAAATTGAAAGTGTTTGGCCGGACTAAAAACCACGTCACACACAAATATTTTTCCATTACCTTCTTTCAATATCGAGAACTTGACATCAAGTTATCTGTCTTTTTTTAGTGGCATTTGGAGCTTTACTTGTATGCAAATCAGTTCCAAGAACAACATTTTCATTTGTGAGCTTGAGTGTAAATACATATCTAAGCAATTTTATATGCTTGTACACACCTCTAAGAAATACATTAAGGAAGTGGAAAATTTGGAGGGGGCGTATTGCTTTCGAAAAGTCTTATGCATTCACCTAAATCAATCAAGTGTGCATTTTAAGATACATTTTTCGTGTAGCCAGCCCAATTTGCATGCAATTTTTACTGTGCAGTGTGCGCATTCAAAGTATTTTAGGATTAACCTTGATGTGTTGATAGTGATTGGGAGATTTCTAAAAAAAGCTATGTCGTACAAATAAATCTAAAATATTTTTGTCCTTTAAAAATAAATTTCCTTTGAAACGTTGTTTGTTTTTGGACGGCACAGCATTTGCATCATAAAACTGTATTTATTTTATCAAATGTTTGCCTGTGAATGCACAAGTACCTACACTTGAAGCTCAAAATTGGGTTATCTTAAGTGATCCGGATTGTGAGTGAAATGAAATACAACAACTCGGCTACATATTGAAGGAGGCTCGTCGCGTCACTTTCTTCTAAGCGCACGCGCAGCAGCCAGACTTGCCCTACCAACACAATGGCCCATTGCTGTACGTCCGTCCGGAATCGTGATATTCTCAATTCGAAGTTGTTCCTGGCTTCGGCAGAAGGAGAAGGAGCGGTGGTGGAGGTATACAGTTGTCGTGATGGTCGTGTAAGTGTGTTTATTTTTTTTATTGTACTTGACCCACGTTGTTTTGATTAGACGAATAAAAAGAGAAAGTCTAACCAATTTTGAAAACTTTTTTCTTGCCAAAGTGGGACACCTATTGAAGATGGTAGATTGGGGGGCTAATGTGGTGCAATCATTGGCCTAACTTTCGATTGTGCTCAAGTGGCGGTTGCACTACTTCAGATACTGAACGGAGTTGGTGATGTCATAGTATAGTTGAATGGAAATAATAATACTTGATGTTGTTGTTGTTTAAAATCGGTATTAAATATGAAAATCACCTTTGTAGCCATTGTGTGGCCGCGAATGAGCAATTAGTCCTGTATGGAATACCAACTCCGAAACCAAGTCACTTCAATTGATTGCTTATTCAAAGGACGGTCTCGCCCTTGGCTTGCACTGCAGTTACGTGACTTTTTTGAATATTCAAGCTTTGTATGGTATTAAGCTTTGCAGTTCTTTTGGTTGCACTCCAATTCGGTTCGGACTGTGTATGGAATTCTTTGCGATTGCACCACTTTTAAGGCTCTTTCGAAATCAAGTCACAATTTTGCACAAAACTGATTTGTTTAAGTTGCACAATTTATGTTTTTTTTGCAACTGCACACACTTATCTGTCTTGACTTTTGTCTTTTTTGTTTGTTAAGTACTTTGATGTGCACTTTAATCCATTCAACACTATTGAACTGTGCATTCGTTTTAGCTGGAGATTGAGACACTTTCGAGTTACTCGCGAACCAAAGGCGCACACTGATCGCGTATGATTGAGCCGCTTGTTGAGAGCAGAAACCTTTTATACCTTTTCTACCGTTTGAAGTAATACACGACGATCGTGACGCTGCTTGCTTGCTTGCTTGATCTCAGTAGTACACCGAGAGAAGTGAACAATGGCAATAATCAAAGATGAACGATTTGGATGCAGAATTGAATCAAGGCACAAAGTTCAAAATATGCCAAGTATCGGAATTTCGAAAAAAACCAAACCCAATTGAAATGCCTTTACGGATACCATCAATAAAGACAAAATGTATGACAATTTGGTTTTGAAAATGCTCCAACTTGGGAGCCATAGTTTATAGTCCACATTTCTGTCGTGTGTAAGTTGAAGATAATTTGTAACCTCAATAAAAATTCCCATATTGTGTATTGTGTACCATTCTTACGACAAACTTCAATCACAGTGATTTTCTCTGTGTGGCCGTTTAGTCCCGCATTTTCATTCATTCACATTGCACAGAGCTAGACTTTCGGCCACTGTAGTTTCAGTGCGCAACCGTCTTGTCACGCATCTGAGTACTCTGAGCATATAAGATATTAAAAGTGTTGTATTTCTGTATCTAATGAACGCCCGCTTATCTCTTTAACAATTTGAAGCTTTTATGTGTTTATATGCAAAAGGTGCTATTGCGCCACAACACACAATCGATCCGATCCGATCCGCTACCAGTGGACGGCTGGACGAGTGCCATGGGTCAGTGTCAGTTTCGAGAGCAGACTGGAAGTTGATATATTGGCTACCAGAGCTAGTTATGACTTTTTCTGGGCGTTGATAGAATTTGAATTAGAATTGTCTGTTGAATGGCTTTCGGCTGCTGGCGTGCAACAACATATTTCATTTTTATGTTGAAAAGTTTCTCTCAAGCAGTTCGAATGGTCGGTCGCTGCTAAGGATTGAAATATTTTATTGATATTCATTTAAATAGAACCACAATTACCCATTGTAGTTTAGCGTCATTCATTGATTTTCTATTCAATAGTATCGCTTCTAAGTGTTTTCCATTGTAAGCATGAAAGAAAGTGCCCGAGTCTTTGTGCAGTTTTGTGAAAGCGCCAACGAAACGATCGTTAATGCGATTTACCAAATATTCTTTTCGATTGGAAAAATGCTTTCGTTGCTAAATGCAAAGGTATAAATAAACATCATTAAATGCCACAAACCATTTAATTACAGATTAGTTCCACACTGTATTGTTTTCGAGCATCGACTGAGAAATACCCTCGCTCTTTGCAATTGTGATGATCATTGGTAGTTGTGGGTGTTGTCTTTCAGTTTTCCACAGAACAAAAAAAACGCAATACAAGTTATTTAGACTTGGTTGCGGTGACCTGACCCAGTTTGCTTAGTTCATGAGCGGCAATCAATCCGTAAAGTCAAAAGAAATGAGAAATATGAATGAGCATATCTGGATCGGCCCAAAGGCTTAAAGTTTTAGCGATTGTGTACGCAAGTACGAATCGCCACAAAAAAAAGTTATAGTCAAATGTAAACACGTGAGCCAAACCATTTGAGCTGGTTCCGTAGACTCTCAAAAATAACACTCAATGCTATTAAAGCTATTAGAGCTGTCCCAAATATGATTTGGTTGGTTTTGCATGATCTGCATTTTCCCAAGTGGGGCTTACTGCGCGTTGTTGTTGCAAAATGTTTTCCTTTGTTTTCCTTTGTTTTTTTTTTGTTTTTTTTTTGGTTATGAAGAAACTTTCTTTTAATCGGTGACTATGCCAATGTTAGAGAATGAAAGTGCCGCATGTATTACCGCGCAGTGGTCGGAAAATAATTGGCCTGAAATTGTCCTTTGCAATTTGGAATTGAATTCTTTTGGGTCGTGAGGGCTGGCCCGTGATATATTTCGCTTGATTGAGTGCAATCGTGTTTAATTCCTGGAAATTTATTAATAAAATACATTTGTCATGTCATACATTTCTTGATACATTCTTTAATTTGAGAATGTTAAAATGATATTAAAATGGCTCCTGCTGCAAACACAGCTTATCTCTAGAAACACAAACGTTAATTTAACAATTTCACTTTCATTCAAAATGAACCCAAGTGATAAACACCTCAGTGTTGACTGTTGACATGCTGGCTGCTGGCTGCTGGGGATTACAAACGTTAAACTTTTGCGTGTTTGATCGGCCGGCGAGCGATGAGAAGCGGAAGCATTCTCTACACAGGCGCGCCATCAACATCAACAACGTTACCAGCACAATGAGATCCATTGTCTCCTGCTGAGTGGCCATTTTCATGCTGTGATCATAGTCGTTTGAAGCTATTTGGTTTCTTTCACGTTTCTTCCAATGCAGTAAGCACTAATATCAAATGCGTTTGACTCGGAACGCGATTTGGGGTCTTTTACAGATTAAGTTCACCCAAGTGGAGTTTTGAAGAATTAATGAAAAGTACTGACTCTGCCAACAATTATGTTTGTTGATACATACTTTCTTTTTCATTCGGCTTGCGGCACTAGGTAAAGACTACTTTCTTTTTCACTTTGTGCTATATTTTGTATCCGATTATTGTTCGATACACAATGGAGTTTTGATTGAACCATTCGATTAGACAATATTAGAATGGAGGAGGATTTCTTTCACAGTTTAGCTGGAAGTTTCCCCATAAATTGGCTGCCTTTGTGCACATTATTATTCCGTGCTATAAAATTCCAAATTACCTCTTTCGAATTGAGACACTTTTACGAAATGCATTGTCAACATCATGATATTGGTTTGCTGAATTTTTTCCCATCACTTCATATACAATTCCGTTTAGCACATTTGCGAGCATGTTTTTACTGTTAAATTTACCGAAATATGTACACAAAAAAGAGCAGAAATACCTCTTGAATTATTTGAACGAAAGCAAGTCGGTTGTGTAATTGACGTTAAGTGAAATTGTAAATAAACTCGGAGGTGCGTACCCTAGACTCTTTAAATTGTTAGCCTTGACATCTTTGCAAATCCAAAATTGCTAGCCATAACTTAAATTGCTGGCTAAAAGATGAATCATCGATACAGCCACTCGAACGGTTCAGAATATCCGCTAAAGAGTTGCAAATATCTGAAACTTGTTTCATTTTTGAGAAAAAATATTTGTTCGAAAATTTGTTTATTAATTGAAAGTTAATTAAACATACATAGTTTAAATTAATAATTTTTTGTTTGTTGATTAATTTTTTACGTAAAAAACCATTAATTTTGCTATGGGATTGTATAAAAATATTTAATAAAATATTTAATGTAAACATTGTCCTTTTTAATAACAAAATTGTCCGAATTTTCTATAAGCTAAAATGTTGGCGAAATTCCCTATACACCTAAAATAATTAACTCTTTGGCATTTGCATGTTTTTATGCCGGTACTTTTCCAAGTTATCATCATAGTGCTTTTCCATTTAAGTAGGCGTTTTGTTTTTTGGTGAATTGATGAATTGCTTTTTAGAATTATTTGCATACCTTGTATCTACCTGCATTTTGTTTTTGATTAATTCTTCTATAATTTAGCAATTATCACTTCAGTTAAATTTGTTGTTTATGATTTATTCGCGTCGTTATGAAAGGGGGTGATTAAAATCAATTAAGGGTTGGCCTATCACGCTTTCCGTGAAAATTTGATTGGTTTTGTGGCATTTCCAAGCAATTCAATACGTAATTAGGCAACTATGACGAGTTTTGTAGTTGGAATATGTCGAAATTAGAAAAAAACCATAATTTTTTAATCATCACTAATAAACAAGGGCTTGCAGTAGCCTCTAAAACCAAATAGCACTTTGATAAGCAAGCAAAATAGCACTCCGCAGTACCGAACTGATAAACACCCCATCGAGTTTCTATGTTGTTTGTAGTAAATATATTTGTAATCAATGATTAAAGTTTTGTAAAAGTCCTTTTCTCCTATTTTTTTTACAATTACAGTTTTTTACATTCTTTTTTGAATTTGAATACAAAGCTCCAAATAAAGCGACAGTCTTATAATTCACATCTGTATAAGTAAATCGAAATTGTCCAAACAGATTTAATCATGTTTTAAATTTAAAAAAATGTACGTCATGTAATTGACTTCAAGTCAAGTGACTGGAGCGTGAATTTAATAAATAGCCATATTCTACGAAATACTTTATTGCTTTGCTGTTATGATTAATCTACGTACAACATTTGTAACTGTTGCATTTTAGCAAATTTGCAAACGACGAATAAACATTAGTATTTAATTAAATTTCTGAAAATAACAAGCTAATAAATTCAAAAATTTAATTTCCGGTCGACTTCAACATTTGAATCGCAGAGTCATCTACCGTTGAATAGTGGTGCGAGCTAGCTAGCATTAAATGGCGGTAGTCCGGATGTATGGTCGCGCCATCTAGCATAGAGTAGAGTTTCCAGAGACGCAAACCGCACATTCACACACCAGATGGCGCTAGTAAATTTTCTTAAACGATGCATAGGGAAAAGTTTCACACTGAGCAAAAAACGAAGTTAAAACAATTATTTGTAGTATTTGAAAAATTGTAGCGAAAAAGTGTTTAAAACAAAAAAAAAGGGTAAACTGTTCATCAAACAGAGATTCAGCTAAATCCAACAGGAATTTCCCATACAAAATGGCAAAAAAAAATTTTTTAAGTGTTGGTTCTCATTTTTCAAGTCTGATTTTTAATTGCTGTATTTGATTGTTCAGAAATGAATTTTGGAAATGGTCCGAAGTTCCAAAACTACCTATAAATGGGTTAAAATAGTGTCCTGAGACCGAATTGATTTTTGTCAGAGGCTCTTCTTGTATGGGGGTATTTTAGCTTTGGCAGATTGTTCACTCAATGGTTTAATAATTTTTCGGACATATTCTGCCTTCCGTAGTAATCCCTGATTATCCACGAAGAAATGAACGCATCTAAAAAGGCCTGAGATTTGTGATCAGCAATCCCGATGTTCTTTTCAGTATGTAGTTGGATATTTTTATTTGGAATATTTGATTTAAAAGTGTTTGCTACACACTTTTTCCTGAACTATTTTGCATGATACAATTTGATGCCAAAGTACCTAATAGATACTACACTTTTTTATGACCAGAAAGTCTATATTCAATAAATGAAAATCTTCCAGAATAAACACAAATTGAGTATGTGTGGTTGAGGGCATTCGTACATAATTAAAAAAGCGAACTGAGATAATTAAAATAGATCAATGTACATATTTCGATTGCAATAAATGGCATATTGAAAACAATACCGTTTCATTAAGAGTAAATAAATGTTAACGGTCACAGTGGTCAGAGTGATAAGCGACTGTAGCTGCAATGAGGTGCACCTGACGGCCAAGGGGAAAAGTAGAGACTTTGTTTTTTTGATGTTATCTGCTTTAAATTACATTAATCTGAAATAATTGCACTCCATTTGAAAAGAAGCAAGTCAGAAGGTCAAATCGGACTAATATGCACCCTACACCCACTACGAAACATTTTGGTATTATCTTCTTCACCTCACTTCACTTTGGATTATTGCCAAAAATCGTTATCAGGGGTTGAGGGATCTTTGAGCTCGCATAGATGACGCTGACGCATTACAAATGGTGTGACCGAAGCCATATACCTTTGCAATGGCATACAAAACTCCATACCCCCGATCACTTTGCAAGTGATAAAGCAATAGAGAAGCGTATAAAAGACACGACAGTTGGCTGACAAGCTCAGTTGCAGTTTAGTCTTCAGCAGAACAATCTAAGAAATGAAAGTCTTCGTTGCATTCTTGGCTATCCTGGCAGTGGTAAGTGCTCACGCAATCGTTTAATGAAATGTGTTTAAAACAATTTCAATTGTAGGTGGCTGCCGACCATCATGAAGGCCATGTCCACCACGATGGACACGACTATGTGGTGAAGACCCATGAAGATCTTTTAAAGTTTCGCGAACATTGCAGCACTAAGCTGAGTATTCCCGCTGAAATGGTCGAGAAATACAAGCGCTGGGAATATCCTGACGAAGAGCAGACCCACTGCTACATGAAGTGCGTCCTCGAGCAATTCGGCTTATTCGATGAACATCACGGATTCGACGTAAAGAAGGTGCATCACCAGTTGGTGGGCGTCCACGGGGCTGTTGATCACAGCGACGAGACTCACGTCAAAATAGAAAAATGTGCTGACAAGAACGCCGAACACACCAATAGCTGCGACTGGGCCTATCGCGGAGGCATGTGCTTCATCAAGGAGAACTTGAAGTTGGTCCAGGACAGTGTCAAAGTGTAAGGACAGTGTCATGAAGTGAATGAAGTTTGGCAATGGAAAATATTAAATGTAACTGGAAATGAAAATGCGTCTTTAGCTTAAGAATAATGCATAATTATTCTGTAAGGGCTCTCAAATCTTTGACTTCCTTCACCCTAGGGTGTACTTATGCGATTGCATATTGTTACACACAGCAACTAAATGAAATAATTACGAGTTACAAGTGATAGACGGTTGCAGCTGCTCTTTAAGCTTCAGCTTTCGGCATATCGACTGTCACATGTTTACTAATCTGTTCAGCGATCTGAGCTTTTCGAAAACAACTTTCCTTGTGTTGTCTAGTACATGCCGGCTGGCCGGTCAACGGTATCGTTTATATTTTCAATTGTAGTTGTTTTCACTTTAATATAATCGAGTGCAACGCTGAAGCTTTGAATATGTGAAATCGCAGTGGCGTTTAACCCCACATTGGATTTGTGAATCAGTTTTGTTTTTGATTTCAACGCCGAAGTTTCGAATAATGAAGCTTACTTGTCTCTTTGTGGCTCTGGCAGCAGTGGTGGTAGCTACTCATTTTCCCAATCGAAGTATCTTTTTCTATAGAAAGTCAATCGATTTAGGTGTTGGCAGATTTTCCAAACATAAGCGAAGTTGACTTTCTGAGGGCTAGCGATCGTTGTTTCAACCGCGAGAAACTTTCGTCCAATTACGCGACGCAATTTCATCGCTTCGAGTATCCAGATGAACCGGCCGTGCACAAGTTTATACACTGTGTTTGGACTGAGCTGGCGCTATGGAATGATCGTACGGGCTTCAATGTGGAGCACATTGCGGAACTGTACAAGGATAAGGCCAACACGGAGGTCTTGATACCCATTATAAGTGAGTGCAATCGCAATAGCAGCAACGATCCACCGCTTAGGTGGTGCTATCGTGCGTTCAAGTGCATTTTGGCGAGTCGTGCAGGTCAGTGGTTCAAGGACGACATAGCTGCAAAAATGCAAAATGGACACCAATAAGCACCTGGTCAATATTGTCAAATTGCCAAATTGTATCATACCAAAGGCCAACACCAATAAATATTCGAAAATTCGGACTAAGTAGTATTTATTCGTCGGCATCTCTATGATCGAATAGTTTCCGTCCGTTATCAGCGATGAAAGCTATTGCCAAGAAGAAAACACGTTCACAGATTAAATCGTAATGGTATTTTATTTACTAACACAAACATAATAATTTACGTTCACAATGAGCATCTTTGGTGTAAACCTAACAAACGAAAAACCTTGCGTTATTTGCGGCCTTTTGCGACATACAGAGCCTTAACATATTCTTCGACCCAGTCACCAACTCTTCCCACTGTAGCGCACTTAAAGGCATCGTATGCCCATTTTTGCAAGTCCTCGTGACGATGTCTTTGATTGCAATGGTCCACAACGACAATGATTTCTTCGGACATGTTCTGCTTCGTAAAAAGCTTAGCAATTCTCTTTGAATTGTAGCCTTCGGCGTCAGTCCAGAGTTCCAGATCTGCAACAATACATCTCAAATACGAGTTGGCGGTGGTGTTGATAGTGTGGTCTACACTGATTTCAGATTGCTCTGAATTCGTTACTAATTGTTGTGGCTGACATTTGTCTATGGACAACTGCAATGTTTGAGCGGATGGTAGTTTCCATGGTGCTGATATCTATTGCGTTGGATTGAAAGCTTTAACTGATTCTTTTTATTTTGTTAATCATAAGAGTTACTAACCACTGCTGCGAGTGAAATTGCCGTTATGTATATGGCTAGTATTAGTTTCGACATGTTAGCTTTACCCGTTGGTTGACTTGTGCGATTACCGTTCTAAGACGAGCTGATAGTGTGACTATTTGTCTGCCGCATTGTTGAGCGGACTTATATAGAAGAGTGCTAGACGGCCTGCATCAAAAACTTGTTGTACGCTAAAAACCGATACGCTACTGTCATTGGCAATAGCCTAGAATTCCATAGAAGCGATTATCTAGATCAGAGACTCCCAACAGTCTCACTGGAGTATTGAAAAGTGGATCGTGGTAGATCTTAGCATTTTTTGTAATAATCCACCATGCGTCATCATAGCGATTTTTCCGAACTTAACTGCTTTGAGTTAAGTTACCTTTCAAAGATCTCATCTAACATCTAATTCGATCTTCGTGTTGACTTGGCAGTGCCGAACTACCCGTGTTACTAGTTTGAGAGACCCTGATCAGGAGTGTCAAACGTTTCGGCCTGCACATGTGCGTATGTTACTACCTTCAAATGTTCGTCGTCGCCGTTTGTATTTTTGACCATAACAAAGCAATTACGTATTTGATATTGTCATTTTCGGCTTACTTGTCTTCTACAGCGAGTGTCTTTGGGGGAGTTTGCAACTTGTTGTTATTATGAAGTGTCGTAAAAAACTAACTGAAAAATATTATGTGCAAATAAACCTTTGAAGAAAGAATCTGTGTTGTTTTGAATGGAAATTTTTGTCAATATTTTAATTACTTTATTGTTTCCACCTTTTTTTGATGATTGTAATGCTCATGATGATCACGATGATCGCAGGCATTTACAAACGTAGAAGATTTGGTTAGCACTCTGTGGGTTTCTATGAGTTTATCAGTTAGTAGTATTTGGAGTTGTCATGAATGGACTTCGAATGGTTCGAGAATCTTTGAATGGTTCAGACCAACTAAATTTGCAATTATCTACAATTATTCGTATTAATTAAAGAATGAAAAATGTCATGAATTCAATTGAAATCTTGAGCACACACACACCTTCTGTCGGAAGTAGAGGAATGAGGGTATCATTAAATTGCGAGATACATTTCACCAATAATGTCGACGTTAATGAATTATGGGAAATCAATGGGTAACTCGATACTGCAATTATTTGCATCTGGTCTGTTGCATTTCGCCCGTAATGCGGCTTAGAGCACTCAGCAGCCGCACATAATTGTGGTTTCTGTTGAGTTTTGTGTGCCTCGAATAGAAATCGAGTTGCATTTCCGTCGCCAGTGCCAGTCTTAAACGTTGCGCTTTCCTTGGTGCACATTTTCCTTTGGCATGGTGGCAGCGCGTCACACACGTGATTTGCTCGAAGAGTACTCTTCGTCGTCGTTAATTTGTGAGAACGTTTTCCCACTGCACTCGCTTTGACGTTTAGCCTTTTGATTGGGAGTTTCGATATTGACAAAGCTAATCACCGCGAATGAAACGCGAATGCCCTTTCTTGGCTCCAAAGGTGCACTTTATGCAGGAAATTCTCAAACAAAGATCTTTGGTTCGCCATCACTAAGCTGCACATTATAAAGCTTTGCCAGTCTAAATATTTCCTGCTGCATTGATGGAATCACCCATACACACACACACACACATATACACCGCTTTCCTCCGATGTGTGGGGGAAACTTGAAGGTGCTTGACTCAACCTATTCAATTATTTTCCATTTTCAACTTAATTTCTCTGCGCAGAAAAAAAAAAACGTCATCAACACCGAAACACTTAAAATGAAATCATTCGACGATTCAAAGGCTTTTAAGAATTTCATATGTTATGCCTCGCTCACACTCGCATTCACACTCACACTGGGCCCCATTTACAACACAACCACCTCATCAGTCAACATTTGTAAACGAGCGGGAAATTGATTGGAAAAAATAGGAAACCTTGCATAGATTGCACCATGGGAAATTTATACAAAATTTCGGGATAGACAAAATTTTTAATATTTTCCAAAATTATTTGTTAAAAAGCAACTTTTGGTTAATACCTTGCTTTCACTAAAATTGCATATTAAATTTTCAACCTAAAAACTTTTCATATTAGAGTCAATGGAGCTCCCAGTGTGTACTTGGTCCAAAAAATACAAATTTATGCAAGCTACGTGGTAAAGTAAAAATTGCAAAGTTTGCCTTTGTTTTTTTCTCCAATATTAGAGTTTCTTTTATTCTTCCACAGGATAGCGATTCCCCACTGCAAATGACGAGCACGACAATAGTGAAATTGATCGATTTCTGATGGCAGCAATTTGAGACACCACTTGTCATATGGTTTGTAAGCGTTTTAGCAATTTATGATGAGATGAGTAACGAACGGGTGAATGCCTGCTGTGGATTGCTTTCATATTTTGGGCTAACAAAACAAAATGTGAAAAAAGTAGTGCTTTAAAAAATGAAAAAGTTGAAATGCCGCAATTGATTTTCGTTGTTGAACTCTTGCTTGTTGCTGACTTGACTGCATTGTGGTTGATGGATAACCCGAAGCCTTCGAAACAAGCAAATGATTTTCACTTTTTAATATTCTCCGAGCAGCTTTTGACTACTTTTGCAATTCTGCAAGCCACTTACATATTTGTATGTGTGTACTTGTAAATTGGCATCTGTACCACTTAGAAAACGGTTCATTTGGATAAATGTTTTTTAGACGAACGCTGCATGCTGCATGCTGAATGGTCAGTATGTTTTCCATTCCACCGCTAAGTACCGCAATTCATTCTGCAGCTTCGCATTTAAGTCGCCAGGCGCCCGACCGCCGACCCGCCCTCACGGAGTCAAGTACAATTCCCAGAGACGTGGCTTACAGTTATTTCACCATGAACCGTTCTTGGAACTTTTGACTAACTTTCAATATTCCATGATACTGCCTGCTGCACGAAAGGGGCCAAAAGTCTCTTCTACCGGGAGCTTGAGTACGCCCCTGTTCGCATGAAGTGGACGTGCTGGCCACCTGCCGCGTCCTCCACTTGGTTGGGTTTTTACAAAATACTCCAATTAATTTGCATAAAATACTGTGTTTTATTCGAGAAGAGGTCATGGTTGTAGTGTGTGTGCACTGTTTTTTTTTCGCTTTTAATTCAATTTTGTTGCGCTGAAAACATTTCGAAATAAAAGATTTAAGCTTGCGTGTATAGAAAGAAAGGAAACATTGGCTTTTATATTCGTTTTGGCCGTTTTGTTTCACTTGTATGGATTCGCCGGGCAGTGGCTATTTCAGTGTGTTTGTGTGTGTGTGTGTGGGTCTAGTAAATTGTTCAAAATGTCGTGAACATTGGTGAAAGTAAAATATGTATGGATAATACTGGAACTACGTTAAACTGCCTGCATTTAAGAGCATAACTTTAGTAATTTGCAGCACGAAATTGAAGAAAAAAAATAGAAGAAAATATGCGACAGTGAAAAACTTTGCCTTCTGAACGAAATTGCGAGAACTTCTACGAAGGAGAAAAACTTGCCAACATTTCTTTGGTATTTACAAATTGATTGTCAGCCGCTGCGCTGGGAAAATACATTTTTCCTTGATTCAGAGATGATCACACCCAAAAGAAAAAGTTTGGCAAACTGAATGTGGTACATCCGTCCTTACTACTAAAAACCAATAAATCGAAATAAGAACAACTAGAGGAAATTGATGTGATACTCTGCAGATACATAGCTTTTTAGTACATAAGTATGTATGTACTTTTATGTATTTTATTTTTTTCGGTTGAGTGCACGACTCGATTACACACTTTCCTTTTAATTTCAACGCCCGCAAGGCAGGCGCAATGGCAAAGTTCAAGAAAAAACGGTTTTTAATTAATAGTAATTAGTACGCTTAGCTCAGTTGAAGCGGTGAGGCTGTGACCCGCCACATTCCGACCGAAACAAGACCCAAGTACCACTCTTGGCAATTTTCTTTGCCATTTACGGTCTTGTTTGCCATAAACAACAACAAAAGAAAAAAGAAGCAAAGCGCAGAATAATTCATTTATGTATGAAATATGAAAAATAAAAAAATGCAAAAAGTAGAAAAATTATTTCGAATTTAGCTGACCACGCGCTCTTGCTCTGGCTCGGGTGCGTGTGTCCTGCCCGCTTGCAGTGATGCTGGCAGCCCTGAGTCAATGGCTGGCCAAGTCGCAGCCGCATTAGCGCCGCTAAATCAAGTAGCAAGTGGTTGTGGCTTACGCCCCCTGTCTCTTTGGTGTGGTCATAAATGCTGCGGCTGAGGGTGGATGGGTGGCTGAAGTTTTCAATGCTGGCGCGCGCTTCGCAATTAGTATGTATTAATTTATTATATTAAGCCGTTGTTACCAGGAAATGGAAAACATTTTATAATTCGCCACTTGTGGTTGCTTTATTATATTTGTACTTGTTTTATGAGTCTGTTGTATTGCCACTGAATATGCACTTAAGTGATTGCCTGAACAAAAGCGCTCATTTGCGAACCCTTTGGCTCGGCCCTAGGTACTTAGTATAAAGTCGAAATAAAACGTTTATAGCCTAGTATATTGGATAAAATCAGTGCCTCATTATATGTTACAACGCTGTGAAGTAATATTATTCGAATGAGACTATAATAAGTGACTTACGTAATAAATTACTGCACCACTTTCCAACACTCTTTAATCGAAATGAGATGTTGCATCGTAAATGACAGTTCAAAGGCTCCAATCAAATGCAATGAATATTTGCATTAAATAGTTTTAGATAGCCCCCCGCCCCACTGTACCCGCTGCCAGTAGCCCCAAATTAGCCAGATAATTTATAGCATCTGTTACAAATTCGCAACTGGAGACAATGAATGCTTTCAAAAACAATAATAATTGCATGCGCCAGGGAATGCCAGCAGAATTGTGACGACGACAACTGCCAATGATGCCAGAAATAATTACTAAAATTTGTAGCCAAAAGCGGGGTGGGTGGGTCGTACGATTTGAAACAAAACCTTTCAACGAACATAACCCGTTCCCGTTGCATTTGCACACAGCCAATGTGTTGCGAATGACTTCTGTGCGATGGCCCCCCCACCACGGCTAAGTAAACAATTGGCCTTGTGCTTCACTCAATTGTCTTTATCTGATTTGTGGGTTTTCATGTACATGAGCCGTCGTGTGTGTGTGGGTGTGTGTGTGTGTGTAAGAATGCTCATGCCCGGCCTACACACCCAACTCATTTACCTTGCCCGCTTGATTGTTATTTTATTGTATTATTTTCCGCCTGATTTTCAACGTTCAATGGGACTTTAGCGGCGAACTTAACCTGAGACGGGCGGCGCATCCTCGTGGTTTTGGCGGTTGGTTAGGCATAAAGCCATTGTTTTGCATCTGAGTCTGACCGTGTAAAACAATGACAAGCGCTAATGTGAGTGCGAAACGGGGGGTGTGGTGTCAGCCGAACGGGCGGCATTAACTCGAGTGTGTACTCGCTCCTGGATCGAATTGAATGTGTGTATGTGGTAGCCATTGAGTGGATACGCTTATTATCCTTCGTTAGCGTTGATGTGCTATATTTCGAGCCGCCTGTATGATGCCTCATCGTAATTTAATGAGCGTATAAAAACAGTCCGTTGTGCCAAATGGTAAGTGGAGGGGGCTCCACCCCCCTCCCCCCCCCCCTAAAAAAACAACACTTTAGCCAACGTAAAATATTCATGGCAATGGCTTTAGCATCATTTGTTTTACTGCCGCTGTTTCAAGGTGTGGGTGGCTGGTATGAGTGCACTTAATAATCTGCTATTGTGTGCGAAATGTAGTTGGCAAGGTTTCAAAATTCCCCCACGAGGCCCACGTCCGCCCTGGAAATGGTCGTGGGATTGCAGTTGACAGCAACGTGTACTATCAATGAACATAATAACCAAATGAAATTGCCAAGGCGATGTAATTAAACGGGTCGAGAATCAATTGCCAGTGCCGAATAATGCTTGAAACGATGGGGTACAATCAAGGAGGCTGGGATCCATGACAGAGTACATGGACATTTGATCTCCATTATGTGCTGCACATCTTCCAAAGCATAACAGTTGCTTATGGCTTATATCAATCTTGGATCCTTTCGATTAACGAAGCTATCAACTCCTTCAAGCATGCATATACTTGAGTATGAATTCGGTGCTCTCCGTTGACAATGGAATGGCAATGCATCTGGTGTTTCCCTTTATAGAAATCTGGAAATACCCTTTGCGGTGATGCGTCACTTTTACAAATGTTTATCGTAGCAATTACGATCTAATTCATGCATCCCAGATACTTAACGAGATTTTTATCTTTTTATACTACACACAATTGCAAATAATTGGGGGAGATCATTGTATTTACACAAACATATGTGATTTATTTTGATTGCCCGTGTACTGAGCACAAAAAAAAATAATAATAAGTATCTACAATATAATAGAAAAGTGAATCCTTTTCATTCTACTCCAAATAGCATCGCAATGTGTTTACAAAATTGTCTCCCAGCATTGCATTCACGAGTGCGTCTATCTGTGAAATATCGCCCTCGAGCGGGAGACGAACAATTTAACAATAAACCCAAAAACGATTCAAATGATAACTAACCGAACTAACCGTTGTACCGTCGGGGATATCGGAACAACAACAAGAATAAAATCAAAAATCGCAAACAAATAAAAGTACCATACTCGAGAGAGTACAAAGAGTCTGCCATAAGACGACGTGCATACGGGCATATCGACAATTCGGGCAACAGGCAGGTCGATACTGTTTTGGCCTAAGTGCTTCCCACTACTCGATATGCGTAGACCACACTTGTGCACTTGTATGCTATGCGGATGCCGATGCCGATGATGATGGAAATGTGTTTTGTGCATTTTCCACTTGACTGGGTCTCTTGCGAAACGACGACGACGAGTCCTTTTGCGGATTTAGTTATATTTTTTACGCAATTACTTGAGAAAGATGTTACCTTTTTCTACGTGGTGGCATGTTTGTGTTTTGGCCTTTTTGTTGTATGAATTGCGAACCGCACTTGAGGCTTTCTCGCAGTGTGAGGAAAATGTAATTGCAAACAATTTAAATGCAATTAAATTGCAATTCCAATTCAGCAGCGTACGCTTTTCGTCCTGTGTGGTTTTTTTCGGATTATTTCGCCAAAGGAATATTATCAAAAGTCATAATTTCCTTTGTGCCAAGACTGCAGACAAAGGCCGTTTTGTTGCGTAACACATTTTCTTTGCGGCCGCGCCTTGGCGTTGTGCAAATAAGACAGATTACAAAAGCTTTTCTCTACTTTATAACAATTACTTTCGCACTAAAAACGTGCGAAGTGCTTCCTTTCGAAGTAGGGTTCTTTTAGCTGCTGCCGCAGCTAAAACATTTTCCGTATTTCGGTAAGGCGAATTCCATCAAAGAATATTTAAATATGAATTTAATGATTCAGATACATTCATACTTGGTGATTTTGGGCTGCATGGAAAATCGCCAAGTGGGATAAAAGTTAAATATTGCACAAATAAAATTTCAAACAACTGTTGCCGGTTTTCATAGAAAATATTATCCACAAAATAGGGTAAAAATTTCAAATTTTATATGCGTTTTTCATTTCAGTTATGGGCACACGGTTCCCGGGAACAACTTTGAGGTGTAAAAAAAATGTATTGCATTGTTAAAAAACACAAAAAAAAAAGAAAATCTATCGGGGGCCTAAAAAATAATTCAATTTATGACCCTTAAATGTTATTTTGCAAAACATTGGTAAATTTTGGCTCTAAGCGGCAGTAAAATTTACTGACAGCCACTCCCGTTTTGCCCTCTGGGGTTGTGACTAAAAGTTGCCATTGTAACATTTTTTTAAATTTTGCATATTTTTAAAATGTTTGTAAATTTAGGATGGTTGCCTGTTTTCCATCCAAGATCCTGGCCATTATATTTAAGGATAGCTGGCGATCACCATTGCTGTCATAATAACCTAATGGAACACTACATAGATTTCCATCTATTTAGTGTTGGCTTGAAATCAAAGTGAACAGATTCAGTAGCTTGTTCCGAATATATACACTCAGAAAAAAAAACATAGTAAAATCAAGTACGATCGTATTTACTCCTTCATTTTTTCAACTTAATGAAAACAACTTTGAAATAAAGAGAAAAATACTTAAAATAACTATTGTCAACGTTGAAACCAAGTTGAAAAGTTTAAATAAAGTGAAAATTACTTAAAATAACTGTTGTCAACGTTGAAACAAAGTTGAACGATTTTAAATCAAGGTCTGGCAAACAATTATTGATACCTATCGAAAACTATCGGTAAAATATCGAAAAATCATCGATAAATGAGGAAAAATTATCAATATCCGATTTTTACCTAAATTTTTATCAGGGTTGGCAACCGAATCGAATAAAGGTTTCGGTTTCGGTTTTACTCCCACTTGCCAATCGGTTTTGGTTATCGGTTTCGCTCCTTGATTTTGAAAACTTTTAGGTTGATTGAAGCGATTGAAAAGGTTTCGGTTTAGGTTTTAAAAGGTTTCTAGATGGCTCAATATTAGGAAATTTTATATCAATTCAATATAAATCAAGGGTGCTGAATCTAACTACATTTACCGAATTTCCTTATCTAATCGCATTTTCAAACAAATTTATGCTTAAATTTTTAGTTTTTATACCCTACACAACGTTTGAAACGTCCATAAGGACGCATGTCCGGTATGGATAAGTATATATATTCATGATCAGCATCGAAAACAGATTTAGCCATATCCCCGTCTGTCTGTCACAGGCTGGAATGTTTTTTTTTTGAGACATCGATGTGAAACTTTGGGTTTACGTTTTTATCTCCGAATTGAGATCAAGTTCGAGAATCAGCTAAATCGGACGAAAAAGGCTGCCATATAAAACTACGAAAAAATAGCGAAAATTTTCCAAGTCTTTTCAAAAACCATAAAAATGCCTGCGCACACAGAGGCGTTATTCGTGCCGCAGGCGGTTTCGAAATTAATTTTGTCACAAATAATTGTATTTTTGAAAAAATAGCGTTTTTTATACAGCCTGTTTCCATAGCAATACAATAAATAACAAACAAAATAGTCATTTTCAGAACCACTTCAGTCAGACTTTTTGATTGTTTCCATAGCAATATAATAAATAACAAACAAAATCTACTGAGGTGAAATCGCTGCCTCTGTGAGGCACTTTGCGTTTTCGAAGCTAGATTTTTTAAATATGGAAATGGTTCTGAAATTATATAGCGAATATCGCCTCTGTGTGCGCCGGCCTTATAAAAAGATTTATTGAATATTTAAAAAAAATATTTCCTATATTTTAAAAATATATGAAATACGATGAATTTTCTCTTAGGAAAAAAAACTTCAAGTCAATTTTGTGTACGAAAACCTTTTAAAAACCGATTAAAAACTTGTAACCTTTTCAATTGGTTTTGGTTGAAACCATTCAATCGGTTACGACGAATCGGTTTCGGTTTAGGTTTCGCTCCCTAAAATGAATCGGTTTCATTCGGTTTCGGTTTCGGTTGCCAACCCTGATTTTTATATGTGTTCTATGGGTCGTGAGTCGTGTTGTGGGATAGGTTTTGACACACCCACTTTTACCGCCTACAAGTTAAAAAATGCGTATTTCTCTCACATTTTTGCAGAATTGTTTCCCAAAGGTGGCGCTGCCACCTATTACTTAATTTCTCCCCACCCAAACAGTGTTACCATATCTGCGGGTTTCAACTATGGTGTAATTTTTACCTTTCGGTTTCAGGG
The DNA here is from genome assembly GCA_951394025.1 of Heteromyza rotundicornis. Classification (NCBI taxonomy): domain Eukaryota; kingdom Metazoa; phylum Arthropoda; class Insecta; order Diptera; family Heleomyzidae; genus Heteromyza; species Heteromyza rotundicornis. Next base: position 52,174,118 of record OX596012.1, read on the forward strand.
AAACAATTTGACTATGGATAAGTTTAACAATGCAACTATAAAAGTTTTTTAGGCACAGCAAAGCGGGTCGGTTCCAGCTAGTTATCGATAAAATACCGAAAAATGTTTAATAAAATTACCGAAAAATGGTTTAAAAACGTAACGTACTCGCATGTGCAGGGCATTTTAGCTTCATTTTAACTTCATTCAACGGCGATAACTTTATATGAAAAAATGTCAAAATAATGCTCAAGTAAATTTTGTGTGTACCATTTCCTTGAGATTGTATTCAGGTCCTCAGAAATTCCTGAAATGTGTCAGGGAAACACAATTTCTCTCAAGAAATCGGGGGACTAGCTGTCCACATTTCCAGTGAATAAGGCTAACTTTTTGTTAAAGCTAGCAACACTTTTCTGTGGCTGTGTACTATTTAATTGATAATGTTGAATTGTGCGTAGAAGTGTAAGTTTCCTTTGGTTGGTAACGGAATGCAAGACTTCTTATTAAGCCGTAAAAACATGTTTTTCTTTGTGAAATTAATATTCATCTTTAACAGTGTTGTAAATTAATTATTCAAATGGCAAAAGGTGTAAATTAATAACGTGATTTGCATTCGTAATTTAATTAAATCGCGCTGGAAATTACTTTGCGTTAAATATTTCGTAATTGATTGTTCCTGTTGCCACAATATACAGTCATTTGCATAAATATTCCTTTCTTAATTAATTTTACTTGTACATACTTTTACTGTAGAATGCGCTGCAATGGTGTGAGACAGCAGCAACATAACGACTCGCAATAATGTGATTCTAATAATGTTTGGCAAAGTTTAGTGGCAGAGAAATAAATGTTTTTGATATCAGAAATATTCGATCGTTTAAGCCAGCGGTTTATGTGCACAGTGTAAACTTTTGTTGAGTCGTTTTCCCCATAAAAAATGATAACAGAGATCAAGAAATTGCGCATAACGTGGTAAATCGAATTTTATTTTGATTAAAGTAAGCGGAACACATGCTATGATAAAATAAATTCATTTTCTATTAGTTGACAATTTGCTTTTACTTTTATTATGAACTGCTTTAGACAATGCCACCCATTGCGACCACATGCAATGCTTTGAAGCTGCAAATTCCGAATTGACATAATTTCCATATGTTAAAAATCCAACTCCATGCAAACTTAGTGAAATACCCGTTCAAAAACGTTACTTATTAAAAATATGCCGCAGCGCACGTGCCCAGCACAATAGTCTGTTTTCAGCATGAATTTTCCAGCGAGCGCATCCTGCCATTGTCCTTGCGTTGAAAGACGACGACGCACTTCACTAATCCCGATGCCGCCAGCTTACTGTCACCAAAACATATTTCGCCAACAAAAGTGAAATTATTTATAATCAAATTGACCTGCCATAGCGGCGGCGACGGCGACGGCGTTACTGTGGCAAAGCAGAGTCCTTTTGGTTCATAGGAGATATCCCTTTTACTCGCTTTCAACAGTATGTTCAAAACATAAACACCATTCGGTTGGCTTTGAAAAGTTTTTAATTTAAATTTTCGCATGAATTACGCGATTAAGTGTTTTTGATTTCGGAGACATTAAATATTGTAAAAGTTCTGGACTAAAGATATATATTGTCACAAGTAATGGCGGACAGTGGAACGGAAATAGTAAATAGTAACATAGAAATAGTTAAATATAGTTAAACACAGTTAAAAGTTTGAAGGAATTGAAGGCATCGGATCAGTAAGATGGCAAGTCCAAATTCGGACTTATCAGCATTTCGTTCCCGAATAGTAGAAACAGTATTGAATATAATGGAAATAGGAGCTTTTGACTTGTACTCATCTTAGTATGTCATCTTTTGACGTTTTTCATTTCGCTACTCCTGATATATTCTATGTATACCGATGGTTGAGCGATTAAAATGTGTTGAGTAACACATTGAGTTATTAGCGCCTATTTTAAATATTACCGTTCCTGAAATCGCGGGGAAATTGGTCGGCAATTTTGCCTTGAATTTATCCTTGAACTCATTACAACTGAATCAAATTAAAATTATTCAGACATCTTTAGAAGCTACTGCACTGTGCACGCACGTATATTGTACATTTAATTAAATTTTAGTCAGACAATCATTCGGCTTGTTCCATTGTGCGCGCTTCAAAATTACTTCTACTGCAGCAGCAGCGTCTCTGGTCCACATTGTTGTTGCTTTTTTAAAACCATTTTCCATGTCATAAATAATTCTAATAAATTAAATGCATCCGTTACAGCAACGATTGAGTTGAGTTGGCATTATTAAACGATTTGCACCCCCATTCGTATGATATTAACAAAAAAATAGAAAACTCTTTGACAGTTATCCTTGGAAATTATACCCGAACATAATAAAAAAAAAGGATATTCAATGACAAATGTGTGTCCGTTTCAATGCCTGCGGTTAGCGCAAAGGGGTAGAGATCCTGTGCGTGTGTGTGTGGAATTGTTTTTTATTGTCTTGCGGGGAAGTAGGTACTTCAATTATTCTAACTAATCGATCAAGTGATCCATCTGGAGAACACATCTGTACGGCACTCATAAAAAAAGGCGACTGCATTGAAATATCAGCAAAAAAATTAATAAAAATTATCGAACTTTCTAGTAAGTTACTAAGTTTTACCTGCCACCAAGCGGAGCAACGACTTTGTGGCAGTGAATTAACAAATCGAAATCACAAAACACACAAAATTAAATAAACTCGTCAACACCCAACCGACGACCCCAAAAGAAAGGATTTATCGCACCCGCCAACCTCCTGCAAAATCCTTAGCGCAACGCGTCGTCGTCGTCTGTATCTTTTCACTCAGCTCAAACAACAAATGGGGGAGTCAAATTGAAAAACACCAAATAAAATTTGTTTGGTGTTTGGAATGTCACCCGCAGACATTTATTTGTTAGGTTAGGAAGGACGGGGCACGTTGCCTTTTGAAACTGGCGTCAGGCGTCATGATACGCTAATGTTGCAGCTCGAGAAGAGGGTAAAATACTCGTACTTTATTTGTAAATACTCGTAATTTTTTTTGGGAATGGGCGTTCAGGTTATTATTGCTGTGTCACTGTGTGGGTGGGCAGGGTAAGGACGGCGACGTTTATTGCCAATAAGTGGGGTTGGGCGTGGTTGGTTGGCTTGACTTTGGGCACACAGACAATACCAAAGTGTAATTTTCCGCTTGAAATGGTTGGGCATGAATGCTTTCGAAATGAGTCTGGGTGGAATATTTGTCAATTGTGCGAAGTGTAATTAAATTAAAAATTAGTAAATATAGCTGGCATACGAGTGTGTAAGTATGTACGTTATTGTGATGGGAATGTGATATGTGGTTTATGTTCGATTCGCAAATTCTATAGTTTTAAGAAACCAAGTCCTAACAAATAAATTTATTTCTCTTCAAACTTGGTGATAAAGGACTAGCCACTGCCATTCTCAAGTTAAGGAAAAGAGTTAGATTCTCGTGCGATTCTCATATTTATGGAAACAATATCCAACGTTGGTTAACTTGAGCTCGTTGCTATTATCGATGTTGATGTTCAGCTTGAGATCGAACTTGATATCTAAATGCATAAAATACTCGGTTTTTTTAATAACCCAAAACCCGGTATGATAACACTAGACAACAACACTGCACAGCGGCATATACCCTTTAATAATTTCCATCAGTGTAAAAGTACTGTCAAATACCTATTCGACAAATAATGAAAAAAACCGGTTACTCGAAAAACCGGTAACCTAATGTGGCAACACTATCCCCATTATTTTGCCATATTCAAGATGAAGATTAAGAAAGAAATTACATTTTCTGTCAGTTACGTTCATTTTATTCAAATTTTATTGAACAAATATCAAATATCCAAATCGAAACACTTCTTTCATCCGCTCGTTCGTATTTCGTTCACTGAAAATTCCCATTTCCCTCATACATTTGGTGGAATTTTTTTGCTTGGTATATTTTTTCTAAGCATATTTGCATATTTTCGCAACCATTTGGCATTCCATGGCAAGGGTTTGTTTCACTCATTTCTTGTAGCAATTTATTTCAAGACATTTCATTTTTTATGGTCAACTCTCTGCATGTTTCTAACAGCTTCGTTTAGAAACACATTTTGTCCTTTCTTAATGGTTTATGATGTGTTTGGAAAATATTCGCATTGGAATTCAGGAAAAGTGCTCATAACAGCATTGACAGTTACAAGCGAATTTTTGGTTAATATGTTTATGGATATTACATTGGGGAAAACTTGGGGTGTGGGCTGAAGATGCGTGTTGGAATTTTCGGCATAGAAGAAGTGCTAACAAGGCTTCTTCGATGAGGATATTATTATTTGGTGTAGAAATAATTGGATGGAATTGGTGAAGAGAAATTCACTGTTCGAAATGTGTGTACAACACCATATTCTACGCAACGTGAGCGAAATTGATTTTGTAGCAATTATCCAATTTTATTTAATTATAGTAAATTTGCCATATGTATGTCATTCTGCAGGCATTCACCCAACGAATGTAATAAATTTGAAATGAATTGTTCGTAGGAAAAGTTTGTAAAATGTATGAATGCAATACTCACTCCATCTCCAGGCTCGACTCAGCTGCAGTTGTACTCGATTGCATTACTTTTGGAATTCATTTTGCATGATTCATGATTGCACCTCAACTTTCTGCTTTGGTATTTTGCGAAAAGTGACTAAAAAGTAAGTTTTCCTGGAATTTTTTGCGATAAAGTTTCTCAGGTTAAACTATTTGCAGGCAGTGAGTAAATTTACATTTTATTTAAATGTACAAATGCCTCATGCTCTGAACAATTCTTTCAACTCCCTCCCAGCTCCTTTCAGTTAAGAAAGTGAATGGTACAAATGCCGTGCTTACATTTACCATCGAGAATGAATGTTTGCGATATTTGTGAACGTACCATTTCGATATTTAAATGCAATTCCACAAAGAAAGTGTGCCTGTTAATATTTTCAATTTGAAAGACGCACCCGTACGCACAATTAATCTTTTGTTTGGATATATGTATGTGTGTACCAATCGCAATTTATTTCGATGCCATTGTATTCCAGAATATTTTCGAAATCGAGGGCGGATGCGGTGCGGTCGTGGAAATATCAATTACAATTTCAATTGAATGAGGAAATCGTAATCGGAATCCGTAGGAAACAATGCAGAACATGATAATACAATTAAATAATGGAGATTTGATTAAAAATGCAATATAATAGAATAGGGAGTAGCTACGCAAGAGGTGCTTCAAAAGCTGGGTGCTTCGACAATAACACATTTGAAAAATAGTCGCACACAAATTTTATATAGATTCAAAAAACACTCATTTGAAAAATACTCAAAAAGCCCAACTCCTGCAATTGTAGTTTCTCCATGCACTCACTTTGTGTACAAAGAACAAAAGCGGCGATTGGTAAAAAATACATATGCACGCCATTCACTACTCACAATGGCAACACGGTTGGGCTCTCACGTGTTCATTGTATTACCTGAGAAAGGGAACAAAGAAACAAAAACTTTATACAAATTGTACGTACTTACTAAATGAAATAATCAAAAATTGCGTAGGGTTTTACAAAAAAAAAAAAATCAGAGTTGCACAATTTCAAACTCCTGCTTACCCTACGTCTTTTGCAACCGCCAGGACAGCTGAAGAAAGGAATAATGTATAAGTACCTATAAAAATGTGATTATATAATGGAGCTAAAATTAAATTGCTTGAATTGACACATCATCAAATTTCCATCCAAAAAAAGTACACCGTGCGACGTTTTTTGATTGCACATCTAGGTTAGGTTATATCGGGAGATGCTTTTTATAACAACAACATTAAAACATAGGCCACTGCGTGTGTCCGTAGTATACCCGGTCACTTGCAACGCTGATTGAATTTTTAATATGATTTACGATTATGGAGTACATAAAATTATTGTAACTATAATCATTAATTGTGAATATTAGTCACAAATTATGCGAATTCGTACATAAACTATGCATATGGATTGTGAATACATTATGATTAAGGTTTATGAATTTCGTGATTTATTTTATTATTCTTGAAGAATAATTGATGATTAACTAGGTCATGAAACTGCACGTGTTATCATGAATTATGAGTAACTGGGTTGATTGTCATGAATTGCTGAGCAATATACAATACATTTAGACGCTTTTACAATAATGCCAGGGTAGCCGAATCGGTTAGGCGTCCGGACTGGAGAGGATGATATCGGTTCGAATTCCGGGAAAACTGAATTTGTGAAAAAGTTATTATAAATTATTCTAAGCAAGTTGGCAAATAAAAAAGTAAAATTAAATAAATAATTAAGTAAAAAATTACCAAATAAAAAAAATTTTTATTTATTTAATTGGAAATATGTGCTCAAATTATTATTACGAATGATTCATTTATTCTCACTTAAGCTTAAAATTATGAATTTTTAATCATAATTTATGATTTTTGTTTGCACAATTTATTCCATCTGGTCATTGATTATGTCAAAAGGGAAAATAACAATTCATGTTTAAGTGGAACAAATCAAGCAAACACCAATCACAAACTATGATTTTCAACAGTTCTTATGATTAAGAATTCTTGATTATTGACTTCTAATTAATGGATCAATATCGTGACTAATTTTTACTTAATTGATTCCTAAAAGCCATGATTTCAGCAAGCATTTCCCTCCGTGTAGTTAAATGTATATTATTCTACAAGATCATGGCTAATGAGTTTGGAATATGAGCTTAATTTCCTGAGTTGATGCAGCCATGTACGCTCGTCCTTTGGGTTTGAAAGATCTACAAAAGAAGCTAGAAGTTGTCTAAACTTTAAATTTATTTTCTCATGTCCTAAGAATTTTGAATTGAAAACAGGCTGAATCGACCAACTGCCACGTCTACCTCCCACATAAGTGAAATTTTAGAAAATCGTGGTTTGCACACAGAAAAAAAGTCGGCAAAATAACCCAAAAAAAGTAGTAAGCGTACAACTTTTCAAAATGTATAAAAAACTTGAATTTATTAACCGTTGTTGGTAGGTAGGATTAACCAAAAAAAATTGATAAAATAAATCTTCAATATTCGGCATAAAATAATTCAAATAATCAAAAAAGTCGCTGTTACTGTAAGTTTTTTTACCGCAATTTTCGGTTAAATGTGAATTTGTCACAAATTTACTAAAAAATTTATAACTTAACCGTGAATACAATGGTGCAAAAAATTTACCATCTCTCATCGGCTAAACGCAGAGCATGAATATAACTCTCATAAAAGTTGTTCAAAATGTTAAGTCAGACTGTAAACTTTCATATTTCAGAATAAAAGTTAAAAAACTTTTATATTTACAAGTAAAAGTTTAATGGTTTTTAAAACTTTTTTTTTAAGTTACAAATAAGAATTATTTTTGACTTTATTTTTAAAAGTTTTTTGAAAAAGGTAAAGGGACTTTTATTTTTAAAAAATTTTAAATTAATTCTCATACATCTTGTATATGCCCTAGAGAGCTGAAACCTGTGTACACGTGTACTTTGGTATTCTGTTCAATTTTGGGTTATATTCAAAGTGATAAAAAAATTCTTTCAGAATTTTGTTGAAGAGAATTTTCTAATCATTAACATTTCAGTCACAAAACACTACAATTGCAGTCGTGAAACAATAACATTTCAGTCTCAATTCATCAATGTGCCGTTTCAATTCATCAATAGGCAGCTTTAAACGTTCTGTTGTCAAAATCCAAACATTCAGTTTGTCTGGAAATTTACAATGGTTCGGTACGTTTTGATAACGTTTCGTTTTAATTTTTTTCTCAGTGTACTGTCGGTAAAGTCTATGTGTATTTCACACCATAGAAGATTCATTATTTAATTTTATGAAAACATTTAAATTTGGATAAAATAATAAAATCTGAAACTAAGGCCTCAAGACTTTTCGAATCAGTCATCAAATCTCAGGCACAAAAAAGTGTGTTGAGTTGTATTATGTGTTCCGATTAAGATTTGTCTGGAGTGAACATGTACTGAAGCACACTTCATTCCAGGAAATTTAGCACAGAAGTAATATTGAAAAATACGTTGAAACTGAAAAGGTCGAAATGAAACTTGAGTAAAAAGTACTCAATTTCACATACAAACTGACAGTAGGCACTTTTCTAAGCTTTATTCTCACTGGTAATACTATAAACGACCTCATTGACTGTGCGATATGTATTTTTAACATCACTCGATCAATAACTTGAACATGTGTTTCTTTACAGAAATATCAATAGGTTTATATGTCTGTATGTATGTATTTGGTAATGTTGTTATATGTAGATTATTGTAGTTGAATGACTTGAAAAAATGAGTCCAAACCATTCCAACGCATGGTCGTTTTTTTTAAATAGAGGAGTAATCGCAAATATGCGCCACTGTGCCTTCGTTTAAATTCGACTTTAATTGCATGGTACGTCCACGGCACCCCTCGACGCTCATACAAACAGTTTAACCGCATTCAAACAGAATTTCGGGCTCAGTGTCAGTGTCCTTTAGGACGCATGCCAGATACAAAAAAAAAGGAATAGCAATTGCAATGCCCTCCATGGCAATTTCGTGGCAAACAATCCGATCCCGCCCAAGCAAAGCCAAACCAAACCAAACCCAGCCAGCCCAGGCCAAGCCAAGCGAGACAAACAAATTGAAAATACAATTGCGAAAGCGTAGTGGTGAAAAGTGCCTGCCATTGTGCAATAATTATAAAACTATACATTATGTATATTCTACCCTGATTGCCGAGAGCCATGTCCTTTTGTGAAGCAGTTGAAACTTCTCATTGGCTGTTGTGCTGTGTTGTTGCGAGCACAACGAATAAGTTCGAAATCAATGTATTTAGTATCCTTCGAATACTATGCGATTCACTATTATGGACTGTATAGACTTTATACACAAAGCGAAATGATTGACAGAAACAATTGTCGAAGCACAACACAAGAGAACCAAACCGAACCGAACCGAACCCAACTGAACAGAACAGAACAGAAAAAGTGCGCACAACCCTTCACTTTTTGATTAAAATTTCATTTGTTGGCTGTTGGTTTCTTTTTATTTATTTCCGAACAACCTACTCGAAAAACAATGCAGACAAAAGCGAACTTACGAAATCATTTTTCGATTGTCAACAGCGGACGGACCAAAGGACCAAAGCGAAACGTTTCCATCGAAAAATAAAATAATGTATTTTATTTTTTGTTTTGTTTCTATTTTATACATTTTATAGTGTGTGCTTTTGAACACGACCCTGTGTGTGTGTGTGTGTGTGTGTGTGTTTGTTTCTCTGAGTGTGTATGTGTGAGTGTGAAGCACCGCCATCGCTGACGCCATTATTATTGTGCTGGCATTTGCTTTTATTTCATTTCATATTTATTTTGCTCCAGCACTCTCGCAGCACTCTCGTAGCATGGAAAATGTTCAGTTTCCAAGTGTATTTCATTTTACTTTGCGTCATTTCAGCGGCACTTGAGGCACGTTGCCGTTTTGTGGGTCTTGACGAACGTTTGTTCTTATTTTCAGTTGCAAATGCTCAAAAGTATTTTATTTTATGTTTTTAATTTACCCTCAATTCTGTAGCCCTCCTTTTGCTTCCCCCTCGTGCTTTTTAAGCTATTATATGCGCGAAAACTCGAACTTTTGTTAGGCATTTTGTCAAAAGCAATTTAGTTTCCATTGTTCCATTTATTCGGAATTACTCGGGAATTTCCGAATTAACAAAAGAGTATTTTGGTATTTTCATTTTAGAAGGAATCTTACAAGCTATGCTTTGTCCATCCGCTCGCCAAATATATTGAGAATAGTGACGAAGGATACATATTCAGAAGGCCTTTCCGGCACGAAAGCCCAGAGTTGGGTTTGACCCACTGCGTGGGAAGCTATAAATTGTAGCTGAAGGATCAAGTTTAAAGTTTTTATGAGCTGTAGTTTGCTGGGCTGTAATAATTTCAAAGCTACACTTTCTGTTTGGCCCTTAAATGGCGTACATTTCGTCTGCTGTCCCTTTGACCAAAACATTGGTATCAGCTAACTTTTACGTTTCGTCAACTATTTATGAATTTAATACCTCCAAAAAAATCGTACTTACCAACATTTTGGAAAATTTGAATCCTGGTCAGAATTCGGATACTCGGATTTTTTATGTTGCACTGAAATAAAAAAATTATGTAAAATTTCAATTGGAAAGGATCCATTTCATGTCAAAACTTGTTAATTTGATAAGAATTGAATCATTCCAATCGCTTTTCATATAATATTGATACTATTTTTGTTACACTGCATTATCTATTCACACTACATATCAATTAAGATCCTATCAATATTACGTAACTCACGTAAATTTATAGGAAATAATGATAGGAATTCACGTACGTGCTAAAATTTTACATTTAAAGTTAAAAGCTTCATACGACCGCAGCCGTGTCACCATAAAAAACGGACGTTGAATATTTTTAGACGGCTTAGAACTCTGCCCATTTTTCTGTGCCAAAACAATTACAAATATTGTATACAGAAAATGTAAAAAAACATTTATATATATAAAAGAGACGTGTATGTTTGTCGCGAGTGGACGCTAAAATACTGCAGCAATTTAAACCCTGCTCAATTTCATCAAATTCTATCAGAGCCCGACTGATTTATCGGATTCGGCATCGGCTTCGGCCGTTGTCGGCCGGAAATTCACATTTGGCTTCGGCTTTGGTTTTCCTAATAAATGGCCGAAGTTTTGGCCTAATCTTTCCAAAAAACCACAATGCAATGGGGCACAAGAGGCCCATAACACAAATAATATGATTCAAATTTAACTTAGTAATCATCTAATATTGAGTGAATCTCGCCTCAAATTGCGTGGCATGGGATTACAGCTGCCACAAAGTACGTCCTTGGTCATTTTTTGGGTGGATTACCGAATTCGAAATATAGAGTTGGAAGCCTACTACTCGCCCTGATATCTTTATTAAAAGGAGTCCTGGTGAACTGTATGAAATTTTAAATATAAAGGGAGGCTCACGGAAGGATTCTGACTTTGAGAAATGCAGCACAAATTGCTGCGCCAACATATGAACAGTAGTTCTGGTGCTGAAATCCGGGACCGATTTTGCTAAAATTTTACATTTAAAGCCTGGTTTGCAGGATGCGACAAAATTCCGTTTTGGAAAATTAACAAATATTTAATTTTTTGTAGAGCGAAATATTTTTTTACATTTCAATTTTTGAATTTGATTAATAAATTTTAATGAAAATGTGAAAAAATGTGAAAAAACTATATGGTAGTATTTACCATCAACTACAGCATCCTTTTCTAAAAAAAAACTTCTTCAAAAACTAAATGTGTATACACTCGGATTTAATTGAAAAAAAACAGTTTTTAATGGTTTTTATTTATGTATCGGCTTCGGCTTCGGTATAGGTCTTCGACGTCGGCCGAAGTAATAGGCTACGAATTCGGCATAGGCTTCGGCCTGAAAATGTTTATCGGTCGGGCTCTAAATTCTATTACAGTGAGTTCAAGTTCTGTAAATTCTATTGAATATCCAAAATTATTGAAATGCATAAATTCTTCAGGGGATGGACTGAAATTTTAGCCTGTTAAATGCCATTCCCATCTATTTTCCTTTCTTTTTCAAGATTTTCGGGCATCTAACTAAGCATCACATATTTAATCAATTTTGACATACATAAATTGAAACATCTTTAATATTTTTTGTTCGTTTTTTTTGTTGTTTAAAAAAAATGCATTTCTTATTTTCTTTTTCTTTTACTTTTCGTAACTATTATTTTGGAGTGAATTATTTGCTCTCTTCACGCTTTTTCATACAAATTTATCGAAATTAAATTGGTATTCCAAATTTTCTGCACTATTCATATCAAAATGGCTACTCATATCAAAATGATAAAGCAACAGTATCAAATTGTGAACGAAAATTGAAGATTTGATGATACTTTTGTCATTTTTTTTTGGTTCGGTGTGTAAAAGTGCTGATCTCGTTTTACATAACACGAAGTTGTGACAAACGGATTTCTGACGGCTTTGGCTTGATCTAACCAACAGGAATAGTGAAATTTTTTGAAACCAATTGTCTCACAATTATAACTCAGGCATATTCGACTTCACTCACTAATTTTTCATCATAACAAAGAATTCCCACAACTTTTTTGTTTTAATTGTGCAGTTCTCATAAAAGAATCCTTTAAACGAATTTCAATGAAACGTATGCTTACTCGCACCTTTACCTAACATGCGCGCATTATGTAAAAACAAATAGCAAATCATTAAAATCGTAAATTCACAAAACAAAACCTCGACGTGATCACCGCAAACAGAAAATCAAAGCTACAATGAAAATCACAAAGAGCGCTTGTATATCAACGTTTGTCAATCAAAACAAACAATAAATATGTAGTACGTGTGTAGATACAAAAGGAGTAATGTGCTGTGCCATCAGGCGCTTGTAGGATTTGCATATGAAAATTATGGCTTCATTTTTAGCTTTGGTAGATTAGATTTGCAGATCTAGAACGCATCGTAGGAACAATGTGAAAATAAAGCGAGATTATTGGATTCTTTTCTTTATTTTAACTTAATTGCAGCTAAATGTGATACGAATGCGGTTGCCTTCATATTTATTTAGATTTTAAAATTAGTTCAGAAATTAAGAAAGTCAAATTGCCCCACCCTTCAGGCATGTGGCACTATGGCATTGTTGTGTGCCAACCCTTGGCAACTTACACAAATCCTTTTCGACTGTGACAACTGCAATGTTTTTCAAATGTGAAACTTGAAATTGAATTGTTGTTGAATTTGAAATTAATTTCAATAAAAATGTGTGTGTGCATGCTGCATGCAGCACAGGGTTGACGGCTTGGGCTTTGGCTTTTCCATTCTTCGATCGATGTCAACCGCAGAGATCCAAATGTCATTTGGACCATGATGTGATGCGCGAACAAAGGCGAAATGAGCTTGGGAAATAAAATTTGTTTACTAATAACGTGGCGAGTTTAGGGCGCTTGTGACGCCTCGATATTTGACATTTTTTTAACCAACCCCTAGACAAAATCGTCGTAAGGAGATTTCAAAAGTGATTAAACGATGTTGACAACGAATAATGAAAAGTGGTGGTCCCACGCAAATTAATAGGCTCATAATGCAATTGAAAAAAATTTCAACTGATTTTAAAATAATATATGCGAGATCTGTTCCTTGTAAAAATATCACCTACAAATAAAATAATTGAAATGAGTCAATTTAGCGGTATCCGTCCGTCCGCACGATAGCGGTCGCAGTTTTGGAGATGTCGACTTGAAACTTTGAGTACTTGTATTTCTCTGAGATCAAGTTCGATAATCAGCGAAATCGCACTAAAATTGGGCGGGGCTCCCATATAATGAAAAACAATAAAAATTTCCTTTTTCCTGTATTCGATTGGAAATGTTTAGAAATGGATTTTTGTCATGGGCCGAGCTTTCAAAACCACATATAAAATGAGACCAAAATTGTATGTTCGATGGACTGCTAAATGGGTCACATTGTGTGGAGGCATTTAATGTTCGGAATAGCAGAAGATAGCTCACTCTGTAGTGTATAATCCCACCAAAATTTTTGGTGCCAGCAAGAATGTTTCTTTAAGAAAGAATAAATTTGTATTTACCGGTGTTTAAATGATATTTGAAATTTATCTATACACCCAGAGAAAAAACAACCTAAAATCAAAAATAACCACCTTAAAACAAGTAGAAACGTTAATGAAAGTCTGGTAAAGTTGAAAATTTTAGAAACAACTACGAACAAACTTGTTTTCAATTTAAAACTTAAATTTAAAAATAAACAAACTTATTTCAAAGTTGTTTTCCGACTATTTCAAAAATTTTCCAATTTATATAAAGTTGGCCAGACTTTGGTTTAAAATCGTTCAACTTTGTTTCAACATTGACAACAGTTGTTTTAAGTATTTTTCACTTAATTTCAACTTTGTAACTTTGTTTCAACGTTGACAATAGTTATTTTAAGTATTTTTCTCTTTATTTCAAAGTTGTTTCCATTAAGTTGAAAAAATGAAGGAGTAAATACGATCGTACTTGATTTTAATATGTTTTTTTTCCCTGAGTGTACTGCAACTGGCACTAAATTTTTGTAGGACAACATATTTTTAAAAGGTACAGCTTCCTTCCATCCTTAATGACATAATAACGAAACTCAAACTTTGACAATTTTGTTATTTTCCATTTGTCCCTTCTTTATGAAGCGACTTAACATATTCCCCGATAACCGCAACAACACATAACACATGCACCATACTTACTCCAAAAGAACAGAGCTGCAGTAGATGCCATACTTGTGTAATAAAGAACAGCTACACAGGTAAACATTGCCACTGCCGCACATGCATATTTCCAAATTGGTGTGTAAATATTGGAAAAGCAAACATTTGGTTTCAATTCAGTTGTATTCTTTTTTTTTTACTTTCTTCGGGGTCGTCACTTCAATCTGAATTCATTTGAATATGAACCTTGATGACTTGTAATTGAATGGATGTAGATTCTTTCAAGGCGGCTTTCATAAAAAGGAAGTTTCCAAATGTGTAAAATCATAAATTTGAACAGATGAATTGGTGGATAGTTCGGAAAAGGCAATGATGTTGCCACTCAGGTATCCAGACTTGTTTCAATTTCGTTCTTAATTGAGCGATCAGTTAAGCAGAACGTTTCGTTGGAATAAGTTTTATTATTTTCATTGGGTACTCGAATATATGCCCATATACTCCCAGCAGTCGACCACACCCTAACCGCTTAAATTAGGTTCGATAATATTCTCCAATTGTATGTATTTACTAGAAATTGACAAAATCGCCGAGTAATCGAAAAGAGGATGTATTTCCATTTCAAAATGAATCGTTAAATAGCTTAAACGAAATATATAAGAAGTTGCCGACAACAGCGAAGTGAAGTGATCAGCAGCAAAAATAACAAGGTATCAGAGTAAGTAATTTCATCGACTCACTACTGTGTATGTATATAGTATATATTAGACCAGTTCATGTTTGTATGGGGATTTTTGAAACTTGATTTTATTTTTCGTTAAAAATTTACTAGTGGTCCAAAGATCTACTGCTTCAAAGTATTTTCCAAATTTGTTCTTACCTTCTATAAATGAATCGTCTTAATATGGCAAATATGACACCTTCAAGGGGCAAGCGGGCAGAATAGTAATTTTGTTTTGTTTTTTTAGCATCTGCACTAAGTTTTCATCAGAAACTATAGGCGATCTGGGCAAACATTTTATCAGATTCAGTTTCAGGACGTCAAAATACCCAACACAAAAATTAAAAAAGTGGAAAAAATTAATTTTTTGGAAAAATTTGTTTAAAACAACCACTTCCGCATTCGCATCGAGGCTTTTTACAGCTCCGCATCCGCGAAACCCACATCCGTCACATCCCTACTCTACACCTTTTAAGATAGGATGTTTGTAACGCATAAGGAGGAGCGATAGGTATAGAAAATTATATATTATATTATATATCTTGAGTTGAATTAGACATGTTGGTAAACACGATTGAGCTAGAACTAAGCTAGGCAGTCCAATCTTTGCATTTTCAGGTTCTAGAAAGAGTTAGTATTGGAGCGGAATCAGGCATCTGCCACGCGTAAAAATAGTACCAAACTTGATATAAGGGGATTTTCGGGGTCGCTGATTTCAAATTTGATGTTGAAGATTTCATTGAAATAGTATGAAATTCGGTATGTATTTGCCCCACTGGGTGTAGGGTATATACATACAAGTCTATTTGGACTAATATAGATGAGAATAAAACTTTGCTGCAGCAATTTTCTAGGACCAACTTTATTTAGAGGGACCAACTTCATGTAAATCCAAAATGCCATTTCCTGGGCTGGTCTAGTATAGACTCATCTACATTCATAATTGTAGTCATCATTAGGCTTATTAACATCGCAGCGCTGCGCAGGGTCCAATAACACTCGTTCGTCGTTGGCGGTGTAACATATGGGCGACGGAAGATGCCTACCCACATCTAGTTAGGCCATAAGCACTTCAGCGCTGCTTTTTAAATTGAATTGATTTGTTTATCTAATATGTGCGCGCTGTCAAAGTGTTCCATGGCTGGGCTCAGGTCTCAGTTTGAGTTTCGGCAGTTGCCGGTGTGTATGAACGTGTATGTTCAATGGAAACCATTTGTTGCCATTTGATTGTGTGGCTTCTTCAGTTTTTTTCGTTGACTTCGGGGATTGTCTTTGGTTCGTTTTCGAAAATAGTATAAATGGTTTTAAAATAACATCTTACGAGTGTAAAGCGAATACACCCGAAATAAAGAAAACAATAACAAAATAACAGAAATCAATACCATTAGGGACCACCCTCACTCAGTCGCTGATCTCCGGCCAATATGCGTTCATTTCGGGCCAACATACTCGTATTAGAAAGTTGTACTGCAGCAATAAACAAAAACATTGAGAAATCCCACGACTCACTGAAACGTTTATGCGTTTTACCCTTTGCCGATGGCACAGCCTAGCAACTGGTGCTGTTCGTTGGTTTTTTCGCCAACAGCTTACGTCTGCCAAATGATGTCCTCGGGATGGATGGCAAACTGCGAATTGCTATCCATGGGGGGTGAAATTCAAAATTAAATGCCGTCAAGATGTTCTCATGATGAGTTTGTTGTTGGTGTTGCTGATGATTATTGCTTTTATAAATGTCTTAAATGAAGTACGCACTTAATTGTTCAAGGATTATGTCCTTAGGTGATGCCGAGTTAATCATTTGTGGGTTTTACAATTGAGCTGGCAAGATTGGGTGGGATTAAGAAGGAAATACAAAAATATTTAGAATTTGTTGCATTGCCCTTGGAGATGTAATCAGAGGGGGTAGATGAAATGAATTGAATTAAACGGAATTGTAAAAATTGGCCAACAACTGGAAAATTGCTCAAAAGCCCACATAAAAGTTCACACCAAAAGACCAGACTTCGAAATGAGAAGTGACCCAAAAACGGGAGAATTTCTAGGGTCTCTACAATTCGGACACAAACTAGTCTGGAGAATTGTTGTACCCGGAACCCGGATAAGACAATGGCTAGGATTTGAAATAAGTGTATGAAAAGATTCTAAATTAAAAATTCTATTCACGCTAAGAACATACGTAGTAGGTGCTCCAAAAGTTCGAAAATAATCACACACTCAAATGGTAGGTGGCCCAGCCCACATAAGACACAGGCGAAATGCATCTGTAGCTGACCCGTGACTCAGCGGTAAATAGAGAACAATGGGCAACGGTATCCTGGAAAATGTTCAGAAATGTACCGCCCCCGCTTCAGGACACTTAAATGCCGTTTGTGTCAATTAACAGCAGCAATCGATTGACAAAAGCTAAAAGAACTGTATTGTGAGGATGGCGCTGTTGTACATAGATGAGTGTGTGGATGTGTGGATGCGTGGGCACGGAGGAGCATTCATTCTGTGAACAATTTTTAATTGTTCTTGTTGTTTAGCAACAAAGCAGCAGTCATTCGTATGCAGGTAAGATAAAATGTTTGAAATTTCAAGGAGGCATTCAATGGGAATGGGCACTGCTGGCGGTGGGGGAATGAATGGCGAAAATATGCAAAAGCAATTACAGGCTGTAGCTGAAAGGAGTAAGTACAGTGGGTGCGATTGCCTTGGAAATGCTGGTACAGTTGTGTGATAAGTTCGCTACAGTATAGTTATGTGTGCACTATGTGACAAATGCAAATTTAATTCACTTCTACTTGATTCGCGTTATCGCTGTGGTATTAACATAATTTCATTTTGCTGAGGCATTCCGAACCACTGTGGTGTATGTGGCCCAGTTGAACTTCACAAAATACGCCTGCTTGCTTCATTGATCATTATCACAATTCAGTACATGACATTGTATGCATTTTGTATTCTCGATATTCTTATTGTTTTTAGCAAAGATATTGCTTTTGTTTTCATGCTCCACTGAAGTGAAGCACCCACCATGTCTGTCATGGGTTGGCTGTGGCATTGGTCAGCTATGAATAGGCGATTTGGAAAACTAATTCCAACCAACACACTCGCAAACACACACACAAAGAATAGAGAGATTCAGAGATATTGTATTGTTGCTCGAACAATGCAACACCGTTTGTGTCCGTCTGTGCGGTCCGGTCCGGTCCGGTCTCCCCCCGCAACAAAGCCCTTCCTACGCTTCGTTTTGGGTTTGTTGATGTTTGAGGTTGAAATAGATATCCAATAATTCAATTTGGTTTCGGATTCCGTTCGTGAACCACGCTATATTGAAATGGTATTAGGCGCATCCTTCACAGGCTTGAATGGCAAATAGTTTTGCAATTTGCTGATATGTCAGTGTGTGTGTGTTATAGATATTATATTTTGTTTGCTATTGTAAATTTTCGAAATTGTCCGGCGAAATGGTTATGCTGGTCATTTTCACCGCACACACACACCACCGCTGAGGAATTAGTGCTGAATAATGGTTTCGAAACTATAAAAGTGAAAAAGGATTTCACACTCCGCATTGCAAATATGTTTAATTTTATATTTGTCAGTTGTGTGCGTAATCATTTTAGTGGTCCTTTATTGTTATTTTCATAATCCGTGTCATTATTGTTGTTGATAATGCGGACCGAATATATTTCGCACCCGTGCGAGTGTAATTCGTATCAAGATAAACAAACAAATTAATCATGTGAGCTCGATGTTTGGCAAGTCAAAATATTGAAGAGTGCGTGTGAAATTTGTATCAGCGAATGTACCCCAGTAGCTAACGAAAGCAGTAAGAGAGCTATGTCACACAGATAGAAAAAAGGTAGGTAAATCTAAACAAAAAAGTGTTTAACATACTACATTCCAAAATATATGAAAAATTTAAATTTTTTCCGGGTTTAAATACTTTAAATAAAATAGTAAATTATTCCTCAAAAATAGTAAAATAGAAATTTTTATATTTTTTTTAACATGCTACCATTAAACATTTTATACCAACCCACTCAACGGTTACATTAACTGTCATTTTCGGTTAAATTGACCTACTTTTAGTGAGCAGTTGCGACTATTGGACAGGACAAACGGACAAATCAATATAAAACGTATAGGCGCATATAAAATGGAAAATTTAGATAATACTAAAGCTTAGTACAAACTAGTAGCTGTCAATTCAGTGTATTGTCTGTCAACTAAGTAAAGTACTAAAGTTAAGATGGAACTTAATTTGATTCTGGCCAATAGTATGTATCGAACTTGTATAGCTAAGCCACCAGGCGCCGTGGTCTTTAATTTGTCAGTCTCGCCGTTCGGATTCGGCATTGAACTGTAGATCCGCAATTACCATATACATTCGACATTGAACCACATTGAAAACTAGAGAGTGGACTATCTTCGGTTATGCCGAAGCTGAAATACATCCACACAGTAGGAGTTTAGAAGTACCTCGAACATAAAAAATTGTATCTCAAGTTCCCATTTTGAGCCATTTATAGGTGATTTCGGAGCTTCGTCCGTTTCTGAAAATTTCAAATAAAATCCACAAAAAAAGAGTTGGAAAATTATTACTTTTTCTTGTCTTATATGGGAGCCCACCCGATTTGTCCGATTTGGCTGATTCTCGAACTTGCTCTTACTTTTGAAGTGAAAGTTCCCAAAGTTTCAATGCGATATCTACAAAACTGCGACCGCTATCGTGCGGACCGACAGACGGACAGACAGAAGGACATAGCTATAACAACTCAGGAGGTGATGCTGATCAAGAATATACATACTTTTCCATACCGGACACGCCTACTTATGGGCATTACAAACGTTGTGTCAAAGTTAGTATACCCCGCCACAGTGTGTGTGGGGGTATAACTATAAATTTGATTGGATCCAAAGTGTCCGAAAAATTTTCTTTTTAATCGCACTTAATAACCCGGCGTTGCTCAGACATGAACTAACAGTAGTAGAAGTACTCTCCAGTGAACAACGCTAATTTCCAACGCTAATTTCAAGCCAAATCGGTTCATGAGGGTCCGTTTTAGTCTTAGTGGGTGAGGCAGGCCCTCCCTTGGACTGCACGAACTTAAAATTGTAAATCAACGAACCCAAAAAGTTGTTATTATATAGAAAGAAATTCGGGAGGTAGGTAAATCCTCCCGAATTTCTTTACTTTCGTTTATCATGAGAAATAATTATACCGCCACACATACTGTGACAGGGTTAACTTTGGCACAACGTTTGTAACGCGTGTCCGATATGGAAAAGTGTATATATTCTTGACCAGTAACTATCACGCCCTGAGTAACTATCACCCCCTGAGCCATGTTCGTCTGTCTGTCCGTCAGCACGATAGCGATAGCGGAGATATCGGCTTGAAACTTTCGGTAAATTTCTTCCTTAAACTGAGATCAAGTTCAAAAATCAGCCCAATAGGCTCCCATACAAAACAGCAAAAAAAAACTTTAAATTTTCAGAGTCTTTATCCAATTTTTTTTATTGCTGTATTCGACATGGTCCGAGGTACCGAAACACCAAATGGGTTAAAATGGGGTTTAAAGCAACATATTTTTTATATTCGAGGGACTTCTAAATTTAACGATTTGGACAACGCATAAGTATCGTTCGTAATGGCGTCATCAAGGCGATGTTGACATAGACGGATGTTGGCATCACTGAGGGTTCCGGGGCTATCTATTCAACCATAATGGAATAGGTACGCGTTAGGCGTAAGGGTCCATTGGGTCTTAAAATACTTCTGGCGACAATGTTTGGATGCAGCTTACTTTGTTGTCCAAATAATTACTTTTATTTGTAGTTTGTTGTAAATTATGTTGGAAACAGGGTGCGAATGGAATTGGAACGAAATTTTAAAATAGATCGAGTGAAAACTATTGTTAAATATCGAAAAATGTACTTAAAATAACTTAAAAATTGTCGAAGATTGTATAATTCTCAAACAACGTGCCACGAGACTATTCAACAAAGCCGTATATCCTTTTCTAGAGTAGTTAACTCTTACATCAGCGGCTTGTTTTCGTTGATTGCCGACTGGTGTTATTCTCAATTGAACTACAATAGCGTTCATCTATGGAGAAGTTGCCATTGAACCTCTGAGCATTTCTCGCAAGAAATGTTTAATGTATTTCTAGGTTAATCGGGTTTTCCCCGCCCCCATGTTTTGCACTTGCAGATTATGGTCGAATGAAAATGCGGCTCTTTTTTGAAGACATTTTTATTATTTCATATGTTAACACAGTATTCGAATTTTACAATAATAGTTTTACTTAACGTTAAATAATATATTTCAATATATTTACTCTATTGATGTGATATTTTTCTATAAGTTCAACGCTCCTTCGGTGGTGCCCACAATTCAGCACATTAAAAGCCATGGAAAATTACTTGTCGTATACACATTTTCTTAAATAGTTATTGTACCTACATCCAACGCTAGACGCAGTTCCCTAATTATGCTTAGCCTAGTTATAACTGGGATTGGAAACTATTTACATAGATTAAAAATATTCAAGGAAGGCCTGTTGCCACAATGGGCTTTTAACCCTTTTCTGATGAAGTGATCGGTTGACGTCCAACAGCGCCAGCGCTACTCAAATGGTCGAAACATGCCGTAACTTTCGGCCATGCCGCTGTCTCAATCTTGCGAATCGCCAGCGGTACTGCTGCGGTCCACGGAGGTGCCACCATTCGACTCGGACTGCTCAACATCGGGGGCCATAACGCCCGTTAAGTAGCCGGTGCCCGCATAGGGAGCGGTGAGAAAGCGCTTGGCATGAGCCTGCATGAAGGTCGGATAGCGATGCGTTGGCGAGCCGAATACCGCGGGCGGTACCAGTGGTGAGAAGGCAGATTTCAGCGGGAAGGGCGGCGAGGGCGGTACATTTGGTGGCAAGGCGGCCGCTGCAGCTGCTGCTGAGGCCAATGCCTGCGAAACGTCCTCACCCGAAAGCATGGCCTCCATGGCTTGAAGCACATCGCCGCGATAGCGCTGCAACAATTGCTCGACATCGCTGCGACGTCGGTTTGGAAATACCCTCATGAGCACATCGACGGGCGACCTCTGCTGTGGCTGCTGCTGCTGATGTTGTGGAGTGGGATGTTGCTGTGGCTGTTGGTGATGATGCGGCGAATGCTGGTTGTGTGGATGGGCAGCGGCCAGAAAATGCGTGTGATGGTATGGCATGAACCCTTGAGTGTTGCCATTGCTGAAGGTGCGCAGCAGGTGAAGGCTGTCCGATGGAGTATTTGGGGGTGAAGTGGAGTCCTCCTTCTTTAGGCTGAGATTTTCAGGTGTGGCCTCGTCCGGTGCTGAATCAACATCCAGATCGGATTCTGGTGAACTGGGCGGGCCGGTTCGTGTGGGCGAGAGGTTGCCACTCAAATTGTAATTCAGACCCTTCGGACGGGGACTGCTGGGTGTGGACTCGGAACCGGTATCCTGATCGGTTTCGTTCGAGAGACGAGCCCGTTTCGAACCTGTAATAAAACAATAAGAAGAAGTTATAAATGATGCATTGATCATAGAATCTAGCATACACTTAAAAAATGTATGCACTTGACAAAATAACGTCTCTATATATGTATGTATGAAATCGTTATAATGCCAGGTCGTCCGGTGATGCGAAAATTACGGATTATCCCTTTAAAATATCAAAGAGAGGGAAACGAAAAGCAAACAACAGTCAAAGTATCGAATTGTGAGCAATTTAATCGCGGGAACTGCAAACACAATTTTTCCCATTGGCAGGTAGCTTGGATACAGGGCCAAAAAAAAGAAGACATTCGATATGTTTTTTCGTCTGTTGAAGCACTTTGATTTGAAATTTAATTAAGGAGTCCCAAGTTGTGAGGCGGCAGCAAGGTGCGTTTTTATTTGTTTGTCAATAAAGAAGTCGTTCCGTATATTGATATTGTGTTAAATTTCATGGTGAGTCTATTGAAGCAGGCCAATGGGGTGTTTTCTTACCGCCACACTGTTTGTGTTCGGAGATTTTGTTTCTTCTTCAAACAACAAAATCCTCTGAAGCACTTGAACAAAAATGCGTTTTCTGAGATACATTTTTTTCAAAATTGAAATTTAAAAAAAAGTAAAGTTGAATGTGAAAAAATTAAAAGTTGAATGTGAAGAAGGTAAGTCCTCTTGTGCGACCCCTATGCTGGGCTCAAGTTACTCCGATGCGATATTGCTTATTATTTTCAGCATCCAGCGGAACTGCTCGGTAATGGAACATAGAGCAGCGAATACAAATATTTATGCTAGAGAAGTTTGAGCAAGTGTTTGCTGAAATTTAACGAAATGGGATAACATTGGTTAATACGAATCCACTCACGGAGGATCCAAGAAATATTGAATTATTATCAGCAATTATCAATTTCTTGATAAGCTTGACAAAGCTTCGAACACGAATTGTCACTTGCAACATTTTGTCTTTAAACTCGTTTAAATTCCTTGAGCTTGAGTATGGGTAACTGCGACTCCTTGCCCCATTAATATGTGGATACAGTTTATATAAATTTTAACTTTTTAATAATGTTTACGAAACCACACAAAATACATATTGAAGTGAGAACTCATACCGCGGCTCTGAGAGAAGGTCTTGTTTGTTTTTTTTTCGTAATGTCATGTGGAAAGGCCTTTGTTGCCGCTGGAAGGCAACAACACAGCCAACACTCACTCGAATGGCACTTTACGTTTCGTTGCACTTTTGACAATTTGTTTGGACTTTGACGTGTATTTTTACACACTTCGTGCAAACGCAAGCAGTCAGAAGGAACTTGAAGAAGCACAAACGCAGTTCGCGAGGGTGTTAAGTGCCACAAAGAATTGACGCGGAGCATCAGTGCGTGAATTTTGATTTGATATTTTCGTTGCATTTTTCAAGCGGTAAAATGTTTTTGTTTTGTTGCCTTTTGGCTGCACTCTTGCCACTCTGAACTCACCCGGACTCTCGACTTCCGTGCGATCTGGTGAGTAACCCAGCGACAGGCGTTCGGAACGCATTCGTACATCCGTATCGGATTCGTTGCCATTGAACTGCATGCGTTGCTGGTTGCTGGAGTCCAAGCCGTCGCTCGGTGGCGACGGGATGCCTGCATGAAAGACGCCATTAGTGGGCTGAGATCCAGCGGGACTTTGCTGCTGTGACGATGAGCCATTCTCGGCACCGTTCTGTTGTGATGTGGGAACGCTGGTGTACAGCAGACCAAGTTCGCGGGCCTCGTTTTCTTCTTGAGCCTGTTGACGGCGCAAAGCAACCTGCAATTAGCGGGAATCGAAGATGTATCACGTGTAAGAATCAAGTGTAATAAGTGGAGGGTACGTTTTAATGCCGTCTAGGCGTTCTTAGGTTAGGGCTTAAAAGTGCTTGTTAAACGTACCTGTGCTGCCATCACACGTTGCCGTTCCGCAATCAGAGTGCATTTCGCGCAAACACAATCCCGCCATCTGCAGTAACGTTTATGACCCTTGAGTGCGCTAACCTAAAGAAGAGCAATTATTGGATTAAATTAGTTAATTATGCAATTCGTAAGAAGTATTTGATGAGATGGTGAATTGCACTGGGACTGGAGCGATTCTCGGTCTCTAGCCTTTAGTATTCCAATTGTACTGTCATCCAAAATTTAATTTCTTTAAATCTAGGCTTTTGGAAGCATTTCCATACAAGTTGATTCTAAGCTTTGAAATGGGCTTACTTTGGTTTAATTTTAACCGATCTTTAGTGAGCCAAAGCGCCCCTTAATTTGACAGACCAATTGCTAGGTTAGATTGTATCGAAAAGTGCTATCAATCGGTGCTTAATGAATCGCTTAAAAGTTTCGACAATGATTTGAAATTATGAAAATGAATAAATTTGGTACAGTAACAGGGTGTTTACTTTCAGATCTCTTCGTATCAAGCTTACTTATTAGTTGTTTGCTATTGTTTTTAAGCTTTTGTTAACCAACCAATTGAATTTAGTGCGCATAAGTTGATCATTTCTTGATAAATGTATACGAAGCATGCACGAGACACTAACAGTAATTAGCCGACGCTACTTTTGGAGTCTGTGAAATCGCAACAGTCCGCAGTACCTACATATGAAATTTCTGAATTTTGGAAAAGAACTCACCACCCCGTGGTTTCTGCATCGCGCACACTTCGGTGTACGCTGATAGCGTTCGGATGCGGCCCGCAGAAAGAACGCGGGCGGTAGAGCACCCAGAACCGGGTGCTGAGACATAAGATTTTGCATATCCACACTGCTGGGTAAACTCATTTTTTTAATGGTACGATTGCACAATGATTATTTGGTTCAACTTTTTTCAAGATCAATTGGGCCTTGGTTTTCACTGGACATAACACAAACACATGCACGTTCCCATACAAATCTTAGGTGAATTGATATTAAATTATTATATTTTGTAACTTGACGAAGTAGTTAGGCGGCCGCAATCCAATATTTTCGGAATTAGTTTATTTTTATTTAACTTAATAATCCACAATAATTAGTTCGTAAGTAGTTCGGTACGCGTACAATTCTAGACGAAACGGACCGTTGACATCGTTACGCACGGAATACTCGATTGCAACTGATTCGAATTCGGAATCACTGGATAAGCCCAGTCAACATAACTGACACAGACGCAAGCGTACAGGGGTTGAAATCACATGTAGCAGCAAGCACTTCCTTCAGCCTGATGCTGACCCAGTGGCAGTCATCAACCACCTCAACTCCAGTGACGGCAGCGGCAGCAGCAGCAGCAGCAGGCATCGCAATTAAAAAAGTTTCAAAATCCAATTTGGTACTGTATACAAAATTGTTCACTCACAGTCGGAAGAAGAGTGGTTGATCGTGGTTTCTTTCATTTTTCTTTGGCTGCTGCGCGTCCGCCGTCGTCTCTTTTGTTCCTGATTTTTACTGCTTCCGTCTCACATGCCCCGCAACACTTGGCATGCCGAAGTGTACGTGTAGCAGCCAACCAAAAGCGTTTCTCCGGTACCATCTGCGACCGCCGTTGTTGGTGTTATTGCTGGTGGTTGGCATGGCGGTTGCCGCCGCACGTTGCTCTTTGTACCAATACCAGTGCATCGGCAAATGTATACTTACTGACACTGTTAAAAGTCCCTTTGAATAGGCGTAGGCACTGCTGCCGCGGGGTACGAACCACTTATCGTATACATACGTACGTATATACAGTATATGCGTTCGTACGGTAGCCAGTACGTTCGACTAGGTTGGTGGGTTAGTTTCCTTTTTGAATTTGTAGCAAAGCGAATTGCAATTGAAACTGGTTTTGATATAGTTGCCTACAGCTGCACAGTGGAACGCATTTCGTATCGCAATTGACATTAAAATGTTTTGTGTTTCAAAATATGTAGGGGAAGGTGTTGAACCTTGGACAGGATTGCATATTTGTTCACCTACTTAACCCTCACAGTTCACTGACAGAAACTAAAACCATAAGCAAGGGATAGAAGAAAATCTAATAGAAGACACGGATGTCGCATGCTCAACCGAATAACGGGAAATATAACTTGGTTCAAGATACAAACGGTCCCAGGTACAACATTTTTATACCCCCCCACTCACTGTGGCAGGGTATACTAACATTGTCACAACGTTTGTAACGCCCATAAGGAGGCGTGTCCGGTATGGAAAAGTATATATATTCTTGATCAGCATCACAGCCGGAGTCAATTTAGCGATGTCCGTCTGTCCGTCCGCAAGGTCTAATAAAGGTCTAAATGGGGCCTTGAGACCAATTTTTTTTTTTTTGGTGAATTTGATTGGAAATTTTTAGAAATGGATTTTGGACATGATCCGGGCTCAAAATAGGGTCTTGAGACCACATTTTATGTTCGAGGTACTTCTTCCTACTGTGTGGGGGTATTTCAGCTTCGTTATAGCCGAAGATAGTCCACTCTCTAGTTTAAAAATTAAATTGTTCAATATTACTCATACGCCCCGATGAATAATATCAAAAAATGTTTTGTACTGAGTATCGCTCAATTCGAATCACAATTCTGGATATGGCAAAGGAGAGGGGACGGTATTAGAATAAAGTTCCTTACGTGAATATATTTTTTGAAGAGTTCTCTACCGTTTCTGCTAAAATTCCAAAATTTGTTTTTTTACTCTGAATTTTTTTCCCCTAAAATTGGAGATTTTTACTGTAGAGCAGTGCTAGGCAAAACCGACTGCTTTGATCAAACACAGCTTTCGCGTGCATGTGAATTGCCGATTGAGTCTGTGTGAAAAAATACGATTATTGTCGGCCTCGCGAGGCTATGTTCGCAATGCGATAGGAAAACCTAGAAATTTCAAAATGTGTTATTTACTTTAGTATATCTTAATATATGTTAACCGTTAAACATTCCAAATAAAGCCTATTCCATTACCGACATTTAAAATTTGACTCTTGAAAACTGAATATGGCCCCCAAGTAGTGCAAATTATACACAAGCCAATTTTACTTTTAGATACGTTTATACACATAAATGAAACTTTTTCATGTCCTTATGAGTGAGTATATATTGCGCCCCCTTTCGCCCACATTCAGAATGTTCACTCTCCGTGCGCGCCAGCTGGCTCATGGCTCATTTCAAAATGGCGCAAGTCTCCAAACATTGGAGATGAGGATATCGAGAAACGCCAGCTGCAGAATGAGCCAACTCGCATACTCTCCGGTAACTCTCACAGTTTGCCAGGTATGTATATACACAATCTATATTATACATAGAGCAAAGTTGGTTCTTTTTTGTTGTGAATAATTCCGCAACTGTCCTGCTTTCTCCATTGCAAATAATTGCAACTGTTTTACTTCGTTAAGTGGGAGTCGTTTTGCCCATGTGACAGCTCCCAACTGTTCTCTTATTGCCGTTGTACGTTGTGCGGACCCTCGATGCGATTTTCCTCTTTTGCGTAGTTTTACGCACAGTTTTGTGTACATATGTACGTATATGAAGGAATCGCACAAGCAACTGCTTGTTCTATATTTGACCGTGGAGTTTGAGTTCCTTGGAAAAGTACTTACAAATTTAATGAGTGTGAAATTAAACGTGGCGTGCTGTATTGTATTGTAAAGTTTAATTTCAATTTGTGCATAATTTCATTATGATTGGCATGGAATTTTTTAATTGTTCAATGAAAAGTTACTTCCCATTAATGAACAAACTTGCAATTGCAATTTTAATTAATTTGCAATTGCATTCGCCAATCGATATTCGATTATGTTTCGTACACAATACCCAAGTAATGGCAAAATCTAAACGAGTTCTCACATGGAAACTGTATTAATTCAATGAAATTTGTCCTATTTCCTTTTAACTCCAATAATTGGAGTACAATTTTCGTACGCAATTGTTGAAAATATAGCAACGAAATAAAGAACCAACAGAATAGCTTTATTTTGGCATATACAAAATGTATTTCCCCATCCAATAGTATTTCTGCGTTTATATAGCAATTTGAGTTGAGGGGGGGGAAGGACTTTCGCCCTATTAGAATGTTACAAAATAATTGAAACATTCGACATAAACAATACAGTCTCTCACACCTGGTACCAGGGCCATACTCGGCAGTAGTTGGTTAACTCCGCCTCAGCGAAGGAGGAGCCAACACTGTCACAAAATACTCTGTGTGCTCTCACACATATACGAAATAGCAAAAGCAACATTATTGTGAAAAAAAAGAAACAAGTTTCGAGCTGAGTTAAGGCCACGGCCCATGGAAGCGTTCGTCGCAAAGTATGCAACTGACAGCTGAACTGAAATACGTACGTACGCACATACATAGTTTCCCATGTAGATTGGCCCAATGACGAAGTATGCGAATTATGAAGTTTGAACAATATAACAAATAACGCAACTCTTAACTTTTTCAATCGGACATGTCAGTGTGGTAAAACCATTCGATTATTGTTTTTTTTAGTTTTTAGCAACATTTTTATGAATGGATTTGTATCATCTGAACTACATCCTGGAATGACTACAGACTTCGCGGGTATTCGTGCGCTATAGTCGGTATGTAAAAATTCACACAAAAAAACCAAAATTCACGGAGTCGCTAAAATTGACACAAATATATAATAGACAAGCTGTTACATACCCAACCTTGTACGTGTTGTATAAAATATAAAAAATAAATATTATTTTCGACACCTATTTATGGATGCTGGCGACGCAAGTAAGTATGCAATTCTGTATGACAGTGTGTTCTGAAAGATAAATTATGACGACCACAGAAAGACTGCAAGGAATTTGAATGTTTTTCATGATTTTCACACTTGTTCCGCTAAATTTTCCGGGTTTCTTTGACGGACATAGAAAGGGATGGGCAAGAAGAACACAACAAAAATCATCCAAATCGGGCGCACCGTTATAGACTGATGCGATGAGTAACACATATTGCATTTGTTCCGAAACGAATATCGGTTTGGGTTCTCATATTTTAAAAATATCGATATTGGTTTCGGTTCCGGTTTCGGTTCTGTGAAGTCAAAAATATTTTTAAAAATGTAAAAAACGCCTTCAGAATTTCCGAGTCTCCGATTCATCGTGAATACTCAAATTTGGGAAGAATTAAGGACAAAATATAAACCTAACATCTTCTATTTTGTAATAAACCCCATTTAAAAATGTATGTTACATACCGTCTTCATCCACTCACCCATGCAATGAAAATATATATTTTCAAATTGTACCAACAAATTTAACAGTATCGGTTTCGATTCCGGTTCTTAGATTTAAAAAAATCGGTTTCGGTGCCGTTTTCCAGATTTTCCAAAATATTGGTTTCGGTTCCATCAAAAGTCACTGAGTCCATTTCAAAAAAACAGATAGGTACATTAAAATAGGGTCTAGCTCAAGTTGCCATTTCCGTTCAATCAAAAATCACGATGTCGGGATATTTCTGTATAAATACAATTTAAGGATTGAATTTTATTAAGTAAAAAATTAACAATTCGCAATATAAAAATTCATTTGCCATGCAACTTGCTTGCTGGGATTCCGTTTGATGCAGATTTCCATTCGCTGCTTCAGTGAGTTGGCGTGATGCAAAGGAGAATCAATTCTCTTGTGCGTTATAGTAATGATTACCCTTAGCGTCGCTTGGAATTAATAAAATGCATAAAGAGTGCTGACGAAGATCCGTGGCTGAATCCGAAACAGCTGTACACTCTGCCATACTGAGTTTTTGCTTGAGTGTTGTACTCCCTAATTAACACCCATAATTAATACATACATTGAATTTTATTAATTTAGAATCAGACTTCTGTCCTAAGTTCATCGATTCTTTGTTTTTTGTGCATCGATTGTCAAAATGTTTCTTTTGTGAGCTATTTTACAATGTTACAATGTTTCACTCATATGGGAGGTAGGCGTGGTAGTTGCAGTACCAACTCCTTGTAGGACTCTAAAAAGATAAGTTCAAGGGCCACTCCACTTTCAAACATAACCAAAAGTATGAATGATGTTTGAATGCTTCCAAAGAAAGAAATAATGGTGGCCCAACCTATGCGCCTTCAGTAGTCTAACCTATGTTTCGACGATGTTATGAAAATTACTTGCAAGTTTGTTTTTCTTCAAAATATGTACGGGAAATGCATATGGATTATGAAAAGGGATAAATATACCAGGCCGGCCTGATTTTTCTTGTTGTCCATATGCACAATTATACACGGAGAGAACTGTTGGCAGGAATTGTGTATTTTACTCACAATATTGATCCATTAATAAAAAAAATCATAATTAAATTGATTTTAGTCATAATTACCAAGGCTGAGTATAAAATCCTAATCAGTGATCATGACTAAAAGCTTTAAATTATGTTTTTTTAATTCATGGATCAATATTATGACTATAATACACAATTCCTGCAAACAGTTCTCTCTGTGTACTTTGAAGTAGAAATATATTTTTACTTTAATGTATAAAATGTATAGTTTTATTATCTTTACGTCAAAACATTTGTATAGAAACGAGCTGTTTGCTCATTGCCCACCTTGGTGGCCGTTTCGAACGACATTCCATTACACGCAATTGAATACGGTGGTCAAATATGCAAATTAGTATAAATGACAATATTGCACTTTAGGAGCTACAGTAAGTAGTGTTACTCACTATACAGTGATCTACACGGGTCGAGCTACTGTGAGCATAGCGACTGCAGCACAATCAAAATGTTTACACAAACTTGAAGAGTAACGACAAAGGAACTGTGCGGCGGCACCATATGAAAGTCACACAAAAAGAATAATAAGAAGCAACTAATAACCAAGATACGTTATTCATTAAAGTAACCTTATGTATGGATGTATATGTATGTAGCCGTCGATCGAATATTTCTGTACAAACACCATTTTTACCTGTTTCTGAATGCCAAGATCACTTGGCGTCTTTGCTACTTTACTTGCCTTTGGGGCTTGTGATCAGAAGCCAGCCTTAAAAGCCAGAGATTTGACATTTCAAGTGTCAAGACTACGTGGTCATTCGTTGAATAGGATGCAGCAGCATTGAGTTTGGAAATTGAAATCGAACAAACGAACGAACGTCCGAAAGAACGAATGATCGATCGGAGTAAATGTTTAAAATGTTGACAAATATTTGCTCTTCATTGGCCGCGAGATTATTTGGTTATGGTTTCTAAAACAGCAAGAGACTGTAGACGTTTCATGCATGAAATGCGACTCTTTTCAACCTCCGAAATTTGATTGTTTTGGTATCTGTACATTGCGACGAGCCAATTTCAATCGCCGCCCAATGTTTGAGAAGTGTTTTAACATTAATTGTGAGCATCATCAGATGCCAACGTCAATTAAATAATTTGGGTTTCTACAGAAGCATTTTCGAATACAAATAAATTCGCTAGAGTTACGCTTTCTGATTTTCAATGTTATTTTCGGTCGGTACATTATACTATGTAGTTGGTAGCTGGTAGCTGTGTTGATTCAACTCGGGCTCTTCTGCTGTTTATTTTGTTCGCTCGTTTTGAAACTGTCAAACCCAGCCAACGACACTTGACGAAAAAAGTTAATTTAATTTCAAGAGTCAGCAACCAGCCAGCAGCCACCAGCAATCGCCAACAGCTTCAATAACCTCAAAGAGGTTGTTTTTATTGGCATTGTGTGTGAAACAGATTCAATACAACAACATTGTTAGTATTTCAACAATAACCGCAACTTATGGCGGATATTGTTTTATTTCCGTTTCGGCGGCGGTAGGTAGGTGGTGGAAAAATTTCCATACCGCCGGTCGTCGGGGTAGCATCTTTTATCTTTGTATTAGCCGAAAATCTCATTAAATTTATTTCCTTTCTTATACTTAATTCAAACCTATGCAAGCCGCACACAGTACACATCTTGTATCTTGTACAATTTCCATTCCAGTGCTGGCCGCTATACAGGCTCCAGCGACTGACTATAAACAGAAACTTGAACTTTCTTAACAGTCCCAGATTCTCTGCTGTTCCTTGTCTGGCTTGTTGTGTGCGGCATTGCGTGAAATTACTTGTTATATTTAACTTTGTACATCTTTTCAGTTTCGTGAAAAGGGAAACGGAAGCCGAATCCTCGGAAGATGGGTATAAAATTACTTTTCATTCGCATAAGTTATTCCTTGGCTGTCTCTGCCGTTTGTTTCAGTATTTCTTAATTTTTTTTATTTATTTTTTTTTTTTTGGCAACTGATATCTTAGATTCTGTTTTATTCATAGAAAACTTTCCGACATTTGTAAATTGTCAAATGCATGCAGACGAATTTTAACGTAGTGCTGCGTAAATCACAAATATGTATACAAGTACATAGTTACATAGGTACATTAGCGACATATTAAGGTTAGCTTTAAAACAATTAAATTACACAATTCTCAAACAAATTGGATATTTTTTAAGATAAAATATTACAGGGTAATCCGAAAAAATTACTTTTAAAATTGTATTCAGAAAAATACATGAAAAAATCATAACTGGATAATTTCCGCCGGCAAAACCGAATATTAAATCAATTTATCAAATTGGAAAATTAAAAGATTAATTTTAACAAAAATGTAAAGAGCGGCATACATTTGATTGTCGACTTTATATTGTATTCTGTCAATCTCTGATTTTAAGAGAAATTTAATTTCATTTAAAAAATATTTATCTGCACATACCTTCTTAAAGCAGACATTTTGCAAATACCAGAAAACGCCATTTGAGTATAATTGCTTACAAATTAATCAATTAAATCCCAGCTGTGGCAACGAATAATTTGTAATTTGACAATTGTTGTCACTGTATGCTCTTCCAGTTTAAGAATTTAAAATTCTTTGCTAAACTGTTCGAATACGATTCGAAGAGTATCAATTCAGTTATCGATTTCAGCAAGTATCAAATTCAAGATTTGTTAATAATACATTCTTCCGACATTCACGAGGGAAGCTCCAATTTCAAAACGATTTCCAACGATGTGTATACAAATACAAACAATTCTGCACAAATACGCCATTTCCAAATATCCCATTTCATGGCATTTCTTTTCTTTTTTTTTTAATATAGGTTACAATATTGCGATACTTGCTGCCTGGAACATTGTAATATGAAACACCTCATTGCATGACACTTCCGAAAACTAAGGGTGTTAATTCAAAATCTATTTATGCCATAATTTGACAATAACAGTTTCCTT
This sequence comes from Heteromyza rotundicornis, assembly GCA_951394025.1. Classification (NCBI taxonomy): domain Eukaryota; kingdom Metazoa; phylum Arthropoda; class Insecta; order Diptera; family Heleomyzidae; genus Heteromyza; species Heteromyza rotundicornis. Next base: position 52,207,812 of record OX596012.1, read on the forward strand.
ATTACATTAGCAGTTCTTGTTACTGTTTTTGTTCGGTTGAGCTGGTTTTTTTCGAGAGCACGCTTTTCGATGCTAATCTGGCATTTGTTTGCAAACGAGTAAACACCATTTCCGACAGATTAAGGTATAATATGCACCGGGCGACGCCCCTTTTCTGAAGCAATTTGAAACTATGCAGCATTTCGGATTATACACTTATTCCCGGACAGCAACTTCAAAATGTACGCGATACTGTTATTAGTTTCGTGAATGTGTCATTTAGTTTGCTTTTTTTTCATTCTCATAATTGATAATTACATGCCAGGAGCCGGGAGTCGGGAGTATCAAATGGGATTTGGTGCGAGAAAAAGGCTGACATGCGGCTCGTAAAGTACTCATTTCTCATGCACACATATTTATTATGACAATATGGCGAATTCGGGAACGAGTTAGCGTGATGTGATGATGCCTCGGGCTATGCGTGCTGTTTAGTTCACGTTCCAGCTTCCAGCTGTGCGTTTTATTTGATTTTTATTGGCAAATGGTATCCATGATTAGGAAAAAATGTTAAATTCAAATGTTTTTTGAAATACATTCAATTCAAACATTAAATTTAAATAAATAAAAATGCCAAATAAAAAAAAAATTTTTTTTTCTGAAACAAAAAATTAGCAGTTCAAGATAAAGTAGATATGATGGATGATGCCGAAATGTTCGTTCCATTTTTTTTGAAAATTCCTTCACTGCATTGCATTAAACGGAGATTATGCCGCGTTTTTCCTCAACCGTAAGTGATACTATACACAATGGAGCTGTTGCTCTTTCGTATTATCCTTTTCATTTGGAAATAATCTCAAATAACCCACTCGCAGTCGGTAGTAAATTGCCATATCTGAGGAATGCCTGTTTAGGTTGAGTTTTTGTATTTCCAGTATTTGTCCTTCTGTGGTTCAAAGATAAATATCAAATGAACTTCATTCACCTGCGACTGAGCGTTCTGTTCTGTCTGTCTCAATAGGGGGTTCTCCTTGCTCTTCGGACTTCTTTGGGATCGTGGGAATGTGCTGATTTTTGTTGATTTTCTGCACGCGCAAGGGTAGCGTGTTGTTTTAGCTTCTCAAAATGTAATACATTCGATTGTACTGACAGTACAGTGTACAAATTGTTACATCTCGGAAAACTTTTGAAATTGTGCATTGAAGGAGTAATAATAGTGGAGGAGTGAATAAGTGAATAAGTAGTGTATGAAATAAATTTTTCTCTTATTGAAACAGATCGATTTCAGAACACACTCGAGATGCGGTTTAGACACATTTGATATTTGTATTAGGGAATGCTAATTAAAAGGTCGCATTTCCAACATGATTAGGGTGAAATTAAAAATGTCCTACTCATCATGCAATGGCAAACATTCGACGGTATAATTTGTCTATAGAAATCTTCCCCTTTGCTCATCGAATCCATCTTGATTTGCGTTTGAAATATATTTAAAGTTGAGTAAATTTTTAATTGAAAATGCACATGTCTGACTTGAATCTACTATTATACAGCGATAACATTTTGAAAACTATGTTTTCTAAACTAATTTGAGGACACTGTATCGAAAACTGTTTAATACAATTTCAGTGCCACCTCAATTACAGTCAATCTCGAACAAAAATGAATGTCGTTGTGTTATAGAGGTGGCACAACAAGTTTCGTTAAGGTAGCCCAAGATTTGTATGGGGAAATTTTTTGGTCAAGTTGGTGAAAAAGTCCAGTTCAAAAAATGCGTTTTGGAATCAGTAAAATGCGTATCCATTTTAGTTTTTTTTTTGGAAAAAAATATTTAAGACCGAAATAAAAATAAGTTTTAGAATGAAAATAATACAATAATAAAAAAAGAGTAAAAAACAAGTTTTTTAAAATATAACCCTTTAACCGACTAAAAAGCAGAAAATAAATTTCCTTGAAAATAATTTCAGCAATTTCGATTTAAAATTAAGAGTTTTTGGCTACTTTATTCCTAATATCATTGCAGATTTTGAAGTCGCCAAAAACTCTTAATTTTAAATCGAAATTGCTGAAATTATTTTCAAGGAAATTTATTTTCTACTTTTTAGTCGGTTAAAGGGTTATATTTTAAAAAACTAGTTTTTTACTCATTTTTTATTTTCCTCTTTTTTTTTAAAAAAAAAAAATTTTTTTCGCCCCCCTTTTTTCCCCTTTTTTTTACTATTTTTCCCAAATACGAACCTAAGTAAAAAATTTCAGCCTTGTAGCTTACAAAATACGAGAGTTAGAACTTTAAATTGGCTCCATCCCGCTCCCCTTTGCCCCCAAATCCCCCTTTCCAAAGGGTACAAAATTTCATTTTGTCAATAAGAACTCACCTACCAAATTTTATCAATGTAGCTTGAAGGAATTAGAAGTTACGCCTCTGATGGACCCCAAAATTTAATAGAATGCATTGTCACCGGAGTTCTATCAGTGTTCCAAATTTCAGCTCTCTAGCTCATGTGGCAGTGTATGAAAAAGCTCGCCGCAGATTTGAGGATATATATATATATATAGTCCACCCAAAGCAAGTTAATATAAGGGTTAGAAAAAAACAATATTGTTGATTATCCCGTTCGCCCCCCTAAAAGGCATGTCCTTTTTTGAGGGTTGAGTTGAGCGAGGTGGCTGTAATTTGTAAATACTGATTTATACCAAATCGTGAATACCTTAATTATTAAATTATTTCCATAACTTCAGTTTGGGTTTGCGTCTTGGTTTTTTTCGCTCATAGATGGCGCAGCACTCCAAAAAATGGTGTTACAATGTGTTCACCTCAAAATGATTTTTCGTTGCGAGTACGGGTATACACAATCGATTTTGCAAAAAACAATCGTGAACTAATCGAAGCAAATAATCGATTAATCGAACGATAAAACGGTTTTTTTAACTAAATAGGAATGGTAAAAATATTAATCTTTTTCTTAAAATTTATTTTTAAAATGTATTTATCTATATTTTTGGAATATAGTACTGTATTGTTGCACATTTTTAAGATTCCCAAAAAAACTAGAGAGTGGACTGTCTCCAGCTATGCCGAAGCTGAAATACCTCCACACAATATGACAAATTTTGAAGTACCTAAAACATAAAAAATGTTGGTGTCAGAACGCTATTTTGCCCCATTTATACGTTTCTAGAAAATTTCAAATTGAATCCACAAAAATAAAATTTTGGTCTCAAGATTTATATGTGGTTTTTAAAACCTCGGGCTACGTCAAAATCCATTTCTAAACATTTCCAATTAAATACAGCAATACAAAAATTTCGCTTTTTTGTCGTTTTGTTTGGGAGCCCCGCCTCCTTTTTGTCCGATTGGACTGATTCTCGAACTTGATCTGAGTTCGGAGGAGAAAAATATGTATCCAAAGTTTTAAGTCGATATCTCCAAAATTGACGGACAGACAGACATGGCAAAATCGACTCAGGACCAGATACGCCTTATTATGGGCATTACAAACACAGTGCATGTGGCGGTATAATAATTGATATAAAATTAATGAAGGCACCTTTTTAAAAGTCACTCAAGAAAGAAAAAGAAACAGTATAAGGGAAAATCGAAACCTAACAAATTTTATATCTCGGAAAGCAGATTTTTGTGACAAAAAATGAATTCAGGTTTGGTTTTACGACGTCAAAATACATAATACAAAAATAAAAAATTGCACAAATCGAATGGGCTTTTAAATTCGATAATCGCCTTGCAATAATCGGTTAAAAAAAAATCGACAATCGGAAAAAATAATATTGTATTAACAACAGAATTATTTATGGTAACCGAATACCGGAACAATAAATACGTTGCAAAATTATTCCCGATTTCAACATGTTCCTGCTGGGTTTCGTTTTAAGTTGGCAATTGGAACGGAACACGGAAATAAGCCGTCTATACTTCAAAAGGAGCTTTCAAAAACAACTATTGGCATGAGTTTGCATCTTTTTTGGTTCTCAATTCTAAGAATACCTTTTTTTTTATTTTAATCACTCACAATTTTAATTATTTTACGGAAAAATTGTGTTTTTTTGGAAATATTGTTTCTTGTTTGATGTGCGAATTCTTCACTTGCAGCGCGTATCATCGCAGGTTGGCCTGTGTTGAACTATGATAAGAGGTCTGCTGTGGCTTACGTGGCTGCTACCAGATTAAAGAGATGAGCTTGCTTATAAACCAACGAAACTACTATCAAACAATTTATATTTTGTTTACAAAACATACATAAATACATACAGTACTTAAAGCGCAATCATGCCATGTTCCTCTTCATGGAAATCAAGTTTTTGTCTTTTTTAGTTTCCTGAGAAGAAGCTACATGAAATAGGCTATTGTGGTTTATAGAAATCTTAATAAAAGTACTTACATAATTGAAAACAAATTATGAAAAAAAATCCATACAAAACATACCAACTTCAAAACTTGATTTTTATTTTCCACAGTTTTGAAAAAATGTACATAGCACGATTGTGCTTTAAGGTACTTATTGATATAGTGTTTAAAAACATCAATCTACTCGTACAACAACTGCAACTTAAGGCAGAACATGGAAATATGGATTTGTTATCAGCCTACTGACTTTTGACCCAAGTATGGCGCAGCTGCCATCCCGAATTAATCAAATCGTTACGCGGTGTATACGAATCTTAGCTTTTTAGCTGCAAATAAGGCCCTTATCGGAAGCTGGACAGACGGCATCGCCGTACGAAAAGGTATAAATATAAGGCAGGCACTTGGTGGAAAAGTAGTTTGTTGGTGAATATACGAGAAAGCAGACAGCCACAAGATGAAAGTATTCATTGCAGTTTTAATGATGGCCGCTTTGGTTAGTGTTCAAGAACGTCAAAGATTATTCAAGCAATGAGTTAATGAAATTTTACAATGCTACAGGTCCACGCCGACGGCGAATGGAAGGCCAAGACTGCCGACGAGATCAAGGCTATTCGCGCCGAGTGCATCAAGGAACATCCGCTCGATCCCGAAGTCATCACTCAGATGAAAAATTTCGAATTCCCCGATACGGAAGCCGTTCGTCAGTATTTGCTATGCAGCGCCGAGAAGATGGATATTTTCTGCACACATGAAGGATACCACCCGGAACGCGTAGCCAAACAATTCAAAATGGACTTGGATGAATCGGAAGTGCTGACCATTGCTGAGGGTTGTACCGATAAGAACGAACAAAAATCCGAACCCGATGTATGGGCTTTCCGGGGCCACAAATGCCTGATGGCAAGCAAAGTTGGCGACCGAGTGAAGGCCTACATCAAGAAGAGGATGGAAGAAGCGCATAAATCGGCTTAATCAGTGATCAATTGAAATATGAATTTTATTTGAAAAAAAAAAGGATTAATTTTAATACATTTAACTTTAATACACATCGAATATAGTGGAGTTTTTTTCATTGCAAAAGCAACTAAGTGAATAGGAAGCCTCAATATCCAAAACTTATTTGAACTTAATTGAGCAGATTATATTCTGCCACCAACCAAAGAGGCCGATACACCAACCGTATGGCGCATCGGGGCATTCATGGGATCTTAGCTTAAACGTGGGTTCATGTGTGTACATGCAACATGCTAACAAACACTACTTTATTAGAGATATTCGAATATGGGACAATTGCAGATGCTACAAACTCGCAATCAGTAACTAAATATACATTGTCTACAATAAACAAGAGCACCATATCTACTTACATATATGTATCTGCTCTAATGTTTGCAATCTCCATTTGGTTTGAGTTTGGGGAATTTGGTCGCTTCTTATCAGTTTATTTTGAAAAGTCAAGTGTGGTATATCGCTGGTTCCAAAATATAAGACCGATATAAAATAAAATTATGAAAAACTTATCATCGCTTCGGTTTTAAAGAGAAAATTGCCAGAGATTACACAAATGTAAACCAAGCTTTAAATTATTTTTAAAAATTTCAATTTGTAAAAGTCCAGCAATATGCTCTTGCTTCTGCAATGTTTCTCTGTATTTATGCTGTTCAATTCGGTATTCGCAAATGACCAAGTGACAGTGGTAAGTTATTTGCCGCCCACTGAAACTGTTAAGTCTGCTGTACATATATACTTCCAGATGCCAGTACCACCGAACCCGGAGTCGATACTAACAGACGAAGATATTCGCTTTGTCTCGCAACGTTGCCAGACTGATCATGCAAGTTCAAATGTTACACTGAGACAAATCTGGGCTAGCAACGAGTTTCCCAACGATCACGTAACGCACTGTTACGTGAAGTGTTTTCTGGAAAAATTTGGTTTAATCGATCTGACCACCAGGGGCTTTAATGTAAGTAAATGCATCTTCACACATCAGTGATTCGTTATTAAAATATTTCAATTAGCTGAGGAAACTTATAGAAATGTGGAAAAATATGAACGCTATGGATATCGACGAAAAGTGCCTACAGGATTTCCAGTTTAGCGTTGAACTGAATGGCACCTGCCGCTCTATCTACAACCACTGGATGGAGTTTCGCAACAAATGCTACGAGCTTGTGAAATACACGTTCCTCGAAAGAGGCATCAAAGCGAGCGACGCATATGTGTTTGTAAGAATGTGATATGAAATCTTAAATGGTTTTGTAATGTTCTCTGCTCACCACAACACCAGCCCATACAATCGAAGCCATTGACAATGTCTGCAACAGAATTCTGTGATGCCAATACGCCAAAGGAAGAAAATCCATTGACATACAACAAATGCCGCTTAGGCTGTATCTTCCGACACTTTCGCTATTTCGACGCATATAGTCGACTTGATGTAAGTTTCGTATTATTCGAATGGATTTCACTAAAATTTCAACGCTTCTAGGAATCTGAGATCTTGCGCAGCTTTCACGAAATCCAACAAGTGTCAGCGAAAAGTGTGAATGCTGTTAGGAAATGCACTCATCGTGGTAATTTGATGTTTATGGAAGGACACTGTGAAATGGCATTCGAACTCCAAAAATGCTTGACGAAAGCCAACCTCAACTTTCCGAATGTATACCGATATCGCGATAGCGAAACGCGTCAGTATTAAGTTAGTGCTTTCATGTCTCCATTTGGCAAATATACATAAAAAGTAGTAAACACTTTTCAGTTTGAGTCGGTCAAAGACGACTTATATATACCCTACACCTACTAGGGCATAACCTCTCCTATACCAAGTTTCATACTATTTTTGTGAAATCTTGAAATTCCCATTACATTGAATCTACCATCGTGAATTTTGGTATTTCAACATCAAATTCGAAACCATCGTCCCCAAAAATCCCCATATACTAAGTTTACGGAGGTAGGCGAGACAGTTGACCGATTTCGCTCTTTTGCAATACCCACTCCTTTTAGAAAGGTAAATTAAAATTTTGAACTTGGCTTAGCTATTTAACTTCCAGCCAATAAAGTGAACGGACAGACAGACAAAGCTACATACATTTTCATACTGTTCACGTCTCCTTATTGTCGTATATTGAGTATACTTCTGAAAGTAGTGTTTACTGGTTTTATGCATACAGTCCAGTATTATGATATATGTACTTTTAAAACGTTTACAAATATAGTTCAAATATTTATTGGTTTGATTAAAATTACACTGTTCAAAAGGCAGAAATTAAATGGAATAGGTAATTTGGGGTCGCAGAGTGCAAAATATTCCATGATGGCATAACCAGGTGGTATCGTAGGGAAAAGCTGTTAAAAGTTACTGCTTATACACTGCATCGTGTAAGTACTTTCTAAAATAAGTTGTATGTCAAGTTCTGTGACCCTGGCCATTCTACGTCTATTCCATTTCGATTTCAAAAATATCCACTTCTGAAACAGTGTTATTCACATTAATAAGTTTTTAATTATAACATTGAGAATTGTGCACTAATAAGAGCATTCCTTAAGCAGTTCACAACAAATAAAGCCTTGCAGAGTCTGCCATAAATTCCAATAAACGCTCTTGTGCAAGACTACAAGAACCTACACTTTCTTCCCGAAATACTATAAACTAACCAACTACATTATGTTCCCACGGTGTGCGAGTCGCTACATTTTTTGAATAAAATTTCACTTTTCTTCTGTTGCGTCACAGTTTCAATTATCTGTGGAGGCGCATAGGGAGATGGTTTTCATGGCCTCACTAATGTGATCCACCAAGGGTAAATTCTCACTGAGTGTGGGATGGCGATAGCTCTCCAGGAAATAGCACGTATTACTGCCCGCGTTCGGGAACTCCTTGGGTAGGCAAGAAGGATCTCGAGGCTGTAGATCGAATTCGAAGCCTGGGTGTTTGATGAGCCATCTGTAAGAAAGAGCGTAAAAAATTCGAATTGTCACGTGCACCATTATTTTGGAACTCACTCCTTCGTCGTGGGGCTGACATTGGTTTTGCAGGCCTCACTGCTCGATTCGAATTTATTAGCAATGGTGACGTTGTGTCCAAACAAGCAATATCGGGGCATCTTTCGGCCGACCACACCCGCCAATACAGTCCCTGTGTGTAGTCCAATACGCATCTTAATCTGCTCGCCATCGTGTGTAATGTGCTTCGCACAAGCGTCGAGCATTTTCAGGGCCATCCATGCCACCTTGTGGGCATCATAAATGGAGGCACGATGCAAACCACTCGCAACACAGTAGGCGTCGCCAATCGTTTCCACCTTGTAAACATCGAACAGATCGCAGAAATCATCAAAGTCCTTGTACAGGCTCTCTAGCATACTGATTACCATGAAGGGCGTGGCACGCGAGCAAATGCTAGTGAAGCCGACAATATCGCTGAAAAGTATAGTGACATCCGGGTAGGTTTTGGCATCGATGCTGGCGCCCAACCATAGGCGCTCGGCAATTTCAGCGGGGAAAATCAAATGCAACAGACTGACGTTCTTCTTACGCTCCTTGGTAACGGCTGAGTTGGCCTCCTCTATGGAGCTCTTAAGCTTGTCCATGCGGCGACGTAGGCCATCCTGAGCGCGGGCTTGCTCACCGACCAGAATTACCTCGCGTGTAGCATCGTGCAGAGGAATATCAGAAATAAACAAACCGTTACAAGTGAGGCCATCCAAGCCATCCAGAAAGGGAGAGCCAACGAAGAGCAGAGAATTTGATTCGGGGCAATACACCATTTGGCCCTTAATCTCCAGGCCCTGGGAAGTTTCAAAAAGAACAAGTAATACAAAATTTGCTACAAAAATGTTTGGTTTTTTTCTACCTTTGCTGGAAATTCCTTAATATTTGGGGGATTTTTCAACCCAATCAGGAATGGCGTGTAAGTGCGTCGCACAATATCGCGGAACTTCATAGTTAATCCCTTCGGACGTTTAAAGTCGAAATACGTTGAAGCATGGCAACCATTATCGGCCATAAATGGCTTGTACAGCTTGCTGAATCCGCGTCCTGCAAATGACAATTAATACTTTCAGTGGAATAATCCATCGAGTCGGAGTTGTAATGAGGCATTTACCTAGCTGGACTAATTCCAACTGCTCATTCATAATGAAATGCCAGGGAAAGGCTTTGCAAAAGGTACTCGAATTTATGGCTAAGTCTGCAGCCTGTGTGGAGTTGTTGCGCTGTACGGATATATCCAGCTGTTTGCTGGCCAGCTCATTGCTGCTCGCTGCGGGATCCTTCACCAACGAGAATAGATAGCGATAACGGCGCGAGTCGCCTTCAACAGGTTCGATTTTGATGTTGACATCTACATTGTACAGCATGCGTGTCAGAGCTTTGAGCGAACCCAGAAGCAACCAGGCTATAACTGGACGCTCCGAAGTGAATATCAATTCGCCATCTCCGGCGCAAACAAAGCCGGTATCAGTGACATCTTCCTAGAGTTCACATTATGGAGCCGGATCAATTTAATGATTACATGATTACATTTTAGGAAATTACCTCCTGCAGCTTCAGGACGTCATAGACGCCGTCTAGCGAGCCCAGGAACTCCTGCAGTTCGGTACCGAGGCAACGGAATGCACGTTCGATAATGCCAGTGCAACAAGAGGTGATAAGCTCCTCGCCCAAGAGCACTAATATCTCACTGGCGCTTGCTTCGTCCATTTCCAAAAGTATGTCCTGGATATCGGCCAAGTAGTCATAGTTGGGAAAGGTCTTCAAGGTGTTTAGGTCAATTTTTCTGAAACGATTGGCCATGTAGATGAATTCAGTGTTTGAGTGAGTTGCTGGCACACTTACAGCTTTGAGATATTTGGCCAGTTTTGCCTGTATTTGGAAATCAACGATGTGACCGCCGTATTGAGGTCATCATTCTGCAAAGTAAGAGTTTCACATTTTACTTCCATAGTCAAACATTTCAATTTGGCTTACCGATGGTGCTGTTAGCAGCTGAATTGCCATTTGCAAGTGCGTCAATGTCAGCGCATCATCGGGGATTTCCTCGTCTTCCAATGGCCAAGTACTACTAGATTCAGCCGCAACCGAAGGCTGTCGCGGCAATGAATCGGTGCGACGGAAAAATGGACATGCCATTGTGTAATTGCGCTTGTCCTTCTTAAGGAAATATGTTCAAATTGCTGTTGTTGTTGTTGTTGTGGGACAAGTACGTCTTAACCCTGCAATTTATATTGAGAAGAACATTGGAAATGCATAATAAGGGCGCAGAGAGGAAATGAGTACAGTATATTATGGCATACAACGGAATCACAAAGGATAAGGATGCAAAAGAAGCTCAAGCTTGTGCACAAGGACGAACAAGGTGGCAGCAAATGCTACGAGCAGTATCAGCAGGTGGAGGGAGAATATTCAAGTTCAACGTGCACTCCAGCTTATACAAATGAGATGCTTCCGCTTTCATCAAGGTAATATCTGTTGAAAGGATCTAAGAATAATTACGTTCAACTGCTATTAATAGTCTTGTATCGTAAGGATACAATCTTTATGTCCACAAGAGACGAATTTGTTGTCACATTTCAATAGCAATTTCGGTCATTTTATATTTTATCCTTTCCACTTTAATTGCAGCAATTAGGTCGCTCGATTGCCCCCAATTGACACATAAATATGGATTTTACCATTAACTCTGACAGGCACGCGAATTGGGGCACATGCAAAAGGATACTTCATATGTGTATCCAGGAAGGAATTTCCTTTCATAGATACACATTTTCGAGCTGAAAATACGCCAATCGCACAGTTAATAGAACCACTTGGAATTACTTTGAATATAATTTACAAAAATTTGCAAAATTTTCACCAATTGACCATCAAATACCTGCTTTATTTAAAATTTGGATCAAAGTTGCCAAATTTTGCAAGATGCCAACACCACAGCGGAAACAGGAAATACTTGCGACGCCACTGAAGGAAAAACTGTAACTGAATTGAGTTCGCAGCATTTGAAAAATATGCAGACGAGTTTAGGCGCAAAATCAAACATTTCAGCTTTTTCTTGAAGCTTTCATTAAACTTTTAACCCCCCACAAGCTCGAATACCACACGCTGAGAGTGCGAATAGCAAACTGTTGCATGTGCTCTTACTAAACCTCCACCATCTCCACACTTGTCCAACCAAAGAACCACAGAGAAAAAGCTCTCAAATATATACACTTGATTAATCCATCAGCTCCAGTTGCAAATATCTGTTAGTACTCGCAGTACTTAGTAAGTAAATTAGTTTGCACTCTTAAGTAGTTTTTCCAACGTGAAAAGAATACCCCAATTATGTAAATCTACATTTTTACATAACGCCTGACAGTCGCTTGTGGCTTTTTTCTCATCCAAAATAAATGCCCAAAATACCATTTGACAAGAGAAGAAAAAAACTCTATTCCCAAATGTGGACAGCAATTGGCCAAGAGGCCTCTCTAGGGTTAAGCGAAATATTGTTATTGTATAAAACAACAATAACAACGAAATGCGATAACGCTCCCCGACGCACAAATAAATTCCAAAAATTCGAGATTCGCAATGCTCCATTGCTCGTTGCTCGCCTCAGTTTCAATTAAACTTGGTCGCGTACGGCTGGAGTGGGTTTGTGTGTGGATTGTTGTGTGATTGTTTGACTGGCGTTTAGCGAAAAAATGTCAGATTTAATGCATCTCGTAAGTCCTCACTCGCCGCACGCAAAGGTAAAATTTTCAATTGCAATTGCACACACACGTCTTCAATTTAAAATTTTTGCCTTTGCCTTGCTGTGGATATTATTTGTCATTGTGCTATTCACTCTATTCGACAATTTGGTGTTCAGTTTCTTATTTGTCTGAGTGTTTATTGTGGCTTCATTTTTACGGCTGCCTCGGTTTTGCAGTTCGCGTTTTCCATGTCCTTGACCTTGTCCAGCTTTTAGACGCTTCGGGGTATTTTGGTTCTCAAAGGCGAGTTGAACTTTTCAATTGTGAAGTGCAGAATTGAGATAAAAGCTTTGCTCAGTATAACCATGGAAGAGAGTGGAAGCTGCTGCTGCGATGTATCACATCGACGCTGAATTACGTATTTTGCACCGCAACTTCCACCTCGCTTTTTACTAAGGCAATCAAAAGTTTAGATATTATCACCATCCAAGAGGTAAAACACACTAAGTGCATTCGACGTTTTAGATTAAAAAAATTCACCAATTTCATAGGGCAATCTACGTAATTGGTGGATTTGAACTCTGAACCGATGAATGTACTTGGTGACTCTGAAAGGGCAATTTATTATTAATACGTGGAAATTGTTAGGCCATCAAACAATTTCTTACATGATTGCTATTTGTTTGTCATGATAATTGTGTTTTGTGTGACATATTTCGTTTATTTGTACCCGCCCTGCCATGCATTACAACATAGTTGTGTGAGCCTGAATTGATGATATCAAGTAATTCGTGTCAATACGCGAAAGCATTGTTGTTTTCCATGTATATTTTATGAAATAATATTCATAATCTCATTTATAGATTACCTATTTCGGGTGGCGGTTTAGCGTATCTTATCGTGAAGAGGTTTTATATAACACCGCTTACCCTTTGGAATATATTAAGATCGCTAACTGGTGATTTGCCTATCGGTATTTTGTGATAACTAAGTATGTTCTGTTTCCAATCAATAAATAGTGTGGATAAAACATTTTTACGATGAACTGGAGCCTTGGAACATTTGAAAAAAAAACATTATTAATTACTCCATCGAATATGAGGGTACATTTTTGTGATTGCAGAACTGATAACAGATTCTGAAAAGTCTTACGATTTGTTGAGGTCATAGGTCATCAGTAGATTACTGCACTCTTGGGAATAAAAATCTGTTCAATGGTAAGCGATGCGTGTTAAATATTATCTTCAAGAAAGTTCTATTCTAGTCGCATTGCCTTTTAAAAATTGTATTCTTGTATTATTACTTTTTTTTAAACTGTGGTAAAGGCATAGAAATAACGAATGAACTAATGAACTGGCCGATATATAGTATTCATTACATTAAGATTTATCGTTTGATCATTTTGTTTACTATTTCTACTCGCTTATTTATCATTACTAATGATTCATTGGAAACCCAAATACTTAATTACTTGAATGAATTTATTTAAATCAATTGAATTTTTATTTCAGTTCAAAACCAAGGGCCTTAAGCTGGCACCATTCTTAATCAGCATATTAATATATTTCGTGTTCGTGCAAGATCCGCATGGTGAGCTGTGGACGACGTTGCTGAAATGCGCTCCCATTGTCTCGTTAATGATATATATTTTGCTGAAAGGATTTGCCTTCACCAAAGAGTCAGTTGGCATCAGTATTGCTTTTTTTCCCACTAACTATATGATTGGACATTTTCATTCAGCTACAAGTATTCGCAACTCATACTATGTGGCCTGGTCTTCTCGTGTGCTGGCGATGTTCTGCTCAACATTGATCTCTTCGAATTCGGCATGGGCGCTTTTGCGGTGGCGCAGATTTTTTACATATCATCTTTCGGCTGGCAGCCCTTGAAATTGGTCATTGGCATTCCATTGTATTTAGCAGGCGTGACAAGTAAAGGCTTTCTTGTGGTTTTTTGTGTTATTACTTGAAGTTCATGCAATTCCAATGATTTTTCTATTTACAGTGATCGCTGTCGTATTCAAGAGCCTGGATTCGGTGCTAGTTTTTGGTCTTCCCATATATGCGACTCTATTATTAACTATGTGCTGGCGGTCGTTGGCTCGCGGGGCTCACAGAAAGGATTTTCTCGCCGTATTTTGCGCATTTGGAAGCGTTCTCTTTGTCATCTCAGATGGTCTCATTGGTGTGGATATGTTCTTTATTGAAGTGCCACATGCGAGGGTAAAGTTCATATTAGCGTCTAAGGGCTCCCAAACAGGTTACACAAATTCGTTTTGCAATTCCAGATTTGGATAATGACAACATACTACGTGGCTCAGTTTGCGATAGCACTAAGTACGAGTAACGAATGCACATCGGCGACTGTCTCACCAAAGCTCTCCAAAAGGTCCGTACAGCAGCGCATCAATTCTCCAAATGGCTCCAAAAGAAACCCACGCCACGTGCAATTCAGAGACTGAAAAAATTTAGCGCATTTCGTTGAATGCAATGAAGGTATGGATATGGAAATCTAAATTTCCATAGAGTACTTCACACGAGTCTAAAATATTCCACCATCCTTTGTACTTCCATTAGTAGTGTAATACTTTCATACATATACCCAATTATAATGTCAAATTATTTGTAGTAAATAGTATGTACAATGAATTTTAAGAATTAAAACAGTTGATCCACGTATTCTATCTTTCTTGGTGCGGGCCTGTATTCTAGTTTTCCAGGTTAAGCCTTTTTGTGTGGCATTTTAGGGACACACTCACAAGTATTTAAGGGTATCTTGTTTTTGTCATACTGTTTCTAATTCCTCTTATATTTGCTTCTTTTTGGACGCAATTAAAAGTGAATTTAATTTACAATTATATATAGTAGCGACAGCAGCATCATAGTTTCAATTTGGAAATTAGCCATTTACATCCGCAGGGCTGGATCCAGGATTCAGCAAAAGGGAGGGCTAATTTTTTATTCAGAAAACAATTTTTGTTCTTAATTTTTTATTGAAATTTTTTATTTCCAATATCAACAGTTATTTTTTTGTGTCAAAGTGGGAACAGAATTTTGAATTTTTTTATATATATCTCTCGATTTTAACGACAAAACTCAAAATTTTGATATTTGGACTTATGAATGAATGTCGCTAGCATCCTCAAATAATAATCTACGTGGGTCAATTTGATACCGGAAGTAGATATCGGAAGTAGAAGAGCTATAAATAAAATTAGCTCTAATTGCCTTCTTATTTTTTATTAGAAAAATACTAAAAAAACTCCCCTAGGCATAGATAAATATCTCACAAAAAATATAATGGCCGCTTTCACAGTACTTAAATGCAACTTAGGGAAAAATTCAACGTGCCTAATTGCAACTTAAATGCAGAAAATCCGGCATTTAAACTCCAATTTGCTATGAAAACGTCTATTGTGAATTACAATTAAATTAAACCCGACTTAAATGTGCACTGTGAAAATGGCCCTTAAATGCAAACAATCCGCCATTGACCATCACAAAAAATTTTTTTAAATCTCACGTGAGACGAAATCTTACAGCAGTTAAAAATGTACACTAAATATCTCACAGCAGTTCAAAAATCTCAAACAATCTAAAATTCTCACAAAAAAAGTTTTATAATTTTTAAAAATAAATAAATAAAATACGTTTTAGCCAGAACTAAAAATAAGATTTAAAATGATTTATTTCCCAAAAATCGGAATTTTACACAATAATCGATTAATCGGCTACTTTCAATCGAAAAAACTAAAAATTTCGATAAAAGTCGATTAGTCAATTGTAAATTTATCCATCTCTACGCGGCGCTGTGGCTCAAAAATTTAACCTGATGACTTTTTCGCATTTATTTACCAAATTACAACCAAATATTCCGTCGTAAAATGTTTCTTAAACCATACAAAGTGAAGAGCAACGCTCCGCTCAAAAGTTCCGACACCAAACGTCTGCGCCAACAACTAGAGACTGCTTTTCCAAATGCGACACCGGAGCAGTTTCAGGTTTTTTTACCGGCCAAAGCGAACGTGTCCGTGTTGAAATTGGTAGCACACAGCAATTTCCAGACGAGTGTCTTCTGCGTTGACAAGCTGCCAATGTTCTTCGAAACAGAGGGTGGAACTTTGGCGCCCACGCTCTACGCGATTTGGCAATTGCCGGAACTTTTGCCATATTTCACCACAATTCCAGCTGTGCTGCCTAAACTGTCGAATGGGGCCGATCTGATGCTGCCAGGAGTTGTGGCACAAGGCACCGGCATGAATATCTACGGACGATACAAGAGTGGACAATTGGTGGCGGTGAATCTTACCTCGAACCAGGCGGCTGTTGGCATTGGCTATCTACCGCGCTCCAGTGACGATTTGTACATGTGCGGTGGTCATGGCTCGGCGGTCAAAATGCTGCATATCTTTGGCGATAAGCTTTGGGGGCACGAGCCGATACTGGTGCAACAGGTGCCCAATCAAAAACCAAACGATCTGACTAAAGATGATTTTCCTGCACTCGGATTGGAAGCAAAGGAAAAGGTAAAACCACAGTTGATAACCGAACCAAAGTCGATGGCCCAAAAGGTAGCGTATCAAAAACCCAACCATATGACTAAAGAAGACTTTCCCGCCCTCGGCATGGAAGTTAAGAGAAAGGAAAAGCCACAGGCAATGTCAGAACCAAAGCCGCTGGCCGGTAATGTCGTACAGAAGGGTACAGAGCAATCTAATGAAGAACCTACAGATATCTTACTCTCTTCGGAGACTTCATACAGCGAATGCGATAAGCCGTTGTCAGCACAAAACGATGCTGAATCGTCGCCAACCGAGGTTTCGCCAGAAGAGTTGCTTAAAAACGCCTTTTTGGCTGCACTCAAGAATCATGGAAAAACACTGCAACTTCCGCTGCTCACCAGCAATTTTTTCCGTCTCTACGTCGTGCCCGAGGCTTTACAGCCCATCGACCTGAAAAAAACCAAGTACAAGAAGCTCTCCAATTTCCTGGCCCAAATGATCGACGAGGGCTTCATTGTGGTACGCGAAGAAACGAAGGGCGTGGACAAAATAACCTCCATTGACTTTGAGCATCCCGAACTGGTCAATTTCATTACAGACTTTAAGCGGCCATCCGCCAAGGATGCCAACGAGCCAGAGTCGCCGCTCTTTCACTCGGAGCTGACGGAATTGTATGTCGTAACCGATGCCACCGCAGCCTTCTTCACCCAAATGAACTACAAGCGTGGCGAGGGCATTCCGGCGGCACAGATAAAGAAAATCGTACGCGGTTATATCAGCAAGCAAAATCTGCCAGTTGCAGATGCCGCCACCAAGTCGGTGCGCTTGGACGAAATGTTGCAACAGTTTTGCAACTGCACTGCAGCGCCTCTGAGTACAATCTGCAATGCCATCCTACTCAAAATGGAGCATTCCTATCAAATGTGCAGCGTACGCGATGTAACGTCCAACAAGCCGCTCATACAAATGTCGCTGGCAACGCGTTCCGGCAACAAGAAGGTCACGCTCGTCAGCAATGTCGAATGCTACGGCATAATCCTACCCGAATTCATCAAGCTATGCAAGCAGGGTGCTGCGGCCAGCACGACGGTTGTGAAATTGCCCAGTCAAAAGCACGAGCTACTCCAGATCCAAGGCAACCAAGTGCGGTTCATACACACTCTGTTAACGGAAACGTACAAGGTGCCGCCAAAGTGCATACTGGGCCTGGAGCTGGCAAAAGACGGCAAGAAGCACAAAAAGAAGTGAAAGTCCGATTGATGTGGAAGTGTACATTTTGACAAAGATTGTAATTTATTATACCTACTTGACTGCGTCTGGTCATTAAATACACGTTATCGCGGCAAAGCAACTCGAAGCTATGAATTTTTTAATATCGAATACTTGGACTTGGCTTCCACCATACCAACTTACACAACCTTTTCAATGCTTAGGTAGACGACGTTTTTCAATAAATAATGCGATTTATTGGCTAACTTGTAATGCATGATTGTGATTGCTTATGCTCAATGATAAATTTACAACACCGAATTGCAACAGTTTTCTATAACATGGGTAGCTTCATAAATTTCTAAAAACTAAATTTCGTAGAGGTAAACAGTCCCACAACTCGCAAATCGCAAATGCTCAAAGATTTGTGTATGTTCCAACTCCCAGAGGTCTAAGTGAGAACGTCTACTTGGCCTTACCCTGAGCGGCAACGGCTTCTATGGCTTTCTTCACGGTTTCTTCGTCGCCGAGGAACTGCATTGAAACGACGGGCTTGAAGTTCTCATCCAATTCGTAGACGAAAGGAATGCCAGTGGGCAAGTTGAGAGCCATAATGGCGTCATCGGACATATCTGCAGGAAAGAAATCATCAGTCAGCGGTGTAAGAGACAACTGCAACTCTACTCACTGTCCAAGTGCTTGACGATGCCGCGCAAACTGTTGCCGTGCGCCGCAATGATGATCTGCTTGCCCTCTTTCAATTGTGGAATGATTACGTCGTTCCAGTAGGGCAGTGTACGTGCTATGGTGAGCTTCAGCGACTCGAACATAGGGAATTCATCGGCCTTGGGACCGTCGGCGTAGCGAGCATCCTTCACTATAGTATCGTAGTAGGCATGGCCCGGCTCCATCGGTGGTGGCGGTGTGTCGAAGCTGCGGCGCCAGATTTGTACCTGCTCTTCGCCGTACTTGGCGGCAGTCTCCGCCTTATTCAGGCCCGTCAAACCACCATAGTGACGCTCATTCAAACGCCAGGTTTTGCAAACGGGAATCGACTGCTGTCCCGATTCGGTCAGAATCGCTCCGAGCGTGACCTGGGCGCGTGTGAGCACCGAGGTGTGGGCAATGTCGAACTTGAGTCCCGCTTCTTTGACAGCCTTGCCAGCAGCCTTAGCTTCCTCCTTGCCTGCGAAGGAGGTACATGTACAATTGTCTCTACCTTACGTAGTTGTTTTTTACTCACCCTTGTCGCTCAAACTGGCATCGAACCAGCCGCAGAAAAGGTTTTTCTGATTCCACTCGGATTCACCGTGGCGCACCATAACGATCTTGTATTTTCCGCCCATTTTGCAGCTGTGGTATAGCCTTTGGAGAATTTTAAAAGATTCCTGAAATTTATGTGGCGGACGGTGCAGTCTCGGAGAATCGATTAGAGCTAAATGAGTACCGAGCAGGGAAAAAGCAGTGCCAAATTTGACCTGCAAATGACAGTGCAAGGTCATTTCGAATTGTGCCAAATGAAAACCAGTGCTACCAAACAATGTTCGACAAAATAGAAATGCATACCTGAAGTTGTGGCACCATCTTCTATAAATCAAGAAATGTCAGATATTTGTATCAGGAATTTGTTGTTTATTGTGTTCACTTAAATGAATAAACAAACTTGTATTATTGCTTGTTGAATGGAAATAAAAGAATTTAATCAGCTGATTGGCGTTGACAACTACAAACCTGAGAAACCTGTTTCGCATCTTTCTTTTCTTGTTAAATTGTAAACAAAGGAACAAAGGACGATTTCAAATTGCAATTATTGGCCAGGATGGACACAACTGGTAACGTTAAAGTATTCTTTAATTGGAGAATCGCTGGTGGCTGCGAAGACCTCACCAAGGCTATACAGACGAAGCATTCGCAGGAGGACATTTTCATCAAGTACTTACTGAAACAAAGAACACGCCTCAAATTCCGGTTCATAGATCTGTACTTCTTTCAGGCCCAATATCGATGAGCTTATCGGCGACGAACGTGCTGTATTACTTGGCAGAGTTACTGCGTCCGAACAGTGTGAGCTGCAACTGGGCATTTTCCCGAGCAACAAAATTGAGGCCTTTTCGATTGCGTGCAGCAGTGCACCCAAGTTGGAGGTGTTCTACGGGCCCCAAAGGGAGTACATGGAAACTGTATATGGCGACATAATTCTGGACGATGGCGAGGAGGAGGAACAGGTGCCATTTCGTACATATCGTTATGACATCGAGGTAGAGAAGTCTGGAGTTGCGGATATCACACTAAAAGTATGTATGTTAGTCCGGTAATAACACTTCCTAGCACACATTGAACGTATATTTTGTCTCACAGCTGCTGACGCCCAACGATGAAATATGCATTTATGGCATGATACTGCAAATCGCTCCAAATCCCAATGGCATAACATCTCTACTGCCTAATGCCATCAATATACAAAATGTACAGCAAATGTTGGACAGCTCGAATCACAAACTTTCGGACAATGCCGAAAAATGTAAAATGTTTATGCAAATGTACGGCAAAAGTACAGCCACGATGAACCAGAATCATTCACAGCTCGCGGGGTTGAGTGGGGCCACCAGTGAGTCTCTGTCACTGACGCCAACCCTACTGGCACAAATGAAACAAATGCTCATATCAGAAGCACAACCAAGTGACACAAAAAGCAGTGATGTTAACATGGAACCGTCGATACTGAACAGTCTAAAGATGCACATCGACATGCGAATGCAGAGCTTGGAAAGCAAGATAATTTCCCGACTCAACACAATCGACGCAGAACAATCAAAGAAACTGGACAAAATTTTACAAATACTCGAAGAAAAGAAATAATAACTATTGAAGTCGTTGGATTTTTTTCTTGGAATTTAACTCCACCGGTTTCTTAAACTTTTTATAAATTTAGACTTGCGTCCCTCTCTCTGCTCTTTAACACGAGGTGTGTAAAAGAGCATATGAACGGATAATTCAGAGAACTATTCCATAAGTCAAGTACTAACAAATAATAGGGTTGGCAGCTGCAAGTATAAGTTTCAACCCGTCCCGTATTAATATAATAAACTTTAAATATGCTAGAGGAATATTGTTAAAAAATAATGTTTAAGTTTAATTTTAATATTAGGTTAATAATAATAATAGATCCTTGTGGAATTAAAATTTGTTTTCAAAGGACGGCCACTTAATGGATTATATAGTAGCATAGCACCAGCCTACAGGCTCCAATTCTTCCATATTAGTCGCCGATGTTATAGTCGCCAGATCGTCGGGTGACACTGGAACAATCGTTGTAGTATATTGCGGCTGCGTCAAGACAATCTGCTCTAATTTTATGTCTCCCTGTTGTGCACCACCAGTGCTTTTTGCATTAATTACCTTTTTGGGCTCTCGCCTTCTCACCGCCGCTGCCACGCCTTTGTTCTTGTTCTTTGGCAAGCGAAAGCCCAAATTGAATTCCTCATTGAACACCTTGCAGTACCAATGCTGTTTCAGCGGCTGTTCCGCGCTCTCAGCATACATTTTGTACATACGCGTAAGATTTAAGTTTGCGTCCAAATACCGCTTCTGTGTGCTTCCGGCCAAACGTACGCTGGGAAAAGAACCAATGTGCTGTCTAATTGCGTCCAGCCGCACACCTAGATTGGGCAGTGTCGGTTTGTTGTTCTTACCGCGCGACAATTCGCCCGGCATACAAGTGTCTTCCTGGTAGCAGTGTTCGTAGAAGTAATATATGCGCCGCGACGTGATGTCCAATGTGGTTAGGAAGAATTTACTACACACTGGCAGCAGTTCGCCTAGCACCTCAAAGCGGTATAGGAATGTGTTGGCCCGTCGCGTCTGTGCTTTCCCTCTGTGACGTTTCGGTGCCACGCGCGACGTATACTTCCAGTAGAAAAAGTTCTTGTGTTCATCGGACAGGTTCCAAAAGGTTTGGTGGATAAATTTCCTTTGCTGCTCGCTGAACCGTTCTGCGCACTTGTGATGGCACGTCGAACCGCAACCAGGCCGCACCTGGCGCTTGTTCATCAATTTGCCACTTGAGTTAACATACTCCTTTCCAGATTGGCGCAGTTGCTTGCGTACAGTTTGTTTCCAGTTCTCCGGATTCGCACCGCGCCGCTTGATACTTCGAATGGAGTCATTTGTGGTGGTCGGTGCCGCTGCGGCTGCGTTAGTGTCTACTTCATCTACCGGAATCAGTTCCTCGATTAATTCCGACGAAACGTCTTCATCTTCGTTGGTTTTATCAGCTGCATTTGTGGTGGCTTCTCCGATTTCGTTTTTCATCACACAACTCACGTACTCATAGGCCATTTTTATACAAATTTGTAAATTTTTCGTTCCTAACAAATTTTGCAATCAGCTGATTAGAGGTGGGCAACACCGATCTGTGTTTCGTAAAACCGGTTATTTTTTAATTTGAAACATCGATTTTTCGGTGTTTTTTTTTGAAAGCCGAAACACCACTCCACGGTGAAAAATGTCGAAAACAGCCTTTTTATATTTTCTATATTTTTACCTTTTAAATCAATTTTTATTTGTTAACGCTTAAAAATATTGCTGGAAAATTTTTATAATATTAACCGATAAATCGCCCATCTCTATTGAAAAGAAAAAAACAAAATTCCCACAATAAGCAGTGTGGACATTTTTCACAAAAAAAAACCACAAATACTCGCAATACTAAATTCAGAAGAATTTTAATCACTAAATTTTCTTGTGCAAAGCAGCTTGTTATAACCCAGCGCACCTTTTTGTCTATACAAAAATTTTATAACCCCAGGAAAAAAGTTTTTTAGTCAAATATTTGCCCAAATACACTCAGATATTTTTTTATTGACAAGAAAAAATGCTCAATCTCGAATTCAGCGACCGAAATTACTTCAGACTTCAGTTTGTATTTTATCCTCTTTGTAAGGTTCTTTCAACTTATGTAAACTTAAATGTAAACGATACTACATTTCAAAACTCAACATTTGCCAGTATCAAATATTTTCTAATTAACAACGCAAATAAACTTTCATGCCATGACTGCTGTAAGAAATTAATCATTCTTCGAAGCAATCTAATGTTCTAATCCGAATCGGAATCATCGCTGGAGGTTGCTTCGGTCTTCAGCTTATCATCGTCCCGGGGCGGATCATAGTAATGCAATTGTTTGCGCCATATCTTGACCAGACCGTCGAATGCGCGACGGCTATACTTGCCGTGTTTGTTCGGTGTGCGCGGATGATCCCGCGTGCGCTGTACTCTGAAGGGCACAAAATGAGAGCGTCATTTAATAGTTTTTTCGTTGATTAAATTGAACTCACCTAGGTACCGTGTCCACATAGCGTTCGTATGCCACCGTATTTTTGCCGTAGTCAATTTGCTTTTGGCGACGCGCCAATACGGCGGGATCGCTTTCTGTGTACGACGAGGATGATGATGACGATGTGTGGCTGTTGCGACGCAAGCGTTTCTCCTCTTTGCGATTGCTGAAATATTTTCGGCCCACATTGCTTGCGTTTGGAGCCCCCTCCACATCATCATTCGAGCTGTTTGGGCTGTTCGAGCGACTGTCTCCGCTGCTGGGTGTGTTTGAGTGGCGTCGCTTAAATGGAGTCTTCAGCTTCTCCTCTTTTACGAGTCGTACGAATTTCTCCTCATTGACGTCATCTATAAATTCCAAGGCAATATCACGTTTCTGCGTGGCTTTATTGGTCTCTGTTTCCTGGGGTTCTTGTTTCACGTCGAACTTTGTTTCCTGGGGTTCCTGTTTTACGCCGAACATTGATTGTGGCTAAAAATGCAAATTGACAGACAAACTCTCACTTTTCTCTTGTTTGACCACTTACGCATATATCGCCCCTATTTGCCTCCGCACGCAACACTTCGTCGGCCCAGGTGCCCTTCACGTCCAACGAAGATGCTACCGAGGACGCAGATGAATTTAAGCTGCCTGCAGCGCCTTTAGGTGAATTGTTAGCGACAGACATTAGTTGGTCGTCGCAAAGCATCATTATCCAAAAATGTCGATGAAAAAACAAAAATCCTCTAAACGTGGTTGCCTTGAGATGAGAAAAAAAAGATATTCCGGAATCTCTGTTGTTTCGAGAGGATGCGCTTTTCACTACAAACTACAGCTGAGAGATTTGGCGCGTTTTCGGCAGAGTTCCAAGCCGATTGAAATTTGTCGGCGGCGGCTCGAAGACCCTGTGTTGTCGGCTGAAGAACTTTTTGTTTAACATGCCCAGTATCAATTTTCAACATTAAAATGAAGAACTTTTTGTTTAACATTACAATGGAGAACTTTTCGCCTTTTTGCTCCAGATCTTCCTGCTGACCGGATTGCAATTTTTTGGTGGATTTTGATCGATGTCAATTCCCGCTCGCCCAAGGAAAACTCTGGAGGCGTGTTTGGTGTGTCAGCATCCTCCTGAGTCGATATAGCGATATGTAACAAAAATTTCAAAAAGTATCTGAAATGTCACATTCCAGATAGTTTGCTTCTAAATTCATCTAATTTGGTCGATTTCAGCCTACTGATACTTTATTACATTTAAATACAAAATTTTTATTTTATTTTTTTCGGCCGAAATTGAAAATTTTGACATTTTGGTTTTGGCCGAAATAAAAATACGATTTCGGTCTAGATTTCTCTAGTTTTAACAGCAAAAACGGGCCGCCGTTTAGCTGGTGTTGACGGCGGCTGCTAACCTTTTTAGAAATTTGCGGCTAGGCGGCCGCACGCTTCGGTTTTCCTTTGTTCCTTCGTTCGCGTCATTGAACTCAGCGTTGCATTATGACAAATTAAAAAATAGCTGAAAAAATAGGGTAATTTTAAAAATGTATGACGTCCATATTTTATAACAATTCTTTACCGGAACATGTTCTTAAAAATGCTTAAATTTAGAACTGGGCCTACACAAAAAATTTTCCTGAATTTTGGGAGTTTTTTGAAAAGTTTGGGTTTTGAAATTGCACTTGAGCTCAAATTTGATTATGCATAACAATGTTCGACTGCCAAAATAATTCTTGTTTTAATGGACCCCGGATTCGGGGTCGCTTATCACGAATCAGGGGTCCCCGACTTCAAAAATGCAAAGAATCCAAAATAATATTTAAATTCATAAACAGAAAAATTAAAAAATATTTTTTTAAAGTAAAAAAAAAATTTTAAAATGGGTTTTTTGAAATTTTTTTAAATATGTATAAAAATTTAAATTTTGTGATTTAGCCATTTCTAAGAAAAGTGGTAAGAACATTGTTTAAATTGAAAAAAAAAAACCTTTTTGCTCATCATTAAAAAAAAAATAATCTGCATTTGGAAAAATTTAATTTTGCAAAAAAAAAAACGGTCTGAAGTGGCTATTTTAAATTTTGTTTGCCTTTATGAGTCACGGATGTCGATTCCAATCGTGAATAGCTTAAAATTAACTCTTATGAAAACTAGGGGACAGTTTTTTTGTGGAAAATGTTAATAGTTTTTATTTAATTTTGCATTTTCAAGTCTTATGAAATAATAAACTGTCGTGTGGTTTGGACAACGCGGTAAGTTTTACAATTTTTTTATTCATTTATGTATGTATGCTCGAACATGTGGAACATGTGGGCCGCAGCGCATTTTTCGAATCGAAATTATATGATTATAAAAAGCATCTCCATTTAGTCTTCAATATATTCGAATGGCTCTGGTGGCTCGGGCTCCTTGACGTCTTCGTTTTTGGGTCCATAGGCGGCGACGGGCTCCACCAGATCGTGGGTGATGGCTTTGCCGGTGTGCTGCATGACAATGATGCCGCCAATTGTGACGTCCTTCAGCGGTATGAAGGTCTGTCCCTCCGCGACACTGAGCACCTTCAGTTGCTGACGCATGACGCGTGCAGGATTCTGCAGTACCTCAAAGTTGGGTTCCGGCTCCTTTTTATCCTTCTTCTCAGCTTTGTCTTTGTCGGAGGTTTTGTCGGCCCCGGACGTAGACGGTGCAGTGACGACGTCCTTTTCTTTTTCCTTCTCCTTGTCCTCATCTTTCTTCTTATCCTTTTCTTTTTCTTCCTTTTTCTTCTTATCTTCGGGCTTCTCGTCGACTTTCATTTTCTCGTCTTCCTTCTTCGTGCTGGCCTCCTTGCTGTCCTCATCCACATCCATTTTGTCGTCTTCCTTTTTGTCGGCAGTCTCACGACGCTTCTGGCGAGCGGCAATCGACAGCACGGCGGTGGCGACCTTTTCGCGCTCCTCCGATTTCTTTTCCTCCAGTGCAGCTGGGTAGGCGTACAGAGACGGCTTGGCCGAGGATTTGAATTCCATTTTCGGCATTTTCAAATCCGAATTCAGGCCAATCACACAAGTGGGAGTGAAGGCCAGGGAGAGAGCATGAGCCAGTGGGAACCAGTACCAGTACTGGGTGAAAACAAGCATACCTACCACCGCCTGCAGATTGGTATGACCGGTGCGCGATTGTAGCGAGAGGGTGGCATTTCGGCCGCCAGCATCGATTATACCTGAGAAAGGAGGAGAAAATTAGAAAGCGTTCAACGGCATTCAACACCCACCCGAAATGTGTACACACCTTGGGCCAATATGGCGCCGTACTTGGCCATGACATCCTCGTGCTTGTTGCTGATCACTTCGGCGTACAGCTGTCGGAAGAAGGTAGTCTTCGGGCACGTCTGGTCGGTGTGCTGAATCAAGATCATGGCCGATGCTATGAGGGCGCCCTGCCGCACAAAGTTGACCGGATCGAATTTGACCATCGGCTCCAGCAATGCAATTGCCTCACGCAGTCCAGTGCCAGCACAAGCGATACCCAAAGCCATTGCTGCCCCGTAGCGAACGTGAGGGTTGTACGATTCGGCCAGCAGACTGACCACGGACGGGCACTGTTCGGATGAGAAGAAAATTTTATTAAAATGTATTTTTTTAAATTGTATTGCATCACTAATTGATGACACCGCCTCGTCTTGGTACTTACATTTTGTGGCGTACGGAACAGAATGAAGCCGATCGCAGTGACAGCGGCGCGGCGCACATCATCGTTCACATCGGACACGGCAACGTGCAGCAGCTTGCGAATGGCCTTGTTGCTGCCCGTGCCATTGTAGGCCATGGCAATGGTGTACATGCCGGAGCGGCGTAGGACGGGGTCCTTGTCCGTGGACAAGCTGGTCACAAGCGGATCAGCCTCCTCAAGCCGGGCGAACATGGTCAGAGATATGCCCACGGCCAGGCCGCGCAGAATCTTCTCGTGCTGCGTCTCCTGCGCATACGAGACCATATCCTCGATGGCCTGGGCGTTCTTGGAGCCGAGCATTACCATGCCCATTGCGATGCCGGCCGCTTCGCCGGTGACCGCATCGTCCTGATACAAGTTGAACTTCAACTGTTCGTAGAGATCTTGCCGGTGAGTGCCCATGGCGGCCAGGCCCAGACCCAAGCAGCCACCGTGGCGCACATTTTCGTTCTGGGCGTCCTTCAGTTGCTGCAGAAGGTAGTCGATGATGTTGGCGCCGTGATTGGCGTGGATCAGACCCAAGGCGTACAGACCGCCGCCCTCAGAGTAGCCCGAGCTGGGCCCAGTCTCCTTCGGCAAGTAGCTTTGCATCAGAGCCAGCGAGTCTTTCTCGTGGCCACGGTGGATGACACCCAACGACGCAGTTGCGGTTAATTTGGCCCAATTGGTGGCGCGTGCGAGCCAATCGAGATTGTCACGCAGAAACTGATCGGAAGTGGTGCCGCTGTGCATGAAGGCGTTCGCAATGACGGTTGCCGTATGGCAAATCGACACTCGCACCGCCTCCTTGGTGCCACGCAGGATCTGCAAGTCGGCGTGATTGCTGCGAATGAGGAACTGGAGCTGCAAGTCGATGGTCAGTTCGCCGGACAGAATCGAGATGAGCTTCTCGATGTTCTTCTGGTGCGCCTTTTCCGAATCGTTTAGAGAATCGATGGTTCGCTCTATTTTGGCATCACCTTCGACGTTTTCCGCAACTTCCTCCACCACGTCATTGGCCTTCTCCTCGTCCGTTTTCGGGGCATCAGTGCTTCCAGCTGCAGTCGCATTTGTGCCCTGCGGCTTAAAGGTGCTTGGCAAGGCGGCCGGAATGGGTGCGGTCTCCTTCAAGGCCTGCAAAACTTTTCCGAGAAACTCTTGCGTGGCCGACTCGTACAAATCGAATGCAATCTGATAGGCCATCAGGTTGTTGGCCTCGACGGCGGAACGAGTCAGTTTATCCAAGACCTCGGCCACTGCGACGGGATCCTCCAAGAAAATGAGGCACTGACACATGTTCACATAGTCGGGCACTCCCAGGTCGCGGTAGAGGCCCACCAAGCAGCGCAGCACTTCATTGCGAAAGCCGCGGTTCTGGATCAGAGACATGGTCACGTTGTACGCATAGGCCAACATGCCAGCCACGTCATCCGACTTCATAATCGACGCTTCAAAGATGTCCATACGGCGTGTCTCCAAGGCAATGCCGAGAGCCTGACGATACTGTCCGTCGTCCAAGCAGCGGTTGATCATTCGGTTCACAATGGCCTCGAGTCGCGCATCGACCGCCTTTGTGGCCTCCTTCGGCTGCTCGATGAATGCAACGCGCTGGGCAATATAAAAATCAATACACTTGGCTATGATCGTCTCTGTGTACTCGTTGCGAGCGTTCACATCGAAAAGGTCGCCAGCGCCCAATGCGTAGGTCAGCGCATCCTCGAACGAACCCAGGTGATAGAACACCTTCGAGGCGACCATGCCAGCCAATTTGTTCTCCGGGAACGTGCGGTCCTCGTGCAGCATCTCGATCTTCTCAATCGACTCGGATATCTCGGGCCAGAACTCATCCACAATATTGTCCAGCTTTTTGAGAGCGAACACCTTCAGATCGGGCATACTCTCGTCGAGTAGGGAAATTATCCCTGCGGCGGATGTGAGACTCATTTTCCTGTACTGGAAGAAATGTGGTGGATGAAATATGGAATCGGGGCTGACTGGCAAATTACAGGTAAATTACAGGCCGCAAAAAAACTAACCTGATTATGCTAAATTCACAACTTTTTATCTACGAATCCACTAGCTTGTATGTTTATAAAACTTCCAATAATTCTTTCAATTTTCTGCACCTTTTCTGCGTTTTTATATTTCGGCCGCACAAAAAAATTTATCTAGTTCAAAAACTGCAAAATCACTTTTTGAGTTTTTTTTGACATTTATTTTCATTTGTCATGTCAATTTGAGAAGTGTTTGGAAAATGATATAAATAACGAAAGGTGGCCAGATTTGAGAGATTTATTTCATATTGAGATTTTTTAATTTCTTCGATTTTTGAGAGACTTTTCAACCAAAGTAAGATTTTTATAAAAATTTTAACTCGTGTGTGATTTTGTAAGATTTGTTAATTACTGTGAGATATTTTGTGTAAATTTTAACCTGCTGTATGAGAGTGAGAGACTTTCTGTGAGATCTTTATATGTCAACTATGGCAACGTGAGTTTTTTAGTACACACACAATCCAACGGAATCCAACGGCAAGGTTGTTTCGTCTTTTAACCTATTCAGATTTTTCTTATCAAAAAGAAGAATGCAATTAGACTCTAATTGCTCTAATTATTAGAGCTAATTTTAATAATAGCTCTTTTTTTTTTACTTCTGGTATTAAATTGAGCCACGTAGATTATTATTTAAGGATCCTAGTGACATACATAACTCCAAATGCCCAAATTTCGAGTTTTGTTCGTTAAAGCAGGAATCGAGCGATATACTAAAAGAATTCAAAATTTTGGTCCCACAATTTTGAACACAAAAAATAGCTGTCCAAACTGGAAAAATTGCAGTAAAAAATTAAAAATAAAAATGGTTTCCTGAATAAAAAATTTGCCCCTCCCCTTTGCGGACGTAAATGGCAAATTTCCAATTTGAAACTATGATGCAGCACTCAGGATGCTGCGTCCCATCGCTGAATTCGCCAGTATATAGATTAGTAAATTAAATTAATTTTCATTACCGTTCAAATAGAAGCAAATATAAGAGGAATGGTGTCGATTGCTCAATGTCTACGGCAGTTATTGTGAGAAATTACTGATGTGCAGACAGAGGAAATCGAATGATCGACTCGGGAGGTGATGTTGATCACCTAAACTCAGATTTTAGGGGTGTATTTGAAATTCCCGGTAGGGCATTGTAGTTCTCTGAACGTACTTACAACAACAAATTTTACACAAAGGTGAATATCTCGTAGCTGTGTTTTTCGACTTAAGCGATTATAGCTTTCGACGAGAGATTTTGTATACAACATCCATAAACAGTACTCATAAAAATGGCGCTCCACCATTTCTGCGATAATTTCACCATTGTGAAATTAATTGATGAAATTGATAAAACTTTATGCTACCACATCTCTCAAAAGAACAATGAGGGAAAATGTACCAAATAACAACGAAAATAATTTCACAACGAACTGTCGTCAACTGAGAGTAAACTGAAATCGCAGTTTTCAGTTTTCAGTTTTCTTCTCCGAAGCAGTTAACACACAAAGCAGCAAAGCAGCTGCTAGTAGTTGCCTTTTTATACACTCAACTTTGCGGTCATTTCGCATTCACGTATTAACAACGGACGAGACAGCGACAGCCAGAAAATTTCTCCTTTGTTTTTAGCAGTAGCACGTTTGGTTTGTTTTTATACTGTTTATACTGTTTGGTCGAAAATTGTACGGTTTATTCGTGGGCATTGCCTCTGTGACGTCATTACAAGGTTTTTGTTTAATATTCTGGTTTTTCTATGGCTTATCTGCCTCGGTCTCGATAGCAACTGTGGTGTGCTCTGTCGTATGTGCCACAGACTTGCAACATTCCAATGTTGAATTAAAATTACGAAATTTGGTGCTCGCTACTCTTAAAAGCGAATAATCTTAATTGTTCCTGAACAAAATCCTATAAAATAATAACCCAAGAAAATATAAAAACAAAGTAGTTTCGTTTAAAAGTGATAAATTAATTGGTTTTAATTGCCAGCAATTGTCCGTTTGGTGCTTGTGTTTGTGTGTGGATACGGTGTGGTTTTTGTAAAGTGCAGCGGTAAAATAAAATTACAATAGCATGAATCGGACTAGACAAAAAATTGTCCGTCCCAAGAACCCCTACTCAAATGCAAACCTCTTCTCAAGATGGAGCTTCTGGTAAGTAATTTGTTTTTTCCATTGACTGTTATGTACATAAATTATGATGTTGGATAACACCCATTCCATTCGCACACACAACCTACATTCATATGTAAATACATATGGTATATACTCGCTTACATACAATCGTACATTCATTTGTATACTTTGTAAATATATGCATGAACTCAAATGATTTATCAAACTTGGCACCGGCAAATAGTATAGTATAGTAACCAGTGACAATTATCTTACATTTTTTATTTACTTTGTATTCAAATACTTTTTTTTAAACTTGTACTACTTTCATTAAAGTAAATCTCTGCTTCGAATAACATATTTTAATTAATTTGAGTGAATGTAACCGGCGGGGATGATAACAGAACTAGCATAAAATTGTACCAAGTGACACCAAATTGTACTGAAACATTTGTATGCAGTATATTCTGCTTAGCTGCATTTAATGCAGTGCCAGGCAGCCCACAGCCTCGCGATGCTATGCACACATAATATTTATGCCTGTTCGGTTTTTTCCTGGCACTGATTTAATGAATGAATTTCAGCATAAACTTAACAAAAACTAGAAAGTGAATGTGTGTTTATCGGTTTAAAATTATATGTAGAAGGGCTTTAAAATCAGTCAAGAGAAGGACAGTAGAAAAGAATGCAAATTGTACCGAAAAAGTACAATTGAACTGCAAAAATTCATCCCTGACGGCCGACTCAGAGAAATCCGAAGAGTATTTCTTGGCATACTTCACTCTCTCTTTCAATTTCTCTAAAATGTCACGTCTATTGTGAATACAAATCACGCACTGTGAAATTGGACATTAGAGGTGTTGAAAAAAAAATAAATTCGCTCAAGAGTATACTAATTTATGTGATTATACCCATAACATATCTTCTAATTCTTGGTTAGGAGCTTGAATAGGTTTAGAAATTAATTTATTATCTTTTATCCCCCTAATAAGAGATAGTAATAAGTTGAAGGCCGATACAAAAACCCGGCCCAATCTGAACTACTCCATAAAGAGTTAACATTTGTATGGGGTAAAATACAAATTTAATAATCGGAGTAGATCCAGAAAAATACGAGAAAAAACACAATCATTCATTTCCGGCGGAAACTGGGAATTTTTGTTTTTTGGTAAAATCTTTAAGTATCATAGGAATAGATTAGGGACTCAAAAATATGAAAAAAATTGTATATGTAATATTGTGTATTGTCGGGTTCAAGCTCAGTGCAACTTAAATATATAAAGCTGCGAATTTTTACAGCAACAAATTGTATGCCATTAGATAGAAAGTAAGTTAAATGCATTTCACTGCCCACTACGGCAGTGAAATGCATCATCAGTAAATTTTTCTCACTGGTTCGCAGCTTAATTAATTTAAGTTGCACTGCGCTTGAACCCGACTGTACACAATATTCATTTACTAAGAGCTCGTTAAATAAAAATCTTTTTTTTTATTTCTCCGTAATTTAAAGTCAATTTAATTTTAATGTTAATTAACAAAATGTTTTCTATCTATATTATAAAATCCCTGTGTTTGTGGTGGGTTTTTTTCATATTTTCCGAAGAGATATAAGGTAAAGCGGGGCTAATGATGTGGCAAAACTCCTTAACACGTATTTTTTTTTTGTCCCTCTACAACGCCTAATTGTCAGAACCCCATCGTTTTGAAAAATATTTGTTTTTGTCGCATAGTGTAAGAGAAAAATTATTTAAGTCAAACTTTAGTTTATAAAATACTGATGATTCCACTTTGAAATACAAAAGTGCTGGTGAAAAAAGAAATAGTTGAAAAGGATTACCTTTTCAATGAGCCCATAAAAGTATTTCTACCTTATATGGTAAAGAAGTTAATCATAAAACCTGATAACAAAAATTTGCAATAAGTGCCATCGGGACTCTTACCTGTAACGAAGTTAGAAAGTTATATTAATTACCTTGTTGAGAAGTAATTCACTGAAACCTAATTACAAAATGTTAGCTCAATTAAAATTTGCTACCGATTTTTAAAAAGAATTGGCGATAAATGCCTACACATTTTTATACCCCTACACACACTGTGGCAGGGTATACTAACTTTGACATAACGTTTGTAACGCCCATAAAGAGGTTGGTTTGGAAAAGTATATATCGATGGTCATACGTTGATACCTTGTAACAGAATTTTCTTTCTTTGAGTTATCTACGTCAAAAAATCTTAGTTAGGAGTTGTCAACGTATGACCTTCGATATATTCTTGATCAGCATCACCTCCTGAACCGATTTAGCCATGCCCGTTTGTGCGATCGTAGTTTTGGAGATATCGACTTGAAACTTTGGGTACACGTTTTTCTCCTCTAAACTTAGATCAAGTTCGAGAATCAGACTAATCTGACGTCCGCGGACCAAAACTTGGGGGGGCTCCCATACAAAAAGCCCAAGAAACGAAAATTTTTAAAGGGTTTTTAAAATTGTTTTATTGCTGTATTCGATTGGAAATGTTTAGAAATAGACTTTTGACATGGTCCGAGGTTCCGAAACCCCATATAAATAGGTCAAAATGAGGCCTTGGTGTATTCGTTTGGAAATCGTTAGAAACGGATTCTGGACGGACCCCTCCAAAACCACTCATCAGTGGGTCGAAATGGGGTTCTAAAGCAAAATTTGTTTATGTTCGAGGTACTTCGAAATGTGTCTTATGGAATGGGGGTATTTAAGCTTCGGCATAGCCAAAAATAGTCCACTCTCTATTTTTTTTATATTTTTACCAGAGTTACATAAAAGTAATAAAAGTGCATAAAAGTACTAAAATTTTTGATTGGTCACTTAAATGGCATGCTTCAATTGATTAAAAGAAAAATGTAAGTACTCTGACCAAAAATTGTAATATTATGTCAAAGTTTTCGTCTACCACGATTTCTTTTTCTCATAACGTAGCCATATCTCCGAATTTAAAAAATGGGATGTACATTGGAGTTTATATTCATGTACATAATGTATAGAATTGGTTCGTTTCTTGACCTAAGCATCATCTCCTTCAATATTATATTGTTAATTCGGGATGCCGGAATTCCAGCTCTGCAGGTCCGCCGCTTAGCAGACATCCGGACAAATAATAGGATCTTGTGTTTAGTATTGCATTATGAAGCCCTGAATAAAATGTAGTGTTAGGTCAAAAAAGTAAACGTGAAGCTGAACAATAGTTAGTCAGCCGACGAGTTGTTACTGCTAAATGTATATTGTAAGCTATGCAATTGCGGAAGTTGAAGTACCTACTTTTCTCGGGTTTTTTTTGTTACTATTTTCCCATATTTTTAAATTGTTGCTAGCTGTGAAATCGTATTCCATTCTGTAATCGTCGATTGATTAAAATGTGGTATTGAGCATATGTTGTAAGCGCATATATGCATGCGCTTACATTCATATGCGAATGTACGAAGGTCACATAAAAGATCAATTAATTTTTATTTGTAATTTTTTTGCTACAATTGGCGAGTTCACATATTATCACATCCACTGGCTATAACTGGTTTAATTGGCTTTTGGTTGTTTATTGTGCAGGTGGATGAGAGATCTGTTTCGCCGTGGTCTACAGGGTCCACTCACAGACGAAGAATTATACCAGCACCGCAAAGACTTGGACAGTGAGCGGGTAACAGATAAATTTAGCAATTTGTGGGAGGACGAACGAAAACGCAAAAATCCCAGCGTAATACGAATAATAGTGCGCGCCTACGGATCAGTATTTATACCGCTCGGAATTCTATATTCTATATGCGAATCAATAACGAAGTCAGTATATACTTGCAGTTAGAATGCCTCACAATATATTTAATTCTCTCTCATTTCTTGTGTTTCAGATCTATTCAGCCTCTGTTTTTGGGCGGTCTTGTTGCGTACTTTGCAACTGGTCAGACGATAATTACCAAGACGGATGCATACTGGTATGCGGGTGGCATCGTGTTGTGTTCCATCGTGCCGGTGCTCACATTCCACCCCTTCATCTTCTACATATTCCAGGTGGGAACGA
The DNA here is from genome assembly GCA_951394025.1 of Heteromyza rotundicornis. Taxonomy (NCBI): domain Eukaryota; kingdom Metazoa; phylum Arthropoda; class Insecta; order Diptera; family Heleomyzidae; genus Heteromyza; species Heteromyza rotundicornis. The sequence goes on from OX596012.1 coordinate 52,242,714, forward strand.
AGATTCGGCTGGCGCTGTCCGGTCTTATCTACCGCAAGTGTTTGCAGATCTCGAAGAGCGCCAGCAACGATGGCTTACGTGCTCGTGCAATTAACATCCTTTCGAATGATCTGGGTCGATTCGATGTGGCACTGTGCTTTCTGCACGATGTGTGGAAGGGGCCATTGGAGTCGCTGGTTATCGGTTACCTAATGTATCGAGAGATTGGCGTGTCGGCCATAATCGGAGTTGCCTTCATGCTTAGCTTCATACCTTTGCAGGCGTGGGCGGCGAAAAAGGCAGCCTACTATCGTCAGAAAACGGCAGAGCGAACTGATCTTCGCGTAAAGCTGATGAACGAGATCATTCAGGGAATTCAGGTGATAAAGATGTATGCCTGGGAAAAGTCCTTCGCTTCGGTGATTGCTGGTGTCCGTCTTAAGGAGGTGCGCGCAATTCGCGGAACCTCATATATTCATGCGGCTCTCAGCTGCACTTCGATGATTTCGCCGCTCTCCGTATTCCTGGCGCTGGTGTCTTACGTCTATTTGGGCGATGAGCTAACGGCAAAACGGGTCTACGTTGTCTCCTCCTACTTCAACATGCTTAACGATTCCATGGTGCACTTCTGGCCGTTGGCGATCACCTTCATAGCAGAGGCCGTTGTTTCGGCACGCCGATGCAAGGAATTCTTGCTTGACGGGGACGAAGCTAAGGCGCCACTTAAGGAGAAAACGGTCAAAAAAGCATCAAAGGCAAATGAGAAGAAAAAAGACGAAGAAACCGTTGGAAAAATATCGACGAAAGCGTTCGAATTGAACGGAAATGTAATGGGGGTGGATGCGACGGAAACGCCACAATTCGAATTCAATCCACTGGCAGAGAAAAAGTGCGTAGTGCTGCGTAATGCTTGTGCGAGTTGGGACAATGATGGTGGCACCGTTAATTCGGCCATTAAGAATTTCGATGTGGAGATTCAGATGAAAACACTGGCAGCAGTGGTCGGGCCGGTCGGCGCCGGAAAATCAACCTTCCTAAACGTGTTGCTTGGCGAAGTTAAAATAGACTCGGGCGCAGTACTTGTTCATGGAAAAGTGTCGTATGCCTCCCAGGAGCCTTGGGTCTTTGAAGGCACCATTCGCGATAATGTTGTCTTCGTTGAGGATTACAACGAGCGACGTTACAAGCGTGTTCTCAAAGTATGTGCGTTGGAGCGCGATTTGGAGCTGCTGCCGCGTGGTGATCTCACAATGGTCGGTGAGCGCGGTGTCAGTTTGAGTGGTGGCCAAAAGGCGCGCGTTAACTTGGCGCGTGCTGTGTATCGTAAGGCGGATATTTACCTCTTGGATGACCCCTTGTCAGCAGTGGACACGCACGTGGGGAAGCACATCTTCGAGCGTTGCATAAAGGACTTCCTCTCCGATAAGATACGAATTCTTGTCACGCATCAGCTTCAGTATCTGTTCGACGTTGAACAACTCCTACTGATGGGCTGCGGCAGCATCGTGGCTCAGGGCAGCTATCAGGAGCTCCAAAAATCGAAACAATTTCAGTTCTTAGCACAGACGACGCACGACGAAAGCGGCGTTGATACGATCAGCATGAGCAGTCACATATCTCGCAGCGATTCAGAGAAAAGCATGGAACAGTACCACCATTTACTGCAGCCCGACGAGCAGCCCGTAGAGGACCTGAACAAAGAGCTACAGGCTGTTGGGTCCGTTAAATTCAGTGTGTATGCCTCCTACTTCAAGGCACTGGAAAGTTCCTTCATTCTGGTTTTGATTGTGGCCTTTTTCATATGCGCACGAGTCATGCTAACTGGCGTCGACTACTTCCTTTCGCGTTGGTGAGTTTCTCTTGAGTTGCGAGTTGCGCTTGTGCGGTTAGTTGAACGTGTCTTATTTACTTTTAGGGTCATTTGGGAGGAAAAGGTGGCGCTGGATGGCCAGCAAGAGGAGGAGGCGGGGGCTCTCAACGACACAATTGCAATTGTGACGCAAAGCGAGGCCGACGACGATGCTAAACGCCAAGAGTTGGTTATCTTTTATTCGATTATTTTGGGCGCTACCATGATCGTTTATGTGCTGCGCACTTTCGGATTCTTCAAGATGTGCCTACGAATCTCTTTGAAGCTGCACGATCGCCTATTCCGCGGCATCACACGCACATCTATGTATTTCTTTAATACCAATTCGTCGGGAAGAATTCTCAATCGCTTTTCCAAGGACATTCGTACGGTGGATGCCGATTTGCCACACACTTTGATGGACTGCCTAAGTGTGAGTCACGCATCTTAATTTCATAGTGAACTTTCTCATCTTAGCTGATAATTTCTAGTTTGCCATTGATGTCTCGGGCGTTCTGATAATTGTGGCCATCGCAAATTATTGGCTGCTTGTGCCCGCTGTAGCGATCGTGATATGTTTGCTGTTAGTGCGATACCTCTATGTGAACACCAGCCGCAGCGTGAAACGCCTCGAAGCTATCTGTAAGTAGCCCATGGCCATGGCCCATTAACACACTTGATTCACTTCGTCTAATATTCGCTCTAACCCACAGCACGCAGTCCGGTTTACTCACTCACCAATCAAACCTTTCAAGGACTCACCACTATACGTGCTCTGGAGGCCGAGGATGCGCTTAAGTCGGAATTCTACGACTACCAAAACGCAAATACCTCTGCTTGGTTTCTGTTCCTTTCGTGTACACGCGCCTTTGCGCTCTGGTCGGATATCATCTGCGTCCTCTACATATCAGCGGTCACCTTCAGTTTCCTCATCTTGGGCAGCGAATTCAATAGTGGTGATGTCGGTTTGGCCATTTTGCACTCGATGACAATGATTGGCATGTGTCAGTGGGGCCTGCGGCAAACAGCCGAATTGGAAAACCAAATGACCAGCGTGGAGCGTGTTCTAGAGTACACGGAACAGCCGCCCGAACCGCCGCTGGGAACACCCGACAAATACAAGCCGAAGGGCGAGTGGCCAAACAAGGGTCGCATCGAGTTTATTAACTTCAAACTCAAATATTCACCCAAGGAGGCGTACGTGCTCAAGGATTTGAACTTCACAATCGAGCAGCGTGAGAAGATTGGCATCGTGGGCCGAACGGGTGCAGGAAAGTCGTCCATAATTCAATCATTGTTCCGCCTGGCGTGTAACGAGGGCATGATACGCATCGATGACGTCGACATTGAGCACATTGGTCTGCACGATTTGCGCAGCAACATCTCCATCATACCGCAGGATCCAGTCCTGTTCTCCGGCACGCTGCGCTACAACTTGGACCCGATGGACAAGCGTACCGATATCGAAATGTGGAACGCACTTGCTGAAGTGGAACTGCGCGCACATGTGTCCACACTGATTGGTGGCCTGAACTGCCGCATGTACGATGGCGGGGCCAATTTCAGTGTGGGTCAACGGCAACTGGTTTGCCTGGCCCGCGCTATACTTCGCAACAACAAGATTCTCATACTAGACGAAGCCACCGCTAACGTTGATCCAGAGTAAGTCTTGAATGGTAGTTCTCTTTGGAATAAAAATTCTATTTGCAATTTCTTCTCTCAGGACGGACAAATTAATTCAGAAGACGATACGAACTAAATTCGCCAATTGCACTGTGCTGACAATTGCCCACCGCCTACACACCGTTATGGATAGTGATCGCGTTTTAGTTATGGATGCTGGTCAGGCGGTAGAACTGGCCCATCCATTCGTATTGCTGCAGCGCCCCGGAGGCTACTTGCGCCAGTTGGTGGACCATACGGGCTTGGCCACCGCTGCGGCCCTGTTTCGAGCGGCAGAAGAGAGTTACCAACTACGAGACGACCACAATGAAACCGGCATCGACGATCTGGACTTGACCGTGGAAATAGATGTGAAGGCATAAGCAAAATTATTCGCTTTCAAATCCATGTGATATTTTTAAGAAGAATTTACTTTTGCTTTCTAAATTCTAACCGATTCGTACTGAATCGAAGCGAGAACAATTATCACGAACATTCAATTAGACTGTCCGTGTATACATTTATAAGCTACATATAATTAAGTAATGTTTACTTATGAGAAGTATTTTTGTACTGCCTGTAATTAGTTTAGAATTTCGAATTTCATAGTGTCACAATATGCATACATACATATATTTTTGTTATATTCAATTTAGCTCACCGTTTAGAAAATTACTAAATATGAACTTTGTGCAATTTATCAAGCAACAAAACTTAAAGTAATCATTGTACTTAAGTAATCAGTGTACTTAAGCACTTAAGCAATCGCCAAAAATGTAATACACACAATTAGTTTTAAATAAAACATTTTTCCAATTCCATATACACATACATAAATTCATGCCATTTCGTTGGGGAGTGCTTCCAACGGAGCACAAAATTATACTTTTGAAATAAAGTGCCTGAAAATATACTACACAAAGAGTCACTACTTAATTACTTAAGAGGCCACTACAATCGAGAGTAGGTTTTGGCCTAGCCTACGAGTAGGTTTTGGCCTACATTGACCCTCTAATTCCCTTATTTATGTTACTTTTTAACCGAAACCAAAAAAAAATGTGCAAAAAATCGATTTAAAGTGGTTAAAAAAAATCGCTAAAATATCGGACTTGTCCTGGTTTGTGCAGTTTTTCAATGTCTATTATTTCATAAAGTTTATTTCACCCAAAGCAATATATAGAAATACGTGCATGTAAAAAGCATGATTTATAGAGGTTTTTTGTAAATGGTCCAGCTCACGGATTACAGTTGCTAGAGCCGAAATATTTTGAGAATCACCATAAAATAGACCAAAGTACATTTCCAGGGGGTTACCCGGGCCACTTTTTATTTGTCCATACAACGTGAGGCGGTTTAGTGTACAAGACCGTACGAGCAGTTCTCGAAAATAGCTAATATTGTAGTAGCAAAAAAAAACATGTCCAAGGATTTAAACTAAAGAAGAATTTACCACACAACTATGTATTATGAACTTATAAGACCATACCGAAATTAAATCAGGTGTCACCAATGATATACTACAACACGAGCTAAAAATTAGGGATATGACAGAGTATCCACATGAGATCCCCATAAAAGCTCTCCCAATATAAAATTTAACACTATCATGCGGATTCTCCGTCACATCCCTACTAAAAATGCCATCCGTTCAAGAAGAAATACAAAAGAACAAAATCAACAGAGCGACTTAAAATACATCCAAACACTACACAGAGAGAACTGTTTGAAGGAATTGTGTATTATAGTCATAATATTAATCCATGAATTAAAATAACATAATTTAAAATTTTTAGTCATGATTAATGACTTTGATGTTACATTCAGCGTTGGTATTTATGACTAAAATCAATTCAATTATGATTTTTTATCAATGGATCAATATTGTGATTATAATACACAATTCCTGCCAACAGTTCTCTCCGTGTAGAGCAACTAAACTATTGGCATCTCGTCGGAGGGGGTAGGAGACTTGAAATATTCGCACCTACTGAATTATTAGTTACTATCTTACTTAAAAATGCATGTGAAACCAAAATGCATTCTGCAATGTCCACGAATTAATTAGGAAAATATTGTTATTCGCACTGCTAATTTTTCATTATAAATTGATCGCAAATAGAGTAAAGTTTAAATAAAAAATTGTGTAATCGTTTTCAATCATATTATAGTCCCTACTCGTGGTACTTCTTCGAAAATTGTTTGTTTTGTCCTAAGATGTAGGTAACTCTCCACTTACTTAAAATATGCCAATTGTCCATGAAACAGTAAAATATAAGCTTTCAATTTGATCGTTTCCATATAACTGAAAAATTAAAAAAAAATCACACACACATACGATAAGTTGGCGATTTGGTGACTATACATGTACTTACAAATTAAACTACCACTTAAGTTATTTAACAACACTTCGAGTGCTTTCAAATCGATTAATCATCGTTGATCGATTTTTATTGTCAATGGATCAATTCTTGTTGCCATTCAACTGTTGCCTCCACCATAGAATACATAAACATTCGTACACAAAAGTTAATATTTTAATTGCTGACTGATTGCATGTTTACAGAACGTAATCAAAGCTAATGTAGCACATATCGGAATTTCACAACTAATACAGTGCATGGGTTCCTACTCAAATCTATTTATTTTGGTTAAACAACTGGCCACATGTCTATGATAATCGGGGCCCATAAATTTGCAGATATTCGCCATGTTGACTAGAAATGGTGAACAAGAAGAGCAACTGTAATCGTGCTCAAGAGCTGACGATAAGATATCGAAGCCGAGACGGCACTAATTTCTAAATATGGAATCCTTAATATTGCTCAATGAAATCACAGAGAATACATATTCTCTATTCTTACCAATACCACATTTGGCGAGAGTGTTGTATGTTCCGTCGATGCGTATCTGCTGTCAATGAGGATTTAGATAAAACAGTTAGTTTGTCAGTTAGTCCGGACAGCATCGGATAGGTTCGTATCTAATTATTTTTTTCTTTTTCATAGTAGGAACAACAAATTTCAATTGTTAATTTATAACGGCGACTTCGACGAAATTCATTTCAATAAAAATCAGCATATTTGCGCAAACCAACTCATTCCGTAATTGGATTTCAGTCCGAACAGTGTTGACGGGACTGAATTAGAAGTGGACATTACACACGTGTACTTTTTAAATTTAATATTAAAAATATCGATAAAGTGTAATGCAAAAGTATACGAAATGAACGCGCAAAAAGAGACTAAGGACACACGTCAAAGCAATCCAATCTTGGAAGCAAACTTTCTATCGAAATGGTTTTTTTGGTGTGTATTTTCTAGAAATATTCTGAAAAATAATTCTTAAAAAAGTATCAAAAGAGTAAAATTTAAACATCAATAAAAGCTTTGATTTAATAAATTTACAAAAAAAATTTTTTTTTAATTTTTTATTTAAAAAAATTTGGAATCAAATGGCAAAAAATATAAATTTTCTACAGTGTGGTTTAAAAATTTAAATTTCCAAATATTATTTTTTTTTAAAATTTTTTATTCAAAGTATGTTTTCGAAAAAATTCTAAGTGTCGTTGCCTTTTTTAATATTTATGCATTTTTCTATGCTCACTTACCAGCCAATACAGCGTAAAAAATACACATTTTTTAATTCACTCTAATTTAAAAAAAAAACTTTTCAAAAGATGTGCACAACGGAAATAATATATAAATAAAAATATCTTGGGACATTTAAAACGTCAAAATAGCAATTTCTGCTGAACACAACATTTCATCCCAGAATTAAGCCAAGAGTTTCACTTTTGGCCGAATTCACAGTGCTTAGTTAACTGATTCCGACGCAGATTTCTCACTATTTCGCAAATTCAATCATTTGTTAAACCACCGAATTCCTGGTCTACACAACAGCTAATCGAATCATTAGCCAACTAAACGCTGTGAATTCGTCACTTTGTCAAACAGTGTTATCAATTATGTAGACACTTTACCAAAATTATCTCGGTCCAATAAAAAAAACTTTTCTAAAGAAGAGCATTTGTAATTTCTCTGAAAATAACATTTGTTTGGAGAATGGACGCCAGAAACCAGATATTACTAGTTATATGAAAACACTTCGTCTGCGTTTCTGTCTTAGATTAGCCACTTGACGTGTTCAATAGTTTTTAATATTAGAAGAAATCACAGACGATAAGAAGTATGATAATAAGACCGATACCCTATAATAGACAAATCGGTTTCATTTGTTCGTTCTGTTACGTAATACTATGTATAAGAGTTAACATTACAGAAGTTAGTTGAAAATAATTATTTGCGTGTCGAAAAAGCTTAGGTTAGAGTAGCGGCGACTTGCGTCATACAGACCAACTAGGTCTGCTGCTCTATGTGAATTACTCATAGTTTTGCACTCCTCTCTGTTTTTTTTAGCCCGCCCGTATAATCTCCTACACGCAAATACTTTTTTTTATTAAGTTACTCCATTCATTTTTCGCATTGGCAAAGGTCTCGAATGAGAATTAATTGACCAATTGTTAAACAATCAAATCGCCATGATGGATTTTAGAAAAACAATGGCGTCCTAAACAGCAAATATTTTGATTTTGAGAGTAAATGAGTGAACAAGTTTTTTCGTCGTCCTTATCTGAGTAGTAAATCTGATAGAGGTTTGTTGATGGAAAGAGTTTCCATTGTTTGGTTTTGATTTCAATTTATAATTTACGACATTTTAAGGAAATTCTTGATTTCTTCAGACTGCCTGTTGAACTTGAACTCAAGAGTTGGTAATTTTAAGTTTTTTTTTATGGCAAGCCACATATTAGAGATAGCTTTTCTTTACCACACTGAGACGCTTCAGATGATAAGAATGTTGACGTTTTTTTTGTTGACACTTTTGTACTTTAAATCGCCCATCAATTTATGAATGTGCCATAAATTTTGTTTTTATGGAATGATAGTAGCATGCTAATGGCGGAATGTTATGTGGGATAAAATGTGCCATTCAGACCCGTCATGTCTTGCGACAGTGGATTAGTTGGACTGACCACGCGTTTCCGTTGGTAAACATTGCACAAAATCTGATCATTTGTTTTCTTTTGATGTATTATTCAGGTGGACTCGCGAGACTTTTCGGAAAGGCTATCGCGAGCAATTGGAACCAAAAGATCTCTACGCTCACATACCCAGCATGGATAGCAAACATGTTTCGTTTTCTCTAATTACGTATTGGGAGATCGAGGTACGCCGAAAACGGCCAAATCTTTTGCATATGATATTTCGTGCCTTCGGCTGGAAGTTCGTGCCCATTTGCCTCTTGTACTCTATTTTGGAAATCTCAATTCAGTAAGCATCGTCATCGCTCAACATTTTCAATAAGAATTGCAGCACTTAATGAGAAACTTTAATTGACAGTGCTTTGCAGCCTCAATGCCTGGGCAAATTGGTGGGCTACTTTTCCGAGGGACAAACAGACATATCGAAGAATGATGCATATCTCTACGCCACGGGTATCGTCCTGTGTTCGCTCGTGTCCACACTATGCTTTCATCCATTTATGTTTTATCTTTTCGAAATTGGCACAAAAATACGACTGGCCTGTACCGGCTTGGTGTATCGAAAGTGTTTGAGAGCGTCGGTAACAACCGATAACAGTGGCATGGGTGGCTTTGCTATTTCAGTCGTTGCTACGGATCTGCCGCAGTTCGATGTAACGTTCTACTTCTTTCACGATCTGTGGAAGGGGCCTGTAGAGGCAATCCTTTTCGGGTATATTATGTATAGGGAAATTGGCTGGCCCGCCATCGTAGGAATTGCAGCTATCGTCTTGCTTATACCGCTGCAAGCATGGGCAGCGAAGGCCGCTGCACACTACCGGAACCAGTCGTCCGAGTTTGGTGACGATCGAGTCAAGTTGATGAACGAGATTATCACCGCCATTCAGGTTATTAAGATGTACGCGTGGGAGAAATCATTCGCCAAACTGATAGCCTTTATGAGGAAGAAGGAGGTCAAAGCCCTGCGCGGCTCCATGCATATTTATGCAGCGTTGCAGTGCACCAGCATGATATCGAAGTTTAGTTTGTTCCTCAGTTTGGTGACTTATGTCTATACGGGTGAAGTGGTCACTGCAAGGAAGGTTTTCGTAGTCTCCTCGTACTACAATGTATTGAACGATTCGCTGCTGCACTACTGGCCCCTTGCCATCACAACATGGGCTGAGACCGTCGTGTGTGCTAGACGTGTCGTCGCCTTTCTAATGCAGAGCGAGGATCCAGCCGATGGTGGCATTGAAAATTTCAACGTCGAAGAAGAGGAGAAGGGAAACTTCTGTGGCAGGATGCATAATCCGCGCGCCATCAAAAAGGGAGTGCATCTGCAAAATCTGTCAGCAAGTTGGGACAAAGTGGAGTCGGAGAAACGACGTCGTCACATCAAGGACATTAGTTTCCTCATACGCGAGAATCAGTTCGTGGGCATCATTGGAAACGTGGGTTCGGGCAAGACAACCCTGCTCAACGCTATTCTTGGAGAGCTGGAAATTCTGCAGGGCAATGTGGAGGTGAACGGCGTGGTTAGTTATGCGCCGCAGCAAGCTTGGATTTTCGAGGCTAGTATACGCGACAACATCGTGTTTGTGGACAAGTACGACGAACAGCGCTACAATGGGGTGGTGCGTGCCTGCCAACTAGAGCGCGACATACAACTGCTGCCGTACGGTGATTCGACAATCGTCGGCGAACGCGGTACTAGTTTGAGTGGCGGCCAGAAGGCACGCATAAGTTTAGCCCGTGCCGTTTACAGACACGCCGATGTGTATATTTTCGATGATCCTCTGTCCGCCGTGGACGCACATGTGGGCAAACTGTTGCTGGACAAATGTTTCTTGCAATTTCTCAGCGATAAAATTCGAATATTGGTCACCCATCATGTGCAGCATTTGAAACAGGCCGATCACCTCATTCTGATGGAGAATGGCTCGAGTGAAATGCAAGGCACCTATAGTGAGCTGAAGACTACAATACGCTTCCGGGTTCATCTGGACGTGGATGATGACTCGAATGTCAAACTTCATCACACCGATAGTATTGTGGCCACTGAAAAGGAGGCTGAGGTGGAGAAAATTACGGCCATGGACGGAGGTGAAGACCGCAAGGAGCAGCAAATGCAGGGTTCGGTGAAGCTTGAAACGTATATGGCGTATTTGTTCGCTCTGCGCTTGCCATGGGTGATCTTGGCAATATTTTTGCTCTTCATTGTGGCCAGAGCATGTGAAGCTGCTATGGACATATTTATATCACGATGGTAAGTGCCCCAAAAGTACCAATGCAATGGAAATAAGTTAATTTGTAAATACCACTTTTCACAGGGCCACGTGGGAGGAGACCCTACCCATGGACCATGAGTCGATTGGTGAATATTCAGGAAAGCGTGAGCAGATGTTGATTACATACACAGCTTTCATAATTTGCACTTTGGCATTGTATATCCTGAGGACATTCGGATTCTTCTATATGGGCCTGAAGATTTCTCTGCGTCTGCATGACGGCCTTTTCGATGGGGTCATACGCGCTTACATGTCCTTTTTCGACCACAACTCGTCCGGTCGAATTCTAAACCGATTCTCCGGCGTCATGAACAGTGTCGATGTTGCCTTACCACAGTCGATGTTGGATTCAATAGACGTGAGTTGCAATGGTTGTAAGTGGTTTCAAATTCACAAATATTCCGTTTCATCTTAGTTTCTCGTCAATGCGGTGGCCGTCTTGGTGATTGTGGCAATTGCAAACTATTGGCTGGTGGTACCTGCGATCGTTATGATTGGTCTACTGTATTTGTGTCGTGGTCTCTACATTGGAGCCAGCCGCAGTCTGAAGCGTATTGAGAGCATGAGTGAGTTACTTAAGTCTAAACAAGGCCCACAAGACTTTTAACATTTGACATTTTTTAACCAGCTCGCGGTCCGGTGTACTCCCACATAAATCAAACCTTCCACGGTCTGACTACAATACGTGCGATGAATGCTACGGGCCAACTGGAGAAGGAGTTCCACCATCACCAGAACAACAACACTTCCGCTTTGTACCTGTTCGCGACTACTAATCGGGCTTTTGCCTTCTGGACCGATCTCATTTGCGTGCTGTATATATTGGCTGTCACGTTTAGTTTTCTGCTCATCAACCGCAGCTATTACAGCGGTGATGTGGGTCTGGCTATAACCCAGTCAATGACGCTGGTTTTGATGTGCCAGTGGGGAATGCGGCAAACCTCTGAAATGGAGAATAACATGACCTGTGTCGAGCGCATAATTGAATACATCGATACGCCGCCAGAATCATCCATCGAAACAGATCCAAGCATAGGTCTTCCAGCGGATTGGCCCAGTTCGGGGTGTTTGGCCTTCAACGAAGTGCGTCTGCGTTATACCGAGAAGGGTGACTGCATATTGAAGGGTTTGAATTTTTCGATACGTTCCAAGGAGAAGATTGGTATCGTAGGGCGTACGGGCGCCGGCAAGTCATCCATCATACAGGCTATTTTCCGTCTGGCCATTAACGAAGGAGTCATCGACATCGATGGCTATGATATTGCCAAACTGGGATTACGCGACTTACGCAGTCGAATTTCCATTATTCCACAAGAGGCTGTCTTGTTTTCGGGAACAATGCGCTACAATTTGGATCCGTTCGAGGAGAAAAGTGATGAGGAAATATGGAATGCCTTGGAGGATGTGAAATTAAAAGCGTATATAGCGACTTTGGAAGGCGGCCTCGATTGTCGCATGCACGATGGAGGTTCCAATTTCAGTATGGGTCAGCGACAACTGGTATGCCTGGCACGTGCAATATTGCGAAATAACAAAATACTCATTATGGACGAGGTCACAGCTAATGTGGATCCTGAGTAAGTATATCTTTATACCCTGCACACTAGTGTCCAAGGCAATATTGTTTTTATCACATTGTTTGTAATGCCCATAAGAAGTCGTGGCCGGTATGTAAATCTATATATATTACGGATCAGCATCGCCTCTTGAATCGATCTAGCTATGTCAGTCTGTCCGCCTTTCACACGATAACTTTTTGCTACTATTTGGGCGATATTGAAAATGGCAATTTCGGATAAAAAACCACGCCTACCTCCCATACAAATTCTCTTACTAGCTTTCACTTAATTCCATTTTAGGACCGACAAGTTAATTCAGGAGACAATACAGACCAAATTCGGGGCCTGCACCGTTTTGACAATAGCGCATCGCCTGCACACGGTCATGGACAATGATCGCGTTCTCGTCATGTCTGCGGGTTCCATCGTAGAGTTGGGGCATCCGTGGGAGCTGCTTCAGCAAAAAGATGGCTATTTACATCGATTGGTGGAAAAGACTGGTAGTGGCACTTCCAAGCACTTGAAGCTAATGGCCGAGGAGAGCTACAGAAAACGTGTCACCAATAAGAAATCCATTTAATGTATGAACACGAAACGATTTTTATTATTTTTTTTTTTTGCTGCATTCAAACAGATTTTTGTTTTTAGTAGAGTTAAGTCATTTAGAGAGAATATGGATTACGAGTGCAGCAGATACATATGTTATAGTGAAAAAGATTTTAAATTAAGTTAATTTATTGTACAAACCTTTTAATTTAAGTGCATTTAATAATAAAAAAAAAAAGTGGAACTCACCTCAAATAGAAATTAAAGATGTCCTTTGATTGGTTCCATCTTTCTTTGCTCACTGAAGACAATGGAATTCTCAACGGATTTTTAGAAAACTCAACTGTGAAATTGGACTAGACTCATTACAACGTGCGAGCTTGATGCCAACCTTCAGCTTTTAAATCGGAGTAATTCGTATTGCGATACAGAGTAATACAATGCATTGTCAGTAACTGTTAATACCTACTTGTGAGGTCCCTGCGAAATGAAACACATTGGAACTTTGTTTTTTTTTTTTATAAGTTATGGTAATGTAATTTAGTTTAGTAAAATTGTTTTAAATATAAATTGTTGTTTCATTGTTATCATGTCATCATGTTCGTAGCAGATCGCAACGCATGTGCAGGCGATACATGCATCGCAACACATGCACTTGAATGTGCAGAGTCTGTCTGCTGTTTGATTTTGCTTATGGTTTTATTTTCATAATATGGCTGCGTTTCTGTTATTATTGTTATAACAAAGCTTATTTGTTTTGAATTTTTGTTTTTGTTTTTGTTTTGTTTTGCTTTTCTTTTGTTTGGATATAATGTTAAAATAATTTCTTGTGTACACACATAAGAGTGTGCGCAGGTTAATATGCCGAGCTTAATTAGTTGAATTGAATTCATATCGTTTAAGTTGAAATAATTATAATTCATAATAATAGTATTTAATGTACGATTTAGGTTATCGTGTATGTAATTTTTTTTTTGTGTTGTTTTTTTTTTATAAAGTTTTCATTGGATTGGTTTTGCATTAAGCGTTTGCAGCATTCTTCTGCGGCTTCTGCTTCACATAAGAGGTACATATATATTAATAATGTAAATACATAGGTATGTATGAATGTGGTAACACAACAGAACAACGGAAACTCAACTGGAGCTAAGAATAAGATTTGATTTTTGTTCTTATTGTTGTTATTGTTGTTATTGGTGTTGTTGTGGATTTAGATAACATTGCATGACCGATAAAGCATACATATATGTACTTATATATGCCTACACGTGTTCAGTAGATGCATATATGCATATATGTTGGCTTTCAGTTCTAGCAGTGATTCATGTATCATCATTCAATATATCGTATGTATAGTAAGATTGGTACATAGTTCATATAAAAATCGTTTTAATTTTGTTGTAAAGTGTAAATGAATTTTTACATAGAATGCTAGTAAATATATATATATTATATAAAGTAAATAAAGCATTTTCTTTTTTTTTTATATTTTTTTCATCATTATTTTTCGTTTAGCTAAAGTAGAATTGCGCTTTTACTAATGTTTAAAATCACGAATAAAATAATAATTGTTTTTGTTTTTTTTTTTGTTTTTCTTTTTGTGTTAAACTGGAAACTACTTAATTGCAATTTGTTCTAAGTTCATCTTCCAAGCTCAGCCTTCGCTTAAAACAAGACAATTTCGGAGTTCTTCCCCAAACTCCAAGAACCGATTTGTTTTGTTCGTTGGCATTCCCTGTTGAATGGAGTTAGGACAAACCGTACATTTATGAAGGTTTCTCTAATTCAATTATTTCTCTAGTAAAGAAGGTTAACTACAACGCTGCACGTCATGCAATAGGCGGATTTCAAATGTAATTATTAATTTCATTTTACATACTATTTGGGGTTTGCCTTTTCCTAAGAAAGATACGAGTGTGTATCATCATTTTATTATTTACTCTTTTGCAGTGTTTCGTTGCATTTTTTTTTTGTTGTTTCTTTTTTTTTTAACCTAAATGTAGTGGTTTATTTTTTATATATAACGTTTATTATTTTACTTTTTTAAATTTAAAATTAAGCTTTTGAATTTGTATTTTCTTGTTTTGGTTTTTGTTTTTGTTTGGTTTTGTTTTGTTTTGTTTTGTTTTATTTTGTTTTCTTTTATTTCATCTCTCACAGTTAAGCTTTATTGATTGAGCACAAAAAGCAATTTAAATTTTTTTCTTTTGGTTTTGGTTTTGATAAATTTTAAAATAAGTCACTATTTTATTATTTGAAATAACGGTTCTTTATGGTGTTTACGTGTGGATGGTTTATTAATTAAATGTGTTGTGTGTGTGTGTGTGTGTGTGTGATTGTATATTTAACTGAATGTTAAACTCAACTTCAATTGCACATTCACTCGAATCAAGTGGCTCGACATGCCCTAATTCAATATCTGTGACTCGTCGGTCCTTCGTTCGTCGAATTCAAGATTTAAATGTGTTCTAGCAATTATTGTCAAAAGTTAGTTGGTGTGTACTTTTAACATAATAGTGCCCAATTGCCGAACTAACTTGGATGTTGGTAAGTATTTAAACTTGAAAAGCGATACAATCGTCGTTTCACCATGCGCCATGTCCCTCCCATTCGAGTGGATTTCAAGTGATTGACTTCAAAAAACGTTCTCCAACGAAATTTGCAATGTTCAGCAGAAAATCTTCCCCAATTTTTTGCTAAACTCTTAGAAATTCTTTTGGTTGTTGTGGTAGAAATGAAATCTGTTTCGATTTCAATGTTTTTATGCAAAATTGTGCGTTTAGTTGAACCTAAAAGAGAGTGTACATATGTGAGTGCGCGTCTGTATATTTAACCTTTTTTTTGTTTTTTTTATTTTATTATTTTTGTAATAATATTATTTGAAAATTAGATTAAAGATAAAATGAGTTGCTATTTTTTTTGTATTTGATTGTTGTACATTCTTGATAGTTTAAGTGTTCTCATTAAAATTTTTGGTTTTGGTTTTTATTTCTATTTTATTTTATATTGTTTTTATTTTTATTTTTTGTAAATATTGTGGACGTTCTTTATAAAAATATGCGAAGATTGCTTGAGGGTTTTTAAATTAGTTGTTAATAAGTGCAGGTAAAGAAGTTCTTGTGATACGATTAATATTTTGTTTCGAACGTAAATGTATGATTAAGTTTGAAATTCTTTCTTTTAATCGGTACTCTATTATAAAATGTTTTTTTTATTCATTTCTTAACTATGTTTTGTTTTCCTTTTTTTTTACAAGAAATTACTTAATAGCCTTACCTTAGTGCAGAGACGAGGTAATTCAAGTGATGGACAAACCTCTGCCAAAAACATGAAAAGCAATTAACTAAAGACAAAATTTTCAAGCTCAATGTCAACAGTGTGGCCAGGTGGGGTCGTGGTATCGAATGTGAAAAATGACCCTGTGAGTTCTTTGAAATTAGCCATTTTTCATCGACACCCCGATAAATAATATGAAAACAAAAAGTTACACAAAGCCAAGAATTATACCGCAAACCCTTGGATCCGTCAATCGAATTAAAGTTTCTCTGAAAGTACAGCAAGGCCCTTAAAGTCTCTCTGTGTTATCTATACCCTTAAAGGCCTCTTTATTTTTGATCAATCCAATTTATGGCTATCTAGGTTATAGACTTTTTAAGAAAGTAAAATTCACTTGGTAAACCGTCTATATGGCAAGACAGAGCTGACGTGGTTGCATGTGTCACCTCCAAACTGCATATCGACAAAATGTCCCAATCTGGCCAAGGGCTCGGGCATTCGCTTAAACTTGTGTTTGTACCTGGTCGCACTGTTAGCAATTACTACTCCAAAACTTTGTTATACTCTGCATTGCGAACTCAAAAAATACGAACTTTGTACGTTGTCTGGCATGCTTTCTACTACATTTATTAAGTAAGTAACTGCTTACTAATCTTTTACGCTGTCCTCTTTCTATTTTAATGTTAGTCTAGTTTTTTCTATCGAAATGATTCCCTAATTTTTTTTTTTTTATTTTTTCAAATAATCATAGTAATTAAATGTCAATTTAAGTTTTAAAAGTGCACAGATGGCGCTTGCGTACATTCATGAAAAAGAGATCGAATCGCTTTTGAAACTCATATTTTTGATTAGAAAATATGGTCCCGAGGTTGGTTTTAATGTAAATTTTAATGCTTGTGAAATTGTAATATTTGGTTTTGTTTCTTGCCTATTTCTCGTAAGCTACTTAAAAACTTAGACGCTAGTTGTCAATTAAAGTTTTGTTTAATTTGTTTAATTTGTTTAATTCTTTGTTGTTGTTGTTAGAGAGTTTTCGCATGAGCTGCTATCTATCCTTGACTACTATAATGGGTATGTGTAGTTTCATGTTAGGAGAGTGTATCATCGTTCGAGTTTGACGGAATGTCATTTTGGTAACGCTTAAGTTTAAGAGAGTATAGCCATATTTTCGAAATGCGCATATATATTCGTTATTTGTATTAAGTATCATTTAATCCTAGATATATATTGTACGCTTACACACTAGTTTTTATAAATATACTCAAGCTTAGTAATATTTCTTCTTCTTGTTTTAATCAATTTGCTATATTTTATTGGATTACATTTATTAAGTTTGAATGTGAAACAAGTATTTATGTTCTTGTAAGTGTAAGTGTCTTGCACTTCATTTGTTAGTGTGTTAGTGTGGTAGATTGTTTCTTAAACGTTTGATAAAAATTAATTAACAACAAAAGCTTCTTGTTTTATTTGTTTTTTTTTGTTCTTTTCGTTAGGAATAAATGAATTTGTTATGCAAGGTTTTTTTTGGATTTTTTAATTTTTTTTTTGTATTTTTCTTTGTATATTTATATTAGCGACTTTTTTTTGCTTACGCACTATTTAATTTCTTGTTGGTTTTTAAATCGTTTGAAAAAATTGTTCTAATGATTGAAATATATTTTGCATTTAATTGGTTTATAGCGTAGTTTTGTGGTTTTTTGTGTGCATTTAAATAGAGTTTTGTTAAAAATTTCTTTAAAGCATTTTTCATTTATTGATTATTTTGCTAGATTTTTTGTTAAAAGTATTTATGCTTATTTTTCCGGTTCGATTATTTCGACCGTGACGCTCTCAGCCGCCGGGTTCGCGGTGATGTTGGTTGACTGAGGCTGTGCTTGTTGCTGCTGCTGTTGATGGTGGTGGTGTTGTTGGTGTGCGGAGCCCTTGCGCTCGTGGTGGCTGTTCACAACGTTACCGGGCGCCACAGAATTGCTGCGTGTGGAACGTAGCGAAGTGGCGGAGGCATTGCTGCCATTGCCATGAGAACTGGAGCGCGAGCCTAATAGACAAAAGCACAGTTTATATGCAAATTTTCATAAACAGTTTTGAAATACACTGCACTGTACATACAAAAAAAAAAGGTCATGAAGCTCTTCAAACCTTTCACGGTTTGGGTAATAACATAAAAAACGCTTCTTTTTTATAAGCACCTACAACTTCGTATAAATCAAAGGAAATATTGCCAACGATTTTATGAAGCGTTAAAAGCAAAATTGTTCGAACCCCATTGTCATCAATATCACGAACTGACTTAACTCCTATTTATTTCCCCATGGTGTGGGTTGGACATTTGCTTCAACATTTAAATGCTTCATATGCACTTGTGCTTTAAACTATATAGCGTTCTTTATGTTCTTACCATCCGTTCGTATTGCTAAAGCACTTCGAAAATTCTTTGTATCTATGAAATTAGGATAGCAAAATGATTTGACTGTTGAAGAAGATGTATTGAAATATATTCTGATTTGGAAATAGTAAGAGATTTCATGATAGCCTTTGTTACAGAATTTTTCTGGCAATGAATGGGAATGACAAAGCAATGATAGGTCTTGTCACCTCCTATTTAGGTTATAACAATTTCAATGACTCACACTAAACTCACCACACTGTTGTCATAGTATTTGTCACTGTCAAGTTGGTAGAATAACGGTGTTTTTACACTACTGTACTGGTAATACTGTAAAATTTAAAATATTTTCATTGAGGGAAATTTATTACACAACCCAACCAGATTTTGCTCCATAATCTGAACTTAACTTTTCTTAAAGGCTTTTAAACAAGAAGGCGTTCTATCACTTGAGGTTTTTGGGAAATTCTGGTCAATGCAGAATTACTCTATCTCGTCTAGCTTTTTAAAATTTAATTCTTAACAAAAAACTATAAGGGAGTCTCATACGGGTCATAAAGTCATATTGTTGTAAAAATATACAATAGTCCTAAAAATGTTGATGTTTTTTTCTATACAAAAAATTTTACGACCAATATGTAACCTGTGTTTTGTATTAAATCCGCTGTCAAATTTATTTATTCTTTATTTTTTCGATCAGCTTTAATTTTCCTTGCTTTATTTTTGCGATCAGCTGATGTATGTAGAAATAACACATTGAAATATGACAGGGTGCTCAGAAATGTCATTTTTTTCAAATATGATTGTACGCCATAGGACTTTATGAGACCTTTGTGAACTCCCTTTATATAATCAAAAATTTCAGTACTTTTTTGGAAATCGACATCGCAAATTTACAACCTATAGCTTATTTCAAAGGAAAATCATAACACCAAACGACTACATACACGCAGAGAAAAAACATGGTTGACCCAATCATATTTTAAGGGGAACATATTATGATTGGCGAAATGATTGCACCAACCATCCACATGATTGGAAACTGAAAATGTACATGGTTGCAGCCAAAATGTACATGATTGGAAAATAAAAATGTACATGGTTGCAGCCAAAATGTAGATGATGGTTACAATCATGTAAACCAATTTTTAGTTAACTTTTAATTAAATTTCAATATCTACTTTTTAATTATTTTAAATTATATTATTAATATTTCAATGTAATATTAGTTGATTGTTATATTATATTAAAGAAAAAAAGTTCATATACATTTTTCTTTACTTACTTACGTTTGGCCGTGCCGAGATTTGAACCCGGGATTCTTGGGTTGCTGACGAAGCGCGTTAGCATGTTTAGCTATTACTGCCTTGCATTTATTATGTTCTAAATCCATACATATACTAATCATATGACATTTTCGTGAGTATTCATTCAGGCCAACCATTATATGATTGTCATTATCATTATTGAATATCCAATCATGTTAATTATTGCCTGCATCATATTATGATTTCTGAAATCATTCGCTTTGTCACCCCAACCATAAATGCTCGCTACAATCATAATATTATTGTAGTAAAAAATGTATGATCTCTGCGATCATGCTCCAACCATGTTTTTTCTCTGCGTGTAACTACATCCCAAATTTGTTGACGCTGTCATCCTGTATTCCTTAAAAACCCTGACGTGAGAACGTCATCTAGTTCAGAGTTAAAAATCCTTTAAGAAAAATTAAATTTGGTTTTTGGAGCCTCAAAACGATCAAATTTTGCAGGGTTGTGTTAGTGGACACTTAACTATTTTATTCTGTGAAAATCTCTATGCAATCTTTCAACTCTTTTTAATGTAGAAGTTCATGTTTTCGAAGTGCTTATTTTAGCATTATACTCGTATGTATATTCTACGAACATCATACACTTGAAAATAGATTTTGGATTTTATAGCACACATAACACTAGCTAACAAATACCAATTTCTTGTTTCCGTTGAGCGATTTGAAAACATTTTTAAAACTTTTTTCAACTGAATTGCAATTTTGAATAATTAACATTTTTTTGTTGGAGCATATTTCCACAACCGGTGTATGAAAAATGTAGGGTCACTTATCATGTTTAGAAAAATGGTTTAGAAATTGGTAAAATCGCTTGACGGAAAACATCTGTCAGCTAGCGTGGTGTAATTAGTAAATAATGCGAAACTATATAAGCATTTACGTTGTTTAAGCCCATTGAATAAATAATCGTGGAGACTCTTTTAATGGAGGCTCTACAAAACAAAAACCAGTAATAAATAAATACGTCAAGAGTGCACAAATGCGTTCAAAATATAATGGGGCAAAACTACAACATAATCACTAAAAACAAGTTATGTAATATGAAATTTGTTTTTTGCAAAAAAATTATAATTGAAGTAAATTATAAAAAAAAAGAATTGTCAAGTGTTTGTGTAGTTGACGACAGCTTTGGTCTTTGGTAGGGATAGCAATTGTGAAAAAGTGAAACAGAGGACCAGAAGAAGAACTTTAGAATATGAATAAACGATCACGAATTTTCCAATTCGTAGTATAGAGAACGCGTGGAGATTCTTGTAGTGCGAACTTACTCCCAGGTCGCCTCCAAGACGTAGAGAATCCGGAGCCTACGTTTTGTAGTGTAAAATCAAAGTAAATATAATACCAAGTACATATGTAACGTATTGATGGAGATATCGATACCAACAACTGGCTTTCGAGAGCATTTTTTCTGTATATTTACGTAGAAGTGTGCACGTTTGAGAATTCGTACAACAAATGTAATTCCCAGTGAATCATGATTGACGTCTTTAAAAGTAATTCTGCATGGTTATATTTTTTCCGGCTGATTTAACTCAAATCCGATCGATTTCCGTGAGATATTTTAAGGCATCAAGGAAAAGAACCAGTCACTGTGATGGTTGGAAGTTAGAATCAACCATTTCGTTCAGGCAGTTATATTCGTGGATATGATTGTGTTTCGGATAGTGGGGTGTGTGTGTGGTATGTGTGTGTGGTTGTGTGTGTGTTTCACAGAGGATAGCATAGAAGTACTACAACCGCTACAAATATAACAGGACGTTTACCACTAAAATGTTATTATTATTATTATCAGCAACTACAACGAATACGAAAGTAACACGAACTAAGGAGTTAACGGTTTAGAATGGATGAAGAAGAAGAAGTGGTACCTCAACCGGAGAATGGCCCCGCTCGTCTCCGGTGGACTATGTGAAACGATGGCAGGCAGTTTAAAACTTATTCGTTTTAATGCCAACCGGCGGCGGTGCGGCCAGGGACATGCTGCAGGCAGTGCCTGCGCCCGGGTTGGATACGTATGTGGTCGTCGTCGTGGTGTTATCGTGGTCGGCGGCAGCACTTGTTGATGGCGATGATGAAGGCGGCACCACAGCAGAATGTGTATGCGTGTGTGGGGCATGCGTGTGGGGGTGGTGAGGGTGTTCGAGCAGTCGAGAGCAATTTGAGACATCGCTAACGCGTGAATCACTCGAGCGTGTATTGCTCTTCGAACGGGTCATTCGGCCTGGAGACGGGTGGATGCGAGGTGCGTACGGGGCGCGGGTCGGGCGAGAAGGAAACACATGTGAGTTTTTTTTTTTCATTTTTGTTTTTGTAAAAACGAATTAAGATAAAAGAAACGTAAAATGTTAACAGAAAGATAAATTATAGAATTTGCATTTGGAATTCCGATTAAATTGTACAACGAGAGGTCAGAGGGTTCTAAAAACCAGCACTGCACTGAATATGCGGCCACAATCACACAAATCAAATGATGTTCACTGCCAAAAGCCGCGAGCCAACAAAAGCGATTGGACTTTATTGCCGCGGCGGAAAAAAATTCGAAATATTTAATAATTGTTGGAGTGCTGTTGACAAAAAGTTTGCATTGTTTACTTATCTCTTTGGTATAATGTTTATTTGTGAATTAAAATATATTATATTGTAAATCATTTCGGTTATCTCTGCGATTCATGGAAGGCTGTGTGTCTGTGTGTCTGGAATTTGTTTCTTTGCGTTTGTATTCGACAATAATTTATTAAAACGTTAATAAATGCATGATTTGTACAACATTGATACTGAAATAAGCCGGAAGTGATAATTTGATGAGTGCAACGTCAATCAATTGAACATCCATTGAACCGGGAGATTAGTATTGCTAAGGGGAGGACTTAATCTAGACAGTATATTAGTTATAGATAATATTGTATGTTCGGTGTCGCCTGTTATGGTTCTTGCGCTCCAACTCAAATAGACATTAGCTCATTTCAATGGCATTTGAAGATTGCCTGGCATTTCAGCCAGCTCGTAAAAAATACACACGTGAGTGTCGGAGCCTTCCTGAAATGGTGAAAAGTTTCCGGCATACATATACGCATGGCGACCGCATAAATTGCAATTAAAGAAATGAGATGTACATACTTCGCCATCTTGAAAGTCGGTGTGTAGGTTAAGGAAAATGGTATGACATCATCAAATTTTTACGAGCGGCACATTATTGCTAAATTATGGCACTTATTGTATTTTATTATATTTATTTTATTTTTTTATTAGAGTTTGGAAATGCCACTGGCCAACGAATGCGTACGTTTTTGTAAAAATTCAACATTTCATTAAATAATTTCGGAACTTAAATGTGAATCCACAAAATAGTAGAACGAAAATTAAAAAAGAAAATGGAAAATTTTAAGAGAAACAAGACAGTGAGAGAAGATCGAAATGGGTGCTGGGGGCTGGTGGAATACAAACCTGTCTTACCTAGCGACGGATTGGGTGAATGTGGACGCAGCGAAGCCATGCTCGGTTGGCGCGAGGGCGCTCTTACCGACATCCTGGAGCCGCGCCGTTCTTGACCATGCAGCAGCTTGCTCTCGCGCAAGAGCGACACGTTCATTAGACGTGGATTCGGCGTGTTGAAAATGGTGCGATTTTCATGCCAACGCGCCCTGCAAGTGGAATTGACAATTTTTTAAGAATATTGAAACAATCATTGAACTATTTTAACGGAGGGGGGTATTCATGCACTGATTCTGGCCCTTTCACAATCGCCGGAAATGAACGATTTGCAATATTTAGTTTTGCTGTACTGACTATTGATATAGAGTGTGAGGCCTACTAGCGCAGCATTTCAGCTGCATTGATGATGTCAATCCGTCTAAATCTAATTCTATCAATATCACTACAAACGTCACACAACTAAATGGATTTGAAACTGAATACTTCTATTCTACACGTCGTTGTATTTCAGCTTAGTGTATGTACATAATGTGGCAATTATCTAAGCAAATACGTGTTGCAAAGAAATTGCTTTTAGTAAAAGAGTATTGCTAAAGTTACTCACTGGCTAAACAATCGTAGGACGACACAAATAATAATAAACATCAATGCCATTCCTACCAGAACGCCAATCATTGCTGGGTCGAGGTAGGTTTCCGGTCCACGCTTGTCCTGCCTCCCTGCGAAAGTGGCATGATGAATAATTATACACATACATATGCGACTACGAAATCACGGAAATGCTGCCGCCACGCTTACCTTTGCACTCCACGGTACCATCCTTGGCCCAAATCGGTGACATTTCGAAGCGGCAGACGCACCTGCCATCGCGACATTCGGTTTGGAAATATTTTACCTCGCACTGCTCGTTGAAGAAGCAGGTTTCATTGACAGCTGCCTCTGCAATGAAACATCAACCAATTATAAGAATTAACATCGGCGGACATACGCATTTAATTACGCAAATCATTCAATTGACTGAGTATTTTCGCGTTTTTTTTGTAATGCAATTAAATGAAATTTTTTAATTAATCAGATTATTGAGAAACAACGACACGGAAATACAAATCAACTGCAGATCGGGCTGGCCACTTTTCCTTAAAAACAGTATTTGTTTAAATGACGATAGCTTATATTCAATATTCAATTGCGCTTTGTCCTACGAGTCATACAAAATTTTCATTTGACTTTTTTTTGTTTGCGGAATACAATGTTAATTTTTACATGAACCCAAACGTTAAAAAATCCGAATATTAAAAAATGTTTGTAAAAACATTTCAGAACATATTTTTATACCCTACACCTCATGAGATATGGGTATATTCACTTTGGTCTGATGTTTGTAACACAAAGAAGGAGACGTGCCCGGTATGGAAAACTATATATATTCTTGATCAGTGTCACTTCCTGAGTCGATTTAGCCCTATCCGTCTTTCCGTCCTATTTTCTTGGAAACACGATTGCAGGAGCTAGAAGAAAGCTAGAGATCCCAAATTTTGGATTTATCCTTTTTAGGCCATAGAAGGAGTTGGTATTGAAAATGGGCGGAAACACCCAAAGTACTACTAAGTAAAATTACTTAAATGAGATTGCATCCTTTGCCAACAATTGTTCGGCAATAAGGAAACACTGTGCTCCCTAAAGTTACACAAAAAACTAGCTTAATACGCATGGCGTTGCTCGGACTTGTATTTGCAGTAGTGTAAGTACCCACACGTACACCCTGCAGAGGGAGGGGAGAAGGGGAAGATCCCCGACCATAAATAACTCCAAATTCGAAATCAGCGACCCCAAAAACCGCGCTGTACCATGTTTTGTAAATATAAATTGAAGTCTAGGAATTTCTACTGTCATATTATGGCGACCCCTGTAAGTATGCAATTCTGTATGACAGTTATGCGCTTAATAATATAAATATTGACGACCCCTGGAACTATGCAATTTTCGCTTAAAGATAAATTATGACGACCCCAGAAAGTATGCAAAAAATTTAACTGTTATTCACGTTTTCCACACTTTTTAAGGCGAATTTCCCGTATTCGACGGATATAGAATGGGATGGTCGAGAAGAATACAGCAAAAAAAAGTCAGCCTAATCGGGAGCCCCGTTCTCGAGTGATGCGATGAGTAACACATTTCAAGACCTTGTTTTGTATAGTATATAGATTGGTTTATTTCGTGACATTACTCAAGGAATCCATTTGCAAAAATTAAGCGAAAGGTTTATAACCAATATTTTAGTGACCCCCCACTACTCGTTCTGCAACTTGAGCTAGTAAATTTCAGAGAAATGTGTACGTGCAGAACTGCATCTACCTTATACGGTTTTGTTTTTTTTTTGTTTGAATGCGCTACATAAAACTCAAAGTTTTGCTCGAAATAAAAAATATTTAAATAACTTCCCACTTGCTAAAATTGAACGTAGGCTAGTTGCCGGTGCAGCCACTAGCCAACGCACGGAATCCGTTGTTGCTTGTCCCACTTAATACGACGCACCGCATGGATGCGAAAGCATAAAAAGCATGTGGCAGAATAATGCCTGAATGGGAAAGTTGCTAGGAAATGTGTCGCCAAGTAAATTGATTTTTCTTGTTTGTCGAGACGCCAAGTACCCACTTCAGCAAATTTAGAATATAGTGCTTATATGGCTTCAGGACATGAAAATGGCGTCCTCAAAGGATACAAAGGCAGCAACAAGGCCATTTGAAAATCAAATCAAACAAAATGAAATGAAATCCACATTGCGTATTATGATGAAATTCTTCCACTTTGCCGGAATGTTTCGACGTGAAGAGATAAAGGTTATGTTTCTAAATAAAAAATTTAATATGAAGAAAAGTTTAAAGAATGTTAATTTATACAGTATTTCCTTGGAATAAACACACAATGCAATGCCATTTCATTGGTGTCAGTTTAATACTCGTAGTAGGCACAGCCAATCCAAGAAATACGTATTAAGTAAAGAATTGATCAAGAAGCTATACTATATTTTCATATTTCGTTGGTACGTTGCCAACAAGCACTTCATATTATTTTTATCAGCTTGTCCTACTTTTTGAAGGAGCAGATTTGTCTATTTCTCACAAAATATACTATCAACTTTGACATATAACGAGAAAAATATTACAATATGCCTTTTCTTGGGAAATTGCATTATATTCTACAGTAAATTCGCTTACTACATCACGCAAGCTGGCATTTCCTTCCTCCTAATAAGTATTTATCGAAGGGAAGGAAATGCCTTTATATTTTATACTTTTTAATGGAAAACCATTTGGTGGCATTCCGACGCCAATGTGTGGGCAGAAGGAATAGCGAATTAATAGCCTTGAAAATTGTTAAGCTTATTACTTTTAGTTTTTTTTTGCCTTTCTTTTTTAATAAATCTGTAGAAAATTTTAAATGACTTTTATAATCGCCACATGGACGTGCGCACCTTATTTTTAATGTGTCGAATAGAACGTAATTGTTTATGTAAACTTAAAACTTTAATGTATTACTTAAATGGATAGTTACTAGCATAAATGTATGTGAATAGTTCATGAGCTACACAAATCGTTGTGGCTTTAAAACTTTTGAGGATTTGCACAAAGTTGGCTTTGCATAAATTTATAGTTTTCATAATTCCCTAAAACATACCTAAAGGCCAAAAAGAGACAATTTAAGCTTATCGGCTTAATGCGTGCAGCCAAAAACACAACTTTTTGTTCTTGTTCTGAACGAAGGGTTTGACCTATATGCGCCCATCCATTCGACCATTTTCACATTGGTCTAGCTTTTCCTACTTCTGCTTCAACTTGAGCTCGAATATTCATTCGAGACAAAACAACATTTCATTCGATCCCTTTCCTTTCACCCCACAAACTTACCTTTGCCACATTTGTCGATGTGATTTGTGACGGGCAAATCCTCGGTGCATTGGCAAGATTTTTTCTTTGGATCACATATTGAACCGGGAAATCCACATTCGAGTGTATTGTCGCATTTATCGCCAAACTTTTTTTGCCCACGACTGGCATAATCTGTAAGAGATTAAGAAAAGTAAAACGAATTTAAATGTAAGAGAAATTGCGAATATAGATTGGATACTTAAGGTAATATTAATTTTAATTTATTTATTGTAAATCGTAAGAAAACAAGTGAGTAAGTTTCAGTCGGTCAAAGCTGACTTATATATACCCTACACCTACTGGGCCATTTTAAGTCCGCCATCATGAATTTTGAAATTTCGACATCAAATTCGAAATCAGCGACCCCAAAAACCCCCTATAGCAAGGCGGAATTCGGTTACATATTTTACAAATCCCGATTTTCACATATACGGGAGGTAGGCGTAACAGTCTTCCGATTCCACCTATTTGCAATAACAAGCCTTCGCTGGAAAAAAAATGATAAATTTTAAATTTGGGCCCTCTACCTTTCTTCTAGCTCCTATATGTAATACTTCTATATTGCCAGTATAGTGAAAGTACATTCACTGATATCAAGAGACAAAATATATGAAAAAGTACATTCGTAGTTCGGATTTCTCTGTCAAACTACTACAAAATTCAATGCTTGCTATTTCGCTCTTACAGTGAGCTCAAAACACATTGCAGAGATAGGATACTGGCAATATAGAAGTATTACATATATGGGATAAATTAACTCAGGTGGCGCTGGTTAAGAATATATATAGTTGTCCATACCGGAAACGTCTCCCTCTTGGTGTTACAAACATCACACCAAAGTGCATATACCCATACCTCAATGAGGTGTAGGGAATAAAAACTAGTAAGCAATTATATTCGATCAGAACGAAGCTGAAATACCCCGAGTACGAACAAGTTTATCAAACCTAACAGGACTTAATTTTCCCTAACCTGAAATTAGCCTTTCACGTTGCGTTTTTTTGTATCGCTTTCTTAAGCAGTCATTAATCAATCGACACTTAACCAGTCTTTATTTGGTGTAATAAAGTATTAACAGGTCCTCACGTATTGTAAACAGGACCTCCTAGTTGTTGATAGCAATTATCGACTTCAATTGCGTCAGAGAAATTAGAAGTTATTAGGAATTTGACAGATTTGCTTATAGTACTGCCATTTTTACACCGATAAAGAGCCAAAAATTTGAGCGTGTCGTTAGCGATTGGTGCATTTTTGCATCTTCTATATAGCTCGTCATTCAAAACGATATTGGACCGCCAGTCCAGAGATTTTGTCAAGTTTTCGGAGACTTGCTTGCAGTCGTAGTATTATGTTGAAAGTGCAAATCTGATAATGGCAAAGGCCTCGACATACTGCTCAGTTGGGGGTAAGCGCCTTTGGTCTTCTGGATCCTGGACGTGATGCGCTCTTCTATGCTGAGATTACACTGCATATGTATGTGAAGACCAGTTTTCACAGACTCCATTCTTAAATCATCATGTTTTTCTTCCATATCTGAATCTTTTACAGAGTGAAGGCAAATATCGTCAGCATAGCCAAGAAGAACCAATGGATGCCTCTCCTCATATGCTGCACAATTTGGCCCAACAAGATAAGGAATATTAAATTGAAAGCCGGAGTTAGTGCTGAAAGCTTCTGATACAGGGGTAGCCAGTCGCTTGGCAATAACACGAATAGTGTATTTATGGTAATTTCGTGTCATTATTTTTCTCAAAAATACCTTCTCAAATAGGTTTTGAACAATTACGTATTTCAAATGACAATTCATCTTCAAAGTTAACCACACAATTAATGAAATGTATGTATGTATGCATTTACATTTGCATTTTCAGCTATTCCTACATAGTTTATTTCATCCGCACTGAAACACTTTTGTTGAACAATTTATGCAAATCCACTCTGCTCTCATTTCCCCTCACTGGCACTGGCAGCTTATTGTGAGTAGTTTTGGGCACAAGCACTGCCGCAACAGTAGCAGCGCCACTTGACAAAGCAAATGTATGTGGTTAAGAACGGTATGAAATATTCATGGCGGTACAAGTGAAACGCCAAGATAATATTCTACTACTACTATGCCCTACTGCCATGACTCCCATATGCTCTGCATCATTTGCAAGTAAATCCTTCATTAAGTATGAATGAAATGAAACTGGTTGCCGCGCCATGTATAAATAAAAGATGCCACGGTATCCGGCACTCGGCCGAGAACCCGTACCCGAGTGCTCCCAAGCGCATGCAAACACAGGGCAAACGAGGCCTATCTTAATTAAACCGGAGAGTCGCAAGCAGTTCAAAATGAAGCAACAAAAGTACAGCCGAAAAAAAGATGGTCGAAAGTAAAGCCACTTTTCGTGGTTAGTCGCTGGAGGAGGAATAAGAGGATAATATAATGGTCAGCTAGACATCAGCGCTTAAAGTCCTGGTTACATGGCGGTTTTGGAAAACAAATACAGCAACTTCCTAGTCTTTCTTCTCTAATATTTATTCAACTAAACTTTCTAAAAAAGGTTTTTTTAAAAATACTATCCTCCAAAAAATATATTTTATTTCACAGGGTTTTTTTAAATTTGTTCTGCTTTAAAAACTTAACAGAAAATTGTAATGTCTTTAAAAAAAATATAGTTCCTTCACATAGTCGAAATGATCGACACTAATTTCGTACTTATTAATTTAAAGAAATCATACGCTTCGTTTGCCGCAATTCAAGGACATTGAAATGTATGCCACGTACTTCGTGGAGGCCTAAAAGAGCACACTACACGTTGCGAGAAAAAAAATGAAACGACAATTGCTAGGAGGAGGGTTTGTACTGCAATTTCCTCTCGGATTTTTCCACTTAAGCAACCGCCTTCAATGGCTCGGAAGCACAGAAATTATAACGAGTGGAAAGGTTGGAATTGTGACAACCTCAGTCAACTGACACAATTTGCGAAAATGTGAAAGCATTTAAATTGTGGACCGTTTTTTGTAGTCGGAGGCTAAAAATATACAACATGCAGCTGGGCAAACTGAGCTATATTTAGTGAATAGTGTCAACACGCAAAAAAGCACATTCATCAATATTCGGAATGGAGCCAGTGCCACTTTTGACTGGGCTCTGACCTCAAAAAAAAAAATAAATCGAAAAAATAATACACAATAGACCAACAATTTTTTCTGTGCACTTCTGAAAGGTACTTGCGACGAGGCCTTGCATTTTCTAGTCTTTATTTTTTTGTTACTTCCACACAACATTGCCTTTGTAGCCTGCAACACTCAGGCTCCGCATTGTTGCCTTAAAATACATGTAGTATCAAAATGGCAACAACGACGTCATTTCTATTGTTTTGTTGTTGTAGTTGTGTTTGCATCGGGTGCACCTATAAGCATTTTGTGAACATGGAAAATCCTCCTTTTATGAGCACAGCACAAAATTACATTTGCTGCAACGGTGGCGGAAATAAAATAGTTCCAAGTAACAAAAACAAAATAAAGAAGCTTTTCAGAAGAAAACAAAACAGTTCCATTCTTGTTTACGAACAGATTTTTTTTGAGTGTGCGGGTTGGCACTTGCCTGTCGCCTGGCGACTCTTCAGATGCTTGTGCCTGCCACTTGAGGAAACAATGGCGCAACTTTTGATACCGAATGTCGCAGCATGGAGTTGAAGCTGCAAGCTCAGCCATTTTCTTCAAGAACTTTGAAACTGCCATTCGCAGCGAGCCTTTAAGACTCGCCGCGGAGATTTTCTTACACGAATGACAAAGACTAAGCTCTTTGTTTTAAGAACTGAGAATAATAGAACGCATTCCACACACGCACACACACACACACACACACACTATACAAAACCATTTATTGGCGAACAATCGTTGGTCAGACAAATTTATGTGTCCTTAT
Source organism: Heteromyza rotundicornis (assembly GCA_951394025.1). Taxonomy (NCBI): domain Eukaryota; kingdom Metazoa; phylum Arthropoda; class Insecta; order Diptera; family Heleomyzidae; genus Heteromyza; species Heteromyza rotundicornis. The sequence goes on from OX596012.1 coordinate 52,273,889, forward strand.
GTGTATTTGGCTCTTTCGCTGCCTGTCGTGTCCTTCAAGTAAAAATAGAGTCGCCTAAATAAAACACGTTATGCATTAATCATCGAAATATGGAAAAATGCGGCATATGTGAAAATCGTTACCAACAAATGTGACCAAATAGCCGCAACACTAGATAGTCCACGTGTGCCGGAGCAGTAAACAATTGGGCTTAATTAACCCTAAATGGGGGAGGAACCCATTAAATCAAACGCCACTTATTTACAACAACTCGATGCTGTACAATGAATGGCTCATGAGTAGTTCATATGGAATTCAATCGAACAATTTGTAGGCATGCGAATAAAAAGTTTGTTGGGAGCGTGACTTACCGAATTCGGTAGTTGTCGATTCCGGTCCCAGGCTGAAGCTGTTAACTGCGAAGAAATTACCGTTATCGTCGCAGCGAACTCGGCCTGGCAGCAGGACAATGGCAGAGAACAAGCACACCAGGGCAGCCAGAAACGAGAGTGATTGGCGTTTCGACGCAACTATCGATTGTTGGACACGCATCATTTTGGCCGCGGACATGCTTCCGGCAGCCAACCAAGTGGCGCAACAGCGCACATAAAGCGACACCGAGGCCAGCGACATTGTGCGTTGTTTATTGGTCGCGTTGGCGGAAATGGCGCTGGTCGCTTCATCCGCCATGCTTGAAACGATATCAGCGTAACGGGGTTTTCGGCCAACGGTGCGGTGTTTCTCATTCATTTCGGCACTCCTTTGGCGTTCTACGGTGTGGCGTTGTCCCCCCTCTTGGTGGTGTTTCTGCAGCTGGTTTTGTTGTTGCTGCTGCTGCTGCACTGCACTAGTCTGGTGGCTTGCCTGGTTGTTGTTGTTGTTTTCGCTGCTGTTTCCCAAATGGCTCACACCAAGGCCACCCTGTTTCTCACATAGTTTATCTCGATACTTTTTAACACCAGTGGAGCTTCCTCCAGTGGCGGGAGCTCCGTGGTGGGGCTCTAAAGCCCCATCTAGTCTCATATTCTGTCGTCGTCGTGTTCCTCATCCATTCTGTTGGATTTTGGCGCGTATGATGCTGTTGGCGTTCCTTTCGTTTGGGGTTCGCAGCTTGCCGCTTTTCGTGTCAAAATGGTGGCTGGCACACTCTGCAATGGAAAAATATTTCGAATATAAATTTCAATTTTAAGGTAACAAAAAGCAATGTGTGCCACTGCAGGATATTTGTGTAATGCCGTGGGAAAGTGACAACATTACGATGGCGAGTGGCATTGACGATGCCATCCGTTCCCTTTCACATGACATGGTGTCAACCTTACGAAAACCTTACGTCTTATGCGGTGTGATGGTGCCTATGTCGCAATTAAATGAGCTGAAATTGAAGCCCTCATCACCATGAAGCGTTTGGGCATAAACACATAAAAAACAAGAGCGAAAAAATATGAAAAAAAATAAGAAAAAAAAAACTCCCCCATAAAATGTTGGTGTCGGAAGGATCCGTTATGAAAATGTCATTGTGCCGTAATGCGGCTTCATTAAATTTGACGTTTGCGCGTGCAAAATTGTCAATTTATGCGGCAAGTAGCTGGGATATTTTAAAGCATTTTGCTAACGTAAACAATTTGCCAAATATTTTGGCCAATTTAAAGAAACAAACGATGGCTTCTCAGTTGAACTCCTAATGTATGCAGCTGAGCATTCAAGGCTCTTTTTCAGCGTATATGATAATTGGAGCCACCTACAGCTCTTAGTACCTTAGCCTGCGGATTATATTACAAAGTGACGATGGCAGGGCCAAAAACTGTGATTATCCATTTAAGTAAATTTGCTGCAATAAAAGCGACGCCCTTCTCCCGAACGCAAACCAAAATTCCGAGGTTATTAGGTGCGCTCTATTTGCTGAAATTTGATCAGCCGCGCACGGCACGGATTTCGAGCTGAAATCTTAATGTGCCCAATTTAAAGCAAATGGAAGCAGCCACTGCGACACACCGAAATTGACAACGACTTCCGTCCGCAACAGGACACAACAGGAGTGGAGTGTTTGGCTAATTATCGTCGAGAGGATTAGGGCGCAAAAATCTAGCCACCCACAAAAAAAAAATTAGATTGCATCACGTTTTGCATTTCAATGAAGATGCAGACATTTTCCTGCCCCAGCCCATGTGCAATTTTGCACTTACACTCACTCGGAGTGGCCGCCCACCACACCCGAAAGTCGAAAGTACGACGAAGTAAGCAATCAATTTACGAACTGGGCGGCCAGCAAATGTAAACAATCATTGGGTGTCGGTGTGAGTGACACCGTCAATGTCGCTTTCCTCGAAAAACATGACCAATTTCGGCCAACTACCACAGCGACATGGACAACAGGACGTACGGAATTGTAAAATAAATTGGCGGAAATTAAATTTGGGTATTAGCGCGCGCGAAAAAAGTGTCAGGTGACATGTGATGTCAGGACCTGCTGTATAGTAATGGGATTGGGTAGGAAGTACGTGTTCGTATGTGAGCGCCAGTGTTAACCGTGTTTGCATTAGTAAATGCATAATTTAATATTACCCAGATTCAAAAGAGATACGTGTTCTTGCAAAAAAAGTTAATTGTGATTACTCATACGCAGTGTGTGCTACGCACATGGCAAAAAGGTTGTAAGGAAAGGATTTGCCAATTTCTCGTCTCTCGCTACTGCCCCTGCTCGTTTCAGTTGTTTTATGGCAGCAATTTAAATTGATGCTGCGAATACCTTCCAAATTTAATGCTACAAAACATAATACATTCAATGGAACTGTTTGTAGATTGAAAATTCCGGGAGCAATCATTTGTATGCAGGGACAAATCGTTTACGCTTTTTCATCCCCACGAAGGATAGTGATAGTATATACACAATTGATCAAATAAAATAAGCAATAACAAGGTAAATAAGTATTAAAAACCAATAAAACAAACGGTGGAGTATGTGAAGTGCCTGTCGGAAAGTTGGGAACAACAAAAGACCGCTTCAAGCTAAAACATAGTAAAAAAAAAACGGACAATAATTGGAAAAGCTGCAAGAATAGATATCAAGTGCTGGTGGCTTAATCATATTATACTGCCAATACGTATCCGACGGTAAACACCAACACACGAAGGCTACAGGCTGATTGCACACACCGCAACCCACTTCGCAAACATGCGTCCAAAGCGGCGACATATGTACACCGGTTGCGAGACAAATACTTGACATGTGCGTATACAAGGGGACACATGGGAAGAATGTGTGAAAAAAAGAAGAATCGTGTGGATAAAAATAAAGACCGGGCCTTTCTTCTTTACCCATCCGATGTGATTAGATTAGAAAAATATTGTAGAGTGACATTTGCCAGGGATAATTGACACAAGCAGTAAGGTTAGGATGACAACGTATGCTAGATTAAAATAAATACAACAATAAAGACAAATTGCAAATGTCATTGACACTGCAGGGAATACTGAGTAAAGTTCACTTCTTTTTTTTTTTGTACGAATAGGACTAATTAACAGAATGCGATTTTATTTAATTGGCTCATTTGCAGTGCAAGAAAAAGCCAGAATCTTGTTCGCAGTGTAATTCCAACTGAATCATTCGCACAGTAATAAATCACAACAATTTCGAAATTCCCAGTTAATTCTGGTTGATTACCTAAAACTATGCTACTCATTGTGTGGCTGAAGTAGATGTTGTACTTATATTACCTCAAGCAGGCCACGCACTTCCTTCCTTCCTATATTATGATTTATTTGGTGGTTTCTTATGAATAATATATTGCCACGTTCGACTGCAGACACAATGCAGCAGTGGTGGGTTTTCTTCTTTTTTTTTTTTGGTAACTAAAACCAACAAAACAAAAGTAAACCACCCGCTTTAAAGTATGCTATAAAAAGAAGTATATTGCATAGTTTTAGGCTGGCTTCTTGTTTTACCCAAAAATAATATAAATATCCACACTGGCGCAGTAAATGCGAGCAAATAAATGAAACTGTGTAACGAAAACTGAGCAAAGAAATCCGATTGTAATCAAAATCACGAAATATGGCGTGGTGAAAGGTGATTCATGACAATTGTTACATTTCATAGCATGCCACAAATGGAGCCATGCTCTACGCTGCCGGTGGATTGTGCAAGAGGGGAGCAACAATTAAAAGTAAACTGAATTATTATTTATTTCTGCTGCTATATGAAAATTCCGCTTAATTGCGAACGCCAGCGAACGAACGAGCGTCGTTGAAATTCCGATTTTGCGCCTGTTCACTTTATTTATTTTTCGCACGTTTTATTGATTATGTGTTTGTGGTAGTGTCAGACTTAAGCAATGTAGACATGATGGAGTCGCCGCTGGTCTGTTGCTGCTATCCGAACAGTGTGGATTATGAGATTTTTTCAAGAAAAAAAAAATATAAATTGGCAAATGATTGATGACACTGTTCCGGAATTTGACACAATTAAATGGCATAAGATGCTCACTATGTGTTTTGCGGTACACAAATTTCAAATGTTGCTCACCATCGATTTATATTTTCACTGTTAATCGTACCCTCTTATTACATTTATTTACTTTTTCAAGCAAAATCACTCGATCTACACTTAATTACAGTTTTTCGTTCGTAATCACAAGTGACAAGTACAATATTTTAAAGTTTATTTAAATGATATTTCCAATTCACGCACCAACTAGGTTGGTCCTCGAATCATTCGTCACTGGTCACTTTAATAAAACTTTCACGACTTGCTTCAGTTAAAATCCAACTGATTAATGAATTACGGAAGCAGTCGTGGGTAATGCGAAGTGGTAACAAAGTTAAAACATTTGTTGCATGTGTGCATTTCCATTTGCCAACTGTGTCGATTGCATTGTAAATTATTCAAAAATTATAACTTGTGCATGTTTACGGTTTACAAAAGTGAATGAAATGAAATTGAACTGAATTGACAGTAAAAGAACATTAAAATATTAAATGAATTCGAATTATTCGACGTGGCATAATTATTATATTGGCATTAGGCCAACACAAATATTCGAGCAATTGTCGTAAAATGAAAAAGAATTTTTTCGTTCATTGCAAACGAAAAATTAGACAAACCATCTTCGTTTGTGGCTTGTTTTGCGATCAACGACGGATAAAAAAGGTTTAACTCAGATAGGATTTGCGATAAATTAAAATGCAATACTTTTATTGGAAATGTACTTAAATTGCTCTCAATTTAACTCAAATTTCACCTTAATTCCGTTTAAGTCTTAATTTAAAAGTAGTATTTTTTGCAGCAAACATGCTCCAAACATAATAATTCTTTGAGTGTAGGTAAACCGAAAGTACTTTTGTGTTATTCAAATTGTGTAAAGTATCATTTGAATAATGGCACGACCTTAATGTGCATCATCCACAAATACACACCCTAGCCGAGTCGAGTCAGCTTTATTAGTCATATTCAGCCGAAAGGTTCATTAATTTTCTGCTAAATTTCCATTTCCAGCGTTCAGTAGTTAGTGAAGGTAAATTAATTAAGAGACTGGCAGTAGGCACTTAACGCTGAGCCCAAGCATCCCCAAATGACCTGGCACTATTGTGCAGTAGTATGTGCCTTTTGGAAATGTATGAGTGCCGTTAGTCGTGTATGTGGGTGTGTATTGGGCACTTTGGATTATCTTTTGTGCAAATTCATGCCAAAAATAAAACATTTTTTTATAAAATGTGTTAACACACACTCAAACATACACCACGATTTAATCGCACGACAAAAAAAAAAGACGACAGTGTGAGCTGCTCAGTATGAGTATGTATGAGAGTGTTGTCAATTTGTTTCTTTTTGTGTGCAAGCTCATACTCACACACACACACACACCTGCCTGTTTATAATTAATTTAGTTCAAGTGAGCATGCAAATTATTATTCTGCCTTTGTCACCGTGGGGAATTGTTTAGAGCCCGATGACAAAAGACTGCAGCAACTGACGAAGGGGAACGGTTCAAATATGTATAATGGTCGGAAAATGGTATTTGCACATACATACGTTTTAATGTTGGTGAAGGCATCAAAATAATTGTGTTAACATTAACCATATTTTTGCAACTTTTGCAATGACAACAGAAAAATGGAATAATCTTCATTTTAGCTCAAATTTCCACAACCCGAAAGTGCTGAGAAAGGTTTTAAGTTAACTATTGTAAAAATACCCATTGTGTATGTATAAATGTAGTGATTAATTGTGGCCATCACTCTACCCTCGTAAGTATTGCCGGGCTCCACAATAACTGGGCCACTATGAAATATTAGACAACTGTGATCAAATGAGGCAACGCACAAGAAAAAAGTCAATGTTGTACGTTTAACCGATGAAAGATTTTTTTGCACCATTTTTTGTCACGGTTAAATTGTAAACTTTTCAGTAAATTTGTGAAAAATTCACATTTAGCCAAAAATGTTGGTAAAAGAACTTACAATAACAACAACTTTTTCGATTATTTGAACTATTTTATGTTGAATTTTGAAGAGTTATTTTAACAATTTTTTTTCAGGTCAATAAATTCAGACCAAAGTGAATATACCCATATCTCATGAAGTGTAGGCAAAGCTGGGCATAGTTAATCGAGAATTTAACTTCGTTAACCCGGTAATAGTTAATCAAAAATTATTACAAAAAAAACACTTAAAAAACTATTTTAACTATAAACGATTGAGTGCCAGCACTCACAGACCCTTTTTCGATCGGTTTCAGTCTTTTATGCAAATATTAAATTTTTATCAAAAAGCGAAATTTTGTGTATGAAACAATTTATTTATATCTATATAAAGGAATACAAATTTTATTAGAATATGAAATAATAATAATGAAACGAATGAAGTTTGGTTAAGAACAAATATCACAGGCCATTCTAAACACAATAGCGTTCTCAGTTTTTCGCCATTTTCAGAAATTTGAGAAATGGAAAATGCGATGTATGTAACATCCTGACGATGGCTGAGAACGCCATTGTGTTTAGAATGGTCCATTCATACATAAAAATGGAATATAAAATACTTCGAAATATATCGGCAAGTGTAAAGTAGTAAATTTTGACTTTTTTTTACATTTAATAATACAAATTTTTTTTTTTTGTTTTTAAGTTAACTAATGCTAGTTAATTGAAGAAATTTTAATGGTTTTCGAAATTAACTGACACGTTTAAAGTTAACCAACAATTTAACTTCGTTAATTAACTATTAACTAATTAACTAGTTAATGCCCAGCTTTGAGTGTAGGGTATAAAAAGATAAATAATTATTATACAATGCAACACTGGTTCTGATGGAATGCAAGCTTTACCATATCCGCGTATAATCCTTGCAGAGTTTTGCAAAAATTACGATCCAGCTAATTTGAACACGTTTTTGTACATGATCTCATCAGTTTTTGTCCAATAACTCGTCTTTTATAAATCACATCATTGCGTATGAGTAATGTTAGTCTACTTCAAAATACTGGATAAATGTCGCTAACAAAGTAAACAACTTTAAGCGATACAAAACATGATCGCTAAGAAGTTACAGCATCCAGCTACAGGTCAGTGTTTTAAAGCGGGCTGAAGGAAAACTTTTTTTACGTTACTCATACGCAATGATGTCCTTAATATTATTTTTTCATCAAATTTATTTTTGTACTCTTATTGCTACAGTTTTGATGAAGTCAGTTAGATGCTATCAGCAATTGATAAAAAAAAACTGATAAGGTCAATCACAAAAACTCCCAAAGACAAATAAGAGGGGAAAAATTCGGCGGTTTGCCAACTTCCCGACGATGGTTGATAGTACTTTCAACCGGGGCCATTTCTCTGAAAATATTACTCTTTTGATTGTCGGCAACTTCTTCTACGAACAAAGAAACGAACTTGTCGAAAACATAATTTCGTCAGCTACTATCCAAATGTTTGGTCCTTCCAAAAAAAAAAAAGCCATAACCGATGAACGCTTAGCAAAGTCTATTTGTCTTCGGTTTGTGGTGCTTCTTTTAAAGATGTCATGAGTGAATATTTATCAGATTTGTGAAGACAATTTTGCATCGATTCGTTCTTGATAGTTTGCCCCGCAATTACTGTGCGTATAATTTAAAAATGATTTACCCCACACAGAAAACTTTGCCATAAGCCAACAAATTTATTATTCACTTCCTACATCACTTGGCAGAGCGAAGGCAAAGTTTCGCTTACATTCCGTACGCGGGAAGGGTACAAGGACACTGTGTATTCAATCCGAAGACGACAGGCCATTTCATGGCGAATGATTTTGCATGGGCTAGGTCGGAAATAAATGTACTGGAATAAAAGACAAGGCACAATTAAGTATTTAAACTCAACGCTTCTCTTGCCGAAAGCGGAATTCAAAAATGTCAAGTGTCGCTCCCGCATGGCAATTGCGAAGAGCGAAACTGGGTAGGCAGAATTGAAGACATTTTTAATGTGACATGCTTTAAATTTTCTGTACGAATATAATTCAAAATTCCAAAACTCACCCTCAGGGCCTGATGATCTGTCTGCTTTTACTTAATGGTATATAGCAGCGCTGCAGAGTAGATTCTCACTTTTATTTTTGATAATTTGTTTTTGTTTTCGTTCGTTTCTGGTGTTTTAACCTAAACTGAACCTGGGGATATATATTTAATAGCAAATTGTCAGCAAGTGGGCTTTCTGTGATCGTGTAATTGTGCCAGGCCCAGCTGCCACTGTGACAACTAGAGGTGGAACAGAACGACAATAGCGAAGGGAGAAATTAAATGACTAACTTAAAGTGATTATTGATTACACATTGTAAATCGCCTTATTCAAATGGGAAAGGACTATAAAATTCGCTAAGAATAGTTGAAGTAGATTTCAAGCACGCAAAGCATACAATTTCCCAGCCGCAAATGGCAAATCACAATTTCTTTTCTGTACTGTCGGTATATTACCGGGTGGCGTGAAAGTGTGTCAGAAGCAATTCCCCAGCAATGGCTTGATGCTAGGGGCATGCGACGCCTGCCACCTTTAAAAGTTTATAGTTGTAAAAATAAAAAAAAAAATAAACTTCTGTGGAATGGAAGAGATGTGTCCTGCAAGGAAATCAATTTCTATGTTGCCATATCAGTCGGAAATTCGCATTTTAAAGATGCCTCTGTCCATGTGGCTTGTCGTTGCTTTTAACGTGCACATTTGTAAGTTTTGAAACAGTCCAACTTCATGCCACCACTCCGCCAAGTTAAACTCAGACGAGAATGAAGACGTGCAGAATATGAGAAAGAAATGAAAGAAAACGCCTGATAATGACGGTGCGCTGCCAAATTTGTAAACGCAGCTAAAGCGAACAATAAAACATAAAAAACCACAAACACAAGAAGCAAAACTACAGAAATGTAAAGCCAAAAACTCCACTCTGGCGTTGGTTTTCCGTGGCGAAAAGGAGAAACGGATCGATGCGGGGCCCCAGTGCAAATGCCGTGTCATGCCATGCTTGACGCCGCTATTTGGCGCTGGTGCTCCTCCATTTGGGGCAGTCCGCCATGACGTCGCGCTGAGAGTTTCGATCCTGCATTTGTTGTGCTTTGTTTGCCTGGAGCGTGGTGTGTGTGTGTGTGTGTGAGTGTGTGAGTGTCGAGTGCAAAAAAGGGCACAGCGTTGGATGGGTTCAGGGTTAGGTGGGTCGCCACTGTCGGCTGAGGTGTGGTGGAAAGAGCTAGGGCGATGTAACCAATACATTCACACTACTGCAGTTTTTCAAGCTGCTTATTACAGCTATTACCAAACGCTAACTGCTGTTCACACACACACACACAGGCGCCACTATACATAAACACCAACACGCACCCATTGAGCCAACTCATTCGTTCAGTGGTTGCCATTGACAATTTTCACAAAGATTTTATTATTAGAAAGCAGAGACGTCTAGTTGTTCCCAATAGTGCAAATCGATTCTCATAGAGTACTCGTACCAGATCTAGGCAATATACTACCATTTGGGTTGTCAATCCTCTCTGCGCAATTTACAGTTAGTGATAACCTATTTTTAAGTTTCTACGAATAATTTCACACATATGCAATTCTGGGTCTTTGGATTCAATTGATGCCCAGATTGGGTTTTCCATTTTCCACCATGTTAGTGCAAATATTTTTGACTGCGCTGCAGTAGTTTTCCTTTGATTGTTTCTCTTTGATGTTTGCTTTGCCATGAGGCCATTCGATTCAAAGCGAAACAAAAGGATACGAAAAAGTCACACGCCACACACTAACACCCATAAAAGTCCACGCACGAACACATGTAGAAATGTGGGTAGAAGTACGAAGACTAAAATATGGATGGAGGGCCCCTGCACATCACGTGAAATCGCGTCGAGAACCAAAAATACATAATTTGAAAATTGATTTTTTGAAAAAAGTCCTGCAGTTGATTATTTTGCGTCACTTAGCCACTGCGTAAACAATAAGGTTGACACACATCTCTGCCATTTTCTAATTAGTGGCCAACAATACAAATTTTCATATTCAACAAACAAAAGTCTCATATTTCAGCCAAAAGACACACACACACACACTATATTTGCAGTTCCTCTGATTTAGCGTGCGGCCATTGGAATCTATTTGGCCAAACAATGTGGTTCTTCACAAGTTTTCGACACATTTATAACGAATTGCTCACAAGGTACTGCTCCCAGGAGTCTACTACGTTTGGAAATTACTTTTTGTTTATGAAGAGGTACAAATATTTTGCAATTTGAACTCAGCTTTTTTTTTGCCTTTTTAACTTTTCCACACGCGTTTAAAAACACGTTAACGCGCCTCGACGGTTCCCTTCGGTCTGATTTTTCGTGAGCGTGCAAGCTCATGCGAACTCGCCATGCCTGTTTCCGCAGTTTCCGTTGTCATCGTCGTAGTTATCCGCAGTGGCGTTCCCGGGCTGGGTGTCACCCGGTCCGGGGCGAATCCAACGGTGTCACATAACGTTTAACTTCACTTTATACAAAAAAAACCTATTTCGCCCAATTTTTGTTTTAAGTGAAAAAATTTTTTAAATTCCGGCAATTAAAAGTGTGTCAGTGAATAATGCCGAAAATATTCCCCCTAGGAACGCCACTGTTTATCCTTAGAAGGAAAATAGTCCAAAAATTCACCAATATGGTGAGAACCAAACTGTGTTCTCTACTCGATGAACGGACATGCGCTGTGGATAGGATCCTTCTTGCGTACGATTTGACACAGTTTCCATTGCTGCGGTCTATGCATGTCCGTATAATTCTCAAATTCTCAACAATAATTACATTTTTTTGTTATTTGCAATTGTTGGTGAGTAAAGAAGGAAAGAAAATGTGAAAAAGCAGATGTGGAAATATGGCACTGAGAAAAACTAATAATAAATTGTAAGTATTTTTAGGATTTGTTGTAGATAAAGTATTGAAAAATTGGCGGGGTGCAATAAGGCCGTACGGCCTTATTCTTAATTGATTACATCTTCTTGATGCTCATGATTTTGGATAAGATTTTATTCTACTTTTCGACAGTATTTAATGGTTGTTTGAATCCACAGCAACGGTAATCGGACAATTACCGTTGCTATGAACATTTATAATATTTTACATAATTGTGATTGGATTTAGATATAAATATTAGTTTTCGGCTTTATTTCATATTTGAATCGGAAAAAAGGCCGTATCGAGAATACGGCTTTATTTCACTTTCAAAATGGAAATAAAGCCGAATGGGCGTTTTTGGGAAATAAGGCCGTATGGCTTTATTTCCAAAAATGGTTGGGCTTTATTTAACTTTTGAAATGGAAATAAAACCGAATGAAACATACACTCAGGGAAAAAAAACATAGTAAAATCAAGTACGATCGTATTTACTCCTCCATATTTTCAACTTAATGGAAACAACTTTGAAATAAAGATAAAAATACTTAAAATAACTATTGTGAACGTTGAAACAAAGTTGCAAAGTTGAAATGAAGTGCAAAATACTTAAAATAACTGTTGTCAACGTTGAAACAAAGTTGAACGATTTTAAATCAAGGTCTGGCAAACTTAATATAAATTGGAAAATTTTTGAAATAATCGGAAAACAACTTTGAAATAAGTTTGTTTATTTTTGAATTTAAGTTTTTAATTCAAAACAAGTTTGTTCGAAGTTGTTTCTAAAATTTCCAACTTTACCAGACTTTCATTAACGTTTCTACTTGTTTTAAGGTGGTTAATTTTGATTTCAGGTTGTTTTTTCTCTGGGTGTACGGCTTTATTTCCCTTTTGAAAGTGAAATAAAGCCGTACGGCCTTATTTCACTGGGCTTTATTGCACCCCGCCGAAAAATTTCGTAATAAAAAAACAAGACTAAAAAACATTTAAAGTATTCACATTTAGTATTTGTGCTTTGTACAATATTAAACATTTTTTCGAAATATAATTAAGTTTAACATAAATGTGACATAGATGCTCTTTCTATTTTCGATTTCAAAATATTAATAGTAGTTCACTCACTCACTAACTGGCTTCCAGAGCTCCCGGAAGAGCATAGGACGATATTCCTGAATATCACTCGGTTGGAAATCTGGTTCCAGGTGTACTGGGAAGACCTCGATTCGCTGTATATTGTCCAGGGCCATGCATTCGTTGGTGCACCAGGGCGACGATTGCCTTGAAGGTTCCATCTCAGGGCCTGTCTTGTAATATTGTGATGGAGTTGTCGAATGTAGGCCCAATCCATCTCTATTTCCGCTACTTTATTTATAAAGCTGATACGGAATGCTTCCATGTTTCACAACCGTAGTGCAAAACGGATTTAACGTTGGCGTTAAAAATCTTCAACTTAATTTTTCTCGAAATTGGGTTGGACTTTGTCAGTTGTCCAAACACTAACTTAGATTTATTTATGCGAGCTGAAACATCTTCGTCGTGGACATTGCCTTAGTTTTGATAGTGCGATTTCTACACCAACTTGCAGGGCTTCCCCCATGATTTGTTCCAAGATCAGAATGCATCCTTGACGGACTCCAGTCTTAACCTCAAACGCTTGTGAAAACGAGCCCTTGTGGAAAACTCGATAGCATTTATGTGTTCTCCAAAAAAATATTTATACTTTTAGACCAAATGCTCTTACATTTCCTTAACAGGGGTCGTGAACCGCAAACAACAGTAATGTGATGTGTCAAATATAGCCCCCCTACCGTTTCTAAAAAAAATACTTTGGTCTATAGACTGCAGTAAATAACGTTTTTTTCAATCGAAACATTTGATTTTTTTTTAACGTTTTTTTCCAATTTAAAAAACTTTTGTTTGTGCTATTTTCTAATTTTTTTCAGCAACTTTATAAGTGCTACGAAATTGATGTTGTATTTCAGGTTATAAACTAAAAAATTGTATGAAAAATAGAAAATTGTCACAACCTAGTTCATAATTTCCCTTTTCAAACAAATTGAAACAAAAAATGGCAAAACCTGTCTATCCAAAAGTACAAAAACATTTCCACTCAACATTAGAAGAGAATTTCGCAATTAACCACTTAGCGTCGCTGTTTTTCGTTTTGCCATTAAATGCATAAACGTGGCGTTAATGTGACCTAGATGCGGCACTGTTTTCCAATGATTTCCGCAGGAGTAGAGTTTTATTAATTAAAAACTGGTTGAAACGCGAAGTACCAAAAAAAGCCGAACTCCATGCAAACATTTCCAAAATGAGTCAAACGAAAAGCTTCAGATAGCTGCAGGCAGGCCCCAGCAAGCTTTGATGTGAAATCGAGTTTCATATAGTTTTATAGTTGGCAATTGCGCGTGCAGCATTTGACGCATGCTTCAACGACAGATTTGGCCGGCGTTACGTCGACATCGTAATAATTGGTGGGAAACTGGTCGCTACTTTTGCGCGGCGCAAAAAATATTAACGAAACGTCAAACCAATTGGTTGGTACAAGAAACCTACAAGTCCGCCAAATACTGCGAAGAACAGACTGCCAACGAGCCGAGCCGCCTAGCACAAAAACTCATACGCCACATACTCGAACTTATCAATTTTTACTCACATCAGAGTCGATGGTAAGCTTCCAGCAGCTTCGCACTCGCCCCACCTCCAACCTTTTGGCAAAGTCATTTCAGACTGAAAGCACACTTACAATTGTACCTGACCATTGTCCAGAGACGGCGGCAGATATTGTTTAATATGTTAGAGAAATGGGCCCCAGATAGTTGCCGAATTAATCGCTGTTGTCACAATAGAGCCAGGGCTTGGCACATTGAATTTTCCCAATTTCAACGTGATTCAATTATTTCACTGGCAGTCCCCCGTGACGCCGACTCTGGCCTCGACTGCTGTCTGCAGCGTACCTATGAAAGGCTTTAAAAGCACTAAGCCTCGCGGCAGTCCAAAGAGATTTTTATTTCATTTGAACGGTTGAAGCTAGCGGTTCGCTGATCGCCACCACCTAGCGTTGAAAAGTGTATCAAACAGGGTTGACAAGGATTAAAGTTAACAACTTGTCCTTTAGCCAGGAAAATGCTTTCGTTCGGCATTTACGTCATCTTCGCTGCAACATTGCCGGGACTGAGTTTCGTTGATGGTTTCCCGGATGGAGCACCGGCGGATACGTGCGTCAAGCAGCGAGCCAATCAACCGAACCACGGACAGGCACGTTCACAGCCGCTGAACTCGAATCCCTATGAAGTTGTGGCAAACTCGGAGAGCTATCATCCCGGCCAACAGATTTCCGTGGTGATCTACCCGTATTCAGACCAGCAACATGTGTTCCGGGGCTTCTTCATTCAGGCACGCGACGCCAACTCGAACGAATGGATCGGCGAATGGGTGCAGAGCGAGAACACCAATACCATTCCAGAATGTTCGGCCATCACACATTCGGATAATCGTGACAAGCTTAGCGCCAAACTCATTTGGAAGGCGCCACAGAACAAACGGGGACGCGTCTACTTCACGTAAGTTCAGGCCCTCGGCTAATGTCTATCCTGCGAAATGTGCTGGCGATGGGGGTTAATAGCTGAAAGTAAAATACGCAATTGTTGCACACCATTGCAACATGAATTTGTTGATTTATGGCGCACTACTTCGGCTATAGCCGAAGTGCGACATACTCTCGTCGAATGTGTGTAATTAATGTCTCTGTACATAGTGAAATCGGTGTGTGTGTGTGTGTGTGTGTGTTGGATGGAATACACTTAAATCAGTACGCGCAGATGGAAAAATATTGTCAAATCATAATAATAATGAAATGCGTTTAAAAATGATGCTTTCAAAAAGTTACCTTGAAATAGGTAACTGCGATAAGTGCATAGTGAGTTAATTCCATTACATTACGTGCTTTTTTAGGAAAAAAATGCTATGCATGGCTAGCTGGAGACATATAATCGGAAACTACATAATTTCATAATTCCAAGACCTTTTTTCTCGCCATATTATACAACTTGATACATTTTGTGATTCTTTGCCAAACGATGACTTCGTTTTAACCATTCTCTGATAAGGCAATTATTTGGGTACAGTAGATCCATAACAGATTTTTGTAAGCTTAGAAGAAGCTATTTTCAATCCACAAGAATGTGGTGACATTTTTGAAATGGTGTTAACCATGATTGGCAACCTAAACCGTAACCGAAACCTAATGAAACCGATTAATTTTAGGGAGCTAAACCGAAACTGATTCGTCGTAACCGATTGAATGGGTTCAACCAAAACCAATTGAAAAGGTTTCGGGTTTTATTCGGTATTTAAAAGGTTTTCGTGCACAAAATTGTCAAAATTTAAGTGTTTTTTTTTGTCTAAAGAAAATTTATTGCATTTCGTTTTTTTATTTCATATATTTTAAAAATATAGGAAAATATTTTTTTTCACATATTTAAAGTAAGACTGAAAAAAGCAATCAACAAATAGACAGTTCTAAAATTGTTTGTCAATATCGTTTTGATTTTTTACAATAAGTATTTAAGAGACATTTACACAGTCATTCCCATGACACATGCCGTTTTTAGAATTTACACTGACCTGGGCATGCCGAAATTTGACAGTTTTTATATGAAAATGTAAATAAACAAAACATGGAGTTGCTTCCTTCTATGTTTTTTTTTATGGATTTTCGGTGCATAAATTTCTATCCCGTTTTCACTACCGCAGTTCTTATTAGCTCTTTGTCAGATTTTTCGTCATGCAAATGATAGTGTAAATAGGCTCTAAGCTACTTTATGTTTTCAAAACTGGAGGGTGAACTATCTTCGGCTATGTCGAAGATGCCTCCACAAATTTGGTCTCAGGACCCCATTTTGACCCATTTTTCGGAACATAGGAACATGTCATCGAATCGCGATTTAGATTCAGCACCCTTTATTTATATTGAATTGATATAAAATTTCCTAATATTAGGCCATCTAGAAATCTTTTAATAAATAACGAAGAGTACATTGCGAAGAGGACATTGCGTATACATTTCACATGCATATTATACATAATCACTACACTGCAAAGTGAAATGTGTTGTTCATACATAGAACCTTGTAGACACATTTTACACACAAATTCGGTTGTGTTTATAAGTAAGAAGTGTATAAATCTAACACATCTAATATGTATATTTATAGCGCACCATACGTAATTACAGCGCAATAGAGCAACGAAAAATGTGAAATATTAATCGTCAACTATGCAAAGCTCGAAAACACATTCTGTGTGAAATTGTAGCGCACTTATACAGCGGAAAATGTGTTAATTAAACTGTTTTTGAGAATAAAAGAAAATTATAATAATTTCAATGACACCCGTACAATTTGCGTTACGTGTGTACTTTCATAAGTGTGTTGCATGCCTTTTCTGTGTAAACCTTACCTTTGTGTATACTGTTGTGTGTACACTTGCATGCCAAAATCTAAAACGTATGTTTTTTTATTTATCAAAATAAATACACACTTAAAAACGTGTGTTGTGTGTAAGATTATATAGGTTCACTTTGCAGTGTAATTACCGAAAAGTTGTTAAAGTTTTGTTTTATATTATTTCTTACATACATTTCTCTAATGAACACCAACAAAAATTGTAAGTTGTTACATTCGAAAGATTTTCACCAAGTGAGCTACACTCTATAGAGTGATCGCCTGAACCACTAAATTGCAACTGAATAGAATTTCAATTAATATTTTAATTCGGTTCGGTTGCAATGTTTAAAATGATTTAAAAATCGTTTTATAATCACATGTTCCGAACAACACTGACCTCTGCTGGGTTAAACTGATCGACTGAGAAACCAGGAGCAAAAAACTGCACATCACGTTTCGGCAAATCGACCACAAAAACAAACAATATTTGTACCAAACCTGCACACATTGGTAGCATAATCTTTGTAAATAGTACCCCTGGCTATTATATGACATACTTTTTTTTCTTGCTCGACCTATTCATAAAATTGTTGATTCATTGATTTACGCTGCGCTCGCTGCGAAATGACTGAATGAAAATAGATTTGCGATCGCATAGCTTTCAAGCGTGGATTGCATAACACTTGATATATTTGATATGGGCGTGGGAACGTGCTAAATAGGAAACACGTTTAATGTTAAATTTTGAAAGGAGAATGAATGCAGTATAACATAGAAATTGAGATAATGCCACCCAAACTCATACAATTTATTGAAATTCTTCTACATTTTCTAGGGGCACTGTGCTGAAAGAGTATGGAACATTCTGGAGCGAAATCATTGCAAAGGTACAGGTCCAGCCGCAGCCTTAAAGTCACTTAACGCTGACTTAACCACATCTTTCATGTAATTTATCTTCACACTATATTGTAATTGTATTAAATTAATACAATTACAAAAAAACAACAAATTTATAGAGTATTTTTGAGAAATGTTCAGCATTAAATAAAAATTTCCATATACATACAAAAATGCATACAATATGATTTTATTTAAATAAATTGGAACTTGTTTATATGGCAAGACGGTGATAAGCTGATAAGAAAATCTGGAATTTTCCTACGAATTTTTAAATCAATTGAAAAACAAGCAAAACATTGCTTTGCAGCTGATTTTTTGTACTCTGCACACACTGTGTTCAAGGACAAATACATAGTAGAGTGGTTTTTAAAATTGTAATTTATATTTCAATGCGCTTGTACTTCCTTAAGTTGGGTAAAACAAGATGCTGACCAGTACAAAACCAAAAAAAAATGTATCAATTTTGCGTAGATACCCCGTCGACATTCGGATTTGTCTACTTACAATTTAAGCTGTTCTAAAGTCAGGCCAAGTCAGTTAACATTGCGCGTTATTGTAGCAGACCAATTGTCTCCTTTCTGGATTTCATTGGATCGGATTCCTAAAGTATCCGAAGAAAATGACTTCAATCTTATTAAAAGTAGTCTACTCTTCTGCAATTGAACCTCAACTCAGGCAATTGATCGGATTCAGCAGACTATTAAACAACTTTTCGGACTAGTAACAAATACAGCAGACTTAGTACTACACTCGTCGAGTAAATTGTCTCTTAAAGTCCGAAAGGGTAGTTAGATAATGATCGGAAATTAAACTGGATCGAAATAGATATGACAGAAGGTTGGAAATGGATGAGTAACATAAATGTAGACATGAAAAAAAATCCATTTACGTTTTTATTAAAATTAATTTAACATTTCCTTCTGTTAGGGTTTAATATGGTTTACTAACAATTTTAAACTACTTAACAGTTTTAACCGTTAAGTGCACCTTTTGCTCTCTCAAAGTTAGAGAAGTATTGCAGAGATTTAAATTGATTGTAGAGACCCCATTGACTTCTTTCTTTATCTACTGTTCGCTCATCCTTTAGTACCTATGTATATACAAAGTATTAGGGTGCCACTTAAAAGACAAGTGAGCCTACGTCTGCGAAAGTTTCAAGTAAATCGAAAAAATTTAATACGTCTTTAGGCAAACCGGTGGAATATTTGAATGGATTTCATAACCAAACAATTTAGCTGGTTTTAGCAAATTAAGCTAACATTCTCAATATGACAAAACTGTTGCACTTACGTTGACGTTGTTTGGGTTTCTAATGGCCGAAAAAATAAAATCCCAGCAAACAACAACATTCTCATCGAGCCAGTAAATACGAAAGGCTCCAATTTGAAACTTGTTTCATACAATGCGAGAGGCGAGAGTGTATTTGTGGTTGCGTTTTAAGTGTACCTACTGTTCAAGTTGTTTTCCAATCAAAATTATTTGCAGTTTTTGTATGGTTGCATTGCACTTGTCCCTCACTCCTGCTCGTTTCATGGGACGCCAAAATTTAATATTCTCCCGCAGTCGCTCCGCAATATATGTTGTTTTGGTCTCCCGATGTTGTTGTTTGCATATATTATCTGCTTCTCAGTTTGTCCAGTTCTTTGTTGTTGTGTTTCTAGTATCAGCGAAAAAATTCCACATATTCTGAAACGGTCAGCGCTTGTGCCAATTCGTGCTCGTCAGTTACATTCGTAAGTTGTTTCAGTGCGGACTACTGCATCGTAGGTTCGCAATCACTCCACTTAAACGAAACCAGACTCGTCTCACAATGGTTATCAACTTTGCGGCCGGCCCGGCTAAATTGCCCGAAGAAGTAAGTAGACGCAATGGTCATCGAGATCACAGCGATAATGAACGCAAAATGTTTCATTAATACAGCCAGATACACACCACTTTGCTGGACAATGTAAAGTCTGTGCCTGCGGCTGCTTCATTTATTTATGAATTAATTGAAAATGTCTCCATTTGTAGGTTCTCAAAGAAGTGCAGCAAAATCTTCTCAACTGCAATGGCAGTGGCGTATCCGTCATGGAAATGTCGCACCGATCATCGAACTATGCCAAAATCCAAGAGACTGCCATCAGCGACTTGCGCGAACTGCTTAGCATACCTGACAATTACCGGGTGCTTTTATTGCAGGGAGGCGGTACCGGGCAGTTTGCAGCCGTTTGCCTCAATCTTATCGGACGTACGGGCGTTGCGGATTACGTTGTGACCGGTTCGTGGTCGGCTAAGGCCGCTAAGGAGGCCACGCAGTATGGCAAAGTAAACTTGGTGCTGCCGAAGATGTCGAAGTACACAGCAGTGCCCAGGCAGGAGACATGGAAACTTGATGCAAACGCATCATATGTCTATTATTGCGATAATGAGACGGTGGATGGTGTTGAGTTCGATTTTGTGCCCGTTACCCCGAAAGGCGTACCGCTGGTCTGTGACATGTCGTCGAACTTCTTATCACGTCCCGTGGATGTGACGAAGTTCGGCCTGATCTTTGCGGGCGCCCAGAAGAACATCGGGCCCGCAGGAACAACTTTGGTCATAGTACGCGATAATCTAATTGGGCACGAGCTGAAGGAGACGCCTTCAATTTTGAACTTCTCCTTGATGGACAAGAACAGTTCACTGTTGAATACGCCGCCAACTTTTGGGTAAGACTCCGACGAAGCACGCAGCCGTTACCCACTCTAACTTAATCGATATTCAAATGATTTTCAGTATTTATGTTATGGGACTCGTGTTTCAGTGGGTGAAACGCCACGGCGGCATTGCTGGCATGGCCAAAAACTCCCAAATCAAGTCACAGCTCATTTACGATGTAATCGACCAGTCCAAGGGCTTCTACAGTTGTCCTGTGTCCAAACAGGTGCGTTCTCGTATGAATCTACCATTCAGAATTGGAAGCGTTGATGGCGTCGAAAGCCTGGAAAATGAGTTCCTAGCCAAGGCGGAAAGTGAGGGCATGATTCAGCTGAAAGGTCATCGCTCGGTCGGCGGGATCCGAGCTTCGCTTTACAATGCAATCACAGTGGCCGAGACTGAACAGTTGGCGAAGCTTATGTCAAACTTTTATGATAATAATAAAAAATAAAGTGATTGTATAATCGAATGGGCAAAGACATATATATTGTATATATATTTCCGTTTTTTAATCTCAGAGAAAGTCCTATTAACTTTTCAAGGTTTTGAAAATGGAAAGCGTTGGATGACAACCACGCCTACCTCTCATACCCGATTTTCTTTGTTCAAAGATATATCTTGAGAACTCCTACACCGATTTTGCTTTGGGCTTTTGTATTTAGTTGTAACGAAAAGAAATGGACCAGAACATAATGGAAATGGAACAAACATCAAAATGTGAATTGAAAAGAAAGAAAATGGAACGAGAACGGAATGGAAATGGAAATGGACCGAAACAAATTGGCAATTAAAAAGGGACAAAATAAAATTGGAATGCGAAAAAAATGAAGCTGGAACGAATGGAAAATGCCAGGAACAAAGTAAAATTGGAAATAAATTTGGAATGGGAATTCAAAGAGAATGGAACTGGAACCAATCTTGAGACGGAACGCTATAATATAGCTTTATTATAAAATTGCAAATGAAATGGAAAAAATGGAAATTTATCAAACAAGGGGGGGACATTGAAGACAACTTTAGAAAATTCAACAGTAAAATGTATCAACAGATTGTCGAAAAAGTTATAAAATATTTATCGAAAAATAATGTTATAGTATAGCAATTGGGTGGTAACACAAACTAAATTTTAAATATACACTTGTAAAATTGTTTAAAAATCTCTAAATGGTTGAGGTTTATTATTATTGAACGGTACTGCGTCCAATAGTGAACTATTGTGCCCCGTCAAGGACTTATAGCAACTCTATAAGTCCTATCCCATTGAGAAATTGTAGTATCGGGCCTACTTCTAGGGATTCTAGGATATCTTTTCCGTTTTTGCATGAGTGCGGGGCACTCTCCTAAGATATGTTTTGAAGTTTCAGTGTCCTCCGTGCAAAACCTGCATTTGTCGTCCGATACTATTCTCAGTTTTGATAGGTGGTAGTTTAACCTACAATGTCCTGTCAAGATCCCTGTTATTATTCTTATACTCTTTTTTTGTTAAGTTCATACATTCTTTATGTCGCTTTAGGTAGTAAGTCCCTAGTAGTGTTTTTGATTGTTTCAGGCCTGGTAGATTGTCCCAGTATAATTTCCGTAGTTTATCTTCTTCTTCTTTTAATATAATAGAGAAGGTCCCTTTTCCCATTCCACAGAATGGTTCTGGCCCTACGAAGGGAGTTTCCGCTCCTTTCTTTGCTAGTTCGTCTGTCAATGGCATATATTTCCGCCTCAAATATGCTGCTGTATTTACCTATGGGCTCAGAGTATTTTATCCTTGGCCCAAACACTCCTGCTCCTGTACCTTCTTCCGTAAGAGACCCGTTTGTATACCAGGTTATCGTACTTTGGTTTATTGTGTAATTTTCATGTACACCTTCCCACTCCTTTTTAGTGCTAAGTTGTGTTGCAAATCGTTTGATGAAGCTGAACTTCGGTATCATGTTATCTCTTGGTACTGAGATTTCAGGGTATTGCTTCGTAAGAATATCAATCTTCCGACTTATGCAACAAGCTGACCCGACGCTTCCTCCAGTTATTCTTAGTATAGCCCTCTTCGCCTGCGTCTGAACGTAGATGTGAAGAGGTGTTAATTCTAAAAGGACTTCTAATGATGCTGTAGGACAGCTTCTCATAGCCCCTGTTATACACACGCACGCTAATCTTTGCATTTTGGTTGAGGTTTACTCAGATTAAAGTGCTGCCAGATTTGACAATTTAGCTGGCTTTAAGAAATTAAGTGAATACCCTTATTATGTAGTTTCATGTGATTCGGATCAACTGTACTAAGTTGCGATAACCGTGCGCGAAAACATTCCTTGTGTCAGTCCAGTCAAAAAGTAACCATGCCAGATATAATTTTTTACTTTTTCAGTTACACCCTACGTAAAATGGTGCTGGGCATATTATCAGAATGCCCAACTTTTGACCACAATACTTACATTTATTCAAAAAATATTATGTTGGTCTGACATCGCTATTTTGTTTCTGGATAAATTTACATAAACAAACTTCGCACGAAAGAAGTAACAAATAACAACTAACGTATTAATATCACTACAGCTTTTCGAATTATGTATATTTGTTCACTGGAAATCCATTGGGTGTAGAGAATAAAAGCAGCACTCAAGACCGACCACCAAACGAATAAGCAACTTTACGTTCTGCTTTTTATGGAATCGCAAATGCCGCATCGGTTTAGTTCTGAAACAGCTCGCGGTCGACAAAGAGGCTTTTCGTTTTGCTACACATTGGTGCGCGTTTTATTTTTGTCGCATTCCAGAAAATTAGCATTTATATAAAAAGTATTTTTTCTTTTTGTGAGACTTAAGCATTTCCTCTCATATAAGGTAATTATGGTGTCATCTATCGAAATTCGATTGAGGCGGTTTTTAAGTAACAAATTAAAAGATTCTGGAAATGTATTCTCCAATGTGATGCGGAAGCTTCGCTTCCCTCATAATTGCTGAATACTCGTCTGTGCTGTAGGCAGAGGTGAAATAAAAGTCACAGCCGCTTTTTACTTTCTGTCCGTGTAATAATTTTACTTTGTTGGTAATACAGAAGCATACAAAATCCGTGCAACAATTTCACTTTGCTTGTTAGTAATTCAGAAGCAAAAAACTATCATTAGTCATTATCGAAATATAACTAACACCAGCCGCGGTATCCAGAACTGCAAATTAGAAAGATTTAGTATTTTTGTTGTAAATACTAGAGCCATCACCTTATGCCGAAAGCTCATAAACAAATTAAATATGGCAGTTCCTACCGGCGAAGCTTCATTTAGTAATCAAATCGTTACAACTACTTTTTAAGCAAGCTGGACCAATGTCCTTTTGATTCAAGTTCAAGGGCATTCAGCGCATTTAAATATTTGCCTGTGTGGATCTTCACTTTTCACCATGACGTTTTCGGCAAGTTTCTTATTTGGGTACTTTTCGTATGTCCGCTAAAGCTTTTATTGCTAAACACGCATTATGCCCGTGCTTTTTTCACTCGACTACATGGGAACAATAATCTTACCCACAAATGTTTATACGTCATATGCCATATAGTAGATATGACGATATGATAGCCGGCATACGATACGATAGTGGAAATATTTAAGTTGAGTATTTCAATCGAATGTTTAAATGGCCACAGGCCACCATGCGAGTTGGTTTCTTATCTTCAAATTGAATTTTAATATTTGCAATTTTAAAAAGATATTGGACATATTAAGGGTGTTCACCATGCGGTATTGTTGATAGTCTATTGAAGCTTATCTAGCAAGGAACCATATTTAAGTGGTGGCAACAAATCATGTTGAAGGTCGCTTATAGCCGAGTTTTTGCAAAATAGATTTGTGTATGCCCGATAATGTGCGAAATAGAAACAGCTGACAGCTGATTACTGAACTCACACAGCACACAGAAACTTTTCCTTTGTTTACTTAAAAATGTACTCGAAAGCTTTTGTGTAATAAGCGATTGTGAGTGTCGTGCAAATTTCTTGAATACCTTCCGTCCTTTATGTTGTGTGCGTCTCTACTAACTCTGAATTATTACTTTTTTCTCGATGTTTGCAATTTTTTCTAACTTTTGTAAATTTTCAGCTTTCGTTGTTGGATTTTGTTATTCCAGTAAAGCACACTTTCTTCCCATTGTCCTGTTGAAAATTGGCAAGATTATTTTACTACTTTTTACTAAATACATTTTCATAATTATTCATTTAATATTTTTATACATACATACATACTAACATACATATATGCACCTCTTCTTCTACACATGTCGCATTTCGTAAGTTATGTGCCAAACATTAACATTTGTAAACTACAGTACAGCCTCGATAGTGAGCGGATGGCTTACACTTGTTTGGTTTTTCGAGGTTAAACTGCATTTTATCTATAGTTCGTGTACGAGGCTGCACTTCTTCGAACTATGGAATTGCACTAACAATAATCTTTTCGAATCACAATACCACACATGGGTCCATTTTGATTTCATAGAATCATTCCGTTCACTGGCTGCACCCGTTATTACATTCGCTCAAAATAAATTAGCGAATTACCATTGAGTTTAGCGAAAATCGTTCGTGTATTCGTGATATTGTTAGTGCATTCTTATCTAGAAATAAATTTACATGACTGGCATGAGCTTTCTTTATCTGCTTCAACTAAAATCTACCCATTATAGAAAGAAAGATAGATGAAATTAGGAGAGCCAAAGCTTCAATTATATGGTTGGTTGTTTATATCTATATAGAACTTGTGTTGTTCTGAGAGTCAAGGGCGCTTACATTTTGCCAAATATACGTACGTAGTTGCATTCATTTGGCCTGGCCACAATGACGACCAGACGAAGCGGGGGTGCATTGTAAAAGTTGCCATAGAAATGTCTGCTTCATTTATTGCAATATGGCGCCTGCGCATCAATGGCCTTATGCCGGTCGGTCGTCCAAGTATCGGTAGTATCTCAATACGCTGAGAGTTATCCGTGGCGCGCCATCACATTCGTTTGAAACGAAAACTTTTCACTTGCTTTCCGACGTAGCCGTTGTGCTTTGACTTTGTTGTTTCGGGCGTAAAAAAAAGCAATATTGAATAACTTTTGTTTTTGTGTGGAATTATACAAGAAACAGTTCTCGAAGAAACATCAACGTTTTTGCATTATTCAGTCAGTATATATCGCGCGCGTCCCACTGTAGCAATATTTTGCTTCGAACGGTAGTCGGCATAAGCACAAATTGCAGCAGGCGCATTCTCATTACTAGACATCTCCGAAATCTAAACAAATCTGCAAGTTTCAACATGGTCAACACATCCATTTACGATGAAGTTCCAAAACTTAAGGTATTTCCCCAAACTAAAGATGTTGCATTACACAACAGGGAACAGTGTCTCGGATCGGAAGTAGAATCGTTGTTTATGTGATTATATATCCCAGTGATTCCCAAAAGTCAAGTTAGCCCATATAAACTCCAGTCATAAGAGGAATATGCCCCCTTTAGGCAATAGTTTAAAGATATTTTCGCAAATATTTCTTGTGTGGCTTCTTCCACTTGGCAAAATTATGCAATTTCAAGGTGCAATGAAAAATCTATAAAGAACGACCGAGCATCTTCGTATGCAGTTTTGTAGCCAATGCGTTTGTCCGATAGAGAATATGTGTTTGTAAATGCGCCCACAATTGGTTCACAGCTAACGGTATTCGGCAAAATATGCGAGAACCCATCGTTCCGTTCGTAAGGGATTTTCTCATTTGAAGCAATGCCGAGAAAAGCTCACGGAAAGTGCGGAAAATTTAATGGTTACTATGGCTTTATCGATTAGTAGAAATGGAATCGTCGGGTTAATAATATAGACTTAATGAAAACAACTAAGGAAATGAAAACAAATGAGAGATGTGGAGGTGTGAAATTCCCAAATATTTACCGATTAATAATCGCTATTTGTTTTTGCATATTTCACTGTTTTTATTTTTGTCTTTTTTGCTAGCAAATGCTTCGGAAATAACAGTTACTGACAACCGTTGTTAACCACTAATTTGGGAACTCCACCTCTGATAAGAACCAACAATTCCTTAGTCCACATTTTATGTGCTGTTTGTTATTGTTAACATTAAAGGGTTCAGAATTCACATGTGCCCTATACGCTCCATACCATCAAGCAATGGCAAACTTACGAAAGTATAATTACGAAACTGCTGAGAGCAGATATGTATTGTCGCTTTCGATAAATCGTTTCGATAACTCACTAGATCAACGGATAACATTTGATCTATACCGTTAACTGCTTTATTGGCAGATTTAATGAATTCGTTAATTCGGTGCGATATGATGCTTTATTACTAAATTGCTAAGTAAATGCTTATAGACCTCTGCAGTTAGATTAATTATATTATTCAGCAATAAAAACTATTTATTCAGAATATTAATATTATTTTAATTAGCATTCATTATCATTTAGAGAGAGGTACAATCTCATTTTCATTTCCATTTGGCATGCCAAGTTAAGATGATGTGTTCCTATTTTCTTATATGAATTCGTTTTGGTTTTGCCCACTTACAGATGAACGAAGTTCCCCAAATGAGTGCCGCCGAAGCTGAAACCCAACTGGAGCACATGTGCCGCCTGCAGTTCGATTCGCCAGTGCCACATGTACGTCTGTCCGGTATCATCTGCACCATTGGACCTGTCTCGCGCAGTGTCGAGATGCTTGAGAAGATGATGGCCACCGGCATGAACATCGCTCGCATGAACTTCTCCCATGGCTCGCACGAATATCATGCTGAGACTGTGGCCAATGTGCGCACCGCTGCCAAGAACTACTCCGCCAAGGTGGGCTACCAGTATCCAATTGCCATTGCTTTGGATACCAAGGGTCCCGAGATCCGTACCGGTCTAATTGAGGGCAGCGGCTCAGGCGAAGTGGAGCTGAAGAAGAACGATTTGATCAAGTTGTCGACCAAGCAGGAACACCTCGAGAAGGGCTCCAAGGACGTCATCTTCGTCGACTATGCCAACATTATTAATGTGGTGAAGCCCGGAAATCGTATTTTCGTTGATGATGGCCTTATTTCGTTGGTGGTCAAAGAAGTAGTCGCCGACGGTTTGGTCTGCTTAATCGAGAACGGTGGTTCGCTCGGTTCGCGCAAGGGCGTCAACTTGCCGGGTGTGCCCGTCGATTTGCCTGCCGTCTCAGATAAGGACCGTTCGGACTTGAAGTTCGGCGTTGAACAAGACGTTGACATGGTCTTTGCCTCCTTCATTCGGAATGGAGCTGCGCTCACCGAAATCCGAGGCGTGCTCGGCGATAAGGGCAAGAATATCAAAATCATTTCCAAGATTGAAAACCAACAGGGTATGCACAATCTGGATGAGATCATTGCCGCCTCCGATGGCATCATGGTCGCTCGTGGTGATTTGGGTATTGAAATTCCACCAGAGAAGGTATTCCTCGCCCAGAAGGCGATGATTGCGCGCTGCAACAAGGCTGGCAAGCCGGTAATCTGCGCCACCCAAATGTTGGAATCGATGGTGAAGAAGCCGCGTCCAACCCGCGCCGAAATCTCTGATGTGGCCAATGCCATTCTGGATGGCGCCGATTGCGTTATGTTGTCGGGTGAAACCGCCAAGGGCGATTATCCATTGGAGTGTGTCTTGACCATGGCCAAGACCTGCAAGGAGGCCGAGGCTGCTCTGTGGCACAAGAACATGTTCGCCGACTTGGTGCATGCCGGCAACCGTTCATCGTTAGATGCTACCCATGCTGTGGCCATTGCAGCTGTCGAAGCGGCATTCAAGTCAATGGCTGCTGCCATTGTGGTGATCACCACAAGCGGAAAATCGGCACACTTGGTTAGCAAGTACCGACCACGTTGTCCAATTTTAGCGGTCACTCGCTACCCACAAACAGCCAGACAAGCACATTTATACCGCGGTCTTGTGCCTCTGGTATACACAGGTTAGCTATTCTAGTCTTGTCGACGAATGCTTGTATATAAGGGAGCTCTTCATTTTTGTTTTCAGAACCTACTCTTCCTGACTGGCTCAAGGATGTCGATAGTCGCGTTCAATTCGGTCTGCAGGTGGGCAAGAAAAACGGATTCATTAAGACCGGCGACAATGTTGTCATCGTCACTGGATGGAAGCAAGGATCTGGATTCACAAACACTATGCGCATTGTGTACGTGAGCAATGAAGAGGCTTGAGAGAGAATGAATGTGAAATACTATTTTGGGTGAATGATCTATGAGTATTTGGTGCATTGATAAGGTGCCAAAAAGTGTGACCCAAAAAAAGAAATAGTTGGCATTGGCTCAAAAATATCAAGGAAAAAGTAAAATTGCCAAATTTTGAAGAGAATTGATTGGTTTAGGATAATTTCCGCAAACATTTTTTTAATTTGAAAACTAAAACATTTACAAAAAATTTGTTTGAATCGTCTTTTGACCACGTTTGGATACAATTCGGCACAAATTACACAACATTTTTTAGTAGTTTGTAGTGGCATAAGGTTTGATTGACTCTGTGTGTGAACCTTGTGACAATTTTCGCTATTTGATGAATGTACTGAAATTCATATAAATTTTGTCTACTTGCAGCATCGTTGAATAAACGTTGGATAAACCATTTCCGGTTTGGAATTTGGAACTCATGGCCAACAATGTAGGCGCACAACCATACCCACTAATAAATTACATACTTACACCACAATGAATGTGTATTTCAACTTATTTAATTACAAATATTTAGTTTTTTGAGAAACAAATTAGTACTACGTTCATTGGCATAAACTAAGTGAAAATTCCATCAGATCTGTAGGTACCTCATCATGTTGTTAAATAGTAAAAAAAATACAAAAAAATTCCATCTTTAAAAAATAACGAATGTTGTGTATTATGGAACCATTAATTCACTGTTGTATAATTGTATTACTAGAACGCTTGCAGTAAATAAAGTTCGAGTTTGTTGTACAAAAACACTTTTGCATTTGAATTCCATATTCCTGGAAATGTAGAAAATTCAACAATGAAAAGGTACATATGACTAGTTGTGAGTAGGGGTTGCGATCCCGGGATCCCGAACTTTTTCTTGTTCCAGCAGTCCCAGGATTCTAAGGCTTCAACTTAAGATCCGCGAATGGTAAATTGCACAAGTTGCTGAAAAATTCAAATTTAACCAACAATTGCGGTAAAAGACTCTACAGTTTCTGTAAAACACAATTATCTCGGTTATTTGAACTATTTTAACATTTTTTTCGGTTAAGTCTACCAGCTCGGTTAAAAAGTTTACAATTTTCATACATTTTGAAATTCTGTATTTTATTTAGCCTCTTTCCTTGGTTAATTTTACACAGCATTTTTTTATATTTTTAGTCCCCTCAATATTTTTTCTACTACTATCTACTACCTTGACAGTAATTTCACCTAATCTCGTCGAATTTCTACTACTACTCTACGGAAGAAATTATATCTACTCCGCTTTCTTTATATCTACCCTTCTATGAACCCTTAAAATTTTTAAAACTAAATTTATTTTAAGTTTTATGTTTTAGTTTGAAATCTTTTCGGCAATTTTTCGGTAAAGTCTCAATAATTTTTTTACCATTTTGGAACAGGTGTATACATTTTTGTTAAAATTTTTCATTTTTTGTTAAAATTTTTCAGATTTAGATGGATGCGTTTAGTGTTACTGTTGCTTGTTTGTAATAGTTTAAATATTGCGCCCTTTTTGCGAGGCTGTGACATGAAAATTACAACAACAACAATGTTACAACAATAACATTAGAACAATAATGTTACAATAACATTACAACAATAATACAACTGCATTAGTATAATTGTGTTGTTGTAATCTGTGAAAATTGGCCAAAAATAACGTGCCTAAAACGACTGAAAACACCTTTGCCATATGTCACAAAAACAGTGCAGAAAGAAGAACTAATGGAACATTTGGCATGGGAAATTTCGGAACTTTAAATGCGAATATCTCGAAAACCATAAGCGAGCGGGGCAAAACTCTTTCGGATTTCGTTTTAGAATGTGAAAATACATAGGAATAAAAAAAAAAGTGCAAAAAGAGTCCAGGCCAACTTATACACCTAAGCCAAAAATTCAGTACAATTGTACTTTTCCATAAAAGTACAATTTTACTGAAATATCACCCCTGGTGTTTATAGAAACTGGAAAATTGAAGCTGAATTTTATGAAAACTCCACGGCATCAAATCCATGAGGAAGATTGAAAACTTTGACAAGTCAACACAGCAAAAAAAATTTTCTCTACAGACGCGCAAGAGATTTTAGTGTTTTTGGACTGAATTCCAATGTTTTTACTTGTACAATTTTGGTAAAACAGTTCAAAAAGTTACCAAACAACATGAGTTTTTCGGGTGAAGACACTTCCGATTCGGAATGGTAAGATTGCGCCTGGCGCCTCTTCCAGTTAGTCAGTGATAATTTGTTCTAATTGACATTTGGCATTTCGTAGGGGAGAGACCAAAATGAAAACCGAAACCATCATCAAAAAGGAGCAGAACACGTCTCATCACAAGCACAAATACTCGCAGAAATTCTGCGACAAGTGGTTAAACATCTTTCACCCATGGTTGGCGCGTTGTGACGATGACCCAAACAAGCCATTCTGCCGAGCCTGTCAATCGCGCCTGGACTGTAATCGCTGCCATTTGCAGCGTCACGAACGCACCACCAAGCATGCACGCAATCTGGAAATACTAATAAGCAAGGGAGAGGGTGCCGCTCGCCAAAATCTGAGCATCCGCCAGGAGCGCAGCAAGTACTACCAACAGCGCAAGAAGCACAACTCTTCAATGGCTTCGTCTCACGATGACGACATGGGCATGGACAATACCGATGACTATATCGAGGAGTACGTGTACAATGAAATGCCCGCCGGCAAGTAAGTTACCGAGCGGGCGGCCCACCGATACTGATAATATTGATGCCCATTATTTACTTCCGTAGAGCCGAACCAGATGGTGAAACGTCCTTCCAGTTCGTTCAAACAGAGGCCACACCCGGCGATCAATATTCCGAGGAAACTATCATGAAACAAGAACCGAATTCCGGTGACGGCGATCCTTTGCCAATAACGCGATCCAAGCAAAAGCAAGTTGGTGGCGGCAACAACGGCGGGCGCGGTCGCCCGAAGAAAGTCGTAAAAAAGGAGCGCATGCAGCTTCTGATGCAAATCCAAAAGGACAAAAACGACCTGATGGACTCCTTCAAGGAGCTAATGGGCAACAACTCGTACCAACAACAGTCGCCGCCACGGGAAAAGAACCACGTTGACCTGTTCTTCGAAAGCGTCAGCTCCAGTGTGAAGGCGCTGTCCCCGAAGCTAATAGCTGAAACGAAAATGCGCGTCTCACAGCTCATATGCGAACTGGAATTGCGCGCTCTGACGGAGAATGATGCTGCCAGCACATCCGTGGGATCAGCCGGCGGAGCCACCAGCGTTGTAGTGGCTTCAGCCGAAACTGGCAACACATATGTCATCAATCAACCCGTTGCGACGGTGGTTACTCACGGCGCCCACCAACAACAACAACACCACCATGCGACGCACTACGAAACGCTCAGTTGAAGCGACGGTCGACAAGTCAGCCACGTAGTGTGAATCCGTTGACGATTATTGGAATTAGGAAAACAAAAAGACCGGAACATTTTCTACAATTTCTTGTTTTATCTTTTCTTTTTTCGAAATTCAGAAAGCAACATTTTAACCTATCATAACTAAATAGTTTCTTCCCCACCTCTGTTATGTTAATTGACACTGCAATTTGACTTTGTACAGTATATGCGCACTTGTTGGCAGCGTTTGAATAAAGTTTTGGAGTTGAAGACAAAATTATACCATCCATTTCACTGGTAAATTTATTTGGTTTTGGTTCGAAGTGCTATTGTATGCCACTAATGCAAGAAATCGTCAAAATATTACATATAATCATTTTGTAACAGTTGTGGAAGTAAAATCGGTTCACCAGAGATATGGCATTTTTAGTAAACCGTTTTGAATATAACTTTTTTTCTAATACCACCAACATCCAAATCAGCACTAACATACAGTGGAGTAAACCAATGACGTTCTTTCCAATTAAAAAATCAGCTATCAGCGTTGCCTTTTTAAGCACAATAGCAATTTTTCAGTACATTTCCAATCAAATATGCCAAAAACGGTCACATTTTATCAGCTGTGAGATTTTTTGTTAGAATTTTTAATTGCTGTGAGATGTTGTCTCGCGTGAGATTTTTTCAAATTTTGTGTGAGATTGTGAGTTTTTTGGTGAGATATTTATCTGGCAATTATGGTGGGAACCTTAATTTCGCTGTGCAAGTTGTCAAAAAATCTCTCAAAGTATTCAAAAAAGCATCTTTTTTTCGCTTTCTCAGCATATGCTAGCCGGAATAGAAATTTTATTCGTTTTTATATAGGATGCTTATGGGAGCGGAATTTTTTCCCATCTGCATACCGGGCTGAAAACGAAATTTTTTTGGTATTATTGAATGTAAGAAAAAGTAAAAATACAGAATTTAGAACTGATATTGACATTTAATTTGAAAATTATTTCGGTTTGGTTCCGGTATTATCGACCAGGCGATAATACAATTTCCTTCCCCAAAATGTTCAAACAAAAATCTCGAAAATAAAACTCCCATATTTTTGTGTGAGTACTTTTGAAATCAAATATCAGGTACAAAATAGAAAATATTCGAGTATCGAGTAGTATATTTTATGTATCACTAAATGAAAGCCAAAATGAAGTGTCAAGAAATTTGTTGTGCCTGATTCTTACGAAAAATTCATAAATTTGTGTATTTTCCCCAAAAGGACGAAGGACGCCTTAATACACTATGGTGGGTCGTAAGATTAAGAATCAACCCGTCTACAGCGACGAAGATGATAAAAGGTAGGCTGCTGCTGTATAGAATGCATAATGCACAATGTCCATTTATCCATACACAAAATGAATTACATGTTCTCGAAACAGTTCCACATATTCTATGGACCCGCCTCCGAAAATTAGGAAAAAGAAGAGCCCATCAGAGTTGCGAAATCCACGACAAAAATACCAGCCCCGATGGGAAAAAGTTTTTCCCTGGTTGAGGGCTGACAAAGACGACGACAGCGTTGGCATCTGTACCATCTGCAACCGGCAACTCGTATGCAAGAAGACTCACATGATGCGCCACCAGAAATCGTCGAAACACAGAAGCCTACAAGGTGATCTTCCCATCGACACTAAAAGCAGTGCAAGCTCACATATTGACTATTTGGATTGCGACAAGTAAGTAGCTACTAGACGGTTATGCACATTTCAGTTCATATTTTACCAAAACGTTTGCCTAGAATCGAAAAATTAGAGACGGAGGAGGACGAATTCGAGAATAGCTTCGAAATGGATCCCGATTGCGAAGAGGATTTGGAGTTGTCCGTAAGTTGGTGTCATTGATTAGTTTCAAATTGTACATCTGTGCATAACACGGCGGGACAACGTCCTTGTTTTCCAGTAAATCTAAAGTTTATAATTTCTATTGCAGAATTTGATAAAGTCCTTATTCAAGAAAAGACTAAAACGGCAGGACGCAACCGTCACGTCCAAAAATAAAACTGTGCCCTTTGGCAAGAAGAAACGTGCTACAAGACCAACCTCTTCTACGCCATTGCAAAAAACCACAAACTCTGCAAAGCTAAGCCTGTTCGAACTGTTAAGATCGTACCAACAACAGTCGCCGCCACGGGAAAAGAACCACGTTGATCTGTTCTTCGAAAGCGTTAGCTCCAGTGTGAAGGCGTTGTCACCGAAGCTAATTGCTGAATCCAAAATGCGTGTCTCGCAGCTCATTGGCGAATTAGAATTGCGCGCTCTAGCGGAAAATGAAACAGTCCACTCAGTGGGCGTTGTGGTGGCTTCTGACGAAGCGGAAAACATGGGCAATAGATATGTCAATCAGCCTGTTCGTAACGCCTGTTCGTAAGACAACAATCCCACGAATATCGGAACATAGAACGTTTGTGAATGGCACTACGTATAAAAGAACATCCATCGGATGCATTCAACAAATACTTTTTTTGGCTTCAACAAAACAATTATTGTTGTGGAAATAATTTGATTGTTCAATGAATTATAATATTTTATGAATTTTGGTTTAATTTGCATTTGTACAAACACATTTAAAAGTAATTAAAAACCGTACAATTATTTGAAGAAAATACAAATCCTCGTCAATTTAACGAACGAGAAAATGTGTAGGAGAATGGTATTCCACACATATTCCTTTTATTAACATCGAAAATTGTACTTGGGTAAAGATCACCTTCATTCAAAATATCGCCTATGGGAGGATCGACCGGAAAGTCCACATTTTGTGGACATGTGCCGACACAGCTTAGTTTTCGTTCCTGGCCCAGCTAGTATCGCAAAATGTTTTATTTCGAGTGATATTTTTTTTGGCGATTTGGCTTGGACAGCTGTCCGGTTGGCAGGGTTTGGCCAGGTAGGTAGGAGATTTTTTGTCAACATTTGTAATTGCTGTAAGATAATGTCTTCACGGCCCTACCTGGCCATACCCTGGCAACCGGACAGCTTGTGTAAAGCAAATCGCGGTGGAGTAAACCTACTACACCGTGAAGCAAATCCCCCAAAAAAAATGTCTTCTCGGTTGCAAGATTTGTGATATTTATATCATACTAGGAGCCCGGTTCGCTTTGCTGGCCGTAAAAAAGTTCTTTTTGCCTTTAAGGTCATAATAAATTAATGAAAACAATTGTAAAATATTTTTATTGGGAGCCCAAGTGTAGCATTTTGAAATATTGAATTGTATGAAAAGTGCCACGCCCGCTGTCCAATTCCGACCATATGTAACATTGAACTTAGAATTGAAAGCATAAAACCATGTCCCGTTGAAAAATGTTCATTGGGAACCCAAGTGTAACATTTTTTAAAATATTAAATTGTATGGGAAGTGCCACGCCCCGCTGTTCAATTCCAATATGTTACATTAAAGGCATAGAACCATTTTCCGTTGATGAATATTCAATGGGAGCCCAAGAATGGCCCTTTGAAGTATTGAATTGTATGGGCGGTGCCACGCCCCTTTGTCCAATTACGCCGATATGTTGCATTTAGCTTAGAGTTGAAACCATGAAACCATTAGCTAAATTTTGTTGGAAAACATAAAATGAGAGACCAGTTACAGCAATTTGAAATATTGGTTTGTATGGGCGGTGCCACGCCCCTTTGTCCAATTACGCCGATATGTTGCATTTAGCTTAGAGTTGAAACCATGAAGCCATTTGCCAAATTTCGTTGGAAAACATTGTGTGGCAGCGCTATTACAGCATTTTCAAATATTGACTTGTATGGGCGGCGCCACGCCCCATTGTCTAATTCCGGCCATTTGTAGCCCAGATTATGGCTGGGGTCTTATAGTATGTTCATGGCAAATTTAATTTTCTTGTGGTCAAAAACGTCTGAGATATAGCAGCTTTTACTAACTTGTGGGCGGGTAAAGTGGGCGTGTCAAAACCTATGTCACGACTGACGACCCTTAGAACACATATATAAATTTTGGTGAGAATCGGTGCTGTAGTTTTCGCGTCTGCTGGTAACAAACACACACGTCCCTTTTAGAGCCTATTTACACAGTCATTCCCATGACGCATGGGCATGCCGTTTTTAGAATTTACACTGACATGGGCATGACGAAATTTGACAGTTTTTATATGAAAATGTAAACAAACAAAGAATGGAGTTGCCACCTTTTATGTTTTTTGTATGGAATTTAGGTGCAAAATTGTCTATCCCGTTTTCACTACCGCAGTTCTTATTAGCTCTTTGTCAGATTTTTCGTCATGGAAATGATAGTGTAAATAGGCTCTTATATATATAGATTGAGATTTTTAAATGGCTTTGAGAGAATTTTAACTCGTGTGAGATTTATTCTTAATTGCTGTAAAATTGTGAGATATTTATCTGGCAACTACAACTTTGAGTATCAAATATATTTAAAAGTAATTGGTAACTGAGGTCAGGAGCCGAATACAAAGCTGTACTTTTTATTATATCACTACTAGCTTTGTGCCTAATTTTTACGGAGGTTCGTAAATATTTATATTTTTTAGATATTTTAAAAATAAAAAAAAACAAAAATAAGTGCATTTTAGAAATTAAAACCAGTGCGCCAAAAAACACTACTATGAGGAGCGATGACGATAATGACCAACCCTACTATTCAAACGAGGAATTGGAAGAGGAAAGGTGAGTCTGCTGCAAAAGTGCGGATAGCATCATAATTATGCATAATGGTGTATTTGTTGTAGTTATTTCATTCAATCGGTGCTCCCAACCAAAATGAGAAAGAAGAAGTGCGTCGAAGATTTGCGGCAGCCTCGCCAGAAATTCCTTGCCAAATGGGAACAAGATTTCCCCTGGTTGAGAGCGGACAAAGTGGACCAGAGCATTGGCATCTGCATTGTCTGCAACAAACAACTCGTCTGCAAAAAGAGTCACATGGAGCGCCACGAAAAATCTTTCAAGCACATGCGACTGCAGGGATTCGATCCATCCGCGAGTGTTGAAAGCGATAACATGCAGCCTACGGCGCCCGAGTTTTTGGAATGTGGCAAGTAAGTAATGAGAAGTCTACAATCATTAAAAAGATAATATTTCACAAAATCCATGTCTAGACGCGAATTCGAGGATACTGAGGATTTCGAGAATACCATCGAATTGGATCCCGGCACTACCAATGAGGAATATGAGGCGATCGTAAGTTGGAGTCCTTAACTTGCTCGAGTTTCAAGGAATTTACTCATGTTCTTTCCTTCTCCATGTATTACAGCCCGCGAAAGCAATTAAACGTGAAGTGGCCAAAATGCCGGTGAAAAAGCCTACACCAATTGGAAAGCAGAAACGCACTGCAGTGCCAAAAAGTGCGCCGACGGTGTCCACACCCGTGCGAAAATCATCAGCTGGAAAATTGAACCGTTACAAGCTCCTTAAGCGAATCGATCGCGACAGACAAGAACTGAACGAGTACTATTATGCGCAGAAGCAACTGTATGCCGCGACGACTCCACCGTCACGCGACAGCTTCGACCTGTTCTTTGAGAGTGTCGGCGCCAGCGTTAAGACGCTCCCTCCGAAACTAGCAGCCGAGTTGAAAAGTCGCGTTTCTCAGATCGTTGCCGAATTCGAGCTTCGCGCCATTTGCGAACGCGAGCAATTGCAGAACGCGTCAGTTTCGGCGGAAAACACCGCTGTGGTGGCATCTACTACGCATGAAGCGGCCACCGAGGTGGTGGCTCAGGAGCATATATCAACGGACATGGACGGATCGGCGGTACCGCATATAATCTATACATTCCAACCGAAAATACGCGAATGAGTGCACCAAACCGACGACGACCCTTTGAATTTATAATTAAAGTTTACAATTTTCGATCAGATACTATGGGTAATATGAGATATGGGCAGCATTAATTCGATTTTGTAATTGGACAATTAAAAATCCTTCTCAAACCTTTGAAATAAAGAAAGCTTAAGAAACCCAAAAATATCGGCAATCATGTGACCTTTGCTTAATGCACTCCAGTGGGCAGCTGGCGCCCTAGCATTTTTCTTGTATTTTTTATGGTTTAAAATCGCATGAAAGGCGCTCTTATATTTTATTGTAATGTGTAAATGATCGTATAATTAATTGCAAAAGTAAGTATATTATAATTAAATTTTGAAAGTAATATTAACTTTTTGTCTCAATTATTAATTTTTGTTTTTTACTTTTTATTTCTTTTATTTTAAATATTAAAACTTACAACGAATAAATTGATAGTTAATTACAAATAGCAAAATGGATTTTGGAAACGTAAAATGAAACAAAAAACACTTCAGTGCAGTACACGGTGTAGTACAGAAAAAAATGTACCAAAAACTTAAGAAATCCGAAATTTTTAGAAACACAGTAATTTGGGAGTCAATTACCTTTACCTCTGAATTATTGTAAAATGTTTTTTTTTGTTGACTGATCCAGTCATTTTGTAGTTGAGGCCACTGTAGCGTTCTGCTGCCCAGTTTCAGCACCGCTAATCACTTCATGTTCACGCTCTGCTATAGCCCGTATCTCCAGCTCGCCAATGAGTTGCATCACTCGTATTTTGCCCTCGGTGGCCAATTTGGGTGGGAGCGACTTAACACTGGCACAAATGCTATCGAAGAATAGATCGAAGGAATCGCGTACAGGTGGCGTCGACGTGGAATGCGTAACGGAAGTGGTTGGCACTTGGCTAACTGTGGATGCAACTTGCGCCGGCAACGGTGCCGCCAGCGGAGCAGATATCTTTTTGATCGTAATTTTACAGGGTGCCTGCTGCGTGGTGAGCGCTGACTGTGATGGTGTATAGTGAACAGGTGTAGCTCCAGTCTTGTGCTGTGTACTGCTGGTGCCGGTCGAATAGAGTCTGGCCGGCGCGATTGTTCCAGAATTGTGTGAATGAAATTCGTTGGCATCGGAAGACCTTCGCAATGGGGATGTTTCAGAGGCAACTTCATCGTCGTCCTTCTCCTCTTCCGAGTAGGCCTAGATGGGTCAAGTTAGATGGTCATAAGTTTATGAATCTTAGAAAAATGTATCTACCTCATCCACAAGTACATCACTATTGCTGTTTTCGACCAAATCTATAACAGGTTCGTGCCTGTAAAAATCAAATTTTATCAACATGCTGATTGTCAAGTTGTGGTGCTACTTTGTATTACTTTATGGGGTCATCTTCGTCTTCAAAGGCTTCTTCCATCTCCTCTTCATCATCGCAATAGTTAAAAACCCTGTGTTCCAAAGGGTAAAAAGCTTTCACCTCCTGCTGTTGGTGGCTGCCTTTGAGCACCAAGCCCTTTTTCGACAAATTTTCATTGTGCTTCATACTGTTTTCGTGTTTTTTCAAGTCGGACTTTTTGGCACTCAAACGACATTCGCAGACGGAACAGAATATGAAGTGGGGATCTTTTTCGTCGGCCAGCACCCACGGATAAAGCGACTTATACTCGGGCAGCATTTTTTGGCGCGGATATTTTCCAGAAACATTTCGTTGCTTGTACGAATCGCGAATCGAATCTCTGAAAACGTAGAACGAAGAGATAAAGGTGAAATGTGAAATTCCCCAAACATTGAAGACACTTACATTTTCTCCTGCGTTAAATTCAAATTCGACATCTCTTCAATTAAATATTATGCGGGTCTATCATATAACACTTATATTTTTACAACTGTTTACAAACAAAAATTAATGAAATGTGAAATTGGATGTATTTGGTGGCTAGTGATGCGCTTTTAAAGTACTCATCGAATAGTATTCCACACTTGATATTAGGGATGCCATATTGTGGGAAGGAAGAGCATTTTTTGTTGTATGTGGAATTTCGTTCAAGCTTTTATTCCCTAAAGGTGCATTTAGATCGCACGAACTCGCGAACAAAATGTTGATCATTCGGTTGGTGTAAACGGCCGGCTTGGGATCTTGTGTTCGCGATCTTTGGATTGTTCACAATGTTCCGGCCGACTCTGGCTTCCGATGTCCGATGAGTGTTCGGGAACATATATTCCGTCAGTGTAAACGGTTGTGCGAGCGGAATTTCAAGCTACGGTCAGATTAGGCAAACATTTGCCCAAATATTGGGAAAATACATTCAGAAAAATTAAATTCTGGTTCAGACACATACGATTTTAGTTGATTCTAAAAATATCTGAGTGTATTTGGCAGGGTTTGAAATTACTACCAAATCGTATTTGCTTCTGCATATGCTTAGCTTCTACTACTTGAAAATGAATTAGCAGAAGTAATAGTAATAAGAATCAGCAGTAGCTATAAAATCAGCAATTCAAAAAAATACGAAATCGTATTAGTTATTGCATGAGCTTTGCTTATGTTGATTGAAAATGAATTAGCATAAGTATTAGTAATAAGAATCAGCAGTAACTCTAAAATCAGTAATTCAAAAAACAAAACAAAAAAAATTGGTTTTGCTGAAATAGTAAAATTTCAAAAAACTGGCCGGCACGAGACGGTTTTCTCGTGTGATTTAATTAGGATACAAGTTTAAACAAAAAAAAAAGGGTTTTTCAATTCACAATTCACATTTTTGTCACAATTGCTCTAACACCCCAGCAACGCTTTTGGCCAAATTGGATTTTTCACCTATGGCGATTTTTGAAAATGCGTGCATTTCCACAAAAAACTGATTCTGGATATGCCACTACTGCCAAAAGTTTTCTAAAATTACTGTCCACAAGACAGCATTTTCACATTTTTGTCACAATTGCTCTAACACCCCAGCAACGCTTTTGGCCAAATTGGATTTTTCACCTATGGCGATTTTTGAAAATGTGTGCATTTCCACAAAAAACTGATTCTGGATATGCCACTACTGCCAAAAATTTTCTAAAATTACTGTCCACAAGACTGCATTTTCACATTTTTGTCACAATTGCTCTAACACCCCAGCAACGCTTTTGGCCAAATTGGATTTTTCACCTATGGCAATTTTTGAAAATGCGTGCATTTCCACAAAAAACTGATTTTGGATATGCCACTACTGCCAAAAATTTTCTAAAATTACTGTCCACAAGACTGCATTTTCACATTTTTGTCACAATTGCTCTAACACCCCAGCAACGCTTTTGGCCAAATTGTATTTTTCACCTATGGCAATTTTTGAAAATGCGTGCATTTCCACAAAAAACTGATTCTGGATATGCCACTACTGCCAAAAATTTTCTAAAATTACTGTCCACAAGACTGCATTTTCACATTTTTGTCACAATTGCTCTAACACCCCAGCAACGCTTTTGGCCAAATTGGATTTTTCACCTATGGCAATTTTTGAAAATGCGTGCATTTCCACAAAAAACTGATTTTGGATATGCCACTACTGCCAAAAATTTTCTAAAATTACTGTCCACAAGACTGCATTTTCACATTTTTGTCACAATTGCTCTAACACCCCAGCAACGCTTTTGGCCAAATTGGATTTTTCACCTATGGCAATTTTTGAAAATGCGTGCATTTCCACAAAAAACTGATTCTGGATATGCCACTACTGCCAAAAATTTTCTAAAATTACTGTCCACAAGACTGCATTTTCACATTTTTGTCACAATTGCTCTAACACCCCAGCAACGCTTTTGGCCAAATTGGATTTTTCACCTATGGCGATTTTTAAAAATGTGTGCATTTCCACAAAAAACTGATTCTGGATATGCCACTACTGCCAAAAATTTTCTAAAATTACTGTCCACAAGACTGCATTTTCACATTTTTGTCACAATTGCTCTAACACCCCAGCAACGCTTTTGGCCAAAAGTAAATTTTCACCTTTGAATGAAAAAAAAGTATTTTAAATTTGTTATTAGTCTTAAAATATTGTAAAAATCATGCTTTTTAAAATTGCTTATTCGGGTTTTGTCTAGTTTCTTGCATTTATGTGGTTTTAGCCAAAAGAACGGAATTAAATTTGGCTATAATTTTCATCTGAGTCACCCTGGTTTTTGGCTTTTTTTTTCCATATGGTATTTAGCAACGTTGCTATTTGGACGCAGGTACATCGCGATTGTGACGGTTCATAACAAGGCGGCATCTGTATATTTACAACACACATGCGTTTCACACTTTAGCGTTTCTATTAATTGTGTTAAGTAATTAATTTGATAGTTTTAAGGAAAGTAAACAAATTTTGTATAAAAAAAAATTATTTTTAAATTTTTTACAGTACACAACTAATTTTTTCACGGTTTGCCCCTTTTTAATTCACTCCCCTACTCCATATTTTTGCTCACTCAACCGCCAATTTCTTATACAGTCGAGCCCGCTTAACTGAAACCCGTTTAAGTGAAAAACCCGCTTAAGTGAAACAAAAATTTAATCCCCAGTATTTTTTTTCCCTTTTTCATACAAAATATTTCGCTTTACTGAAACACGCTTAACTGAAAAACCCGCATAACTGAAACGAAATGTCTGACAAATTCGTGTTTCAGTTAAGCGGGTTCGACTGTATCGCATAATTTGCCAAATGCCAAAATGCATATAGCCAACACATTTTTAATTTTCGTACTGGCCTATAGTTAAAAACGTATTCTACTATCTATCTATTATCGCAGAAAGAAATGCAACAAATGTCATTACGGTCATCCGTCCGTCCGATCCGATGATTACAGATTACCCACAGCAAACAAATGCTTTCAATAACATGTTTTCGTCGACATGATTGCAATTTGGAATAAAGTGGAAAATTTTTCATTTCAATTTCAGTTTAATTACTTCGCTAGTAAGAAGCAAGACGCAAACCCGAGAAGGTATTAAAAAATGGCATGCGGTAAGCTGCATTGAAATTTTTATATTGAATTGGTACATAAACTTATTACAATACTCATAGCACTTTTGAGCGTATCTGATAAGACTGGCCTAGTCGATTTAGGCAAAACCTTAGCTGGTCTTGGCTACAAATTAGTGGCAAGTGGTGGTACTGCTGCTGCTCTACGTGCCTCTGGCTTGTCAGTTCAGGATGTTTCCGATATTACTGGAGCCCCTGAGATGTTGGGTGGCCGTGTTAAGACCCTACATCCGGCAGTCCATGCGGGTATACTTTCACGGACCACTGATAATGATTTGGCCGATATGAAGAAGCACAACTTTGATCTGATGGGCGTAGTGGTTTGTAATTTGTATCCATTTGTGAATACAGTTTCCAAACCGGATGTGAGTGTAGCTGATGCTGTGGAAAATATTGATATTGGTGGTGTGACTTTGCTGCGTGCGGCAGCCAAGAACCATGATCGTGTCACGGTAATTTGCGAGGCAAGTGATTATGACAAGGTGCTGGAAGAGATTAAACAGCATGGTGATACCACAAAAGAGACGAGGTATGATGCTCAATGCCCAATCAAATCACAATTAAGAAAACGTTTTTTTATTTGAACTCTTCCAACAGAAAAATGCTCGCCCTTAAGGCTTTTACACACACGGCATCCTATGACGATTGCATTGCTGATTACTTTCGTAAGCAATACTCTTCCGGTGGATCTCAATTGAATTTACGTTATGGCATGAATCCTCATCAGAAGCCAGCACAACTCTTCACCCAACTAGAACAACTGCCGCTGACAGTTGTCAATGCATCGCCTGGTTTCATCAATCTCTGCGACGCTCTTAACGGCTGGCAGTTAGTACGGGAGCTTAAACGTGCTTTGAATCTGCCAGCAGCCACTAGTTTCAAGCATGTCTCCCCGGCCGGCGCTGCCGTGGGAACGCCCTTGACTAGGGAGCAGGCGAAACTTTGCATGGTCGACGATCTGTTTGATAGTTTGACGCCGTTAGCAACGGCATATGCAAGAGCGCGCGGCGCGGATCGGATGTCCTCATTCGGTGATTTTGTAGCGCTCTCAGATGTGTGCGATGTGATTACAGCAAAAATTATATCCCGCGAGGTTTCAGATGGAATCATTGCTCCGGGATATCAAAACGAAGCTTTGGAGATTTTAAAGAAGAAAAAGAACGGCGGCTATTGCATTTTGCAAGTAAGTTTATTTTTAGTATTTTAAATTCAATTTAATTTTTCAAATCAATTCGTAGATGGATCCTAACTATGAGCCCAGTGCCATTGAACGTAAAACCATTTTCGGTCTTACTCTCGAACAGAATCGCAACGATGCACTGATCGATTCTTCGCTCTTTCAAAATGTCGTTACTAAGAATAACTTTTTGCCAAAG
This sequence comes from Heteromyza rotundicornis, assembly GCA_951394025.1. Classification (NCBI taxonomy): domain Eukaryota; kingdom Metazoa; phylum Arthropoda; class Insecta; order Diptera; family Heleomyzidae; genus Heteromyza; species Heteromyza rotundicornis. The sequence goes on from OX596012.1 coordinate 52,318,007, forward strand.
AGCGCCGTACGCGATTTGATCGTCGCGACAATTGCATTGAAATTCACTCAAAGCAATTCGGTTTGCTACGCTCGTGATGGCCAAGTGGTCGGCATTGGTGCGGGCCAACAGTCACGCATTCATTGCACTCGCTTGGCGGGTGAAAAGGTTGACAACTGGTGGCTACGCCAACATCCACGCGTTGCGGGCATGCAATTCAAAGTGGGTGTTAAGCGTGCTGAAATCTCAAATGCCATTGATAACTATGTGAATGGTACGGTGGGCAAAGATATGCCCATGAAGCAGTTCGAGGCCATGTAAGAGCAATTGAAAAGCAATAAATTGATTTATCTTCTTAATATATAAAAACGTTGGTGCGTATGTATAAGTGAACATCACTGCTAAACCACTGAACGTATCAGAACCATACAAACACCATACGTCTATTTGTGAGCTCCGGAAGGTTTATGTACTACTCTGAACTTGATTTTTCAAAGAAACCACTCATACACTTAAAGTATTACTTCAAAATACATCTGGCGTCACGCAATTACAAATATAATATATATGAGTAATTCTATCACCGATTGGTGATAGAATGACTCACCGATTGGTGATAGAATGACTCATCACCGCCCAGCGCCGAGCAACGCCGGGGTATGCAACTAGTATACAATATTTTTCGTTTTCAGGTTCGAAGTAGTGCCCGTTGCTTTGTCTACACATGAAAAGGCTGAATGGTTGAAAGAGTTGAACGCCGTGGCTTTGGGCTCTGATGCGTTCTTCCCATTCAGAGACAATATCGATCGTGCACGATTGGTGAGTTTCGATTACATTTTCTTGTTTTTGCAAAAGCCGAACAATGGTTAATTTTTTTTTTACAGAGCGGCGTTTCATATATAGCAAGTCCTGCTGGTTCCACTAATGATGCTAGCGTCATTGGTGCATGTGATGAGCATGGAATTATCATGGCGCATACCAACTTGCGTTTGTTCCACCATTAACAAATAAAAGTTTGCATTTATTTAAAATAAAATATTTTGTATAACCATTTAACTTTGTAAACACATACAATAAAACAATGTTTTCCATATTCAATTACTAAAATAAAATTCTTTCGATTTGCACTACTCGCTAAGATTACTGATATGAGGATGTTCTAGAAATATAAACATTTTAAAGATGTATTATCAAGTGTATGAGGGTTTTATTACAAAATTGAAGATGTTAAGTACATACCTTGCCCTGAATTCTTCCCAAATTAAAGTATTCACGATGTAGAGATTTGGGAAGTTCTGAAGGCTTTATGTAAATTTTTTTACATATTTGAAAATGGAAGAAAGCGGTTAGTGCTACATTCAATTTTAAATGAACAAACCAAAAATTTTCTCATTTTCAAACTTTTAGTTTGTGCCTTCAAGTGATTTACTCGAAATAAAATTGGAAAATAATAATGTTTTCACTTATATTCCACTTAAATAGTTAGTTTTTGGGGTCGCTGATTTCGAATTTGATGACGGAATTTTAAAATTCAAGATGGCGGATCCAAAATGGCGGCCGAAATTTTAAGATTTTATCAAATTAGTATAAAATTTAGTAATTGTAAAAAGAGTAGTTGTTTTGCATTGTATGAAACTCACATAAGTAGTAGATCTCTTACACTAGTATTTTCATCACGATTCACATAAACCAAAAATAGTAATCAAAAAACTGAAACTCCCATACGGCTGAAAACAAGTAAACAAAAAACAGCTGTGTTCAGAAAGCAAACGCGCCGAATTGAGATTAAATTTGCCTTACTTTTTGATTCGCCCCGTTTGAAGATTTCAAACGCGACGAATTGAGATTGAATTGGCCTTACATTTGGATTCGCCGTACATTGAAATTGGAAAGAGGGAAGCCCATCAGATGTGCATAGGTGCAGTCAAAACATATGAAGTTTGACTTTTAATCAACTGCGGGTTGATTCCCAATTCGAATGTATGGAAATTATTTTTTTTTTCAAACGCGGCGAATGCAAAAGTAAGGCCAATTCAATCTCAATTCGTCGCGTTTGAAATCTTCAAACGGGGCGAATCAAAAAGTATAGTAGAAAATATCTTGAGGGAAGTAGAAAAATCTACTAAATCTAAAAATCATCGCGAGAGTAGTAGATCTACACCGATAGGAGTAGAGTGAGAACGCTGTGAAGAGGTGAATGGATGAAGGATGTAACATACAAATTCTTCTTCAAAGTTTCAAAGTTTAAAATTTTTCTTTTTTGAAACAAATTGTTTTTAATACAAAATTGGTGACATGTTTTCTTTGTCGCTTCTGATTCTTTGAAACTATGATCAATACTTAAATTTGCGAGGAATATGGGCGAGATATTACCCCTGCTACTTCACTTTTGCCAAAAGGCTAATTATGAAATTTGTATCGATTACACTTACATTTTAAAATACGCCTTTTTTGTAAAAATATCCTAGAAATATATTAACAGAATAGCAAATCGTTGTGGGATGAATGGCATTACTGCATTGATATTGATTGAAAAATGCTTGCCAAGAGTTGCAATTAATTACTTAAATAAATAACACTGATCGAAAGTAGTTTTGATAAATGATAATAGTTGGTTGTTCCTTATGTATTTTGCCACGCTTAATCCGAAAATAATTATGAAATTTTTCCAGCACGCATTTCAATTTGTCTATCAAGTTTATTTAACACACAAAAAGTTCAGTTTGCCAATCTTTGTTATTTATTTGTTGAATTTTTCGTATCAAGCCGAAATTTTCGGCAGAATTATAGAAATTTCGGCCGAAAACGATATTTTTTTTTTTTTTGCCGAAAAGCCGAAAAACCGAATTTCGGTCGGTGTCTAGTTTAAATAACTCTGTGCAACAGAAGTTTTAGGGTCTCAACCAAATTTTTGTGGGACGATAGTATTGTATGTGGGAGTAAAACCCTTGCTGAGTTTTGCTCCACCTCATCACAATTTTATTTTAGAGGTCATAATTTTTTTTACAGCTTTTCATTAGTAAAAACTGTTTCGCGGTTGAACTGATTGAGATAATCCCGTAATCTTGTAATTCTTGTTGGAAAGGTAATTGCTTGATTGAAAATTGAACTTTTGAATTTTTTTTATAAAAAAAGAAATGAATAAAATTGAAAATTGAAGCGGTAAACTTTCAAATTACTAAAGCCCGAAATACAATATCGCGTCGACAGCAGCAGTATCATGTTCGCTTTTTTCAGAATTGTATGTTTACTGCCGCTGCCGTATTGTGAATACTTCTATACAAAATAGTGTATTCTAAAATTGGGAAACAGCTACTGCTTCTGTTGACGCGATATTGTATTTCGGGCTTAATTCTCAACAACTACTAGTTCGATTTTCGATTCCTTAAAACTGGAGAAAATATCAAGAAATTACCTTTCCAACAAAAAAAAGATTACGAGATTATCTCAATCAGTTCTAACGCTACAAAATGTTTACTAAAAAAAAATGTTAGACAAACATTATGACGTCTAAAAAAAATTGTGATGAGGTGGAGCAAAAAACAGCTTGGGTTTACTCCCACATCCCACACAAATTTGGTTGAGGCCATACAAAATTTCCCTCAAATTGTTGCACAGTGTAATTACTAATTAGTATTGATGAATATATTTAAGTTGGTTTTAAAACGATTAACTATTTTATAGGCTTAAATCCAATTCAATGCATTTTTCGGTCGAAACAATTCCTCCACAACTGCCAAATTTCCCTGTTCGGCTAATGACTTTCATTCCAAAGTAAACCTGTATGCTCACCTTCAATAATCAAAAATATTAGGCCCAATACACGAAACGATATTGCCAATTTCGAAACGGACAGGCAGGGTGCCCTCTGTTGGCAATGGGCGTATATTCTTCAACTGAAATGGGAGTATTATTGTAATTTAATTAATTACTCTAATTGTGTGGTTGCTTCGATGCCACCCTTCACAATAACCTCAATAACTTATAATAAACCACCCATTCCTAATTTTTAACTAAATTAAATGTTTAATTTCGTAGCTATTGTACAATTTTGTTCTTAATTCAAGACTATTTAATTTAAAAATTTCAGTATTGTATAGTTATCTCATTTCGTCAAAAACATTAATTAGTTTGGTACATATTTTTTACTTTTGTTTTTTTTTCTCTCTTCTTTTAAATTTAACCAATATTTTTAAAATAAAAAACTTTCACGTATATATTTAAATAATTTAAATGCATTGTTAAAATGTGCAGCTATAACTACAAACTATGGAAGTCATTAAATCAAAATAAATAAAAATAAATTTTAGATTAAACCGTTCGGTTTTAAAACTCGGGTTTAAAATATGAAATCTGATGCCATAAAATTACAATTGCAAGCACTTCATCGAATTAAGATTAACTACAACTAAACTCTTTTGGGTCTTTTGCGAAAGACCTTCCGACAATTGCACACAAACACAAAGAAGGTGACCACAAACAGAACAATCGAAGCTAACGCTAACGCCAGGGTGGTGGTCTGATTGTATGTGGCTGTGGGATCGAGTATGTGATGTTGGGGCAGCAGTTGATGGTCGACTAGCACCTGAGTACCATTGGGTGGTGGGCATGGTTGTTGTACAATTATCTCTTGATGTTGCACCTAAACAAATACAAAAAGCGAAAAATAGTGGTGCAGTTGCTATAACGAAAATTTGCTTGTATAAGTACCTGTTTGTTACGACACAATTGTAAGCCCGCCGAATTCGCCAAAGTCTCTACGCTGTACTCGTCTTGCACTAGCACTGGCAGCAACCATTTTTCAGGCGATATCAGTTGTGACCAAGACCATATTTTCGAGAGATTGCGTGGATGCACGGAGTAACCACCCACAGCCGTCAAACCCAGTGTAATTAGAGTATTGAAGACGCTGGCCGATACCTTACAAGGCATAAGGTGGGCACAGAATAGCCCTAAGGTTTGATATACGGTCAGATAGAGGAGCATGTAACCTAATGAAAGAATGAAAATACCAAAGTATTGTTTTAAAAAAAATTGTGAATAATTGTTGTACGTCTAACCAACCCATATAAAGATAGATGCCCGTATCGCTGCTGGTTGAATATGTATATAAGCCCGCCATACTATGTGCGGGGAGTAGATAAGCCAGCCAAATGCAGAGACTTGGAAAGAGGCCCAGAAGACACTGAAATACAAAAGCAGTTCATTACAAAAACTCCACAAATTCTTGCACTGCTCTCACCTGCATTATGACATAGAGGCTTCTCGAGTAAAGACCCAAACGTATATCGCGCTCCGCATGCTTTCGATCCTCTTGTGTATCGCGTATGGTCAACAGAAGTAAAGGCCAATAGGCCACGGCCATCACACAATGATGATAGCCGAAGCGGTCGTTGTAAGACAATTGTGGATCTGAGGCAGGAACATCCCAGAAAATACATCCAATGCAAAGCGAGAGTACAGCGGCCGCTATCAACTTACTAATCCAGGTGAGTAAAGAGCCCGGCTGTTTGTACGCTGTAAAACGTTTGATAAGCGCCTTGACTTGTCCGAAAAATCCTGCCTTCTCGGTGAAGTTCGGCAATGAAGCAGGCGGAGCCGCTAAGGGAGGCTCCGAATTGAATTGATCCCAAGAGTTGGCCAGCGATTCAATGCGTGCCGACGACTCTAGCATGGCGGCAGCGGATAAATCATCCAATGTGACCAAGTCCACTATTTTGGGTACACAAAAATATTTACTAATAATATTTAAATGGAATTTGAACTTATTTTTAAACTCACAATAATAATCTGCTGGATTCTTAAAGGGTGGACAAGGATAACCCAATTCACCCATATGTCGGGGCAGATCTGATCTACTGCCCGAAAAAACCGTGCGTCCTCCGGAAAGCAGTAATACACCAGAACACATCGAGAGTATTTCAAAGGTGGGTGGTTGCAGAGTCATAATAACAATACGTCCGCCACTACACCACTGACGCAGATATTCCACCAAGAAGAATGTATCGAAAATGTCCATATTGCTAGTGACTTGGTCCAATATCAAGATCGATGACTGAGCCAACAGTTGACAGGCTACACTGAGACGTTGCTTCTCCGAATGTGTTAGCGAGGAAACATTCGAGGCGCGTACGGTAGTCAAACCCAAATCCTCGATAAGCACATCCATCTGATTGTAGTTCAAATCAAATTAGAAGAATTCCACAAATTATATTAATTGATTATGACACGTACCCTCTCCTTTAAATCGCTACGATCCATGGGCCCTCTTAAAGCGGCATGGAAGTTCAGTGTACATTGAACACTCATGCGAGGATCTAGTGACGAGACACCCAAAGCCGGCACATAACTGCTCAATTCACGCAAACCGCGTCGGTTAATCTGTTGGCCGTTTATCAGAATTTCCCCAGACATTCGTTCATGCAAACCTGCGAGACATTCGGTTAGAGCAGTGCCCTCCCGCTGCGATGTAGCCATAATAGCGAACAAATCGCCCGCCTTGGCTTGCAAAGAAACGCCACGCAAACAGGAATTGACGTCCAATGAATGTACTTGAATGTTGGGATAGACCAAGCCAATGTTCGATGGTTTCCTACTCGAGGCAGGGTAGTTGGAGTTGGAGTGATGATGAACACCACCACCATTAGGATGATCCGACGGCCGATGTCGCGATGAGACATAAATCCTTGATTCGCCATAGTCATAAGCAATGCCATCATTGCCAGCATGACCAACGCCTCCACCTGCCAACAAATCTGCTTCACTGTGCGAACGATGGCCATAGTGTTTACCATTCGGCATATAGTGGTGGTGAGTATTGATGTGAGTACCAACTGGTTGGAAAAATGAATATTTTTCATTTGTTGTTTAGAATTAGTTGGTTGGTTTGTTTTCTTCTATGTATTTAATGATTGGGGCGCAAAGTTTCTTGTGAAAGTTCAAATCTTACCTGCTATGCTGGCACGACTATTTGCCTGTCTTAATGCGGCCATTGGTACATTCTGAGCTCGCGAGTCTGGTCTGGTAGGTATGCCACCAATAGCACGAAAGTCAGATTCGCTGCGGTATTTTCTGCGCGTCCGAAATATAGAAAATTATTTAAGAAAATATTCCTTTTCTAAAAATTCTCAAACGCACTTAACCCACCTCAAATTGGGCGGCACCCGACTTCTCGTCGTTTCGTTGTCACTGCTATCATAGCCGGAAGAACCGGCCGTAGGGCCAGCAGAACTTTCACGGAAGCCACGATTAACGCGTCCGCGCACACCACCACCGGGTCCATGTCCCTGTCCCTGTCCCGGTGCCGGCGGGCCCGGGCGATGGGAACGCTGCGAACCAGCATTTGGGGGGAAAACACGCGGTAAGCCGAATTTCAAATATGTGTACATATTAGAGCCCAAGGGCGATCTGTAAAAGAAAGAAAAGAATAATCGAAAAATGTTCACGAAACGTTTTACATAATAATTATTGGTTTTAAATGAAATAACCGTAAAAACTTCAACTTACTTTGGCCCATAACGTGGATGGTTTAAAATTGATTGCACTGTTGTGTCGCGTAATTGGAAATTTCCATATGGCAGCGGTGATTTGTCTGATGAGCCCAATGCTGAATCGGTGAAGTCAGAGTTGAGATTTTGCCTGAGCGTTTGTTTAAATGGTTCGCGGTTCGATTCGTTTATGGGTTCGACGGTCAAACAGGAAAATGAGAAAATAAAAGAAGTAATGTTGGTTAAACAATAATTCGGTTGCGGTTGCTGATGCTGTGGAAAAACCATCTTTTGTTTACCGTTTTGTAATTGACTTTGGTGTAAGGGTTAAATGTTGGTAAGGTTTGGTGCATGGAAATTCTTTCCTAAGGTGCGGTTTGGACTTTGCATTTACATTTTTGTTTTTCTTTTCATTTATTGGGGTTTGAACAATTGTGTTTGATTGCAATCAATCTAAACAAATTTATGAGCACTTCCGTCATTTATAAAAAATCTAATCAACCGTACAAATGTGCACTGCTGCTTCAATTTTTGAATTGATTATAACATGTGTGTTTCTCGTATGTCATGCTTCTGCATCATGCATCACCACCATGGAATAAAAGCCAAAACGGAAATACTTGTGTTGGGTTTGGTAGCAACAGGTGTTTCATTTTAAGTTTATATTAATAAAGTACTCAGGAATATGTACATGTTTTTGATCTGAGTAACGAAAATGTGTTCCTGAAGTGCCCCATCCGGAGCCATGGGTATAAAAAAGGTGAAGTCATAACGACAATTTCTCGCAGACACCGATTGTGTGCACTTTTTTTTCCTTCATTTTCGATTAAAAAATATTTATAGTTAGGGTTACCAGTTTTTCTTGAGTAGGGAAGAGTACAGAATTTCGGAGATATTCTAGTATTTTAGTAGGATTTAAAAATATTTTGAATGAAATGGTGAAAGATACTTAAAACTAACAAACCTCATCATCATTTGTTTATTTGAAATGTTTGCAGTTTTTTAACCCGGACGATTCATAAATATTGGTTCCCTAACTGACCCGTGTATTGATTTATGATATGATAAAGACTAGGGCTCTTGTTATTCGAATAATCGATTACCCGAATAAACCGGATACCCAACTATTCGACTATTACTATTCGATTAGAAGTATTCGACTAGTCGATCGCATTCGACTATTCGATTAACCATTCACTGTCGACTAGTCGGTTAACCGTTGATATTCGGTTAGTCGAATGTTATGAATTTAAAAATCGAAATCTTCAATGACACGCTCAAAAGAGAAATTATATGCAATGTGCGACGCTTAGCAAATTTAATTTCGTTTGTAATTTTCGTTTTGGCAGTTGAAACTTTTACTTTTGATTTGAATTAGAACTCTTATTCGGTTAACCGAATATGAACGGTTAACCGACTAGTCGACAGTGAACGGTTAATCGAATAGTCGAAGCTGAGCGACTAATCGAATATCATTAACCGAATAGTATTCGTACAAACGGTTACTAATCGGACGTTCGGTTAACCGGGTTTTTTTTATTATTCGAATAATTTCAAGAGCCCTAATAAAGACCCATAAATAAGAACTTAATAGCATATTCAAGATAAAAGTTCGAGTAAAAAAAGAGTACGTCTGGCGTCTGGAAACCCTATTTATAAAAAACCTCTGAAAATTAAATTTATTTGTAATTTTTGTATTTACACTACATAAACTATGACTCGTGCAACGTAGTGTTCTTACCTATAAATTGACCATGCATGTAAATCCTCCGAAGCGGCCGGGGGCAATGGATTTGGACCATGTGGCACTGAGTACCTCCGTTCTTCCCGTGACATTTTTTTCGATTGTGTAAAGTTATTCAATTCCATAATCTAAACAATGTTAAAAAGAAAATAAGTGTCTGTAAGTACTCAATTAAGAACGGTTAAATAGCGGATCTTGTACATGTAATGGTTTTTGCTATGAATCGACGGCACATTCCTGTCGATTCATTGTTGCATTTAAAAGAAACATTTATATGCACACTAATAATAAAAATATGTAAAAAATATCCACAAAGGAAGGATTGGATAACCACGAAAGACGGTTTATGTGAGGCAAATCTCGAGCACTTAAGCCTAACCGAACCCTTGGTCCATTCAACATTTTTATTTCAAACCTCCCTTTTGAGATTGAAAAAACACTTTTTTTTATCAAGAAATATATCATATTTCAAAAATATTATTTGTTTTAAAATATAAATTCATTTATATTTTATTTATATTTATGAAGGTTTGCTTTTAAATAAACCATGATGCAATAATACTAGGTGATATCAGTAGGTAGAGTTGAAATTTGAATATGTACTGACACTACCTGGTATTATTTCATCATGTAAATAAACAAATATATTTCAGTATTGAGTAGTTATATTTAATTCTTTTGTAAGGTGGAATTAAAACAAGAGCTACTCGACTTAAGATGTGTCAAACTAGGTGGGTTGAAGAACACGAAGCTATAGCGGCTTTTGTAGAGCTGCAGCCGTACGTTTAAAGCGCCTTAGATGAAATAAAAACTTGGTTAGATTCAAAAACCTCCAGTACGAATCAATATTGGAATGTTCCGAGGTTGCTTTAGTTGGAACTGTGGCGAAGTTTTGTGGAGCAAAATTAACTAAAAAAGACAAACGCTCTGGAATATCTTAAAGTATGAATTTTTCTTTTAAACATTGTACAACACGTACACATAGTAGAAACATTTCATATATTTAAATAATGTGTTTATTTCAATTACAGCAGACGATATAATTAGGGAATTTGTTTTGCTTTTGTTAATTTTTTTCTAAATTTCTTCTGCGAAGAATATTTTTTGTTTGTATTGTATGCAAATCTGCAAAAATCAATATGCTTTTAAAGCTGTGCCTGTTTCTATGAATTTTTTTATCGGCACATATATGTTTATGTATATTACTTACCTTGTAAAATAATAAAATATAAAAATAAAACTTTAAAACGTAAAAAAATTTTCCATACAAATTTTTTATTTATCAAAACCCTCCCCCCCTTGAAAAAATCCTGCCGGCGGCCCTGGGATATATTCATGTGGGATAGATTCATGTTAAAACAACATGAAGTATTTTTGGTATATCTAAGTGACAAAATTGACTTTGGAGTAGTGAATATTTCAGAAGGCATCATTTCGATATGATAATTTTGGAAATTTACGATAGAATGGTAGTTAAATTACGAAATAAAATTAACTTCCGATCATTTTGAAAAATGTTACCCACAAAATAGGTTGCATTGTGGTTAAATTAACAAAATGTTTTATGGGTGTTCGATTTCCTAAAAAAATGTTCATTAGTCTTCCCAAAAAAAAAATTTTTTTTCAAATGTATAAGCTAGAACTGTATAATTTATTTATATTTTTTAAAAACATTCTTTTGGCCAAAATTTCAAAAACAAAAATTATAAAATTATTTTCCGCCAAAGACATTCCGCTTTCATACGCTGCCGTATTTGGGTCAAGAAAGAAATTTTTTGCTGGTTTTTGTTTGTTGCTGTAATTTGAGTGAATTAACCACAAATCCAGTTATAATTCGAATGGTCAAAATTTTTCTCGGGAGAAAACAGAATTTAAAAAATTGTTGTTGTGTTTGATTTTGGTTCTCGCTACTTCATTCCATTCAAGTTATTATTTTGATAACTTAAAGCACTTAGAGCATACTTTCCAGAATCCACCTTCAATTATTATACCCACATGTCGAATTTCTACGCCCCCTTTTGAAAAATCTGGCTCATGGTATCACATAAAATATGTAAATATGTGTAATTGCAGCTTCCTAGTACTTCAGGAGAGCGTACGACATATATGTGGGGGCTCTGGGCGGTGAGAACAGACAATCGCACATCTAGACATCTGGAAAGTTCGAAATTCGAATTGTTAATTATTTAATACTAAAGTTCAATTAATTTCGATTTGATTAGTATTTCAATGTGGACACACAAGTGACGTCCAAGCGTCATTGTAATGATGAAATTGAAGGACCGTGTAATGCTATTCACAACATTTATAAATTTGTTTTTCATGTAACATATCATTTATAATAAAGACAACTTATTACAGTGCTGGTTGTTTTCCAGCTAGTGGCAACTAAGAAATTTTGTTTATTATTTCACAAACTGTTAAATAAAAAAATGTTGGAAACATTTCAAAAAAAATTTTAATTAATGCATTTTTAACTAACTTAATGGCCGTCTAAAATTTAAAATTATATTTAATTGAAATTTTGTTGACTGTGGTCAGTTACAGAGCGGTTTGAAAATAAATATTCGCTTAAAGTGTTTTACAATTAAGTGAAAATTAAACTAAGTAGTAAAATCATTTCATAATTCACAAAAAATGTAAATGTACATAAAACTAATCCATAAAAATCCATCAGTATGTATAATTGTTTTTTAAATACTTTTTTTTATTTAAGGTAATTAAATTATTTTGTTTATGTAAATACTTGCCACTTATGCAACTCTAGGAGACTATCAACAAATTATTCCGCAACATTTAACTAGCAATTACTGTGGCCACTTTCAAGTGTAAATTGTACATTTTCCCCTCTTTTCTTTCTTACAAAGTAGCCACTTTTATCTTAATACAAGTATACAACACAACCAGTTGTTGACACATTTCTTTTGTTGGCCTCTGCAAACAACCAACCAATTCACGATATATAACAGCAAAAACTAGACACATTTCTCAATTGAACCTGTTTAACGAAATTATGTCATTAGTTGTTTTCTTTTTAATTTTTGATCTATATGTGGTTTTGGTGTAGAAGTGCCAAAGATAAATGGTGATTACGACTAGTGTGAACGGATCCCGACATTTCGAGCATATAAATCTGGTTGGCCTATTTGATTAATTGTCGATTAGATCTAAGAAAGATAAATCTAAAATTTGGACCGTCTAGCTCAATTCTAGCTTACAAAGAGGACGGACAAACGGACGGACAGCGCTACATCAACTCAACAACAAGGAGGTGATGCTGATCAAGAATATTCATATACTTTTCCATATCTACCACGCCTCCTTATTAGCGTTACAAACTTCCGACAAAAGTGAATACAAATACATAATCCGATGATTGATTTCTTGAAAATACGATCGTAATTATCCATTTAGCAGTTGTCATAGTACGTGCGTGCAGTTGAACCCGTTTTCTTGACCGTTGGCTGTCCTATTTCGACTTCTCTCGGGTAGTTGTCATCTTAAATTACAACGTTGGAAATCTTATGTGTTGTGTATTGTTACAGTGAAAAACATTGCAATGCCAATTAAATCCAGCACACTGAATATGCACTGAAGCACATTTGCAGTTACTACTTGACTGTCATCTTCAGTTTTGAAGCAAGCTAATTTGACCAAGTCCAAGTCAACTTGTATACCGTTTTGTCTTTGAATTTCTTTGACTGAGAACGCCAAGTGTGTTTTTCTCGGACTACTCTTGTCAACAAGCGAGCACACGCAGCTAAATGTTTGACAAATTTTGAAGTGCCAGCACATAGTTATTAGTTATGCTTATGAATATTGTGGCTTCGTTGCACCTAACTGTTTTTGAATCCTCTTTTGTTGTAGCGGATTTGATCAAGTGTAGAAAATTATTAAGTAAGTACTTTTTAGAAACTATCTGAATGAATGAATCTGGAAATACAATGTGTTAATGGAATGATTTTATTTTTATTTAAAATTTATTTCAATATTCACTTGACATCGATAAAATATTGTACTAACTACAGAAAAAAACTAGAGAGTGGACTATCTTCGGCTATACCGAAGTTGAAATACCCCCACACAGTAGAAAGAAGTACCTCGAACATAAAAAAATGCGGTCTCAAGACCCTATGTTGAGCCAATTATAGGTGGTTTTGGAGCCCAAACCATGTCCAAAATCCATTTCTAAAAACTTCCAATCAAATCCAAAAAAAAAAAAAATTGGTCTCAGGACCCCATTTAGACCCTTATATATGTGGCTTCGGGACCTCGGACCATGTCAAAAATACGTTTCTAAACATTTCCAATGGAATACAACAATAAAAAAGACTTGAAAAATTTTTACCTTTTTTTTCGGTGTATGGGAGCCACGCCCAGTTTTTGTCCGATTTGGCTGATTCTCGAACTTGATCTCAGTATTTACGAGAAAAACATGTAAAAAAAGTTTCAAGTCGATATCTCCAAAACTGCGACCGCTATCGTGCGGACGGACAGACGGACAGACGGACGGACAGACAGACGGACAGACGGACGGACAGACAGACGGACATCGCTAAATCGACTCAGGAGGTGATACTGATCAAGAATATATATACTTTTCCATACCGGACACGCCTCCTTATGGGCGTTACAAACGTTGTGACAAAGTTAGTATACCCTGCCACAGTGAGTGTGGGAGTATAAAAACAAAGTTGAGTGTTGAGAAAAAATTAGATTGCATACTACGAGGATTGCTCGATAAGTATCCGGAAAGGGGTTCGTGATATTTTTATTTTACATTTTCAGATGGTACACATTTTTTCGCGGCTAAATGTGTCTAATAATTTATTTGTGTAAACGATTAAGCCCTTCAGATTACATTCATCAAATTTAAGAGGCATTTTTATTAACCAATAAAGAAAATATTGCGAATATATATATATAACAGTGAACAAGTTCCACTAAAAAAGGTTTTTTTCTTTAGAGACGTTTAGCAAAAAAAGACTTTTAAAAAAATTTTAACGGAACGGAAAGGAACATAAAAATGACAGAAACGAGAGTCGACTTTGTCGTACCAAAGCAAAAGTCTTGACATGAAGAATGAAGAATTTCAGGTTGCATGAGCGCACTTGCTGCAAACTCAGCACCAATAACAAAAGCAAAGAAAATAAATTATGGAAAAACCGGTACCAGGCCCAGTAATACAAACAACAAACAGCAGTAATACCGCATTCCAAACCACTGCCGTAAAAACTATTTTTATAACCCTTATATTAACTTGCTTTGGGTGGACTATACATATATATATATATATATCCTCAAATCCTTAAAATATAGAAAGCTGCTATTAAATGAATTTCAATAAACACTGTTTAAGTTGAAGAAAAAATATAAAAAATTAAAAAATTGAATTATATAAATTTGAGTAAAATATAATTTTTAAAAAGTCAATCTGACACACAATATTTCATGTTATTGCCATATCAGATCTATCTATCTATCTATCTATCTATCTATCTATCTATCTATCTATCTATCTATCTATCTATCTATCTATCTATCTATCTATCCTCAAATCTGCGGCGAGCTTTTTCATACACTTCCACATGAGCTAGAGAGCTGAAATTTGGGGTCGATAAGAGGCGTAGGGGGCCGTGGGGGGACTCAAACCCCTTTTTTTTAACATGGCATAACTTCCGATTCCTTCAAGCTACAATGATGAAATTTTTCGATTTAAAATTAAGGGTTTTTGGCGACTTAAAAATCTGCAATGATATTCGGAGGAAAGTACCCAAAAACCCTTAATTTTAAATCGAAATTGCTGAAATTACTTTAAAGGAAATTTATTTTCTGCTTTTTAGTCGGTTAAAGGGTTATATTTTAAAAAACTTGTTTTTTACTCTTTTTTTATTATGATTGTTGGCGGGCTGACAGTAACAGTAACAGCAATTGCAACCAAAAACAATCGAAAATGCACAGTGAGAAAGTGAAATTTTAGTTCAATTGAACCCAGCCAACAACAACAAAAACTAAAATTCACAATACAATATGAAATTGCGTTGAGGTGTACTGCTGTCAGCTTGTGGAATGAAAAGCTTTAGAGGGGATTGAAAAAACTGCAGCCAAGCCTCACATTAGACAAATTAAAAAATACGAAAAACTAATACGAGAAGTATCTTTAGTCCGACCGAAGCTAAAACCACTGCACAGCCGAGTACGAGTACGATACTTTCTTTGACGATTTTTCGGTTATTTATCTATAATTGTCTCATTTCTATTTTGTGCCGGTCCATTTTCATTTCGACCCTGTTCCACTTCCATTTCGTTCCTTTTTGCAGTTTTTTCCAATTCCATTTCGTTTCAATCCATTTCCAAAGTTTCTAATTTCATTAATCAAAAATAAAATTCAAAAATATATATTTTTATTAAATTTTCTTGTCATCCAGTTCTTGTTAATAAACTTTTGTCTTTCCGCACGATTAGAGCTTGTGCAGAGAGACTTTCGCATTAGCGCGGTTGAATGATTAACTCTTTTAACGATTTGTATACAACAATTACCAGAAATTTTTAGCTAAGCTAGAAACCACTTTCTCACATTTTTCTTTGTGTTTTACACAAATCAAATTTTTCACAAAATTAATGTTTTACGGACGTCGTACTATGGGTAATTTTTACGGAAAATTGAGATCAATTCAAAACATGCGTTTAATAAAAAAAATTTCACACGGATTTTGAAGA
The DNA here is from genome assembly GCA_951394025.1 of Heteromyza rotundicornis. Classification (NCBI taxonomy): domain Eukaryota; kingdom Metazoa; phylum Arthropoda; class Insecta; order Diptera; family Heleomyzidae; genus Heteromyza; species Heteromyza rotundicornis. The sequence goes on from OX596012.1 coordinate 52,333,937, forward strand.
GGAGATGTTGGGAATAGGGATACATATGATCAATTTCAAATTTGAGACTATGATGCGGATGGCATGCGGGTGCTCCGTCACATGCGTAAAAATATCTAAAAAAGAAGGCTGCATACTCACGTTTTCACAATGCAAATCTACAATTTTAATTTTTTACTTCTCCAAACCACAAGTTGAATTATTAGCTGACATTGAAATAACAGAGAGTGAATACGGATGCACGAAAATCAAGTGATGTAGAATTTTATCTACTTTCAGATGATATATTGACCAATACGGTACTAAAAAAAATGAAATTATATCCATTTTCAGTACCCAATGTCCATAGTGCGACGTTTTAAAAGTTATTCTTAAAACAACAATGACATTTTCATTTCTTCATGTTCACAATTGTGAATGTTTTTGTGCACGAGGCAAAGCAAATTTCCCAATTTTCTTTTCATATAATTAACGTATTTATTTAAAAATGCATAGCTTTTAATTTAGCAATGAAATATTTCTACTATGGAATTAGTAAGTGGCTGCTATCAAATCAACTGTTTAAATATAAATACACAAAATAAATAAATTTAAAAAAAAAACTTAGAACCAACAATTTTTGTTCATAAATGCAACCAAAATCCAAGCAGATTCTCATATAACAAACTACAACACGCTCTAACGCACATATTTTGGTGGGTATTTAGCTTATTGTTGGAATATTGCAAAGCTCTTATTAATGAAAATAAAGAAACACAAATCATAAATTAAATAAAGCAAAAGCATGTGTGTAGGAATATGTGTAGGCAAGGCCGTATTAAGGGGGGTGGGGGGAAGGGTCCGGACCTGTTAACGTACGAGTAGTCTCCCAATAGAGTGGATACAATTGGTCATCATAACATTTTGATAAGGCAGTAACAATTACCAAAATAAATTTATATATCATTTTAAGTTCCTACAAAAGGATGCAACGTTAATATGAACATTTGTGTAAGCTTGATTTGTAAAGCTTGATTTCCTTATAGGATACTCCATATCGACCTAAACGGAAAATCTGATAGGGAAATCTTGTATGAATAGTTAATATCTTTAATTTGGTAAAATAAGCTTCAAAGATGGACTTTTTGAACGGGTTATATGAACAGTTTTGGGCAACCACCTCATCAAAAATGATCACCCGTCGAGAAAGAAATGTTGTTGAATACTTTTTTTTGAATCATTTTACATAAGAAATTAGTGTTGGTTAACCAAATATATTTTGGCTGTCAGGATGTATTATTTTTTGGAATTTTTTCTGTAAACTTTTGTTTTTGGACCCCCCCGAAATAAATTCCTGGCCACGGCCCTGTGTGTAGGTATGTCGGTATGTGCGTGGTTTATGTTTTGTGCTTTATCGGCTACAACAGGAATTAGCGGAAACACATACTTACTTATGCATCGAAACAATAACAAAACAAAATGTGCTGACAAGGTTTAATAAGTTGTGTGACCCTTAAAAAATATATATGAAACGGTTTTTAGCAAACGTCAGTGAAGCGCTCCAAAAAAATCGTCACGGACTTATGTTCGTTTTTTAATACATCTTTATTGCACTGTTAGCATATATTTAAAAATACAGTCATTATACAAGGTCAATTGTGTTATGGTTTTTAAGTCATCTAATAATTATTTGCTATAAGCTTTCAACGTTTTTATAATCAGACATGCACCTGCTAAGAATCCGTGTGCATTTGTTCGACGCGATCACCAACGTTTTTTCATCTCAGATAGTTTTGAAAATGTTAGATTCATGTAAGTTGAGATTTTTTTAAAGTTCAACTTATTAACTTTATTTGCCATGCGAGTTTTATTTATATCTGTATGGTTTTTTTCCAAAAATATATAGATCTTCTTTTAAATTTTTCGTAATCAAGTGCTAGTACAGTTGATTACATACAGTATTGATATATTTAAAATACGTTTTTAATAATTTTCTATTTTTATCTGCGTGTCTTCACACTCGTAGTTTACTTCATTTGATTACTGCAATTATTCACCTGCCAGGTATTAAAACAATTACGTTATTGTCTGTCGGGGCGTGTGCGGCTTGACTTTAAAGATTAAATGCTTTCGTGTAAAAGCGATATTTCAATTATTTTTTCAGTTTACTACACAAGTTAACAAATAAGTTTGTTCTTGGATTCTAGATGAGATATGAGAATGATATCAATTGGGTAAAAAAGTTTTTTTTTATAACCCTTTACTTAAATTGCTTTGGATGGGCCATAAGCACTGCCGGATCAAGATCTGCTGATGCCCCAGGGCAAATAGTTTTATCGAATTTTATTTTCGGCTTTATGGCCATGGGCACCGTTTGCGACAACCGTCGGATAAACGAAATTGCGTTTCTTGTTCTAAATTAAGTTGGGAAAACTCGTAAATAGTCGCCCAAATCTGAAATTTATTTTTTTAATACCTTTATTTTTTATTTTAAATAAAAACGATAAAAAAACACTACCCACTATTCTTGAATTTATTTTCAAATTAACATTTGAACTAGAGATCGACCGAAATTCGTTTTCGGTTCTTCGGCTTTTCTGCCAAAAAAATTTCGACCGTATTTCGGAATCGGCCGAAAAATAAAATATCGTTTTCTGACAGATTTCGTTTTCGGCCGAAATTTCGAACTTCGGCTGAAAACGAGGCCGAAAATGTACATTTTTATCAATATTCAAAAAATTTAAAAAAAAAGTTTAAAGAGCTTTTTGCACAGTTATTTTGCAATCACTTTAGGTTTGTTAGGAGCAGCAGCATCAAAATATATTTTCTTTAACATATAAATTTTTGTATAATAACATTTGTCGAAAGAAATATAAATTATGACGTGCTGCAGAAAAACTGTGTGAGGGTTCTAAATTTATTGAAACTAAGTTTCTAAATGTATTTTAGGTCCGCTGACTTGAAAAATGGAATCGATTTTTCCATAACCCACTTTATACCTGCACACGATTCTTCCAAGAATTTTTTGCTGTTGTCTCACCGTGTGTCCTGTATGTAAAAGTATATATATTCTTGATCAGCATCCTCCTGAGTCAGTATAGCGAAATGTAACAAAAATTTCAATGTACATTTTTTGGCAAAAGTGAAGTGTCTAGGAACGTCTCTTGCCCATAATCCCTCCCAAATATAAGTATTGATAGTTTCTGAAATGTTAAATTCTGGATAGTTTGAACTTAAAATCTACGATTTCAGTTAATTATGTACTACTTTAAATTATTTTGTCCTGTTTCAGTCGGACTCTAATTTGAACACCGGATCTTCGGTTTATACGTTCATAACTTTACTCTCCCTGCTACTGTACCTCATTGATTCTTGTCCAATCTGAATTTGAAATCTAAACAATTTCATTTAAAAAAACTTGTTTTAACTCAGACAGGGTTTGGACACGTAAGGTTTAAAGGTTCCGCATTTACGCACTTTGTCACCGAATTACAGGTCGATAAAAACAAAGCCTATTTTAATTGGAAACAATACTTTAATTGGAAACGCAAATTTACTCAAACGTGCTCCAAACATTAATTCTTTGAGTGCAGACGGCTTAACACAATAATATCAACCATTCAGAAAAGTGGAGTTAATCGATTTGAGAACTGAGTGGCTTATATATCAATTGACACAAATTCCAAACTACAAAAATCGAGCACAAAAAGAGAAGAAAGAAATAAAGAATAACGAATAATTTACAAATTTATATGCGTGTCACAATTGAGTATGTTAAGCCAAACATTTTGGTATTATCTGCCTGCAAACCATGCCCAGAGAAAAGACAATCGTACTATTTCTTCATGTACTTTCCCACCCACTGCTCTAGTCAAGTAATGCAATGTGTGACGCAGAACAAGCTCATAGCTTGAAATGTTGTTACGAATTCACAAGTTGAATGACATAAATTTAACGGTAAATTTATTCACATCGTATTAAAGTACTTTCGTGTACTCGAACCACATTGTTTGAGAGTTGGAATCCACCAGCAAAAATCAGGCATCGTCGGAGTCGAGGTGCGGAACTTAGTCGCCTCAGTTTCGGAAGCTCATGGGTATTTATTTGTGTCTTTTATACGATTTCCATTTGGAATTTATCTGGCCTTGCTTAAATTTGTTTCTTTCATCATTATGGCTTGTGTTAATTTTATTAGAGTAAAATGGAAATTACCTTCATTGATACCACCCACCCAGCGCAACTGAAATTCATTTGAAAGTTTTTTTTGTATTCCCTTATTATTGAAATTTTTGTTTTCTTGACGGACATAGAATGAGATAGCCAAGAAGAACACAACAAAAAATCAGCCAAATAGGGCGGTCCGTTCCCGAGTGATGCGATGAGTAACACATTTCACGACTTTGTTATATATATATATGTATATATGTAGATTACCAACCTTGTAATAATGTAATAATTAAGAAATAGTGTGAAACAATAATAAAATCTTTGTTATATAGTAAAATTGTAAATATATTTCTTTTCGAAAACTGAAAACTTTCCAAGTGACAAATGTGTTTCTGTTTCCATTGTTTGAAAAGAGTATCTCCATATGTATATGTTTATGTAAAACAACTGTGTTGTGTTTGTGTTTGTTTGTATGTATGTCCTACAGTATTTTGCTAATTTGCATAAAAATGTGAATTAGCTCTGAAGCTATGAAGAAATCGGTGTAGAAAAAATTTGTTAGTGACCATTGTTTGTTTTGGCGAAAACATAAAATTTTTTTCATTTCTCTACTCTTTTATAAAAACACCCTTTTCCTCGGATTTTGTGAATATCTCTGAAGAAGTCGAAGAAGAAAAAACGAAATTTCACGGCTATTTGCATTTTGCATATTTTTGACCATCCAACATATACTAATGCAAGAATTTGTGAGCACTTTTATGATGGTTTGGAATTTCGGAACGAAAGAATGAAAGTGGTCGCTGCATAATAGGTCCCTGAATGCTGTCAAATTGTTGTGAAAGTGGCAATTTCATATTTTGCTCGTATAGTCTTAAATTGGTTTAGCTTATATTTAAAAACAATTTAAAATGTAAAAATCGATATAAAAGCTATTCAAAATTGGTAATAGAAAAATACGCTCATCTTGAGTTTGCGAACTTGAACTCTCAATAAAGCCTCAATATATCAACATTATAAAAGTTGAACAAATTTTTTTTACTAACATACAGAATAATGAAAACTAAAGTGGAACATAAATATATTTTTATCAGGGACATCACGAGAAAAAAATTTCGGTGGGGTTACATACAAAGCTTTATTTTGTCAATGAATGTGCCCCATTTTAAATTACAAAATTGTACATATACAAAAACATATATGAGTAAGAACGAATCTATGCTTCAGAATGAAACTGGCACCACTCCAAAAATATTATTTTCCGGAAGAACGATTTTAAAATAAAGATTTCAAACCTTTTCCGCATGTAAAGTATGAAATTTGGCATTGTGTTGTGCCAGCTTCATTTCAAAGCATCGATTTCCTCTGCAATACAAATTTTAGTTTATATGATGAGCAAAACTCGGATGAGCTTAGAATATGACGGCAGTAAGGATTAATCGTTCGCCTGTATTATATCCAGAATTATTAAATAAAATTAATTTTTCGATTTCCATTCCGCATACAAGCTCAATGGAACCATATAGAAACTGTAATTGTCCTCACAGACCGGTTGGGGCTTATACCACTTTTTTTTTATCTCTCCTATAAGATAAAAGTCCACAATAGTATAAACACTTATACTGAGGCAGGACCGCGATCTGTGAACGAAGTCACAGACACAAAAAGAAACTAGAATATTTCTATGTGAAGGCAAAGAGGAACCGAAAATAACCAAAGAACAACTAAAAGATCTAAAAAAAAAGAATAGCTGAGAAAAATAGGAAAATGTAAGAATATGTTGTCTAGAGCAAGCTAGAATTGAGCTCGCTGTAATCGCACCTAAGACTTTCAAATGGAATTGTATGAGTAGAGGTAATTTTCTCTCCTCTTCGCGTGTATTTGTATGAGTTCGTGTATATTTGCTGTGGAAGCGGGTTCTGGTCCCTTACCAAAAGAAAAAAGAACCGGGTATGAACATAAGAAATGAGCGAACGGCCAGAACTAGACAAGCTCTGCTGAAGATCTTTGACCTGCCGTGCGACGACCGCAAGAAGCTGAAAGAAATTTCATTTGTGTATAGATTAAGGTGGTATGGCAACTTGCGGATATTTTTTACACAATATACTAGTTACTAGTATGAATGCGTACAGAAATTAACAGTAAAAGCGAGTTCGACAGCAACAACTGAGAATTTTGAAATGACCAAAACACCACACGAAAAAATGACTGGAAATGATTGTGCGACTTCTCTACATTAAAACAGCGCACGATACTTGAATTGAGAGATCTCTTGAATGAAGATCAAGGTATCGCACAAACGCTTCCACAACTACGAAATCAAAATTCGAAAGTATTTCATTAACCATGAGATACTTATAAATGCTTTTATTTTTCAAATTATTCGCTTCCCCAACTTCCAACAAGCTGTAATGATAATTGTGACCTGAAGACGGGGCAGGTGATGATGTGTAAAGATTGTCGCATCCATGACGACACACAGTGTGTATTTTTTAGAAACGTAAATTAATGTCATTACAAGCCGAAACACTTGCTACTGTTGTGCTTGTTTTTTTATGTACGAGTTGAGAGCTCACCATAAATTGTAAAAAACGTTGTGCGTTGATCTCTTACAGAGTTATTTATTTTGATCAGCTTTGAATTCGCTTTGGTGGAATGTTTTGTTGTAAAGGTGAAAATGGTTTTTCTAAAATATTCCAATTGAGCATACCTTGCCGTTCTTTAAGGTGTACATACAAAAAAAAGCGTCGCTAGATAATTTTAATTTCTTGTTCTTTTTTTTACTGCTGGCCACTCTTTTCGTACGTATCCGTTAGTACATTCTATTCTAGATAAAATTAACAACGATTGGCTGCTTTGTGTCGTATTTTGCTGGTTTTTTTTATTTTACTCAATAAATTGTATACACTTTCTCTTGATTTCAATTTTAATTTAATATATTTGCATTTTATATTTTCTCAGCACTCAACACATTTTTAATACGTTTTTTATTTTTAGTTATGTAATTTTTTTTTCAACAAGTCAACTTATTCGCACCGCGCCGAGCGCCGAGCATAACTGGCGTGCGCAAACTCTCTCTGAGAACTGAACTTGGCCTCTGACGCCATATTAGCTGATGCCAAATTCAACTTTAAATTTATTTGAAATGTTTTCAAATTTCCACTGGAAGTGTGGTTGTTGCCAATGTATTTAAGCCATGTACACATGTAATCAGGTAAGTGTGAGTTAGGAATTTATTCGAATTTCAATATGGCAATACCAACAATAAAAAAATCTAATGTTGACTATGAAAAAGATTCTTGGAATTGTTTGTCCATCTTGCTTCAGCATCAAATTTTGAAGGAAAAAAAACAATATTTGATTCCAACAAATTTGAAAAAAAATTTTATTTATATTGCAAATTTCATCAAAAACCTTGTTGATTTGACATGGAATCACCAATGTCTTTTTCCATTAAATTTCCAATTGGCAATCAACTTGTTAATGTATTTGTACTCAGAGCGATTTTCCATATTCCCTTGGCTTACTCTCACAAATTCCCAATTTGAACTGATCTAAAGTCACCATTAAAGCCACCAAAGCGAAGATTTGTTCAACATTTATTCTTCCAGTTTTAGTTTGTTCGTAACAGAGCTGGCGTTTGGACGTGTTTTCGGATCGTATACTTATACAGTGGATTTAAACGTTTTTTGTTTATTTATTTTATTAGCTTCCATTCCATTCTTACTCACTAATACGCCTGCGCATCTGAATCTTTTTTACTGTGTTTATACACCTGTAAATATTGTGTATGCGTTTGTGAAGATTAACGAACTATATAAGAAAGAAACGAAAAGTGTAAACAAAACAAAAGCCGCATTTGCTGTGTAACGTCATTTGGCATGAACATGATCGGCAGCGATTATGTTCTCGAAGCACACAATATTTTCCACACAACGGAGGTACAATTTTTAAACATTTTTGGGTCGTTAATTCAATGATTACTCCAATATAGTTCCTATTGCCAAACAAGTTTGTTTCCTAAATCTTCTGTTTATATTTAATATTTTGATGAAATTGAAAAATTTAAATTTGTACATGTAAATTCATTGGAATACCTTCATTAAATACTTTCAGGTCGATGGTGGAGGATGCTTCAATGGAGCTGGCAGTTCCGCGCTTGTGCTCAAAGGAGTCAATTTAACTGTGCACAGCGGCGAGGTAATGGCCATTCTGGGCTCAAAAGGTAAATTTCAGTTCAATTTAAAATAATCCCCATTTCATCAAATCTCTATAAAATCAATCAAATAGGAAGTGGCAAACGTGCCCTACTTGATGTCATTTCTCGTCGCTCAGATGGCGCCACTCGCGGCCAAGTATTGCTCAATGGCTCACCACTTACCAAGGCTCTGTTTCAACAGCGTTGCGGTTATGTTACACAATCATGCGCCTTCATACCAGGTCTGACAGTGGCACAAACTCTGCACTATACGCCAACAATTGTGAGCTTGTTTTCAATATTTACGAATAAATAAAAATTCCATTTCATTTTTTTAACTTAAATTCAGCTCTCTGGGTACTTGAAAAGCTCCAAGGTACGCCAGGTTCTCGCTGACTTAGCTCTATCTCAAGTGGCTCATAAGCGTGTCGAATATTTGAACATAAGCGAAGCACGACGTTTAGCAATTGGAGTCCAGTTGGTCAGAGATCCTGGTGAGTTTTTTTATTTAGCCACATTTAAATTAAAATTAGTTTTAAAAATGTTAATTAAATTTAAATCTTATTGTAAACTAGTAAAAACTATTATAAACTAGTAAAAAACAGTTAGAAGTCTGAGATCGTCACAGAACTCACTTACACTGCCCTCCTTAGGACCTCACTTAACCCTTCAAGTCCTAAGACCGTCTACAGAAGGTCATCACTAAAATGCAATTCTATTCAAACTCAATACTTTTCACGCTCTAAGCGTTAGACTCTATTCATCGGATTGAATTTATCTATCGAATGGTGTCGGTTTCAACGCTATCCGGTGACAGTTTTGAAAGCTACAGCAACTTCTATCAAAAATTTTGTAAAAACAGGCACGAAAATTACTAAAAATTTTCGTGTAAATTCAAATAAAAAAAAAAATACTTCGCAACTGCTCAATCGACTCCGGAATTTTTTGGTAAGTTGTTTGAAGGTGTATTTTGATATTTTTTTGGTAGTTTGATTTGTGAATCAAAATTGTGGTTCAAATCGATTTTTTTGTGAAGACCTTCTGTAGACGGTCTTAGGACTTAAAGGAAAAAAAAAATTTACACTGGTGCAAGAAATGATAACATCTTTTTGCCTGATAAACCAAGCATTGGAGGAACAGGAAATGTTTTCGTCTACAGGCGGTCTTCAATCTTTTTCACCTGGCGCTTCCAGGTAACATTTGACAAACCGACTTGAAATTCGTGTTTTTCAGCCTAAAATCATCCTAGAACCAAAACCAGGACTTTAAGGGTTAAATTCTCTTGCGTGATTGGTACAGAAAAGTATATATAATCGTATGTCTCCATTTTCGTCCACTTTATTAGTAAGGACGATTGAAAAAGCTATAAAGAAGCTAGGCCATCCGAACTTTGTATTCATCTTTTTTTCGGTCCTTTGATGTTGAAATTTCAAAATTCAAGATTGCGACCGAAATATTATGACATAGGACAGTTTTTGGCCCAGTGGATACTGGGTATTGGTCAATTGGTCAATTTCTTGAGCTGGCGTAATTCCTTCGTCCGAAATAACACGATATTATTGCTTTCGATTCCGCTTTAGCTCGAATAAGCCAGTTATTCGAGGTCAACACTTTCTAACGGTAAGCGTAACAAAGCCAACTTATGTGCTCGACCAACCTCTCATGAGCTAAACACAAGGACAATTACAGTCGACTCAACTCGCTTTAACTTTGCTCACAGAAACACTTTTTAAGAACATTTTGTCTGCAAATGGAATTTCAACAACAGAGTTATATTGATCGGTTTTAATATATCTTTTTACAGAAAGAATGCAAGAGAATGAAGTCATCGTGAAGTCATCGTGACTCATTATTGGTCATGCAACGTTGACCATCACGTCTTGAAAAATGCTTCCGACGGCGCATTTAAGTCGTGGTCAAGTACAGCAGACCCTCATTTGGTCTAGAGGGTTGTCCTGGTCAAGTACCGCTCGAAATAATGATCAAAACAGTTGAGATAGACACACCATAATTGTGTGAAAATCTCAAGATACTCAAAATTTTTTCCAATTTTTCGAACCAAAAATGTGCTAAGTCCCATCCGAAAATGTTCGTTTTAATCCTACACTCAAAGAATTTTTTCTTTCATCAGAAACGAAAATTTAGATAAACTTACTTCGTTTGTGACTGTTTGCTACCGAAGTCGGAAAAACGTAAAAAGAATGTTCAACTCACACAGGATTTGAAAACGGGACTTAAGGTTTTTAAGTTCCGCAATTACCCGCTGTACCTTACTTTCGTTCAGGTCGATAAAAACAAAGCCTATTTTGAATTTAATTTGCGGTAATTAAAATGAAATACTTTCATAGGAAATGTAGTTAAGTAGTGTATTATGGATTTTGGAAACTTTGTGCTCATTTGAAAGCGAGAAATGTAACTTAGACTTCATTGCAAGAAAAATTATTTTAAAAATTTCTTATCTTAGAAAAAAAGTTAGTTTTCTGGTAAGTATTTGTTTAAATTATTTACTCTGTTACAACATACACCGAGAAAAGTGTGGATCAACCGGGATCAAGCTGAAACATAAAAACAGTGATTCCCTAAAATGTGTACTTAATTTACTCCAAATATACTATGCACCAATATTTGCCAAGTTGGAAGATACAGACAAAAAAAGATACACACTATTTTTTGTTTACAATTGTTTACAAATCATCAGAGAGTGCCAAAATATACCACACCAATTTTATACATATTCCTGCATTGGAACACACTTTAAAAAACTATTTAATTTTTTTTATTAAAGCCCATTTTTTTGGGAAGAAGTCTCAAGAAGTTTTCCATACTAATTTTTATATAAATTCCTGCATTGGAACACTATTTAAATTTTATTGTATGGGAGCTGCCACGCCCCTTATTCCAATTTTTCCCATTTTTTTTGGCAAAACTTTAGGAACCACAAAATATATTACACTAAATTTCAGAGTGATTTGTCGACTCCTTCTACCTTTGTCCAGTTAGAATCGAAATGCAGACCGATGTCAAAAAAATCGAGTTACGCCTTTTCTATATTAAGCCGACGATGTGCAATATAATTGTCTTCCCTGGTGATAAGCTATGATTTTCATATGTTTTTGTATGTATGCAAATCCATTTTGCTTTTGAAATTGTATTTTTTAAATAATTGCAAGTTCGTTATCTAAATCTTTGGTTCTCTCTTTTTATAAAAATCTTACTTTCTTTAGTTATGCTTTTGCTGGACGAACCAACCCAAGGACTGGATCCACTCAGCGCTTATTTGCTTATCTCCATTTTATCCAACACTGCCAAGAAGACTGGTTGTGGCATCTTATTATCGCTTGAAAAGCCACGTTCCGATGTTTTTCCATTTCTTGATCGTGCACTATTCCTTTGCTTGGGTGGTGTGGTATATTCGGGTGGCACTCGCGCAATGCTGGAATATTTTCATGGCATTGGCTTCCCATGTCCACAATTAGAAAATCCATTGATGTATTATTTGTGTTTGTCCACAGTGGATCGAAGGTCTGTAGAAGATAAATATTGAAGCAAAATAAAATAATTAACTAAATCATTAAACGGAATTGCAGGAGTCGAGACCGCTTCTTGGAATCAAGTCAGCAAATTGAGGCTTTGGTTGAGCGTTTCTCCAGAGAAACGCCAATATCGGATGCTCCTTTGAATACAATGGGTACTGGCAAAGTGCCATTGGCATATGGCAAACCTGGAGAATTGAAAGTTTGGATTATGCTGTATCTGTAAGCAGTTTCGAATACTTAGTATTGAATTTCCTTCGAACACTATGGAATTCATTGTAATTTTAGAAAACTGCTCGCTTCGACTTTTTCGTGTGGTGCGTCCGGGATGAAGTCGCTATTTTTGAGATTATTTTTACTGCCAATTGCAATGGGTCTAATTTGGCTTTTTTACAATAACTTAGGGGTAAGAAGATTCGATTTTATATTTTGCATTTGTGTAATGAAAAATATTAAAAATGTTCAAAAAGAACACTTATGGCCTATTCAATAGCTGCTAATTAAACCAGGTCAGGAAAAACCAAACGCCCGCATTTAAAATATTAGGACAATTCACGAGTTGGTCATGCAGAAGTGCAGAAGAGCAAATGCAAATATTTAATCGACATTTTTGCATCCCAACTACAAAATATACAGATTTGCATTCGGCTTGCATATAAAAGCTATACGTTTTCTGTGTTGCATATTAGCTCGATCTGTATATTTTATTGTTGTGGTGTAAAAATATGCAAAAAGCATTTATATTTGCACTTCTGCAAGACCATTTGCACCATCCCGTGAATTGCCCTATTATGTGCATAGCCTCACGAGGCTATGGGGTGCCTGGCACTGAATTATACAATACAATTTTATAGTTAACTAATGTTGAAAATCTGGCTGGGAAATTCGTTAATACGCAGCTACAACTGTTCCCAGGAACTTTGAGTTGTACTCAAAGTATTGATTTATATATAAAGAAATTATAATGTAATAGTTCTAACTTCCTACAAGCACTGTGAATTCAGCCCATAATGTTTACTTACCTAATTTGAAAAATTTAAATATATTCTTTCAGGATGATGCTCATGGATTCTTCAGCAAAAACGGCATGATTCTAAATGTAATTGGGCTGTCGTACGGATGCGGTATTTTAACAACAATTTCGTTGTGTAAGTAATTATTTTAGTTTTTATATCTCAGTTTTGAGGAAATCACTTACAAATTTAATTTCAGTTCCTATCTGGCGGAAACGATTTTCACAAGACACTCCAGAAGGACTTTACTCTGGCGCCACTTTGTTGATTTCATACAATTCGGTTTCCATACCATTTTCATTGATATCAGCAGTAATGGCGAGTTGTGCTATTTATCCGTAAGTACAGAAAAATTTCGATTATAGTAAATGCAAGCCATGATTGTAACTTATTTGTTTTAAGATTACTTTTGGATCCGAAATTCCCCAATGGCACTACTTTTGCCTACCTCCTGGTTGCTTTATGGTCCAGCTATGTTCTGGCTGAACAACTGAGCGTTGCATTTCTGCTGGTAGTAAAGGTGCCCTTCAATGCAGCTATTTCTGTTTCATATATTCTGGTTATCAGTTTAGCATTGGCTAGCGGGACTGTGCGGTGAGTTTTGCGAACATGATTGAATTTCACTTGATTCCGAAAACAATTTGATATAATTACATTTTTTCATAAAGATCATTCAAAGGCTTACAACCTTGGTTGCAGGATAATACCAAAGGTACCCACACCCGCTATGCCTCTTCGCTGTTGCATAGCATTGCCTTTCAAACGCGCAAAATGAATTGTACCCCCACCGCTTCGGTTATTTGCCCCAAGCCCACGGATTTCTTGCACGAGCGTTTGGGTATGGCTGACCCTGATGTAAGTAAATTAATTCTTATGTGTGCAGCATAGTTTTTATACCCCCACACTCACTGTGGCAGGGTATACTAACATTGACACAACGTTTGTAACGCCCATAAGGGGGCGTGTCCGGTATGAAAAAATCTATATATTCTTGATCCGCATCACCTCCTGAGTCGATTTAGCGATGTCCGTCTGCCTGTCCGTCCGTCTGTCCGTCCGCACGATAGCGGTCGTAGTTTTGGAGATATCGACTTGAAACTTTGGGTACATGTTTTTCTCGTGAATACTGAGATCAAGTCGAGAATCAGCCAAATCGGACAATAACTGGGCGTGGCTCCCATACACTAAAAAAAAAGGTTTAAATTTTTCAAGTCTTTTTTATTGCTGCATTCGATTGGAAATGTTTAGAAACGACATGGTTCGAGGTTCCGAAACCACATATATGAGGGGTCTTGAGACCAATTTTTTTTTTGTCGATTTGAAGATAGTCCACTCTCTAGTTATACCCCCACACTCACTGTGGCAGGGTAGACTAACTTTGTCACAACGTTTGTAACGCCTATAAGGAGGCGTGTCCGGTATGGAAAAGTATATATATTCTTGATCGGCATTACCGCCGGAGTCGATTTAGCGATGTCCGTCTGTCTGTCCGTCCCTCCGTCCGTCCGTCTGTCTGTCCGTCCGTCTGTCTGTCCGTCCGTCTGTCTGTCCGTCCGTCCGTCCGCACGATAGCGGTCGCAGTTTTAGAGATATCGACTTGAAACTTTGGGTACATGTTTTTCTCGTCAATATTGAGATCAAGTTCGAGAATCAGCCAAATCGGATAAAAACTGGGCGTGGCTCCCATACATCGAAAAAAAGGTAAACATTTTTCAAGTCTTTTTTATGGTTGTATTCGATTGGAAATGTTTAGAAACGTATTTTTTACATGGTCCGAGGTTCCGAAGACACATGTAGAAAGGTCTAAATGGGGTCTTGAGACCAATTTTTTTTTTTTGTGGATTAGATTGGAAATTTTTAGAAATGGATATTGGACATGGTCCGGGCTCCAAAACCACCTAAAATTGGCTCAAAATAGGGTCTTGAGACCACATTTTATGTTCGAGGTACTTCTTTCTACTGTGTGGGGGTATTTCAGCTTCGGTATAGCCGAAGATAGTCCACTCTCTAGTTTTTAAATAATTTTGTTTTCAGGAGACAATTGACGTTGCTGCCGCTTGTGCCTTTGCTGTTGGCTTGGCTGCCTTCAATATGCTTCTATATCTTTTCCCCATGCCCAGATGTGTACGTCAAAAGTTTAAGGACTAACTATAAATATTTTCTTTACACTGATTTGAATTCGCATTTAACAGGATTGATTGTATTTAGTTCTTGAAAAGGATCACTCAAATTCTGGAAATTTAATAAGTAATATATTAAGTAAATATATATTTAACGAATCAATAACCAAGAATTTATTTCGGGGGAGGTGGGGGGGTGGGTTTGTGGTTGCTGTAGGGTTGTCCGAAAAAAATAATATTACCTGATAGCCAAATTTCATCAAAATCGAAGATATGGTAATTTTTTCAGAACCCGTACATCTCCCCCCTAAATACGGCCTTAACTTTGCAGTATGTACTCGATATAATTTTAGATATTTAAAATTATTTCTAATATTTCGGTTCCAATGCTATTATTTAATTATTTTTGTAACTTTTTGATCACAATATGATAAAAGATACTTAAAACGATATTATTTCGTGCAGCTATCACCTTACTAACAAACGATTCTCCTGTATTCCAATTTTCGAGCACCCTTTTGACCACCCCAAACCACAAACCCTCCGCCCAAAAAAAATCCAAATAAAACAAAAAAAAAACCAACATGTTAAGTTTTTCGTTTAGTTTTCATATGATTTATTTATTATTTACAACAAAAACTTAGATTTAAAAATTTTTTTTCCTGGTTAATTTTCAAAATTGAACTTAATTGTAAACAGAATTTTGGTTGTGAAAGAATAATTTTCAAAGAAATATTGTTTATTATTTGTTTATGGGACTTAGCTCGTTTTCTTCCAAAAATAATTTTGGAAAAAAGAACAATGTCAAAAATCGTTATTATCGAATTGTTCATATACATATTATTTATCTTAAAATGTTTAATAATTGCCTAACGACTAAAAACATGTATTTTTTATTTATTTTAAATAACTAGAAATACGCGCGTTTATGAGTGTGTGTGAGTATGTTCTGCAAAATTGGTAGACAGTATGTAAGTGTATAAGACAATTTGATTTGTTATATCATTTTGTCAAGTTATTATTTGTTTTCATTTTTGTTTACGATGATGTTGAGAAATATATTTCTCTGGCACCTAGTTTAAACTTTAAAGTGAAACCAACACTTAATCGGAAGCGATTGAAGAAGAAAGTGAAGGTTGTGAATGGGTTGCTACAATCGTATACAGTGTAGTAGTATGCTGAGGCATTCCCAATATATTTTAATTCGTGGTGCAGGGTAAGAAAATAAGAGCTAATTTTTTCAACTGCTTCCTAATTTTGATCTACTAATTTTTGATGTGTAATACAATTGCAGCAGGCAAATTTTTTGCATTCCTATTTAGTGAAATGGAACTATAACTTGGTCGTGGTATTTCATTACCCATGAAATTTGCATAAGTACTTTTGATAGAAATATTTCTGTTTTTGTCTGTGCTTAAGGATCTTCTACAAAATATACTATACGAGCATTCTCAGTTCTTGCGTGTCTTGGCGAATTCTGCAATCTCATAATCATGATACTCCTGCGGTGATTCGCTCAGCGAATCCGTGTCATAATAAGCATAATCGTAGCTGGTATCTTCGTCAGCGTGAGGGGGACGCTTTGAAGAGGACTTGGAAGACTTTTTACCTTTGCCGTTGCTCTTTGAAGATTTTGCCGAAGATTGGCTACTCTTTGGTATATCGTAAGAGCGTGATGAAGTTGTTTTAGGCGCAATGGATGTGGTAATAGGTCTTCTCGTTGTGGTAGTGGTGGTATGAGGTTTATTGGTCGTGACAGAAGTGGAGTACGTAGGGTAGGTGTATATTGTGCTCGTGGTAGGGCTGCTGCTGTACTGTGTACTGGGTGAAGCTGTTATTGGATTATAAGCCTGGACATTTGGACTGTATTGTGAATTGTATTGTTGTGATGTCTTCTCTGCTTTGATAATGTCTGCACGCAATTTATTTATGCTGGCTGCCCCAAAGTTTAATGAGTGAGCCGTTTTGAAAAGTTCCTCTTCGTCGCTCAAGTCTATGGGTGTGGCGTCACGTTCTTGTTGTTGCTTCTGGAAGGAAGTCTGCTGTTGGGTTTTGAGGTGCGTTTGTGGATTTTGGTAATTGTGATTGAAGGCGTAGGGTATCTTAGTTGTTGTTTTTGTTGTTGTTGTGGAAGCCGGGTTGGCTGCTGCTGCATCCGTGGTTGTGAGACTACCACGTTGGAAATTAAATCGGTTGCGCGGGAAGTCAGTTTCATACAATTCTGGGTGATATTGACCATCATCCTCATCGGCACTGTAGTAAGGATTGGCGGTGGTGGGTATTGTTGGACTGGTAGTCGTGGTTGGGGAAGGTTTATGTGATTTATTGGTTGGTCTTACAGTTTGTTGTGCTTGATAATAATTGTTTTCAATTAATTTCTTATAAGTTGTAGGTTTGAAAGTGGTTGGCGTGAATTGATCTTTTGGCACCTGGGTAGAGAATTTCTTCAGAGTGGTTGTTGTGGGCGTGTATACTTCGTTGTTTCGCTGCGTGGTGGCTTTGTAATTGATGCTACCTCGACTAGTAAAACCGCGTGGGCTCAAGTCAGGACTAATAGTGGTTTTGACTTTCTCCGTAGTGGAACTACTACCACGTGGTTTTTGCGCCGAAATGAAGGGTGCGGGATCCAGGCCACCCACTCTGGATTGTTCGACTTGTTTCGCGCGAATGCGATAGAATTGTGGTTCGATATTTTTCTGCGGTTCGTTTCGTGAAGTTTCAGCGACATTATTTGCCTTGTCTGTCCTTTCTTGGGTCTTCAAATTCTGCGTTGTTACAGGCGCTCGGAAAAATTGTGATGGCTGAAATGGTTGGGGCTGTTGCGGCTTTACTTTCGCAAACTCGTTGAATTCATTGTGATTGACAAATGTAGAGTTTTGTGGACCGAGCTTCTGGGTTGAGGTTCTTTCGAGCTTTTGTGACTTTCGCGAGGAAATTGTAGGCTGCTTGGTGTTACTGTTCGCACTATTAAACAGTAGGCTATCGTTTTGAATATTATAACTATTCGACCTGCCTCTGTTTCCAGAGACAGCAGTATCTCGATTCAACTCAGAATACTTGGGGGTTGTAGTAGACGACTTCACACGATAAATGCTATTCGCTGGATTGTAAGTGGTTGGGTGGATATATTTCTGCGTTGGATAATCGTTGGCAGCATTCAAACTAAATCGGTTAGATTTACTATAGCTTGGAAGTGGTGTTGCTCGTGTGGTAGTGGAACTTGTGGTTGCTGTGGGCGTCGTTGATTTGTAATACTGAGAGTAATCATAGAAATCGGTATTGTACGAGGTCTGCAAAGTCACCTTTTTGGCAATTTTCGGTATAGGTGCCGGAGTTGTTGTAGTCGTTGTGGTCGTTGTTGTGGTTGTTTGTATCCGCTTGGGACGTGTTGGGGATACACGCGTTTTTCCACCCGTCGTTGTTTCCGTCTTCTTATTGTAATCGGTAAAGTCGTTGGGTTTTGCTTTCACTGGATGATCAAAAAAATCATCTTCGCGACCTCCATTACGGTTCGAAAAGAAGTGGGAACTGTGCGATCCCTTGAAGATATCATCAAAGTCTTCTGTAAGCATAATAACAAATTTTGTGTATTTTCCCATGAAAAATTATCATCTCCTACAAAAAGTAACTTACGTTTTGATTCATCGTTGTACCGCTCTGTAGTCGTTGTATTTGTTGAGGTGGTTGGCGTGTAGTCATTTACAATGGGTTTCTTCGTGACACCGATCTTATGCTTCTTCTGCTGTTGCGGCTCTGACTGAAACTGTTGTTGTTGATGCAGATTGCGATTATTCGCATTTAAATTGGCATAATTATTAAATGAGTTTCGCGTGGTGGCTTCAAACTGTTTTGTATAATTTGGCGGTTGATCGGGGCGTGACTTTTGATCGACTCGTGTCTCTTTGGACCGTCTTATGTCGCCTGCAAACAATAGTCGATTAGTACTTACAATTATTTGATTTATCATGAGCCATTTTATTGAATGAGCTTCGCGTTTTTAAATTGCTTTTCAATAAAGAAATTGATTTCTATTGATATTTTCCCTTACCACTTTCGGCACGCTGCAAATGGAATGTTGCTTCATCCTCTTCGGCCAAAGGTGCTCGCTTGCTCTCGAAACCTGACCCAATGCGATAGAGGTCGAAATTGTCGCTGCCATAATACAATACCGATTGTTCGCAATCAACATCACCCCAATCGGCACATATTTGAGCTTCTTGATCAAAAGCGGTGCCGTTCGGACATAGGAAGCGGAAGTCTTGAACCTGTCAGAATATAAACTCGGGAATGTAGTTAATGGCATATGTATAACGGGTTTTGAAATTGAATTGTGAGCAATCAGTCCACCCATCTTTAATAATGAAAAGTATGAGTTCTCATAACCACTGCTGATTTTCATATTTATTTTTCAAATACATATTTACTAAATCCTGATTATTGCTTAATTTGGTTTCTCGTAAGTCAAGTCAAAAATGATTAATTGAATACGTTTTATAATTGTAATGGAAATCCTAAAAGCTACTAAGCAAACTAAACGGAATAGAAAGAAAAGCAATTGCAATGAACTTTGAGTTTCGACATTTCGATGATAATGCCGTGATTGTATTTAAACAATCAACGCGGCATACAAATTAAAGAACAACAAGAAAAACCATAATAGCATCAACAACCATTCCAACGAACACACCGAACTACAAATGCATTGCTGGCTTCAGTTTAATAATATTAATGACAAAACCGCAATTGCATTTAAAACATAAATTTTCTGCTTTAAAGAACAGGTTTGAATGTAATAATATAGACGCGCTTGAATATTCTATTGACAATAATCAGTTTCATTTGAATATATTTAAAAGAACAAATTTTAGTTTTAGATTGGAGCCTGCATTTTCAAAGACCCCCTTAAAGGTCACTCTCAGTATATTTCTTGTTAAATAAAGCAGCAGCAAAAGCAATTGTACTCATCGACTAGGTACAATCTGAAGACGTTTTCAGTCACGAAATGGAAAACTCGTCGCCATGGTCGGCACTTTGCCATTTGACTACACAACATTAAAAAGCCAGCGAAACAAATCGAAAATCGAATTCTTGTCTGTGAGCCGCTCACTCGCTCGTTTCGATTGTATCATTTGCCATACAGCGTTCAGGGGCTGCATGCCATGCCGCATACGAATAAATCAACATCATGAGAACATACTGGTACACCGCTCGTCCCTCTTCCATTCCACTTAAATTAGCAATATTTGCCAACGCATTGAATGCTCACAAAGAAACAATTTTCATACTTTAACATTTTACGAAGGTGTTCGCATTTCAATATGCAGCGCGCGCTTCTATCTCACACGTTGATCTATTGCAGTTTGTGTGAGTGCAATTCGAATGGTCTTTCATGGTAGTTATTGTTGTTATAATTGTTTGTAATAAGTGCACACTTACCCCCACTCCGGACACTTTGACGCACACATGAAACATTTGACATTGAGTCTCAGCATCTGCATAGTAGCCGCCGAGTATTTTGTCGTGGCATGTGAATCGCGTTTGCGGCATATTTTGTAGACTGTAAGTTGGCCATGGCTTGCGATAGAGTTGCGGTTTTTGTCCTAGAATGCATGTGGCTGCTAAGAAGAATAAAGCTATAACAATAATAAAATAAGATAGAATTAAAGTTTGTTTAGTTAAAAACAAGTGAATAAGTTTAAGTCGGTTAAAGCCGACGTATATATACCCTACATACTGGATCCGCCATCTCGAATTTTGAAATTTCGCCATCAAATTCGAAATCAGCGCCCCCAAAAACCCCATATACCAAGTTTGGAACTATTTCAACGGAATTAGGTGACATATTTTACGAAACACGATTTTCACTTGTATGGGTCTAAAAAGGATAAATCCAAAATTTGGGCTCCCTACCTTTCTTCTAGCTCCTGCAATCGTGTTTACAAGAAAAGAGGAAAAGAGGAGGTGACGCTGATCAATAATATATATAGTTTTCTATACCGGACATACCCATATCTCAAGCACCTGGAAAAATCCCATTACTTATAACACATTTTGTGGTCGTCTCCATAGATGACATCGCCAACTACGAATCCGCAGAACACTGCAGTTTGACGAGAAGCAATTGCCACTTTAGTCTCAGTTTGGAGGAGAAAAACACGTAGCCAAAGTTTCAAGTCGATATCTCCAAAACTCCGATATCCTGCGAACGGACCGACGGACAGACAGATGGACATGGATAATCGGTTCCGTTTTCGATACTGATCAAGAATATATAGACCCTAGTCTCTTCGGGTAGTTTTCTTAGAATTTCGCGTAGATTTCGTTTTTGCTAGACGCTTATTGCCGTTTTTCTCACTCGAACCAATTGACCCACCCTAATATATAAGTTTTGTATTTGATTGTTACTTTCCCTGCCAGCAAAAAAGAATTGATGGCATTAATGTCGTATTACCTAAAGTGTCCGGTAATTAATATCCAACGGAATGGGTTAGCACGAAATATATACATATGTACTTATATAAAAAAAGATAAAAAGTTCACATCATTATTATATCAAAATACACCACTTGTTGCATAACAATCAAATCAAAAATAACAAGTTGTAACAAAGTTGTGTGTATGTTCGTTAAACGATATGGATTCTACGCAATCTTTAGAGATATGCTGAGGTATGTTAAACAACGGGTGTGAAACAAGCAAAAGCACTTCGTCCATCAAAATTAAAATCATATGCACGAATCGCCAGTTTGGAGTTTCTGACTAACTGGTAAAGGTGAACTTTGGCGTGACATGTGAATAAGCTTGGCAGCTTGCTTAATTTGCGGAATTCAAGTCAATTCACCTTCGAATCGCTCCCACCGAAATTATTCTACACAATTAACCACAACGACGAACAGTGAGTTGGCAACTTTTCAAGCAAATCGGCAGTAATTCGATGGTAGGGCATCATTGGGCGATTACCCCACTTCAGTTGGGATTTTTAGTGGCATGCGTTTGAAATATCATAACATTCAGCTATTTATATTTTGGTTTGACGGACAAAAATTCAAACGTCAATCAAACTCAAATGTTTCAATATTTTTGGTTATTTCATTTCCCAATCATTCGTTTTGGGCATTTGTTATTTCACAAGTCAGTTCCTGCAATTACTCAAATAACTCAACAACTTCAACAATAATAATATGAGTTACAGCAAATTGCAGCGCCCTCATTGTGCAATTTGACTCATCCATCATCAGCGACGATGATAGTGATGTTTGCTGCGGCCAACATCGCATCGAGCTGTTGTTCGAAAATTTGCATTTAATTCAATTCAAATGAAATAAAAATTTAAATTTTAAATTCAATTGTGCTCTCGCCGGGGAGTGAACTATGTTTCTGCTGAAGTGGTTTTTGTTTAGATTTTTTATCGCTTCTTTGTTTTTTCTTGTATTGGAATTTGGTTGAAAGTCTGCAAGACTTTTGTTCATTTTCTTAAGACTTTTTCCACGTTTCCAAGTTTTGAGAAAAGCTGTACATTTTAATCACAGTTTTAAAAAATTGAATAAAAGAAAATTTAAAATCAAATTTAAAAAATCACAAAAACAAACCAATCGACCAAAATCTTCACACCTTTTCGCAAATAGGTGTATTGGCCTGCAACGAATTGTCGTTTTTTAAACGAGCGCATGAATAGATCATTAATTCCGACCGTCTATTTATTGTCAACTTTTTATTATAATTTATTTATTTATTTCGCAAAGTTACAGTAAGCGTTAATAAGCCCCTCGGCTGTGACTTCGCAGACATCTCGCTGATTCACGCCTGATTTTTCTATTATCGATTTGGCTAAAGTGGTTGGAAATTGTAATGAAAGTTATTGAAAAGCCAGGAAATAAAAATCTATATCAATACAAAAAAATCAAATTTTAAAACATGTTTTTTACGGTATTGATATCCGAGGTCCTTCTAAATAAGCCATATTGTGTAGGGTTATGATTTTTACATCATATTGCATTCACACAAACCCTTAATACACCCTTACACCCTTTTGAAAAAATAAATTTTACAATTTTTTTGGTTTTTAAAAAATGTTTTGATTTGTAAATTTTGAACTGTTTTAGTTTTTGGAAATGTTGGCTGACCCAAAGTAGAATTTAGAAATTCATAATTACACCCACGTGCACAAATATTTAAAATACAATAATTATACTCACCACACAAATATGCGCCAATAGGGAAATTAATCCTGGTCATCCTGGTTTTAGTGTAAATCCCAATGTATCCAAAGCAATAATCCAAAGGTATTCAAACTAAGAGAAACGCTTGAAAATTTCTACTTAACCACTGATTTGAACTTAAATAATATCGTTTGCGACTATTTTTTGATATTGGCAATTTCACAGCATTTAAATTCTAGCGGAGCAACAATAGAAGAACTTCCGTTCGTGGGCGTAACTGTGTTGCAATATTTTTCTATTACGAAAATTTTCGTTTTTCTTTTACAAATCTTTGAATTTTTTCACACATATACCAAAACGCCAGATTTTAAACGACTGTCATCTAACAGATGGAAACATCCGCACTCGAGTGGAAAAGCAAATGCGAATATGTTGGAGGAGGGAAAACTTGAAAAAACATTTAGAATGTTCAGCGAAACGTTAAAGTTTTCAAATGCGGCTATGAAAAATTGAAGTTGAAGCGAACGCACGAAAGTACTAGCAACGATGCGCGCTATGCACACCTTTATCGTTTACGAATTCGAAGCGAAATGATCTCTTGAAAGCGAAAGGAAAACCACTTGGGCCCATCACACAGACCCATCGCCGTATGCGATCCGACAGCACAACAGCAGCAGCAGCAGCAGCAATTGTTGTTTCTACTTCTTCTGCTGCTTCTTCTAATTCGGCAAATAGGATCGGGCAGAGATCGCAAGTGACTTCTTCTAAGCTTTAAGTTGTTTGCGCTGCTTGTGAAGATAACCTTTTCAGGTTTTGTTTCCGTCGAGCGTGTGGTTTGTAGCTGATGTTTGATGCTATTGTTGGAGCACAACTTATTAGAACCTCTTGAAAGCTATTTTGTTTGGTAAATATTATCGACTAATTTGCTATTTGGCTTATGTTTTCAGCTTCACAGTTCACTTTGTTCCGCTTTCTTTGAGAGGAACAAATTATTGCATGTATATAAACTCATAACAATGGCAATTCCTTAAAAGTGTATACTAATAAATAAGTAAATTGGTTTGCTAAAGGCAAGGTGCTGCCTTCAGCAGCCGTCATAAACCCCCTGCAACAGTAGTGGAACTACCCTTCCGTGAACCACCCCGTGACCCCGTGATCCAAGCTCAATCCGTAAGCCCCTCTCTAAGCCCCGTGAGCTCTTCCCTATACCAAGTGTCGTAAATATAAAATGAGTTTTAGGAATTTCGACCGCCATATTGGATCCTTTATTTCAGAACTCTAGGTTCAGCCAGTATATAACCAATCGATCATTCAATCGGGCAAACACTTTTGTATACCCATTGGAATCTTGGGATTCCAGTTAGAATAAGAGCATTTGAAATATGTGTCGTTTGATCCACATTTCTCGACCAACTCTTGACCTGAATATTTTGTCGAAATTTTAATACACTGAACTGGAATTGCATATGCATTTTTGATCCGATTTCAATTTAAACAAAATGGATTTGAAATGGACTATAACTTGTTAGCAAATAGTTTAAAGTTTTTCATCAATTGATGCACATTGATGAATTGAAACTCAAATGTTGTTGTTTCATGACTGAAAATTTTTGTTTTACTACTAAAATGTTTATGATTTCATGAATTGAAAATACAAAAAAAGGAATCGCATAAATTTTTGTTTACTTACCTTGCAAGGGTTCAACATATACTATAAGGGAGTTCACAAAGGTCTCATAAAGTCCTGTGAGCACTCTGTCATATTTCAATGTGTTATTTCTACATTAATCAGATGATCGCAAAAATAAAGCAAGAAAAATTAAAGCTGATCGCAAAAATAAAGTTAAGAATTTACACATTTGCGTGCACCAAAAAAAAAATAAAATAAAAAAATTTAACAGCTGATTTAATACTATCTTCAAAAACACAGGTTGCAGCGTTGTATTGGTCTTAAAATTTTTTATATGGAAAAAGCAACAACATTTTTATGACCAATATGAGATCTTTGTGAACTCCCTTAATGAAACTGCTTGGTTAGGATTTGAAAGTGTTTCAATTCTGAAATATAACTGGGGCCAGTTCGCGTACTCGACAATCACAGAATCGATAGTTGAAACCGACATAACCAAACCGATAGTGCACATTTGGTTCAAGAAAGCCGATAAAACAAAAGTCGTTTTGCTATTGTGCGAACACGTCGAAAAATGAGCGAAATCGACACATCAAAAGGTGTCGAATTCAACAATCGAAAACAATCGGTTTCGTTCACTATCGACTTACGCGAACCGAATACAACGAATAAAACGCTTTCATTCCCCAATTTTGGAATTTTTTTTCTCAGTGTACCTTCTTAAATATTTTTTACATTCGGCCAATGTTTAAGGCCGAAGCCGATTATGGGCCGAATGTGGAATTTTAGGCCGAATGTGGCGAACTTATGATAAAATATCCGTCTTATTAATTAAAATTTGAACCCACTGCGCGCGTCAACAAATCCATTGATGCCCGAACTGGAATGAAACAATACTTAAAACAATCAAATAAACCAACATACTATGCACAACACAATAACTACCATCCCCAGATTCAGCAGTGCTACGCATGTCACCATATTGTGGAACTACAGCGGGTGATACATCACACTTTACACGTTTCTATCATTTGATGCTGAGGCTCAAATCGAGTAAAGCTACTACTATCTGGCTCTTATGCGGTTTAGAAGTTTGGACAAAAGGACAATACTGCGGTGACTACGGTAAATAAGTGAGGAAACTATGAAACTAGCTTAGCTAGTTTCCAGATTTTAAATAGGGAAAAACAGTACATTGAGTAGCCGTGCTGTTCAAATTTTCATTTACCCTGGGCAGCCATTTTATTGTTTTCAACATTTGCGGGTTGGGAATATTTTCTGCCAAAGTACTCAAAAAAGTAACTCTTTTTCGCTTTCTCAGTCGAAATAAAATTTTTGTATGTTGTCTCTTCATTTTTTTTACAGTGAGTGTCACTTCAATCTTATACCATTAATGGTTATATATTTATAGTTTCCTGAAATTTTTTATGTTGATATTTAGAGAATTTTTTTTTAAATTGGGTTTTTGGTAAACTTGTATAAAAACTATCAAAACTATAAAATTTCTTGTCATTTGGACCTTTTATCCGAAATTCCAGTTTTGAAAAAATTTGGATAAAGTTTTGATCACTGAACTTTCTTTTGCAAAAATTGATAAATATTTTTTCTAATGAAAATATGAGACTGAATATTCTTTCAGTGGCGACATTTGAATGCATTATGGAAAAAATTATTTTTTCTCAATATTTGGAAATGTACTCTTCATTTTTCCTCAACTGGTTTTTCTTTTTGTACGATTTCAGAAAGAGCTTTCAACCAAACAGATGCATCAAAAAATAAATCCATATCACTATTTTTTCAGAGTGGCTCTTGCAACAAATTTGTTTGTCTACACAAAAAAAATATATACGAAGAAAAAATAGCAGTACAAAAACCAGTACATTTTTGAAAAAACAGTACTTTTGCGTGTTTTGAATAAAACAGTACATGAACTGTTCAAAACAGTACGTCTGCCACCCCTAAGCACAGCCCAAGTTTGTATAGAAATTTTGAATTGCTTTTTCCCGTTGCAGCGGTTTGTAGTGGGTCCAAAAATAATTGTACCAAAGTTTAATTCAAATCTGACTTGGAGGAAGCACGGAGAGCCAATAATTTGGATTTTTTTCTTGCGTATTTTTGTTTATCTACAGACACTCATTTTCAATACTGATCAAAAAAATATATAGAGTTTTAGCACCTCCTCCTTATGGGCATTACAAACGTTGTGTCAAAGTTAATATACTGTACACTGATCGTAGAAGACTCAACATGTTGCCAGATATAACTCGAAACTGCTGCTCTGCGGGTTAGTACAGCAACAATTTCAGCTTTTGTCGTGGTGCATCTCCGCTGAAGTCGGCTATTATGTCATGATATGGTGTGGTACTGGCTTTACTTGCGCCAACGGCATGTTGCATGTCAGTATGTCACAGTGCACCATTTGTTTAGTGTTTAAACGAAGAGCCCATGGTTGTTGTCGTTGGGTTGGTTTTGCCAGCTTGTTGTTTTGCTGTCTGCTTGTTAGTGTTGGTTGGTAGCTTGTTGTTGGTTGTGGCAAATGTGGGTTACCGCATTGAGTGTAGGTATATATGCCTTAGCACCCAGTTTGCTGGGAATGTCAGGCAGTGATGTTTGTTTGGGTTGCTGTTTTGTGGGAAATTGCATTGCTGACTGGTGCTACACTCCCGCATTTGTCGTTGCAGTTCGTGTATTTTTTGAAAGATTTTTATTTAAATTTTGTGGCAAATATTTCTGAGAATTATTGTGGCTTACGGTGATGGTGTGGCAAATGATGCCCTTGTTTTGGCAGGGGCATGTTGCAAATTTAGCTCCAACCAAATTATTCGAAATTTATATTTCATTATAAAACTTCCGTGTTATTGTATTTTTAGTAAGGTATTTTAGTAAGCAACAATTATTTTTTTCTTTAAATTTTTGCGAAAAAATATACATTTTTACATTTTAAAAATACAAATTATTGTTGGGTCCTTTTTGTCCAGTGTGGATAAGATCCGATCTTTTCAACTGACTGTAAGCCTGACATATGAATCCACAGCGATACGACAATCTCTCCTATCCTTTATATGGAGACTGTAAACGTTATTATATGGTCTCTATTTAGCCTTAAGTGCAGGATCTTAAACTTTAAACTCGACCTAGAAAATATGTTCTAGAGTTTCTTTCTCGTTCGCTTCATTGCAGTTCTGGAACATATTTCTTCTCTTAACCGCATCACCACTTCCGTCTTCACCCTGCCGAGCCATATAAAAGTGTAAATGTGACATAATCCTTTTCACACCTTAATTCTTTGAATAAAAACTTAGTTTAAAATCGAACCAAATATGAAATAATTTACGAAACCTTAAAGGCCGTTGCGAAAAAGCGATGTTGGCCTTTCAAAGTTGAGGTTGCCCGAAAATTCAACTTTGTAACGAAACTGCATGACTTGAAAAATGTCAACATCGTTACAGCGCTGCAACCAACTCCTCGACAGTCGGCGCTTACCTTTACCGTCGTTACTACTCATAAACGATGTACATTTTCCAAGTAATGCAAAATAATCGCCAGCTAATGATGCTAGGTACCAAAAAAGAAGATGCTGAGCCATTCCAAAGTTGTTGAACCAAACCCAGCACAAACTCAGCGATGTTGGTTGCGGCAATCCTTGGTATGCCTTTTTTTCACATGCTCAGTTTTTTCAATGGTCTTCTATTCGATTCAGTCGTTGCTGGGAAATTTCATATAACTTGTTGTTATTGTTGCTGGTGTTTTTGGTTTTTTTCCTTCAAATTGTCATCTTATAAAATGTGCCTGAAGATGTGGGAAGTGATTTGGCATACGGTGTGGCATAGTATCTATTTGCATTTTTGTCTCTTTATTTTCACGGGTTATGAAGTCAGTATGTCCGATTCGTATGATTTCGCATGCTAAATTATAATAAATGTTCCATTTCTTCTTTGAGGAATGATCGAGCTACCGAGGAGTAGTTGCAGGGAAAGTTTCTCGCTTAGTTAATACATTATTTTTATTCAGGGCTGACATGCTATCAAAGCCAATAAATGGCATCGTTTTGCATCCGGAAGATGAGACCTTGCGTGGGAAGATGGCCAATTGCTACTTTGTTGTGAGGGTTGCTGTAGTTGTTGTTGGTGGTGATTTATTGTTATTCACATTTAATATTTGTGTGTTTTTTCTTCCTTTTGATGTGAACTTAATGGTCCTGAGAAATTCATTCATTATTATGAACCCAAACTGTGTAAGGAGATTTGTTGTTTTATGAATTATAAGCAATAAGGTCGGTAAGTTTTTCCGGTGAGCAACTTCATCATATTTTCCGACTTTCATTTTGAAATGTTCAACAGAGTAAACAATTATTGAACCCATATTATTCAATAAACTGATTTGGATTTTGAAAGTATTCAATGGACAGGACATTCCTAAGCCTTCAACCATTTTTCAAAATCTATTTGACGTAAACCATACGTAAAAAATTGGTAGTTAATTAATTAGATTGTGACGCACAAGTTAGTATGCAATAAATGACTTTTCTGATCGCAAGAAAATGAAATTGGTCATATCCATACTCTAGTACCTGGAGACTGGCCAAGTTATTAGGTTTATTAATATGCAGGAGTGTGCCAGTTTAACATGCCAATCAACCGGAATGTGATTCCTTGATTTGACATAAGAAAAAAAACAGAAATTATTGGAGGCACATCCTAAAGCATCGCTAAAATTACACTTAACATCTTATAAAAATTTTGCAATTTTCCATTTTCAAAATATGTTGAATCTATGTCAAAGATACACAAAAAAACATAAAATTATTTTAACCACACAGAGTCTCTGAGCACGCAATATTTGTACATGCAGCATTTAAATTACATAATGTGAAAACCGCGACAAACACACCGCAATGACGCCACCATGACAGATGCGCCATCGCAGCACCGCCAGACATGAAATGCATTCACCCGAAATTCAATTATGTTGAAGATGCGCGCGCCTCCAAGTGGCATTTGGCAGAAAAGTTAAGGAAATTTTTACAAAAGCAGAAAAAACAACCAAAAAACGAGGGAACAGGGCAAAAATTCAGAAAAAATTATAGAGCGGAGAATGGCAAACCGGCGGCCATCTTCGCTAATTCAGGATGCATCCAACGTACACGTACCTATTCATACCTCAAATAAAAAAAAATACACGACTGTGTCGCTTTTCAACTAGCTACCAGCAACCAGCAAGATATACCAGATTTTGGAGAATTAACTACAGTAACTACTTTACCGCAGCACGCTGCACATCTATGTCAGCTAAGATACAATGCGGGGTGCTTCTATTACGCTGCACAGTGGCACAATTGTTGAATAATTGCTGGAACTGGTTATTTTATTCAAACAGATTTTCGACAGATAACAGTGAATAGATATATAGAAAATGAATTGCCTCTTCGCAGCAGCTGTTCTTGTTGTATAGACATTCTTTGCGTTTGGAGTGAGAAATTTTTATATTTTGTTGTTTGCCCACATGCCAAACTTGCAATTTTTTTCATTCATTGCGACTCGACGTGCTGGCAGCTATTGGTTAGTGGTTTTGCTGCTTGGTTGGCACTTACTCGGCAGTTGATTTGATAATTTTTGGCTGTAATTTACTGTTTATGATGCGCTTCGCTCAATTTTATTTCAATGCTTACGAAATTTCCAATTCGGTTACTTTGTAATTCTTCTTTTGATTCGTCTAACGCAATATAGACGAATACATTTTAGCTAAAATTTAGGGATGTGACCAGTGTTATCATATTTTTTTCACTAAAATCGGTAAATTCCAAGAAAAAATCTTTTTTCCAAAAAAAATGTTTGTTTTTAAATTCAGACCAATTAGTAAATATTATTTACATATAGTAATGGCGAGTAAATTAGATATAGCCTTCTTTAATATTTTTTATTGGCTTCCGAAATTTTAGCTTGGGTACCACTGAAAAAGTCTATTGGACGCCATTCAAATGAGTACCAGGAAGTTTAGAAAATCATATTTAACTACTTTTCGAACTTTTTTGCTGGATGCAAAAATTTGCGCTATTAAAACACAAACCACTTTGCAAAAGTAATTTTTGTTATAAAAATGCTCCTAAATTTATAGAATAAAAACCACACTGCCAGCAATTGAGACCGCCAATCTTGTACATTTCCATTTCTGTTTCAGAAGAAAAAGTAATTTTTTTCTTATTCAATTTCACAATGACAGAAAAAATGTACATGTCAAGTCCAAAAATTTAGGTTTTCTTGCAGTTATGTGCTACAAGTAGAGACCGACCGAAATTGCTTTTTTTCATTTCGGCCGAAACCGAAATGGCCGAATTTTTAGACTATTTTTTCGGCCGAAACCGAAATGGCCGAATTTTTATTTTTTAAATTTCGGCCGAAACCGAAAAAATTTTGAATTTATATAAATAAAGTTGTACATAATTAAGCGTATCAGTAGGCTGAAATCGATCATTTTCAAATTATAAATTATAAATTAGATAAATTTAGAAACAAATGCGTGGAAATCAATTGAAGGGGCAGGGCTCTTACTTTTTTGCTACGGCGAGTGTAGTAGATATTCGATTGTAGGGGAGTAGATTTCAAGAAAGGAGAGTAGATGTAGTTTTTTACCGATAGCGGGCGCTTATATCGGATTAAAATAGGGTCCTGAGAATGTACAATATATCCAGCTAACGATCACATTCCTTGACAATAAAAAACACAATTTTAGATTATGTTTTAATCCATATATAATAGAAACGTCAGCAGTATTTTATGGCGACGTGTAGTGACGCAATTGAATTAAGTTTTGCCGTATCCCAAAGAATATTTCCCAATCCAATCTCACAAATCAAATTTCGTTGTTCTGACACAAATACCAATCGAAATGCTGCAAGGCGGCTATAAATCATATTTAGCATATTCTTTGCAATTATTACAGCACAGCAAGTGGCACTCCTTAAAATGACAGCAGAGGTGCCAATTTTAAAGTCGTATCAAGTATTCGTAATACTATATAATATATAATTAAGTGAAGAAGATGCAACAAGCGCGACACAATAATCCATAAAATGGTTGAAAAAAGTCGACAAAACGCAAAACATGCAAACATGCCAAAGTAACCTTTTGCACTTTTCCTAAAAAGAGGTTGGGGTGAAGGGGGCGACGAGACTGACTACTCGAGAAATGGCCTTCTACCTGCCAGTCGCTAGTGACGGCACCACCACTAGCATCGTCTCTGCAGTGAAGCGCAATAAAACTTACATAACTTGTGGTTAAAAATGTGCATAAATTTTAAATATTGTATACACTGCCACTCCAAGTGGCAATAATAGAAGAGAAGGATTTACACACGGAGAAAAATGTTTTCGCATGATTTATGAGTAAGGTTTCTTTGTTATGAACTTTAATCATATATTATGCTTCATGAATTTTGATGTTATGAGTAATATACAATTCATTTAGCCAAATATGTTAGACTTTTATCGCATCATCTAGAGTCCAAGGAACTTCAGTTCGGGTCCGGGTAGGCAAATACAAATTAAATAAATGAATAAAACATGTGCAAATAAAAAACAGGATTCATAACTAAGAACTCGTATGTACTGACTACTTATTAATGGGTCAATATCGTGATTCATATTTGCATAATTTATTCCTAAAACGCATGATTTCAACAATAATTTCCCTCCGTGCACAAAAACGGCATCCTGGTTTGTTAAGCGATTGTGGCCAAGCCGTCCAGCGTTTGGTATTTAGCTTAAAGGTTAAAAAGTGATCTACACTGACGGTTTTTAACTGATCGAATAAAGAAAAGCGGCACGACGCGATACTTTGATGAAAGAAGCTTTTTGGTCTGAAAGCCGCAGTCGGGGAGAGTATATATATTCTCGAAAACTGAACCGATTTAGCCATGTCCGACTGTAGGTTTGTCCGCATGATAGCGGTTGCAGTTTTAGAGATATCGACTTGACATTTTTATTTACAAAAAATATAAAATTATCCTTTTGGAAAAGTCGACCCCCAGTACCAAAAAAAAACGGTGTTGTTTTATGGGGGATTAAACCAAAACATTTTAAAACAAAAAATGGATAATTATGTTTTGTTTCGCGTATTTTTCTTGATCTAAAACGAACTTAAAATTTGTGTTTTTTCCCCCCATACAAGAATCTTTTTTTTTTTGGTTCTAATTAGTCAAAAATTGTGATTTGAGAATGAAGCGGGTTTCGTTTAAGCGGGCTCGACCGTAGGTATAAACTGGAACACCTTGTGTGCAGGATATAAAGAAAAATTCAGATCTTCGGTTTTGTGATTCATCTAGGAGCACGATGAAAATGCAATTAGCTTCTGCGTTTTAGCTGGCTCACATGAATTAAGATTCTGCTCTCCGCCAACAAAAAGCAATTTTTGTGTGTACATTTTTTTCAGGATTCGTTCGTGCAACATGTTGTCCAAACATACTTGGTGTAAGCGAGCATTGGCTCCGTTGCCAGTGTTGTTAATATTCAACTGAATAGAATTTAAATTTCTCACGTTTTGTTTTTGTTTTATTTAGTAGTGCACACGTAAAAAGTTGTCTTCTTTTTTTTTTGTTGAAGCTTTTAAAGATGGCGATTTTTATGTACAGGAATTAAAAGGTTTTATGTGTATGTATTCATTTTTGTCACTGTTGGAGTCATGGTAAGCAATTGCTCAAGGGTTTGTTGCTTGAGTCTTCCGTTATTACGTGATCGTTTAGAGAATTGATATATTTTTGCCTTAATTAAATATTTGGGTGATGAACATTGCGAAAATATCTTATGAAAATAGAAACAAATATTTTACTAGGATGGTTGCGGGTGTCACTTTGGGGATGCGGGTGTGCACACTCTCAACCGCGTAGGGGGCCGTGGGGGTCTCAAACCCCTTTTTCTTAAACATGGCATAACTTCCAATTCCTTCGAGCTACAATGATGAAATTTAATAGGTGGGTTCTTATTGACAAAGTAAAATTTTACACCCTATGATGGGGGGAGTGGGGCTAAAGGGGAGGGGGATGGAGCCTTTTTAAAGTTCGAGATGGACTAACGTTCGAATTTTTTAAGCTACAGGAATAATATTTTTTACTTAGGTTCGCATTCGGGAAAAAAATAAAAAAAAAGGGGGAAAAAAGAAAGTAAAGGGGATAAAAGGGGGGGAAGAAATTTTTTTTAAAAAAAGAAAATAAAAACAGTAAAAACATAGTTTTTTTAAATATAACCCTTTACCCGCCTAAAAAGCAGAAAATAAATTACCTCTAAATTAATATCCGCATTTCGATTTCAAATTAAAGGTTTTTCGGCCACTTCAAAATCTGACATTAGGAACAAACCAGCCAAAAACACTTAATTTTAAATCGAAATTGCGGAAATTAATTTATAGGTTAAAACACTTTTTTTAAAACACTTTTTTTTCATTCTTTTTGTTCTCAGTTTTTTTTTCTTTTTAACAACTTTCTATTTCTCACATGTATGAACATGAATCCGGATCTAAATCCACATTGCAATTACATAAATTACTTCATTAAATGTTAAACTTGATTTGTTGTTGTTCATACATATCAGACAGACGCGTCGATCGCCGTTGTGGTACGGATGAACGACGTGTGTGTGAATAATTTAGATTATCATTCAGAATGCTGTTCCCGGATAAAATACGAACTTCTTTAAAAGTGCTTTTTTATGTAACTCATTTCTGTTCGAGTCTTGCCAATATTATTCAAGTTAAAATTATATATTTATTAAAATTTTTAAAGAATTTACTTTTTGTTCTCAGTTGAAATTCTCAGAAATATGTTTAAATATTTTAAATAATAAAACTATGCGTCAAAAAGAGGGTTCCACAAAGGTGCATAACCTATTTTGAAATGGATCGGAAATGCAGTGGAAATGTAAATTAATCGATGGAAAATTATCGATAAAATATCGAAGAATTATCGATACATTATCAAAATATTATTAATAAAATATGGAAAGCAGTGATTTTTAGCTTCAGTCAGACCTACTAGTTCCTTATAGTTTTCAAGGGAATTTGTAATTAATTTTTAGAACCCACCATTTAATTAAATAAATATAATTAATTTTAAAAATTTGTTCTTGGTAACATTTAGTTTGGGATTGCCCATCACAAAAAATAATAATTCGAAACTTGCTTCAAATTATAAAATAAATAGTTTTGTTTTTTGTTTTTACCAATTTGACAAAATATCTATAGCCGTGAGGTGACAATCACCTTTGCGCCATTGTACACAGTCAGTTGGTTAGGTGAAACGCAGAATTGGCAACCAACTTGTAGAATGTGCGAAAAGCAACACATTAAGCCGAAACAAATTTCCATTGATGAATGAATGCTAGTTGCTGCTGCTAATGAATGCTCCCATGACGACGATGGAAATCATTACAACACTTGTACAACCAACGCCGCCACCATCAACAATAACAAATACGAGATGAAGCTGTAGTTGAAAATGGCCTTGGACATGCTTTGCTGAGAATGTTGTTGGTAAAGTCTTTACTAGTGCAACTCTATGCCAATTGGCAACAAATAGCATTGCATCTAACATACAATCATATTTACCGTTAGTATACTACAGTAAGTAGTGCTTCGGCGAATGTGAATGCTGCTGTTCAAAGCACTATGTGTTAATTTTTAATTTTTTTTATAGGAAATGTGGAAGTTTCTCAACTACTTTTAATACAGTTTTGAGCAAATACAATTAAAGCTTTGCCACAATCAATTAACCAAATTATATATATTTGCTCTTTCAGCATTGTTTATCGTTAATGTCGAAAAGTCTTCCCACTTAAAATAGCTATGTTGTGCTTCTTGTCGTTACTTTTTTTTCTCAAATCAGAGCAAATTGCTATTTGACACACTCAAATGCGTGGGAAAACCTTATGCCAAAGGACTCTCACCGAAACTAAATGAAAATTGAAATTGAAGTAACAAGAAGTAACAGTTAAAATCTTAATTTGGTCTCCAGCGATTATTGGCATTTTTGTTCTTCTCGCTGTTGTTGTTGCAATCGTTGGCGAATGTGAT
Organism: Heteromyza rotundicornis; assembly: GCA_951394025.1. Lineage (NCBI taxonomy): Eukaryota > Metazoa > Arthropoda > Insecta > Diptera > Heleomyzidae > Heteromyza > Heteromyza rotundicornis. Next base: position 52,369,769 of record OX596012.1, read on the forward strand.
TTATGGTATTGGCACACCTGCTCTAAACGTAATTCGTTTGTTGTTTTAGCTTTTATGTTCGGCTTGAATCGAAAACGGTTTTTTTTTGATTTCGTAAATTCAGTGATTGTGTTTTATCGAGTTTGGGTCTTGAGTCTGTTGTTTGACTTTTCAGTTTAAAGCTATTTTCATGTACAAGTACGTGTATGTATGAATCTCAACAATTCAATTGTTGTTGTGGTCTTGTTTATATGGTTTGTGCATCGTGCGCAGTGTTACCATATTTTTTTCACCAAAATTAATAATCTCAAAGAAAAAAATTTCACACAAGAATCTGCAGTATGAAATTGTTTTTAATTCCACATTATAAAACCAGTTAATAAATATTATACATGTACATTAGGGTGATTCCTAATTTTCGATTTTTCGAAATTAAACAAGTGCACCCATCCCAAACTGTCAAATTTTTAGAAACAAAAACTAAATTTCACGCTAGTAAAGCCCGAAAGTCAGGAAAATCGAGGTAGGGTCTGAAAAATACGTGTAAAAAACCATAGTTATCCATTCGAAAAATAAGAAACTCTCTAATTTACATTAAATTTACGACCAGTTAATTAGGTAAAGCCTACTTAAATAATTTAGATTGACTTCCGAAGTTTGAAGGCTATTAACTACTTGCACCTTTCGAATGAGTACCAGAACACCTTTAGCGAGAAAATCCTATTTCAAAATTGTACTACCTTTCGACATTTTTGCTGGGGGCTAACAATTTCTGATGCAACATATTTTTCGAATTTAAAAAAAATAACTTCTTTTTTTGAAAGAAGAATATATTTTAAGAAAAATCAGATTATATTTGAATGTATTTTGTAAAAATCTGTAAAATTGGTTGAATTTATGAAAAATGTGTAGGAAATCTTAAAATCTGGTAAAAGCTCTGAAAGTATGTAAAAAAAAAAATATGGTAACACAGATCGTGCGTAGGTCAAATACTTTTTCCTCCATTGGGTTACACAAATCTTGTAATTTTTGATTTCACTACCACATGTCAAGGCTTTACCCAAAGTTTTGTGTTTGTTTTCTTTCTTTATACATAAATCTCAATCAGTTATTAATTACATATTTTCAAATGCTATCGAGTAGGAAATAATGCAGCATCTTCATTTTGGGCTTTTGTTCAAACAAGCAATCACAACCACAGACAATTGGTTGGCGGTGGCGGTATACGTCGTTATGTGAGCAATTGATTTACGTGGCTTATTTGTTGGTTTCGTTTGTGGTTGTTTATTCATTTTCTTAGACAAACAAAATTATTTTTCTTGGAGGATGTGAAAATATAAATAAATGAATAATTGCTTACAATTTTGTATTTATCAAAACAACCACAAACATAGGTTACAAAATATGGTTAACGTTAAAAACTAAAAAAAATTATGAAATATTATAAGAATTTTCAAAGCTGTAAAAGGTTTAAAATGTCCGGGTTCGCGGACTTTTTTGGTCCGCAAACCATTATTTATCTGAAAAAAACCTAAATAATATTAAAAATTAAATGTTCAAGATCTTAAAAATATTTTGAATTAAATTAAGTTAATTAGTAAACATTTCGCCATTTATAATATAAAATAATTTTCCTGACACTAAAAAACTTAAGTCAAGTCACAACTCATATTTGATGTCAGGGTTATCAGCGATAAAATGCACACAGGCAAGAAGAAGAAAATAAGTAAGCAAAATATGACGATTATGATATTATGATGATGAAGCGTGTGAAAATTTTGCATAGGTCAGGTTCACGCGGACTCACTCAATTGAAATTCGGCGATGCCTGTCAAAATATCAAACAAAAAAATATAAAACGAAATTCCAACAATAAGCCATCAAAAAAAGCTATTAAAAAAATTAAATTAAACAAAAGAATATCTGCAACAACAAAACCACTAATTGTTAACTTTACATCTTTGTAAAGTCTACGGCAAAATATATCTTTAAATGTTAAATGAAAAATATTTATTTCTCCTCCACGCCAACAACATATAATGATGCATTGTTATTGTTTTGATGTTGCTCTTTTGAAGGCAATAGCAAAGACTTCATGGCAATTTTCTATTTTTGGTAAATTCCGGAGTAGAAAATATTAGATAAAATAAGCAAAGGTCGACAATGTGACCAGTGTCTCAATCAAAACGATGGTTAGCAGCCTAAGCTGATTGTGCTTGCGATCAGATAATTTACATACATATAAATTTATATTGGCTTAAATACTTACAGAAGAAGTGGAAAATGCGTGGACGAATAATAAAATTTAAGATCGGTAATGGAATTTCAATGTAAAGAAAATATCGACGGTTAATCACCACTCACCTAAAAACTATATTCTATAACTTACTAGCTGGGCCCGGTCCGCTTTGCCGGCCCCAAATAAGTTTTACTGCCTTTAAGATAACCTTAACAATCGAAAACATATTCATAGTCATATTTAGTAGCTGCTAAACCTTAGAACCAGCTTAGTAGCTGTCAATTCAGTGTATTATCTGTCAACTTAGTAGATTACTAAAGTTAAGTTGGAGCTTAATTTGACTATGAATATGCGCGTTACTTGTGGAGTGCCCCAAGGTAGTGTCCTTGGACCATTGCTGTTTCTTATTTATCTAAATGATATAAAAAACTTAAATTTAAATGGAAAGCTGTTCATGTATGCAGATGACATTAGCTTATTTTACTTTGGTCCTAAAAGCTCAGATGGAATATGACGCTGCTATCATATCGGAATACGCTCGCATAAATAAATTGGTATTGAATGCAGATAAAACCCAATTTATCAGATTTCGACGACATTCATATAAATGTGATGAAAATCTCAGTGTACTAGTGGACACTCCACATTACAACTATACAAGGATTTTGCTAAAGCAATACTTGCGATAAATGGACTGTACAAAAAACACCTTGTGACTTATATGTTTAAATGCATGCGTTGCATTGGCTATCACGTTTTAGATTTTCGTCGAAATCAGAATAACTTCAATACAAGAAATACAATGAACTTGAAGACTATAAGGTGCAGATTGGAGACAACGAAACAACGAATAGAGTACGCTGGTCCTATTGAATATAATAAGGTACCAAATAGCTTAAAAAATATTACGAATATTTCGACTTTCAAACTACATTTAAAAGAATACCTTTTAGAAAACGTTGATTTGCTTCTTAAGTAGCATGTTTGTTAAAATATAAATTTGAATTTTATAATATTTTATTTTTAAAATAATATGTTGTCAACAAGCCTCTTAAAGCCTTCAATGGCGCTGAGGCAACACTTATAATTTTTGTATAAATAACTTTTGAAAAAAAAAAATAAAAAATAAAAATAAATTTAAAAAATTAATGAAAACGATTGTCAACTATATTTACAGTGCCAAAAATTCAATAGGAGCCCAAGTGAAGCATTTTGAAATATTGAATTATATTATGAGTCTAAAACGGGCTTAGATGAGTCTAAGGGTGATTTAGATGAACCGCATTCGATGCCAAAAGCCAAACTTTTTTGTTAATGTGAGTGTATAGAACATTATATGCACGATATTTGAAATATATTTTTTGAAGCGAAAATGTAAGTTGAATATAATTTTCTCGTGGTTGTTAACATTTCATTTTAGCTGCGAAAGTTAAATTTTGACAGAAGAAAATATAGATGTAAAATGAAAGGCCTCAGCGTTGCAAATGTAATTTTGTAGTTTCTTTGTTTTTCTTTAGTAATTTAATCCTTTTTTTTTTTTTACAAAATTCACAAATTCACATTTTACGAGTCATATTATAAAATACTTGAAAAAGATTTCACACAAACAATTTTTTATAAAATTTGTTTAAGACTATTTGAATTATCATATTATAACAGTTTATATTCTGTTAGTCACCATTGTGCTTTTGTGTGATGCATACATTGTATTCGTTAAAAAAATACATTCAATCCAAGTGGCAGTTAAAACACCTTCGACTGGCTGATTGACCAACAAACTGACCGTCATGTCCCCACAGGCAAGGCGTACTATGTATAAACATCAAAATATGGTGTGAAATATTCAATATATAAAAGCTTCAATAACAGCCAAGATGATCGTGCGGCAAAGTATAAAAGTAGGTACAGTGCCAGATCAATCATATTTAACGAATACCCCAAGAGAGAAAAAAGTTCATTGAATATGAATTCAGTCAGGCCGCAGCCCGTCATGTAATTACCATTAATGACAAATTAAACATGCACTCAGTACCATATACCGTAAATATGTAACGTTAGGAGGAGTTTCTAAATTATTTCTGTGGCGGATATTTCCGTTGCTAATTTGAAATTAAATATATGGAAATTAATATGAAATGTGTGGCACGTAAGGCATTCAATCCCGAAGTGTTTTTGGAAATCCCGGGATTTCGGGATTTGAAATTACAATCCCGGGATCCCGGGATTTGTTCGGGATTTTCGGGATTTTCCAATTAAATACAATAGTTAATATAAAATTAAAGAACAAATTGTTGCAACAATATTTTAAGTTTAATTCGACAAAGAAAACATATTTAATAAATATTACATTAAACAAAACAAATAATATTTAAATAAATATAGTCAAACAAAAAGTAATTCATTTTAAATTAGATTGATCGAACAAATTATTTTTGCCAGCTCCATTTCATGCTAAAAACGAAAAACTTAAGCCTGGTTTTCATAATGTCATAATCAATGGCATCACAAACTGACAACGATTCAGCAAAGTGCTGAATTTGCTGGCCCGTGCCATATGCAAATAAATTTTCCAGCATGTTGGCAAATACCAACGTATATGACAAACGGTGACGTCACCTCATATTCATTTTTCGATATTTTACATCAGTTCGTTAAATTGACAACGAAATGCCAACCTGGTCTCACAACATATGACAAGAATTGCCATTATTTTGACATAATGAAAACCACGCATTACTTTCAGTAGTTTTAGTATTATAGCGGGAACAAATACACCAATTGTTGTTTAAAACTATTGAAATTGGTGTCCATTCAAAAGTAAAACACACACAAAACCATTTATCCAATTCGTAAAGTTTTCAATATACGGATAACAAAATAATTTTAACATATATCTTTTTTGTAAAAAAAAAATGGTTTAAATTAAAAAAATTTTATTCAGATCGATAAAAATTTTTTGTTAACCGTTTTTCACAAAAATGTTGTAAATTTTTGTGTGTTTGTAGCACTCAATTTACAAAAGTGTGTTTTTTTAATTTACCAGTTAGATTGAAAGTAAATGCACTAAAGTATTTTTGTGGAAAAACGTCAAAAATATCTTAAACAATTCATAAAAAAATGAATTTTTGAATCCCGGGATTCCGGACTGAAAATCCCGGGTTTCCGGGATTGAGAAAACTTCCGGGATCCCGGGATTCGGGATTGAATGCCTTAGTGGCACGCAAACGGTAGTATGCAATTAAAATTCGGCCAAACAAAGAAGTAAAAAGAAGTGAAATTTCCAGGGTCGGATCTACTTCCCATTTTCAGTAGTTGTAAGAGAAAGAAAAAAATATAACAATGTTGGTGGTCTAAATCCAGTGAAACATAATTCCAAATGCAGCTAAGCAATGGACATAGACCCCTTTACATGTAGTAAAGCTTGGTACTTAGACCCTTCTTGGTGCATCAAAACACTAAGGCACTTAGAACCAAGGACCGGTTTTGGAAGCGGAACCGTTTCATTTCATGGAACCGAAATCGGGACCGGTATTTTAAAAAAACTTGGAACCGGAATCATTTTTTTTAAATCTCAGAACCGGAACCTATGCTGTTAAATTTTTTGGTTCCGGTTCCTAATTTTATAAGTCAAAGATACAATTTTAATTACATTTTCTTGGCATCCAGTAAACTTTTGTCTTTTTCACTTTTACTTTAATATTACAACTTTTTTGACTAGAAACGGGAACCGATATCGATATTTTAAAAATCTGAGAACTGAAGCCGATATATTTTTAAATCTGAGAACCGCAACCGATATTCGTTTCGGTTCCAGTCCCTGCTTAAAACCTTCAAAATTTTCAAAACTAAATTAATTTTTTTTGTAGTTGTTTTTAAGAAAAACTTTTTTCTTTTTGAAATAAATGTTTAATTATATTTATTTGTAGTAATCAAATAATTGCTGGTTAGCAATAAATATTTGTTTTGTTCAAATTTCTCGTTACATCTGAGTTTAATTTTTGGTACTTAGTACAAAATTTCCAACAAAAATTGTTCTCTCGTTTTTTAAGTTCGATGCTGGTGCTCACAACCAAATATACATTCATATCACTACAGCAAATGAATGCTGTATGCTTTCTATATATTGCTATTTCTTTTCCATAAAGTATTTAAAAAATGTTGGTAGGGAATTACCATTAACTTACGAACATTTTATTTGATTACATTTATTGTGGATTTTCGAAAATCTGTTAATTTCATAAATAAGTTAATATGTAATACAAAAGTAGGAAAAAAAACAATCTTATTGAGGTTAACTCTCCTTAGTTAGACTTCAATTTCTTCGCATTGCGTAGTTTGCCTAGTAATTTGCGTATCATCGAAAATGACGTAATTACCGGTACCATAATGGGCAGGAAGAGGGGAATGTAAATGGCATACTTTTGTTCATCGGGAAAATATAGTTGAGCCAATAGACTAGCATCGAAAAAGGCTTGTTCTGAAGAAACAAAGGCGCTCTTTGCAAATATCGAGGCTTCAAGTAGTTCGTTGTTGGCTAGAGCAGCTTTCGCGCGCAATATATTCTTGTAGGCTCTATTGATGGCTTCACCAACGTCATCGTTAATCACAATATAGCTAATATTATCTGAAAACAGAAAATTTATAAAACCAAAATTAACAAGTTTAAAAATGTTCGAATACATTTTTACCTAAAAGCTTTATTAAACTCTGCAACGTATTTGTGGCTGTGGCAATATGGGTCACTGTGCTGCGACGTATGTACGCCTCATATTCCCAGCGGCGTGGGGCTATTTGCTCTAAAGCCACAGTTTTTACACCATCGATATTGAACTGTAACAATTTGAAATCAATTAATTTAAATTTTTACTAGAATTTCTACTAGACAAAAACTCCACCTCCGTGCTGATATCCAAAAGTTTATGCAATTGATGCAACATTATTTGCATCACATCATTTGTATTCACATAAAATTGGACTCGTTGTGGCGCTTCATTATAAGCCAAGCAAGCATCAACGGGAGGGTTGGCAATGATGATGCCGCCCCACTTGGGTGAAATAAAAGAATCGACATTTTGCCTGGTAGCCTGTTTGTCGTGGCGGTATATGTGTACAGGAGCAATGTCAAATGGCGGAATGTAAACTACCAAATTTATGGTTGACTTGACCGTAATGCCAACGCCCAAATTCTTTTCAATCGATGTAATTATATGCGGCAGCGATGACTCGGAAAGGGCATAGTGACGTCCCATTTTGGAGCTGTCGCGTATTTGCTTCAGTTCCGTTTCGAAGGGCAGCTGGTATTTCCATTGGGTTTTCAATGTATAATTGGATATTTGAGCGACTTCCTTGAGAAATGGAGCAATATACGCTGTTGATTAAAAAAAAGCTATTATTATTTTGGCATTATTTGCGAAATATACTAGTCCTACTTTCGACGGCCATCTGAACATTCCATTTGACATCCATTATATCTGGACGAGGATTCAAAACCGAAACCATCACATCGTATTCGGTTTGTGGGGCCTCACTCTTCGTCGCATTGAGCTGATCTTTGGATAGAATTTGCTGAATGCGATGCGTTTGCAAAATCAAAATTTTTAATACAGTTTTAATTTTTGTGGAAGCTGTTAAAACAAACAAACAATTTTTTTTCAAAATACTTAACAACTTCATTAATTGAAAAATCAAACTAACTGGTGTCGGGTCGTATCAAAGCCGTTCGTTCGGTCGTCATTAAAACTTCCTCCTGTAACTTCGGCCATTCCACAAATATAAAATCTCCAGCATTTAATTTGAAGTGCTTGAGTATTAAAGCTTCTAGGGCCGCTGGTGTATGGGCACTCGCTGCTTTCTCAAATGGTGCAATTTGTTCCAATTTCAAATGCCATAAATCTATAATAAAATGAAATTCTTAAACGAAGTTCGTTTGGTATGATTTTATTAATTTTTTCGTTTACCATCATTCGCGAATTCCGCCTCCAACTCTTGAATCAGTAGTTGAGAGCGTTCCTTTTGAAAGGTGAAAATACCAATTCTAACGTCCGATTTGATAGGTTTATCGCTCACACTTAAGATTTCAGCGGACGGCAAGCTCACTCTGCGAAGTTGTATTTTGGCAACATTTTGTACACATATGATCTTACAAGACTACGATTTTACCTGTACACTTCAGTAGTTTTCCACCACATAGGAACTCCCACGAGGATGACCACAATCATAAAAGCCATCGAGGCAAACATTCGGTATTTATCTGAAATATTTTTGAAACTTCGCTTATTACATTTTTATTTCGTTTTGGCCATGTAGATAATGACCTGATAAGTGGTTTTTGCAAGTTCCAAAAACACCATTTAATCATAAGAAATGCCTCACTGTGAGTTTTTCCGAGCATGGCTATTAGGAAATTACAACTTAAATCTAAAAACTATAACCAGAGACAAGGAGAACATTTTGTACAATTATTCTTTATGAGTTTTTATTAGTACATTTTTCATATAATTTTTTAATTAATAAAAATAAATCTTTTTTTAATTTTCAAACATTATTTTTATGAAATTTATAAAAAGAAAAAAATGTGTGGGAATTCAGCAAAGCGAAAGCTGCGTTTTTATTCCTTATAACTACATGAAATAACAAAGACGGGGCCCTGCAGCGGCGTGTTGTGCGAAACGTATTTCGTGAATTTTGTAGTGCCCTCGCAGCGATAAACAACATTCAATGAATTATCCACCGGAGTGATAGTCAGCAGTACAGAGTCATCCGCTTCCTCATCAAAGCCTGCACTCACATCTGAATTCGATTGAGGCAGTTCCTCTGCTTCGGGCGAGAGGTAAGTAATCACTCCTGCACCCTCTGAAGCATTCAAATAGTAAATCAAATCCAATGTGTTTTCTTCGCATATCGCACCATCGCCCAATACAGTGTAGTTGCCGTAAGACCATCGTTGTAGCTCCAAACTGCAACGGGGATCTGAAGCATTCGGCCCAGACAAATCCAAGTCAGTATAGTCGCGCAGCAAGGAAAACATTTCAGTGCTGGAGAAGAGCTTGATTAATTGTTGCACGATTTTGCTCGCCGAGTTGGGCTCGAGGATTTCATAGTTTTGGGCATTCGCTGGACCTTGACGACGCCACTTTAGCGTGTTGTCGGAGAGAAGCTGCGTTAAAGCTTCTTCAAAAATTTCCCGTCTAAAAAATTCGTAAAGGCAAATTTCCGAATTGTCTTCGATTCGCTTTTGTATGCTATTGCGCGTAGCGGTCTTTAGGTAAACCTCATTGAGCATCAGTGCTAAATTCGTTTCAGAATCCAGAGCCGGCAGATAGTTGAGCTTTGCAAATGGTCTTAACGTGTCAGCTATGAGGTCCTGCCGGGGTATAGAAGTAATTGAAAGGTAATGTAAATTTTCAAATAATGTTTTTGATTTTAAAAGTTTTGATATTTTGTTGGTGTACTTGCATACCACGTCAGTTCCTATATCGTCCCCTGATCGCGAATTTATTGTATATGTGGTTTTTGAAATTTTGAAAGGGACGGTGTTTTGTTTTTCGATGCATTTCGTATGAAAACAATGAGATACGATAAAATTTCCAGTTATTTTTTTACTTTTTGATATACATTTTCCATTTTCTAAGTACGTGGAAAGATCCACCAAGTGCTAAATGGAATAAAAAAACGGATTTCGAAAAAAGTACCACCTACGATAAGGTCGTGATTAGGGGGCGATATATTCGGTACATGGTATTGAAAGTATGTTCCGAATTTTGAGAAGCAAAGTGGTCCAATCCACATCATCATCAATATCACGAAATGACTTAACCAATACTCATTACAACACTTGTTACGGTGTTCTTAATACTGACCACAATGTGGATAGAAATCTTTTCTTCTCAACGCATATTTGTTTTTGGTTTATACGATTGTCGAAAAAAAGTTTAATTTGTTTGTGTAAAATAAAAATAAAAATAATAATAATGAAAAAGCAAATATTAGCGTAATTTTCTATATGAATATGAACTGGCTGATCCGGTCCGCTTTATTGCCACGCTCTTTTTACATATATTCAAGTGGAGCCCAAATGTAGCATTCTGAAGTATTCAATTGTAAGGGTTGTTCCACGCCCTCTCATATTTCATATGAGAGTACAGCAACAACAATATGAAATATGAGAGTTAACAGCCACAAATCGAGTACGGAAACAACAATATGAAAGTTTGGCGAGATGATGACGATCCCAGAATTCTCGTTTGGATCTTCGCGAATTACATACATACATAGTTTTATATTTTTTAACCTTCATTGGGAAACGAATCCATGCGCAAACGAAAGACGAAGGAAGGAGCCCAAAATTCGTTTAATTTTTTGACAATGGTTTTTGGAATCAGCGTTCCATTTTGCATAAGAAGTGAATGTTGGTTAACCCAATTAACAAAATATCAAAACTTTTCTAATCAAATTCATTATTTTAAAATGGACATTACCTCATTGGAGGCTCCATGGAACCAACCGTTTATCGTTAGACGTGGGTAATCGAAAGTGGTTACCTCGCCAACTTGATGGAACGATCTCGATCCGACTTTAAAGAAAGCAAATTGGTTGTTGCGAGGCGATATTTTACGCCTAACAGGAAATTGCGGAAAGCAATGTTCGTCGCTGTTGAATATCTCCAGGCATCCGCCCTGTTCTTCGCTCCATTCTTCTGCTCCGATCCAAGGTGACAAATAGTAGATAAAAGCGATCTGTCGATCCTTAAGCAGATCGTCGTGCACCAGCAGATAGTCCCCGCAAGTGTACATCGAGCATGAGGCCGAAACATAGTCCAATTTCAGATTGGTCATCTTCTCCAGCCACGGCCGCACATTGCGGCGCAGCATTTGCAAGAAGTTTGTAAGCAATCGACATTCGGACATGTTAGAAAGATCTGTGCTCTGATAGAACTCGTACAGGTCCATTTGTTTGCGTGACCATTCCACTTTTTCGACCATTTCTTGGACAAGTTGATGGCAGCTTTGCTTCTCTTGTAGAAGTGCAGGCAGCAGGCAAATCTGGAAGGGTTCTCTGAAAATTTCGGCCCCTGTAGCATCATCTTGGAAGTCTTCCGTTTGTTGCGAGTTCCAGTGTGTTTGCAGCGCATGCATTGTATCTTTTCTGGTGTACGTTGTGTTGAGCGTGATCTCTACTTGCGGTTCCTTTTTTGTGTATAATTTGGCTATTTTAGGTTGAGGCTCCATACCATTTCTGGTCGTGCATATATCTGCAACAGAAATTTAATGAATTCCTGTTACATTCAAATAATATCAAACTTCATACCTTATAGCAAAGTAAAATGTTAAGGCAGTTTATAGAAAACTTCTCATTTGTTTTTTTTTTGTATTAAAATCTCTCACCGCGCGTTCACGTTCACGGATTAATATTTATACACGAATAGATATTTTATGGAACGAAATGTTTACTTACTAAATTTTTGGAACAAGTTTACTTCTTTTATTAATTTTTTATGTCCATTCCCGAAACCCGAAAGGGCAGGAGCTGTTCCATATAATTTTACCATTTGCCCCGTGCCTGCTTTGGGTTACAAATGCAGACTTGTAAAAAACTTTGGCGCAGAGCAACTTGTTCCAATTTCTAATACATAATTGGAGTACCAAAAATTTAACAAACCTTCGCTGTTGTCGGCATTTATGGATTGCTCTTTATCCATTGTGAGTTGTGAGTGGGTTATGGCTGAGGATGATAAAATTCAAGAATTATTTATGGCTCAATGAAAATTAGTTCACAGTTCACAAAAACAGCCGAACGAAACGTCAAAAAGCAATGCTGACAAATTATGGAAAAGGGCACCAGTGAACAGTGATGTGTTCTTGAAAATGCTATATAGTGCGTTCCTTTTAACAAAATTTATAAATGATATACATTTTTATTTGTTTTTATTCAATTTTTCACCACAAACAAATCTATTTTATTCGAATATCGCCTTTTCAAGAACAATTTTTGAGCAAGTTTCGCGGCGTCTGCGAAATTTCGCGTTGGTGTGTGGGGACCTTTATACTATCATTTCCAAAATCTGACAAAGAGCCTATAAGAACTGCGGTAGTGAAAACGGGATAGAAAATACATACATAAAAGTTGACTACTTAATGCTTTGTTTATTTACAATTACATATTAAAAACTGTCTAATTTCGGCATGTCCAGGTCACTGTAAATTCTAAAAACGCCATGCCCATGCGGCATGGAAATGATAGTGTAAATAGGCTCTAAGGTCCCAACACACCAACGCGAACTTTCGCTGACGCCGCGAAACTAGCTCCAAAATTATTCTTAAAAAGGCGATATTCGAATAAAAAAGATTTGTTTGTGGTGAAAAATTTCTTAAAAACAAATAAAAATGTATATCCTTTATAAATTTTGTTAGAGCCTATTTACACTATCATTTCCATGATGAAAAATCTGACAAAGAGCTAATAAGAACTGCGGTAGTGAAAACGGGATAGACAATTTTGCACCGAAATTCCATACAAAAAAACATAAAAGGTGGCAACTCCATGCTTTGTTTGTTTACATTTTCATATAAAAACTGTCAAATTTCGTCATGCCCATGTCAGTGTAAATTCTAAAAACGGCATGCCCATGCGTCATGGGAATGACTGTGTAAATAGGCTCTTAAAAGGACCGCACTATCGCATTTTCAAGAACAATTTGTGAGCAAGTTCCGCGGCGTCTGCGGAATTTCGCGTTGGTGTGAGGGGACTAGGGCTTTCGACCCCGGGATCCCGGTCCATTTTCAGTCCCGAAAATCCCGGGATATTTTTTCCTAAATCCCGGGATTTTCGGGACTACATTTTAAATAAATTAGTCCATAAAAAAATTTGAATACAAGAAAAAAATTGTTTGTGCTTGAAATTTTTTCACGGAACGGAAACTCAAATACTAAAAATAAAAAAAAAATTTAATAAATTGAAATTAATGTTTATGTTTATTTATTTACGCTAAAACTATCAGTTTTCCAATAAAACACATAAACAACTTTTTTTTATTTTTTTAAAATGCATTTTGTTTGTAAAAGTATTAAATCCCGAAAAATCACGGGATCCCGGGATTGCAATTTTCAGTCCCGAAAATCCCGGGATTGTGAAAAGCCTTCGGGATCGAAAGCCCTTTAAAATTCGTCGCCAAATCGTCATATATGTGGTAACACTGCTTGTCAGTGATGCCAAATTGAGGGTAATTTTCCTTTTGGGGGGTCTATATGTCTATATTCAATTCGTTATTCTATTTTGTTTTGATTTGCCAATTGAAAGGAAAGGGGCACTTCCATTTTTGCGGTCATCCATTAAAGCGAACTTGTATTTCGAAATTGGAATTTACTTAATGATTGGATGAGAAGAACTCGAATGATAGCCAACATTTATTCCATTTAAAAAAAGGAGGAGGTAAGTAGATCTTAATTAATTAAATAGATTTTTTTCTGTTTAAATCTTTATTATAACCTCAAAAATATTTTTAAATTTACTACGAAATATTTAAAAAAGTTTGAAATCGTATATTGGCGAAACTATTGATGACTAGCAGGGAATACAATCAACTGCAAATGCTATAACTACTTTTAATAAATTAAAACAATTTAAAAACAAGAAAAATGGTAAAAAAAAATTAAACATCGTTAATACCAACATAAACTATATTAATAGTTAGTAGCTTCCTCTTCGAGTTGGTTGGTAGGTGGTTCATTGAGAGCCAATTGATAAGCCACTTCAAATGCCTGAGCTAGAGTTAAAATTATCTCCTTGGCCAACTCCTGGAGGGCATAAAGTAATTAGAGAAGAGCTATTCATTGAACTGAGAAGTAGGCTGCAAGAAATGAACTTACCAGGCTATCTACCATGAAAACATGACAATAGTGTATAGTACTTTCTTTGGTTATATAAGCAAAATATCGAAGATCTTCAGCGTCCTGGCAAACACAGTTGATATTTTCAATATCGTGTATGCAAATGGTGGACTAATGAAAGGAGAGGATATTAGGTAATAAAGAAAAATTACTTTTGGAGGACTAACCTTATTATCATCAATGTCAATATACTTAACCCCTTCACGCGATACTGCGATGCCCACCTGCTTCCGAGACTGCTGATTGTTTGCTTTGAGATATTTTGTGGAGGAGTTGCAATCCTCGAGCAAATTCGATGGTTCCTCCTCTATTGAAATTTCGTTTAGTTTCAGTTTCTGTATCGATTTGCGTGCGGAGGCATTGCCGTGCAGCTTTCTAATTACAGTCGAACCCAAATACTAGAAGAGTAAAAATATTAAAATTTCCTTTTCCACAAGAAATTGGACCGCCACTCACAAAAACTGCGTAACGAATTTCCCCATAAATTAATGTATTGGCCGAATGGCACCATTTAGCTTCTTCTGGTTTATTATTACCCAAATTACCCAAAAGCAAATCGATCGGATCACGCATTTTCAATGAACGCAATCTTGAATCTGGATTATTCAAAGAATACTCCTCGTTGACTTCATTTCCAATAGACTTGAAAATATTATTAATTTCCTCCCAAACAACTTCTTCCGTTGAGTTGGTGTTTTTCGTTAAAGAAACATTTCTTTTTGCTGGTACCGGCGGCGGCCTTACTGACTTCACCAGAATTGGCGATCGTAATAAGCCGCTTGATTGATAAAGTTGGTCTAAGGGGCTTACGCCATTCCCATCCCCATCTCCGCCCACTTCATCACATTCATTTGCCAAATCCAAATTTAAAGTAGACCCTTTAAATAAACCTGAAAATGTTTTTTTAAACATTTCTATAAATAATGGATAGTAGCAGATTGATTGGTCAAAATACTTGCCCGCAAATGGGTTCTCGTCCACAAACTCTTCAACACAATCAGAGGCTCGAGAGGAGCTGAATGAATCTTCCAATTCAAAGTTTTCTAAATTCTGAATGTTTATTGATTTTCGTTTATTCTTTTTGCTTAGCGGCTGCATAAATCCGAGAATTGTGTATTCAGCGATGTTGACAGACGGTGGAGGGAATGAGGGAGTCTTATTATTAATTTTGCTGCTATTAGTGTCGATTGAAGGTATGGAAGTAGGACTGAAATTGAGAGAGTTTTATCCTAATAAAGGAATTGTGATATGCACTTCTGAGCTTACGACGATCCCCGATCCTGATCCTTTGTCATCGAATTTACATTTGCATAATCCTTGAATTCGAGCTTCTTCGAGCGCGGACTAGGTTGAGGCTTTTTTGGTGCGGCAAATGGTTCGGACATTTCGACATACTCATCCACGCAGCGATAACGACGCGTTGGTATTTCATCTGTTAGGAAATTTTAAATTAAAGTAAAAATAAATATTTATTTGAACGTACGATTTGAGCTGCTTGAATTGTCCTCGCTTCCTGAACCGGATTTGGCCAAGCACATGTACTCGTAGGTTTTCGGCGGTGGTTTACATGCAATGCCAACTGCCGTTTCAAATCCTTTGCACGTACTCGTTTCTCCACTGTTCAAGAGAGTGATGCAGGGCTGTTTATAAACTGGCTTATAAATTAGATGAGTGGCTTGAGGCGGGTCCGTTGTGGATTTTTGCCACAGGATAGGTTTCATTTTTAGATAGGATGCTGCTGCTGGTTTTGACTGTTCCAATGAGCTCATCGAATTTGAAAGTCCCCTTAATTTGAAACTATTTAAAAAAATTGTGCAAGAAATGCAATGAAAGTGGAATTCGCGGCAAATTTTGAAGAGTTGAATATTACGTCGCACATTGAGGTTGAATACAATTTTAGGTGTCGATGGAGCTGAGAACGCTGATTTCTTTTTAAACTTTTCGTCTGCGCTGCATTTTTCAAAGTATGTAATACGAAACTTTTTTGAAAAATCGCGCGATTTTTTTAGTTTTTTAGGTTGTGTGTTGTTGTAGCGTATTTGTCAAAGTTTCAGTGTTCCTGAACAATAACAAAATACAATGCAACAAAGTTATAGTATCAAATTACAACAACAATCCCACCCAGCACAAAAAAGCCCAAAGTCCCAAAAAATGATCGAAAATAATAAAATTCTTCGCGAAGAAAGTAACCCGTTTTCGTTTACTTACATTTTTATACAGACATTATACATATTGGAGCGCCACTTATTTTATTGCCATATGTGCACCTTCAAGGCCTTAAGAGCATACTCTCAAAATTTCAGGAACAAAAAGTACCGTCTCTCCTTCAGACGGTTCAGAAGAGACACACGCTGTGACCAGTACAAATGTACATGGAATAACTTCGTGTTCCTTCAAGCAACAATGATGAAATTTGGCATTTACGTTCCCGTTTGAAAAAACCGTATACAAGTAAAATAAATTTTACATAAACAATAACATGTGTGGGGATGCGAATAGTAGCAGAAGTTTTGTTTATTAATTTAAAAATTCATTATAATTTGATTAAATTACAATATTAAATACAAGGTAAACTACAAGTATATTTAATTTATCTGAAATATTTTTTATCGACTTTAAACCTTGGGTAATCGGAGAAAAACGAAAGGAGGCTCACATACAAAAAACAACGAAAAAAGCTAAAATTTTTCAAGTTTTCAAATGTTTTTATTCTTTTATTCGATTGGAAATGTTTAGAAACGGATTTTTGACATGGTCCGGCGTCCGAAACTCCATATAAATGGATCGAAATGGGGTCTAGAAACCAAATTGTTTTAGGTTCGAGGTACTTTTAAATGTGTCATATTTTGTGGTGGCATTTCAGTTTCGGCATAACCGAAGATAGTTGACTCTCTAGTTCTGTAAAGTTTTAAGATTATATATAGAAAGTGTCCCGATAGATAGACTGACAAACCGCCGATCATAGAATCTTTTTGTGTTATGCTCTGGTGACAGCCTAGGCGATTAGATGTCCGCCTAGGCTGTTGTTTGCTCATTCATCAGTTTTATATGTTAAGTTGGTTTTTTTACACTGCTCCGTAAAAATATATTTCATTAAACAAAAACATGTCCAATAACTAATAACTAGGCACGCTCTATTTCTTTCGCTCCAATGCATTTTTTGTAGCAAACTTCTGCTGTGACAAATTCTATGTTCGTTTCAGTGGCTGATAATTTTTAGTCCGGTTCTACATAATGTCAAGGTTAACAAAATAAGCTTTTTTTTTAGTTTGCCGAAATTTTTCAATTTGTGAGTTACAATTATGAGTTTTATGAAAGTTTTAAATTTGTATTAAAATTTAGGAATGGATCGGACACAAATAAATGATTTCACTGCAATGTATTTGAACAATGAATATTTACATATACTTGATTATTTTTAACAAATGAAGGCATGAGTTAGTAATTTATCCACAATTGTTATATCACAGAAAGTAGGCCGTAAAGATAAGGTACAAGCACAATTGAGTGATTCAATTCATGATCATTATTTATGATTTAAAAATTTTTGTGTAAGGACGTAGGTGAACCATTCGCTTACATTTTTGGTTTTAGATCTTCAGTGGTTAAAACTTTTAAGAGCGGCTTGTTAGAAACAGTGCCTTTTTGTTGTTTCTTCTCATAAACGGACTTTGGCATCGAATGCGATTTATCTCTCATATGATTGAGATTATGATCCGACGAACTGAAATTCAAACGATTGTCATTTTCGTCGATGTTATCTGGCTTGAAGTTAGTTTCACTTGCATTTTTTTTACGGAAATCTGAAATTAGAAAATGTATGTAAGTTTTGTTTAATTAAATTAACTTCTCTCCTCACCATTGATAAGTGAAACCATTTCGTATGTTACGTGAGGAGGAAAGTCTTTCAATATATCTGAGGCGGTGCGTCCATTGCCGTCCACTGCATCGCTATTGATGCCTGCCTGAAGCAGAGTAAAAGCCACCGACTTTTTGCCGCAAAGTGCTGCCTCGTGAAGGGCAGTGCCAGCATGTGTTAAAATGTTGACATCAACGCCTGCTGCGATCAGCGTTTCCACCACCTTCTTATGTCCATTGCGACTGGCAAGATGCAGACATGAGTGCGTAAAAATATGCTTGGTGGGCGATGTTGGCATATAACTATTCTGCGCATCGGATAAATCATCTGGGAGGAAGGGTTCTATAAGCGAAGGATGAGTGCGTATTAGAATTTGTACTGCCTGCAGTCGTCCGAATTGCGCTGCCAGATCCAATGCCGTCTGGAAACTGTTATTTCGTATCGAGGGGTCGGCGCCATATGCCAACAGAACGGCCAATACCACATTGTGTCCGTGCTGGGCAGCACAATGTAGAGGCGTTTCATTTTCACATGTCTGTTGAGAAGAAAATAAGGCAGTAAATAAACCAATTTTAATAAAAACAAATAAATAGGAAACCAGAACCCCGAAAATTTGTCTCAGGACCCCATTTCAACCCATTTATAGTTGGTTTTAAACTTTGGATTATGTCCCAAATTAATTTCTAAGCCTTTACAATCGTTCTGAAAAAACTTTGAAAATGTTCGATTTTTTGTAATTTTTTTGGCCGATTTGGCTTTTTCTCGAACTTGATATTTTTGCAAAAAATTTTTAAGGAACTACAATTTTATTTAAACAAATAATAAAAGTAACCAAAAGAATTCACAAACAAATTTGGGCCTCCTAGGTCAAAACTAACAGGAGCCTCCCATATATCCCGGATTTGAGCACCAGAACTACTTTTCAGCACAGCAATTTGGGCTATATTTCTAAAATGTAGAATCCTTCCTTGAGCCTCCTACCCCTATATTTGAATTCATACAGTTTACCAGGACTCCTTTTAACATAGACATCAGAGCGAGTATTAAGCTTCCAAATCTATATTTAAAATTCAGTAATCCACCCAGAAAATGTCCAAGTATGTACTTTGTGGCAGTTTTAACCTCGTGCCACGCAATTTGAGGCGAGATTCACTCAATATTCGATGATTACTAAGTTAAATTTGAATCATATTTTTTGTTTTGTGGGCCTCTCATGTCCCATTGGAAATTCCATCAATTACACAATTTTACATTCAAGTCTAAAGAAAATCAGTAAGTCCGTTTAGATGTGAAGTGGGCTAGAAAATCATATCGTAAAAAATTAGTTTTAGTTTTCGGTGTCGCAAAAACAAGAAAAAAAATTTGAAAAACTTTCGGCCAAAACTTCGGGTTTTTTTTGGAAAAATCGAAGCCGAAGCCGAATAATCGGTCGGGCTCTATATGTAACACAAATTTAAGTATTGATTATAGTTTCGAAGAATCGGAAGCGACAAAGAAGACAAGTCCCCAATTTGTATTGAAAAAAGAAAAATTAAAAACTTTGAAACTGTTTTTCTTGAAAGAATTTGTATGTTACATACCGCCTTCATCCATTCACCCCTTCACAGCGTTCTCACTCTTCTCCTGTTGGAGTAGATCGCGATGATTTTTAAATTTCTATTTCCCTCAAGATATTTTCTACTACTATTGCAAGAAATCTTCTCCTCAAAATATTATGTGAGTTTCATACAATGCAAAACTACTACTCTTTCTACAAATCTACTACCCCGAAAGAAATTTCTCTACTCTCGTAGAATTTCTACTACGAGAGTAGTACAAAAATTTAGTCTACTCTCCTTTCTTGTAACAAAAAGTGAGAACCCTGCCATTTCAATTGATTTCCACGCATTTGATAGTTTGCTCCTAAATTCTTCTAATTCATGATCTGATCTTAAAATGATCGATTTCAGCCTACTGATACGCTTAATTATGCACAACTTTATTACATTTAAATTCACAATTTTTTCTTTTATTTTTTCGGTTTCGGCTTTAATTTCGGCCAAAATTAAAAAAACAAAAATTCGGCAATTTCGGTTTCAGCCGAAAAAAATAATAAAAAATTTCGGCCATTTCGGTTTTGGCCGAAATAAAAAAAAGCGATTTCGATCGGTCTCTAGTTTGAAGAAAACTAGTAAACTAAATTTCAAGTCGATACCTCCAAAACTGCAGACAGGCAGACGGACATGGCCGGCAACACCTCTTATGGGGCGTTACAAACGTGTGTGGGTGATGAAAATAGTTACAGATGATTAGTTTACCTGAGAATTTGGATTGGCTGGTTTTGGATGCATGAGCAATATTTTTACAATATCCTGATGACCGGCCCAGGATGCCAAGAATAAGGGTGTTGATCCTCGTATGTCTGGCAAGTCCAACATAGCCTCATGTGCCAATAACAACCGTACAATATCGGTGTGACCATTCAAAGATGCGTGGTGCAATGGTGTGTATCCGTTTACGTCTTGCCCATTTACGCTCGGGGGGCTGCGTCGAAAACTAAAGAATAGAAAGAGAAAATTGAACTTAAGATTATAATCTCGGATTATCCCTAGCAAAATCTTTACGAATTACGCTCTAGGAAGTCAAAAAAGAAACTTGGAAAAAAAAGGCACTACTGTTCGTGATGCCGTTGCGTGAACACACGTTTTTGCGGAGAGTTACTGTTTTAATGCGTTTTTGTGCATAAACATTATAAGCAGTAGTCAAATCAGTATAAATTAAATACCCAGCCCTGGCATATAAGCTTCATCGCTTGGCCAACCGTCATCTTTCCAGCTGCACCTTACATTAGTTAAGGTTTATGTCTGATTAATGACAAACCACATTTAAAAAAAAAATAAATATATAAATAAAAAGGGAGTACCTAAAGCAAAACATATGAAATTTAAAAATAAATGTGATTCAATCACTACAATCTATACCTGGATAGGGGGTTGTTTCGCTTGCATAGATCGAGTAGTTTGCAAACAAGAGCCATGTTTCCATTCCTACAGGCATCCATCAGAATTCTGCCTCTGCCCATTTCAGTTGAACAATAAGAAAAGTTCTCAATATTTACCATAAATCGTTTGAAATTCTAAAGTCCTACAAATGTTTATCACTGGAACAGCTGTTTTTTGGGTAAAAAGTACTCATCGAATACTTTTTATTCGATACTTGAGTTTGAAATACTCATTGAATGATTACTTCTAAAAGTATTGGATACTTAGTACCCAAAGTTGCATATATAACTTATTGTTTTGAATGTCGAAAAAGGAGTGAAATATTGCTACACATTGCGGCAATTGATAGGGACAGCGCCAAATGCAATTTTTGCAAATGAGCTTTGTCGTGCATGGGTAAATTGAGCTTTCAAATAAATTACATGTTGGCGCCAACATTAAAATACGCGCCAAAAAGAATTTGTTCCATACAAATGCTTCAAGTATTCACTATCGAATAAAAAGTATCGAGTACTGAGAAAAAAGTATCAGATACTATTGAGTACCCAAAAGTGTTGACTCAGCCCATCACTAGTCAAAAGTGACAATCAGTGTTACAACATACATGATGATTTGGCGCGGTGATGACAACTTGAGGGTAATTTTTGAGGGATTTTTTTTTATTAGATATTGCCTATAAGGAAAAATGTATTTTTTTGAAGAAAAATAGGGAATTTTTTAACTTCCATTCTTTTATATATATTTATACTTATATATACGATTTTTTAATGAATGATGCAGTTTTGTTCCTTGTACAATTTTCTACAAAGTACCTTCAATCATTTCTTATCTACTGCGGTATGCGGGTTGTCAATAAATATCTCCAAAGTACTCAAAAAAGCAACCCTTTTTTTTTGATTTCTCTACATACGCCAGATATTTTTGCGGTTTGAGTACCCTATTATACATTATCATCAATTTATTTTTGAGTTGCATGTACTTTCCTGGGTTATTTAAACGGTTTCTTTTTTCCTACAACCATCCCGATCGAATAACATTAAATATCTTAACTTGATTAAAATGGGCTATCATTTGTTCAGTTTTGTCGATCAGTGTAATCTTTGTTATTTATTTGTTACATTTTTCGTATCAAACCGTAATTTGGCCGAAAACGATATTTTATTTTTCTGCCGATCCCGAAACACGGCCGAAACAGCTTTTTTTGGCCGTAAAGCCGAAACCGAATTTCGGTCGGTCTCTACTTTTAAATATATATTTTTTTCTTAGCGAAAAATTTCTAAATACTTTTTGCATCTTCAATCAAAATCGGCTTGTTTCTCCAATTTGGCTCGCCAGCGCCAAGCTTCAATCGGCTTGGAACTCTGCGCTGATCTGTCAAATGTCAAAAAACACCTCTTATTCAAATTGGCGTTTGTTTGTAATTCAAACTGTGAAAACTGTGACGCGCGCGTTACTAGGAAAAAATTTTCAGTAATTTCTTGTGCAAGGCGAATGAAGAACGGTTAGTAAATAAAATACATGTAAACACTTTATAAAGTACGATAATATAATTTCTTCTTCAGTAGAAGAAAAACAAAGGAAAATTGGCAGTCAACCAATGGAAGCATCCTATCGAAAAGTAAAACATTTGGAGCAGGAAGTCGATTCAATTCACGAAGTTGGCGATGAAAAAGAGCAAATTGGGGACGAATTGGCGAAGACTCCTTCGCGACAAGCTAAGCAGCAGCAAACTCAAAGTGGAATGCTACTAACAGCCCAAACACCGCGCCGGAGCAGTCGAAAGAGCATCAAACCAGCTCAAGACTACGCAGATATTGTGGGTAAAAGTTACGTGCAAGCCAAGGACAACGAGAACGAAAATGAAGATACAGGTACAGAAAAAGGAGACTCCGCACCGAAATGGACGCCTGCTAAAGTGGGTAGAGTTTCCCAGAAACGCGGTAGAAAAAGCCGGAAAGTAGCAGAAAAGAAGCAGAAAATAATAGAAGTGATGGATAATGCTGGGAATGAGGAGCAATTGGTTGAAGAAAATTTTCCAGATGACAAGAAGAAACAAGCTTTAAATGGAAATCGAGAGCTCGATCAAGAAGAAGTTATACAAAATGATGTCAGTATGGGAGCGAACGAACAAAAAGTGGACAAGTCGAAGAAAGAACACTTTGGATCTTATTTGAAATCGAATGAGTTAAATATGTCTGATTTGGGACTGAATCCTCTTCAAGACGAGGAGGAAAATGAGGAAAAGGTGGTAACAGTTGCGTATGAAATGACAGAAAGAATTGAAAATACAGTGGACAAAGTAGTGGCTAAGAAGGTAGGCGAAAAAGATGGACAAGAAGTAACAAATATGTTCGAGCAACTACCACTACCGGAAGAATCACATGAATTGATTGGACATGAAGATGCAACGGAAGGCGAAAACGAAGAAAAACTGCATGAAACAGAGTCGGTTACGGGCCTCGTTGTTTTGAACGAAGTAAACCAGGAGGACCAAGAAGATAAAGAAAATGAGTCGCCGGCCAACGAGTCTTTCAATGCCAGCGACTGCTTTATAGTTACCCCAGTTTATGAGGCAGAGGCCAACAAATTGTCTATGGAAGATGATGACATGCAGCCACTCCAACTCTCGGACGACGATGAATTCGATGAGATCGAACCGAAAGCAGCGCCGCCACGAATCGTACTCACCAATACGGAAGATGAAGCGCAAACGATTTTAGCAACGCCGCCGAGACAGCAAACTGCTGGAACTCCCCAAAAACGTAGCGGGCATTATCGCTTTCCCACGCCCTATAAAGCTAAGGGAAACTTTGCATTTAACAAAGACGCCACCGAGAAAGAAGACGACGATGTTGGCGAAAGAGCCGCAGATCTCAGTGTCACCACTTTGGAACCGAAGGAAATCATACAACGTAGCATACGGAAGCGATCATTTTCGGTATGCATCAACGGAGGACACCAGGCTTCCGAACGCAAGCAAATGCGAAATGTCACTTTTCATAGTCCAGCCAATCAGACGTTGGTCATTGAAGAGATCGATTTGCTAATTGCCAAAAGTACCAAGAAGGCGGCAGAGATGGCCAAGGATACAAGTAGGATTTTTTTGATTTAATATATTCATATAATGTTATTTGGTGCGATTCACAGATGTAACCATGCGTCGCAAGCGGTCAATGTCTTTCGACGACTCGATGATGAATAGATGTTCTTCAAAATTACCAAAGCCAGGTAGGCGTTTTTTTTAACAAATTAAAAAATCTAGCTTCGAAAACGCAAAGTGCCTCACACAGGCAGCGATTTCGCAACAGTAGATTTGGTTTGTTATTTATTATAATACTATGGAAACAACTAAAAAGTCTGTTTGAAATGGTTCTGAAACTGACTATTTTGTTTGTTATTTATTTTTTACTATGGATACAGTAAAAAAGTTTATTTTCAAACTGATTCGAAATGGTTCTGAAAGTAGGCTGTAAAAAAACGCTCTATTTTCGAAAAAACAATGATTTTTGACAAAATTTATTTCGAAACCGCCTGCGGCACGAATAACGCCTCGGTGTGCGCAGGCCTTAATGGTCCATTTTCAGCCATATGTCGTTCCATATGTGGTTCCAATGTTTCAAATTGATGGGCAAGCTTCGCTCCCAGGTTGATATTGGTATTACATTGCTTTCCAATGCCAACATAAGCGCTGTAGCTTTTGTCGCTTCGTATATGTGACATCGTTCACAAATACATTCAAGCTGGTAGCAAAGCTTACCCGTCAATGTTTTAGAACCTCGGACCATGTCGAAAACCCGTTTCTAATCTTTTCCAATCGAATACAGCAATACAAACAATTTGAAAAAGATACGTGCAAAACTTGCACGTTTTTATGGTTTTTTAAAATAAAATATTCCCTAAATAAGAAGTATTTAACAGTGCAATGGGGTATTTTTATTGTTCACGACTACCTATTAGTTTTTACAAACTTTTTTCAAAATGCATTTGAAGCTTCAATGCACTTTTACTCGAAACTAAGTCTTTCGACTTAAGTGATTATGGCTTGTCGGCACAGATAAAGCTTTCCTACATTTGTACACAACGATATGTAGAAGTTAAGATTTCCACTTCTATTACATTTTTTTGTAATGCAAATGTGTGCTCAAAACGTTGTTTGGCTGATTCTAGGATTCATGCATGTCACTCCAATAAAATCGAATCAGGTGTCCCCGAAACCGAAGGCTGGCCCGTCACGCACCAAATTGCCCAACTTTGCGGCGATTCATCAAAAGCATTTCAACAAAATGGAGAATCTAGTCGAACACGTCACTCGTAAAGCTGAACGTGCTAAGGTACTGACGAACTCCGCAGGCAAGACACTGACAGGTATGTGGCGCGTGGTGAACTCAACAATCCTGACAAAACTGATCATCTCCTTTCACATTTATACACTAGCTTCGGTCCACAAAGGACTCTCCACGAAAAATCAAATGGATTCGCCGCAAAAAAAAAACGAACAACCGAATGCACTGAAGAAAATCGATCTACTTGGTATCCAAACGAAACCGGCACCAGGTGTGCCACCAACCGCAGTCGAAGTTGGAAATGTGGGTAGTTCGTTGGCATTGCCAAACCCACAAATGGCTCTTATTAAGCCGACGCAAGGCTCATCGTTCTGCACATTGGCGATCAAGAAAACTGCCCGAAATGCCACACCCGCCAAAGATTTTTCCAAACGTGCACCAATGCTCTCAACAAAGCCGCGCTTCAATTTGTCAACATCGATGCTGCCAAAGGCGACCAGTGTTCGTCAAGCGCCAACAGTTATAATGCCGGCATCGGTAGCGGCACCAACAGCTTCAACGTCAGCCCCATCAGATAAAATGGCTACGCGACGTCAGCGCCACATGGACATGTTCAAAGGACGTGCAGGAGCAGGCGCACACATTGATGCTAGCAAGAACGGCGCAATTATACGTGGAGTCCGTTCGAATCGTCGCTTCGATTTGCAGATGCAACATCGCCGCAACTTGGATCACAATTAATTATTTTATTTTATATTTCTTTTTTTAAACTTACTTTCTACTTTGTATTTGGTATAAGCCATGTCAATTATTTTTTTGCATTCGAAAGGGATTTCTGGTAATTCTCGAAATGGATTTTCTGCCCATACATATTCTGGTACAATATTGAGATTCAAAGTTGACTCTCTTCTCGCGCTTCGACCTGTAATATTGTAGCTGGGTTATTACTTCGCAGTGTATCATGTAACGGATAACCGAGAATTGAACAGGAATATCGGTATCGTTCATTTTCATGTTAATTTACTCAGTAGTTTCCTCGTTATTGTCTTTATGTATTTAGTTTACTTTTTTTCTTTGAACTCACGCTTGAAATAGGTTTAAGGACTTTGTCTCAACTTTTAATTATTTGAATAAAAGAAATATACTTTCGTGGGTAAATGTATTATTGTACTCGTAATCACCTATTTTTTACTTCTATATTGGTAGTAACATAGCTGCGCGATTTCGAATTCATGTGTGCATGTGCAGATTTAGTATGACCGGTTTTCAAAAGTCATAAACGGGTATTTGTCATAAGTTATTAATTGTCATTGAATTTTTCATACAAAAATGGAATGTCCAGTGAATTTGCTCTATAACAGCTTATTTTTTATTGACTTCGCTTTTTGTACAAGACATTTAATTTTTTGAATTTGACTAGAGTGGGAAAAGTTACGGAGTTATATAATATCGCTACACCATTTTTTGTCCGATTTGTCTTTTGCACTATTCCTTCATTCTTAAAATAAACACAAGAAGGATATGGCGGAACAAATCATTTCGCTCACGAAATATTTCAACTTTTCGAGACAATACAAAACGGAAAGTATTTTTTGTCATTTGAATTCTGCTGTGCTTAGCTTTATTTTGGACAACTCGAAAACTTTTTACGATGTTTACAATTTT
The DNA here is from genome assembly GCA_951394025.1 of Heteromyza rotundicornis. Taxonomy (NCBI): domain Eukaryota; kingdom Metazoa; phylum Arthropoda; class Insecta; order Diptera; family Heleomyzidae; genus Heteromyza; species Heteromyza rotundicornis. The sequence continues at coordinate 52,396,660 of OX596012.1, forward strand.
TCTACTTTTATATAAGAAAAAATGAAAAAAAAATAAAATTTTATGAATTGTCGACTAGCTTGACAACGATGAGTTTACATCCTATCGTAAAAAGGTTAAATGTTTTTTCAAGGTATGTTTCTCCTCTATCGAATGTAAATGTGCATTTGTAAATATACATTCTAAATCATTTATAACTGTATTTTTGAAGAATTATTAAGTGAATGGGAAAAAGGCAAAATCGCGATTTAAACTGTTTTGAGAGTTGATCCAGAAAAACCCCTTTAGAGAATTTATTGGTCATCGTCATATGCATTATCAAAAGTTGATTATTGTCGAACGGTGTAATTGAACGGTGCATTTAAATATTTTTGAACTAAACTAAAATAAAAACGGTTACCATACGATTATTTGAAATCAGTAAATCAAGGCCCCCTAGTATTTTTTTGTAGAGTTAGTGTTGGTCCGATACCACTAAAGCATCGATGCTTTTACTCATTACTTGTATAGAATGGAAAAGTCGATACTTCCAAAAATATCGAATAAAAGTATCGAGTATTTGGTATCAAGTACTTTTTCTTAAAAAAATTAAAAATGTTTAAAAATTAAAAAAAAAAAAATTTTTTCCCTTTTTTTCATAAAAAAATTTTTAAACAATTGTTTTTTTGAAACAATGATTTTTTTTTACTGTTTTTGATTTTGGTATTTTATAAAAAACCAGTAAAATAATTATCTTCTGTTCTTCTTCTTTCAGTAGTCGACCGTTTTTCGGTAATTTTACGAACACATTTCTATATTTTGTTGATTATTTTTCGATAACTTTTCGATATTTTATCGATAATTTCCATTTCTACTTTATTTCCGATCAGAATTTTTCAAGATAAACGCAAATAACTAAACTTTACGGCCATTTTGTAGGGTAGGTAGACGTTGTTTATATCCGATGTTGCATTTTCATCGCCATTCAAGCAGTAGCAAAAAAGGGTTAAATTTCTTGCAGTGCAGCCACTTTTGTCAATTTGAAGCACAAAATAGTATCGATACCAAATATTTGATCGATACCAAGTAAATTACTCGTTAGTTAGTGGTCTCGAGGACAAAATACCCGGGACAAAAATAAAAGTATCGAGTATGTACTTGTGAGTACTAGTATCGGAACAACTCTACAGTAGAGTTGCATAATGATTAAATAAGAAAACAAAGCATACCATTCGAGATTTATTCAAAAACAATGAGGGCTACAGAGGACCCATTCTATTTATGAAATCAGCGAGCCAAAATACTTTTTAGTTTCAATTATATAAGTTCTTACCGGCTTTTTTTAATGTTGTAGAGTGTAATTAAGGACAGACTATTGCTGTATTCGAAATGTTTAGAAATGGATTTTTGACATGGTCCGAGATTCGAAACCACCTATAAATAGATCAAAAGGGGTTTTGAGACAAAATATTTTTATGTTCGAGCTACTTCTAAATGGATTATATTGTGTGAGTGTAGTTCACCTGCAGATAGTTTTTTGATACGTTTTTCAGCCCATAATATGTTGGCTATGCTTGACTATTTCTCTCTTAGGTTTCAAATTGACTGGCATGTTCAGAATTCACTAAAAAGTAGGCTCTTGTTGATAGTACAGAGTCTGTACTACAAACGATCAGGGACATTTTCTTATTTTTGTCGTAACTCCATAAAATTCACGGATTCTCGTCAATTAACTATTTGTCACGTTCTTTTTGGCCTCTATTACGAAAAACAGCAACAACAATCAATTTCTCTGGGAAAAGCACATACATGAGCCATTTTCCTCGATGCAAAAAAACGTCTTTTTTGATTCAACCTAATTTTGTTGTGTTGACAACAGGGACGTACCGTGGTTGGGGGGGGGGGGGTGTGGTTGTGTGAGTGTTTGGGGTGTTCGAATAAAGTCCAAGGCAAAAATCCGCCTGAAAAACAGGGAATGCCCGAAAAAGTGATTTGAACTCAGCAATTCTGAAATGTAAATTGATTTTTTTGTTAAAATTTTTAAAATTTTTAATTCCAAAAAAAATATTTTTAAAAATGTTTTTTTAATGTACAATTTATTTATTTTCTGCAAAACCCATTTTTTTGTGTTTATATTTTTAGTATTAATTAGTAAACAACAAATTTTATGAAACCCTCCACCGAAAATTTTTCCTGGGTACGTCCCTGGTTAACAATACAAAAATATTTTGGTTTGGTTCGTTCTTCCGTCAGAAAATGCATAGAATTTGTTCGTTCGTAAGACACGAAAAATTAGACAAACTTACATTCTTTTGTTGTTTCGTTTGCGACCAACGTTTGATAAACGAAAAAAAATTTCAACTCAGATAGGATTCGAACGCGAGACGTAAGGTTTATAAATTCAGCTGTGCCACTGAGCTACTTTCGTTCTGGTCGTTAAAAACAAAGCTTCTATCGAATTCGATTTTAAAAATGTAAACGTTTATTAGAAATTAGTTCTGAATTTGTAGCAATTTAAAAACGTTTCCAATAAGAGTAAAATGCAATACTTTTTTAAATTGTGGCAAATTTATTTATAATTTGCGGCAAAACGACTTAATTTGGAGCAAATGTTATTTGTTAGTTTTTTACGTTTAAGTTTGTTTTCAAAAGTATTATATTTGAAGCAAACGTTATCCAAACACATTAATTCTTTGAGTGTAGGTACAGTCGAACCCGCTTAAGTGAAACGAATTGAAATCCCCATGATTTTTGTGACCTTTTTCACGTTATTTCGCTTTACTGAAAATCGCTTAAATTTTCATTATCAAAAACAAAAAAGAAAAACATTATGGTTTTATAATGCGTTTTTAATTTTGGAATGTGTAGAATATTTTGAAATCACAAAAACATTGCAAACTCGTATAATGTGTTTTTGCTTTGTAATTCTGTATTTTTATTTCCATAAAAACAAATAAAAAGACTAAAAATGGAATATCCTCCGCCACAATGGACCAATTTGATTCCTTAAAGACAGTACATTTATCCCATGAAGCGATCATACTATTCGCACTCTTGTTTTTACCATTATTGCTAAAATTTGCTTAAATTCAACAATTTCCAAACAAACTCATTTTTCTCGAAAACATAATTTTTTCTATAATGTGTTTTTGCGTTGTAGGGGAGACACGTGTTGTAAAATTAAACAAGTCTGTACAAAGCTTGAACGATTTTGTTTTTAAAATCGTTCAATTAATTTTAAAACATTTTCGTTCTGAGAATTTGTGATTTACCAGTTTTGTACTAGTTCTTCACGCTGCAGGGGGGGCTACAAGTCGATCCATCACTAATTTTTTGAACTTTGACCTCGATGCCGTCATCTCACCCCGCTAATTTTTTGGCTCACTCATTTTTTTTGGTCGAACCTCACACAATTAGGCGGTGACTCGTATTAAAATTGGAAAATCGTGCACTATTCTACATCCACAGAAACTTTTTATAGCTCGCGATTGATTCGCGGCTTCATTTTGCCCGAGACTACGATATCCTGCTGTTTGTCGCTTGTAGTTGAAATGTGGCTAGTGAAATTTGACACAAATGCAAGCATTCAAATTCAATGAATGAAATAATGTTGTTCAAAATTTGTATGAATCCATATTTATTGAAATGAATTCTTTTGAAGAGAACGTTTTACTCTTTCATATTGAAATCTTTCTCTTTTACAATGCTGAACTTTCGAAATTCCTGGTGAATTTTATCCGCATTTGCGCAACATATTCGACTATCAGATCGTCCGCAAGTACAAAGCACGTGACTTTTGTTTACCTTGAGGCAGGCTGAAATGTTAAACAAAAAACCACCGAAAATAAATAAAATATACTTACTAAAAACAGTTTGAAGATTCTCTGAGCGTACGACGAGGTAATTGTAATTTACTGTGCGCTTTTGCGTTCACTCAAAAAAGTATTAATCATACCACATAACGCCCATACAAATTTCTGCTGTGTGACCGTCCCGAAACACCTCATGAAGTATGGGAATATTTACTTTGGTATGGAAAAATATATACATTCCTGATCAGCCTCACCTCCTGAGTTGATTTAGTCCTATCCATCTGTGTCTTTATTGGCAAACACGATGGTAGGAGCAGAAAGTAAGCTAGAAGGTTCAAACTTTGGATTTATCTTTCTTATGTTCAAGAAGGAGTGGGCGACGCCCACCTACCGTATAAGTGAAAAATCATATTTTGTAACATTGTAACCCAATTTCGCTGATATATGTAGTGTCAAACTTGGCATTTGGCAGCTTCGAATTCAATGTTGAAATTCCAAAATTTCAGATGGCGACCGACATTTTGTTTATTTTATGAATGCCACCTACGGTTAATCCGTTCTTTAATCATGCTTTAATTATGATTCCAGAAAAAACATGTTCTAAATCAACCTCCAATGGTTCATCATGGGATTGTACCTGGGAATTTGTGTATAGGGTTGTACCTTGGACCGAACATCATAGGTCCAAAGTACATTGACATGAACAAAAATATCTTTTTTACTTTCAATTACTTTCAACTGAACAAAAAAATTAATGAAAAAAAAATACAAACAAATTTATGTTACTTATGAAATGAATCAACAAAAAGCCATAATTTAATGGAAAAACTCAATTCGGCAAAAAAATGTTTAAATTACTTTAGACCACGAAAAACCGTTTTTTCCATTTTATTTTCACACATTATCATTCATGCAGACTATAACATAAAGAAAAGAAGATAAGAAATATTATAGAAGAACATGTTTTTACAGGAAATTTAAAAACATTTTCGTTTAATTTTAAAACATTTTCCTCTCAGTATAAGTATAGAACTGGAATTATAAAGCGCAGGATCCTTTTATTGGACAATTTATGAAAATTTTCAACAGTCACCCGGATTGGCATGAGTGCCAGTACTAGAAGTCGTTTCCATTTTTAAAAACCTTGAAAACTTTGAAAACTTTGAAAGCTATAATTCCTTTGAAGAAGAAGAAAAAAGCTTCCTCGCAAATAGTTATTCCAACAAAATGTATAATAAATTAAATAAAACAAACGAAAAAAGCTAAATTATATCGTCATTAAGAAATATAGTTATCCCAAGGAGAGAAATGTCCAAGCATTCACAAGAATCCCGTAACAAACAACTTTTCTCTTTCTGTAGCAAACAAAAGAAAAACTTTTTGTGTTTTTCATACTTTTCACATGAAACAAAAGTCTGCAAATGGGAAATAGTAGAAGATGGAATAAAAGTAGGAATTTATCTGCGCAAAAAAAACTATGACGAACTGAAAGTAAGAAAAACAATAAATTATACCGGAAAAATGAATGCAAGCTGTGTCCATTCATGAGACAGTATTAACTTTGAGCGTCTAGGCGTAAAAGAAAAGTGTCGATGGATAACGGATCTCTAATGTTAAACTAAGTTAAACTAAAAAATTACAAAATGAAACCCCACAGCCATTTCTGAAACTCAAACAAATTTCGCAAAATATTTGATTTAAAAAAATAGAATACTCAGTTTACAGTTTTAAACTTGTTAATTTCCCAAATTACAATTTTATTTAATTCTAAAAATTAAAAAAGTATATATTTTCTTAATCAGCATCACGTCCTGAGTTGATTCAGTCCTATCCGTCCGTCCGCCTGTCCGAAGGATATAATAAGTCGACTTTGACTGACTGAATCTTACTCACTTGTTTTTATTTACCGGAAACCGTTGTTATCATTTCCGCTGCATCGAAGCATCCGCTTTCGTTGCACAATATTTTTTGTGTTCGGTTTTGGTGTACGCCAATTTCTAAACAATTGAAAACGGAAATTTAAATTCGAATAACGCTTGCTTTTTATTACCCTTATCAAATGTTAGGGTCCATCAAAGGCGTAGTGGGCCATGGGGGGACTCTAACCCCTTTTTCTTAAACATAGCATAACTTTAAATAACGAAAAAACAATTTCAGCTCAACCTTATGTCCCGAACGCGGGACATAAGGTTTATAAGTCGCGCACATACACGCTGTGCCACTAAGCTACTCTCGTTCTGGTCGATAAAAACAAAGCTTATATCAAATTCGATTTTAACAATGTAAACGTTTATTAGAAATAAGTTTTTAATTTGCAGCAATTCAAAATAGTTTCCAATAACAGAAAAATGCAAAACGACTTAATTTGGAGCAAATGTTTTTTGCTTGTTTTTTCGTTTAAGTTTGTATTCAAAAGAAGTACACCCAGAGAAAAAACAAACTAAAATCAAAAATAACCACCTTAAAACTAGTAGAAACGTTAATGAAAGTCTGGTAAAGTTTAGAAACAACTACGAACAAACTTGTTTTCAATTTAAAACTTAAATTCAAAAATAAGCAAACTTATTTCAAAGTTGTTTTCCGATTACTTCAAAAATTTTCCAATTTATATTAAGTTTGCCAGACCTTGATTTAAAATCGTTCAACTTTGTTTCAACGTTGACAATAGTTATTTTAAGTATTTTTCTCTTTATTTCAAAGTTGTTTCCATTAAGTTGAAAAAATGAAGGAGTAAATACGATCGTACTTGATTTTACTATGTTTTTTTTCCCTGAGTGTATATTTGAGGCAAATGTTCTCCAAACAAATTAATTCTTTGAGTTTACTGGGCACAAATTTTGTACTTTGGTTCACATTCGGAAAAAAGAGTAAAATAGACCCGGGGAGCAGTTGAGTAGGTCTACGCACATCGCAGTAACAACATACTAGAAGAAGAAGAAGAGTGTGTAACAAACTCATGCACTCATTTCATATAATTTCCCCAAAAAGATTGTAAGCTGACATTTTTGTTGTAAAATTACATACTTAATGGAGTCATAAACACATTCTCACATCGCCCAATGCCTTCTATGCGTACAAACGAATATGTACTTATGACGCACAATTTAACACGCTCAGAGCTCCACAAGCCATAAAGGTCTTGCTCCATCCACACATTGGGGCTTCTAGAAGATACATGCAAGGTAAACACGTGCTTGCTGCTTAAGGAGGCTTTAAATTGTAAAATTAAGTAAAAAGAAGAATAAAGCATAAAATTCCATTTTGTCTAACATGCACTCATGCAGGCAGTTAAAGAAGAAAAAGAAAATGTGTTTGTAATGAAAAAAGTCGAAGTTGTAATATATTTGTATACTTTACTAGCTTATACCCACAGCTTCGTTCGGAATAATTTTGTATTTTCACGTCAATGTATAAAGGTTACACTATGTAATATTTAAGCAACTGAAAAGAAAATAGATTATTCCAGTCATCCCTCTGCACATTCACTACCCAACACCAAATCCAAAATATCACCGATATCCCTCGAATTTGGTCCGAGTTGAAGTTCTATAAAAATTTGTGGCGTGGCAATTGGCGGATCGCATATTTCCACAATCACCCCGAACGGTGTTATCAAACGAACCACAGAAAGAAAAATGTATACACTTGAGCTGCTTGCAGAGCAGTTAACATTGATGAGATTTACTCTGAAATGTTTAGTTTTTACACATTTAAATATTTTACGCATAACATCTAACGGGAGAGAATAATGTTAGGAAAATGTTATTATAACCTGCAGCATCCTCTTTACGCGCCCAAAACAACATTTGGCTAAAACCACAACTGAATACCAAACTACCATATTAAAATAAGTCAGCCGCATTTGTTAGAGGTTGGGGACGATGAGGCACAAAATGTTATCTCATCTAAATGGTGTTGTTTCTTCTGGCTAGAAGTGGCCATCTGTGGCAGTCTTAGAAGATGTCTAAGAAAGGTTTTGAAAAATGTAAGTAAGAATTTGTTAGCTTTAAAGAAATTCTTAAAAAATACTGCAGTGGATAAGTTTGTTACATATAAACGACAATTATTTTCCAAGGCGTTTTAATTTTTGGCACGACCAAAGCGATTAAATAAATACAAGAAGGCCGATAACAACAACAAAGGCAACAATATGTAATATGGTCTCTAGACCGACCGAATTTCTGTTTCGGAAAAAAATATATTGTTTTCGGTTAAATTAAATTTTTGGCTGAAATTTCGAAATTTCGGTTTTGGCTGAAACCACTGTTACCAAATTATGGGCAATTTCCCTTTATGAGGGATTTGATTGAAGCGTTTACACCGTTCTAAGTTCTAAGTGCACCTTAATATGTACATTATACCAGTTGTCAGTCATTAAATAGAATAAAAATACGATAACTCAAATTTGAAAAATATAAAAAAATGTAATTCAAATTTGCCAAATTCACGTAAGACCAAGCCATTTATTTACAAAATGATGTAACAAATACAAGAAAATACTAAATACAATATTCAAACAATAAATTCCCATTTGAAAATGTGTCAAAAGTGCATTTTCTCATTTAACAACACTCAAGTACACAAACGACCAACTTTGGTTTTCAATTTAAAATGTAAAATTAAATTGAGTTTTGGATGTTTACATGTCGAAAATTCAATTTAAAAGTCCTTAAAATTGCCAACAACAGCCACAATATTTGAATAACAGTCTGGACATACATATGTGTATGTGAGTTACAGGATTTATAAGCCACACAGGTCACTTTGCACTCTTTCTAATTCCTATGCATATAACTTGTATGCGTGTGAGTGCATGTGTATAAATTTTCATTCAAAATATTTTGGCAATAAAAATCTCGACCTCTCGAGGTCAGCGCAAAGCAATAGATAGAAAATATTATACACGGGAAAATGTCCTTGTCAGTGGCTGCAAACACATCCCATACATCCAAGAATATGATCAAATACACCGGAGCTCTTCTTCGAATTGTTAGCCCTTTGGGTGCGATAACGCTCAAAAAGTGACAAACGATAAAATTGTATTCGAACAGAGGAGTAGTACAGCAGAGGTACGTGTGCGTTTCCTTTAAATACACTCATCGCTGAGTGTGTCGTAAGGTAATTTAAGATATGATTTAGGTCGCCATATTGATGATATTGGATTTGGGCTGAGAGAGTTTGTTTTGGGCGAAGAACAAAATATTGTGGCGAGGATTTGATTAAACATTTTCTGGTATGGAATTTTTCTGGTAGAATGGGAAGGCTTCATACTTCTGTGCTTGCGAAGCTAAAGGCTTTTTAACTTTTCAGTTGAGAGGCTTCAAAAACGTCGCAAACCTACGATTAATAATAGCATTTATGAAAATATAGCAATTAAAGAGTCCACCACTAGCGTCAGCTGCAATTCAATTCATGAAATCATACACATCTGTAAATCATTGAGGCAGTTCACCCTGAGTAACACTGAACCGATTTGAACACCGTTTTTTTATTTGCTTAGAAATGATGTCTAGAATGAAATATGAATGGAACGGAACGAAATGGAAATGGACCGGAACAAAATCAAAATGGAATTTAAAAAAAAATCGAAAATTGTATTCCAATTACATTTAATCATTTTGAATTTAAAAGTACTTCGTTTTTTTGAGTTCGTCTATTTTGATAAAAATTTTTTAAATTTCAATGTGATGAAATAAATTTATGAATTCTTTATTATTACTTAAAAACGTCTTTTTCGTTATCATAAACCAGAAATCATAAACAAATTCACACTTCTGGAATGTTGGGGTAAAATTCGTAACGAATTCCGAGTGGGCCCCTTTCTGACCCAATATCTCCTTTTTGTAATAAGTATCAAATACAAATATGTAGTGTTTGTATTTGTATTCAAACACATATATTTACAAATATGTACTTTCAAATACCAAATACTTTTCATAAATACATGAATTCAAATACTTTTAAATACCATAATAAGATTTAAATACTATAAGGGAGTTCACAAAGGTCTCATATTGGTCATAAAGTCATATTGTTGTAAAAATTAATATATATATTTGTCCAGGTCTGTCTGTCTGTCTGTCTTTCTGTCTGTCTGTCTGTCCCTAACGCTAACCGATTCAAAATTTACAACTCCACTTAAAAAATTTTTTTAAGTTGTTAACCTTTTTTTTTTTTAATGTTAGCTATTCTGGTGGTTTGTCCACACGACGCTGCGGTCGTGAGAAGGAACCAACCAGAGCCACTTACAAATATATCCACACATATATTTTTTCTTATAAATGTTAGCCGCCCTGGTGAGGTATCGAACCCACAACGCTGCGATTGTAAGTAAGATGAAGTAGCGAACTAAGCGCCTTCTCACCAGAGCCACTAATGCTCATACAATGCCTTTACCTAATATCGATTAACTTCATCAAGCCGCATGCAAAACGCTTTCATGTATATACACACACAAAAAAATCATTTCACATATAAAAAAATAGCTTCGACCTAAAGCTGCCACCTTTAAGAAAATAACACTGCCACAAGACTATTCTTGCCACCTATCACTATTTTCACCTATTACGGTGGTGTATTAGATTTTCATATTACACTTTCATACTACACTTTCCTATACACTGCATATATTCCCAGTACAACATTAAGGTCCGCACACATCAACGCGAAGTACCGCAACCGCAGCGAAACTTACTCAAAAATGTTTCTTGCAAATGCGAAAATATATTTGCTTAAGGTGAGAAATTTCATAAAAACAAAAAAAAATGTGAATCATTTATAAATTAAAATTCCCGAAAAAAAATACTACAAAATGTACACCTTTCTTAGAAGTCACTAAAGAAATTGTAAAAGGGGAAATCAAAACTTAAAAAAATTTATTTCTTGGAAAGCTGATTTTTGCTACAATAAAAGATTCAGATTCGGTTTTAGTACGTCAAAATACATAATACGAAAATAAAAATTGAAAAAATCCAATGAATAAAACACTTTGCAATAAAAATGATCGACAATCGGAAATAATGTTTAGCCGTAACAGGTGAAAACATTGTTAGGTGGCAACGCTAGCCTTTTGGTAATATTATTTCCTTAAAGGTGGCAATGGTAAATCAAAGCTATATTTTTGTGTGTATATACACATTCACCATACAGCTTGATGAACTACATCGCCATTAGCTCAATTTATTTTATAGCTGGCTGTGGTCAGTTGGGTAGAGCTTCCGCTTTGTCTGCGGCAGTCTTGGGTTCAAGCCCGTCACCGGTCGTATTTTTTTTTTGAATCCATTGCTTGATATTTTTTTTTTTTTTTTAATCTTTTTTTTTAATTCTTTTTTAATGGAACAGTTCAACTTTACACAATTACATCATCAAACAAAATTTATTTCTATTCTTTACAAAATTTAATAAAAAATTACATATTTCACAAATTTCTATAAAAAAAAATTACATTTAAATTTTGAAAACATAGAAAATATTTTTGCATCTAAAATATATTTAGTAAACATTTAATTTTTTAAAGTTAGTGTGTTTTTTTCCCGTGCATGGCACGGGCAAATTTACTAGTATACAATAGTCATGAAAACGTTTTTGCTTTTTTTCATACAAAAAATTTAAGGACCAATACAGCTCTGCAACCTGTGTTTTTGAAGGTTGTATTGAATCAGCTGTCAAATTTATTTTTTTTCTTTTTTGGTGCACGCAAAAATGTAAATTCTTTACTTTTTTTTTGCGATCAGCTTTCATTTTCCTAGCTTTATTTTTGCGATCAGCTGATAAATGTAGAAAAAAAATGAAAAAAATGCGTCCACCCAATTGAAATTAAAAAAAATCTGATTGACGGAGATTTATAGACAAGCCTTGTAATTTTTGTCCGATGACCCACATTCACTGCCGCCTGAAGTTAGCGGATGGGTGCTATAATGCCTAGTGATGTGATGTATGCTCTAAACTAGGGCATACATCTACAAATCTGAGATATTGTTGCAAAGTAATATTTGCTGATAATCCTCTAAACATCGATTTAAAACTGCCTAAAATTAGGTAATCACTCATAGTCTCATATAAACCACATATGGGTTCGTAGCGATGTTAATATAGTATGAACAATTTAAGGAGTTAAATAATATCTTTTGTTTGGAGATAATTTGTAGCGCCAAAATAATTATATAGGATCGGAGGAGAGATCAAGAAAAAAACCGCTATAGCACATACGAAACCATTCCACTTTAAATAAGCAATAAGACCTTACAGTCTTTATTGCCCCCCGCCGAAGTTTGCGGATGCGTGAGAGTATGGATTTGGACTTGACCTTGACCGGAGCGAGTTGCACATTGCTCCAGAAAGTTTTTTTCTTTTGCTCTTTCACACATACACAAACGACTTTCAACTGCTTTGAAACAATTTACATTTAAATAAAGTTAAAAAAAGTTTTCCATATCGGAACAATTTTAGAAATATGTACTTGAGCTTTTAAACTTCAATTAAATGTAAGATATTGTAAGTAACCAAAACCATCATACTTTAATTTAATATTTAAAATAGAAGAAGAATACTCAGATAACAGTTATTTGAGATAAGGGTGCCGTAAGTAAGATTTGCGAAAGGGAGAGACAAAAAGTTATTGAAGCGTATATTAATGCGAACAGTAAAAACGTATAGAAAGGTATACGTACAACAGCTGCGGTTAAAATAAGAGTACAGGTCGAAATATGATTTGTTTTTGAACACTTTTTAGTATGGATATCGATACCATTCCAAAGGTCTCACGACCGAAAATTAATACCAGTACATCGAAATAAATTTTAAAAAATTATAAAATTTTGTCGGATTCAAAAAGTTGTGTTGACCAAATACTATTTACTAAGAAAGTTTTGTGATAAACAAACGCTCCTAATTTGGTGTCCTGCCCTACGAAACGAAAGGCATGACACCCTCTGTTCTGGTTAACAATCAACAGTTGAAAGTTTTTCTAAATCAAACAGTTTTCTTTTTTTAAACAATTACTTTTGTATTGAAAATCACTCATACGCCTAGTACAACTCAATGCGACATATGGCATATCATGTCTAATATTAAGTTTTTCATGTCATAATTTGATTTTTTCTGCTTTTAAAAAGTTTGAAAAATAGCCAGCCCTTTGGGTGGATGCTGCCAAAAATAAAACTATTCGAAACGTGCTAGTGGAATGGTAAAGGGATAATATTTTTAGAAATAAATATTTAGAACAAATAGAAACAACATAGAGAATGCGTGTATCAGATTCCGTAAATATAATTGTCGTATAAGCAACACCCTAATCAGAGACTACTGAAATCAGTTATCACCTTTTCGATATTCATTTGTAGAGATATTTTATGTACATCTTCGCATAGGCGATTTTCAAATTGATTTTTCCTTTCGTCCCAACCCTCTAAAATGTGCTATAATAGGTGAAAATAGTGTTAGGTGGCGACAGTTTAAAATAAGGAAAATACGAGAAAAAAAACCAAAGTTATCCATTTTGCTCTGTGCGGCTTGAATAAAAATATGCTCAATAACAACAGAAATAAATGAAATTATGCTTCAGAAAGAGAAAAAGTTGTGCGCTTGGAATGAAACTTTGGGAAACCCAAAGTAGCACATTTTGGGGTGTGACGCAGGAAATCGAAATATTTTCCTTCTGGGATGGTCTAATATATACGTTGATTAAGTTTATCTTGAGAAGTACTGAACTGATTTGGACGCGGTTTTATTTGGCCGGAAATGATACCGGGAACCATTTGGGAATGATACTGGAACGAAATGGAATTGGACCGCAACAATGTCCATTAAATATCGAAAAAAAGTCATTATACCTCCCATAAAAATAGCCGTTCAATTTATGGATTTTCCTTTATCTTGAGCAATATTTCTCCGATTTGGATGCGAAATGGCAATGGAACTGGAACAAAATGTGATTTGACCAAAACAAAATGGATAAAATATAAATAAAATATTCATAAAATATCGAAACATTTTCGATAAAATTACCAACAAATGAAAGAATGTAACGTACTTGCATGTGCAGGGTCACACCGAAGATAATTCACTTACCAATTTAATGTCCATTTAGAAACTGAGTTTCAATTTAATTATATTTAAAATTCCTTCTTTTCTTGTGTCTTGTCTACGTGTCATCGTGATCTATGTTTCAATCGTTCTTGGGTTGCTTTTATGTAAGCCCACGTTTTAAATATGCTTGCAATTTCAGAAAATAAACCCAATCGGCCATTAACATATTTTAGTTAGCACGGAAAAAGACCTTTTGTGGACATGATTTGTCGAAATTAATCAAGTAAAAATAAGGTAAAAAATGCATTACAATAAAGCCTTCCGGCCGACAAAAGGGGGCAAAACACTTCTGTTGTTTAGTTTGATGAGAGGAATCCTAACGACTCACAGTTCACGCTTCCGATGCTCTAATCTTTGGTATAATAGAAAATGTCCGATATTAAGGTTTTTGTAAGTTCATGTAATCATTTGTGGCAATGTGATAATTGCCGTCAACTGATGTAGTCATCGCCTGAAAGGACAATGAATTTGTGGGTTCTTTGCTTTACATGTAATGTAGCAAAAAGTAAAGACATTCAATTAATTTTGTTCTGGCTTTTTTTGGAAATGTTGATATATGTTTTTTTTAATTGAATAAAAACTTGCCGACACCGTAATATAAGACTATTGTTTTTTCTGTTAAGGATTAACATATTAAATGTATCATGACTAATATGAGTGAAATTACAAAATTTGTGCTGCAATTTGTTTTTTTTGCGTTTATGTTTATTGTAATTTTTCTAGCTTTACGACTGCAAACAGTAAAATGCTTTTTGACTTGCATACATACTTCTATGTTACTAATTCTGTGTTTTCTCCTGCGCTCTTCTCATTGTATAGATGTGTGCATGCAGGTCACGTAAATAATTCGACCATATGCGATTCCGAATGCAATTGAATGTGTGAGTACCAGTTTTTGTGTGTTCGCTCATTTGTTCATTCGTAGTACGCTCAGTCATACATTTGTTTGTACTCGTGCACAAACAATCAAATAAGCAAACACACACAATTAAATTAAAAGGAATCAACAAAGTGGCTTTGGGCTCCCTCATAAAATTAAACAAACTGAAATAGATGAAATTTGGGTCAAAATATTATAAAAAAGATTCTGATACGTTGATGAATCGATAAATATTTAATAAAATTTTATTTTCGCATTAAAGAATTTTTAAAAATTGTTTGCCATAATATCGAAAAGTTCAAACATGACGTAAAACTTTTCATGCAACTGGGTAAAAGAAAATCCGAAGAAGGATATGAGAACTTCAAGAGATAAACGAGGTATAACTTTAAACGTGGTTTTGCCCGTCATACGTCATCATTAAATGAAAACAAATAATGTAGGCAATACGAAACTGTACGAATAAAAATTACATTTTTTATAACCCTTATATTAGCTTGCTTTGGGTGGACTATATATATGTACATATATATATACATCCTCAAATCTGCGGCGAGCTTTTTCATACACTTCCACATGAGCTAGAGAGCTAGAGAAATTTGGAACACTGCACACAAAAAAAAAAGTAGGTAAATCTAACCAAAAAAGACGGTTAAAAATGCAGCAACCAAAAAACGTGGTAAATGGAACCAACTCAAAGTTGTTCGCGTACAATGAAAAATTGTTCGCGTACAATGAAAAATTGTTCGCGTACAATGAAAAATTGTTGGCGTACAATGAAAAATTGTTCGCGTACAATGAAAAATTGTTCGCGTACAATGAAAAATTGTTCGCGTACAATGAGAAATTGTTCGAGTACAATGAAAAATTGTTCACGTACAATGAAAAATGGTTTGCATATGAGCAATGAATGCATTCATTAGTAGTGTTTTGGTTGCAATCTTGTCGAAACTTGGCGCTTTTTTTTATTTGTTTGCAACCAAAACACGACTATTGATGTCGCATGTATTGTCTGAAAATATAAAATTTTAAAAATAAAAATCTGTAAAAAAGAAAAATAGAAAAATAGAAAAAAAGAAAAATAGAAAGAAAATTTAATATTACAAAATTGAAATCTAAAATGCTAAAAATGAAAAAAGAGATAAACGAAAATCTGTAAAAACAAAAGAATAAATAAATGTAAAAATATATAATAAAAACCATTCTCAATATAATATTACATTTACTTACCCTTTTATGCACTTCACCCTTTGACCATACTGAACGCACTGATCGTATACTCGAATGACAAAACAGAAATCGTTGCTGTTGTAGTATGACAGACACGAAAGCACGCCGCTGAGCATGTATGAGCATGTGCTCATACATCGCAAGCAACCAAACTCAGCTGAGTTGCGAACCGCAATTGGGTCTTTACAATGTTTTTGGTTGGCGAACAAACAAAAATTTTTAAGGAACAACATGATTTGTTTGCTTTACAAATTTTTTGGTTAAAATTTGAGTTTTACAATTTTTTTCGATTAGCTAACCTGTTTTTGTAGTTAAAAATCATTTAACAATTTTTCGACGATTAGATTAACCACAAAAATTGTAGTTGTTGTTTGTGTTTTCCATATAAAATAAAAAATTGTTTTTTTACAACGTTTTTCGGTTAGATTAACCCATCTTTTTTTTTTCTGTGTGATAGAACTCCGGTGACAATGCATTCTATTAAATTATGGGGTCCATCAGAGGCGTAGGGGGCCGTGGGGGGACTCAAACCCTTTTTTTTAAACATGGCATAACTTCCAATTCCTTCAAGCTACAATGATGAAATTTGGTAGGTGAGTGGGGTGTGGGGGTAAAGGGGAGCGGGATGGAGCCAATTTAAAGTTCTAACTTTCGTATTTTGTAAGCTACAAGGCTGAAATTACTTAGGTTTTACTTAGCTTCGCATTCGGGAAAAAGAGTAAAAACGGAAAAAAAAGAGGGGAAAAGGAGGGAGAAAAAAAATTTTGTTTTTAAAAAAAAGAGAAAAATAAAAAAAAAGTAAAAACAAGTCATTAAAGCCGTTTAACCGTGTTATGGGGTAGTAAATTGTATTGGCGGTGCCACGCCCCTTGTCCAATTATTCCCATATTCGACACATAACAGAGAAAACATACTATAAAACTCCATTCCAAATTTCATTAAAATATATCCAATAGTTGCTTAATTAGCTGTTATTTAAGCTACGTGTTTTTCATACAAATCCGATTTTTGAACTTGTCTTTGATTTTCCTTATACAATTTCATACAATTCATCCTGTAGAATTGTGATTATATCTAAAAAAGTACATTCCTACATAAAAAAAATCAACATTCAGATATTGACACTGTTTCACGTTCTATTTTAGAACTGAGCAGTTTTGATTTTTTCAAAGCGATACCCGTTTCAAATCATAACCATGCAGTTATGGATTTTTTTCTCTCAGTGAAGGTTTGCTTTTTGGAGTACCCGTTCTATTTCACTGTAACTTAGAGTTACAGTGACATAAAGAAAGGGGTGTACGTAAACTTTGTTGACCCAGTGTATATGTATGCAATGTGAAACTTTAAAGAAAAGGTACTATATTTTTTGTTTTGTTATTAATTGTTTTTTTATAATTATAAAATGTACTAAACTCATAAAATGAGTATAAAACCACACAAAAGACTCTATTAAAATACATTCGATTTAACAAATAATACAAATTTTGTTCTTTTTATGATACCCTTACCGTTTTTTCTTCACAAATCAAGCATTCAACCATTTTGACGTTTTTTTTTAGACCCAAATGACGTTTTTTTAAGCCAAATTAACGTTTTTCTGTCAGCATCGCCTGTCAACACTGGTCACAAAAATGAAGTTTTTAAAGAGTCATTAAAGTAATCATAAAACCACCCTAAAATATTAAAAAATAAAAAAGCCTTAGTCCGAAATTTAAGAAATACGTTTGCTTATACTTTTGAAATTTATATGATAAAATTAGACTCATAAAATTTTGAGTGCGATTACTTTGTAATCGTGCTCTGCTCTAGACCACCGCGCAACTAGGTTCAATATTGGAAAGAAATTTAAAATGCCTTTAAGAATGAGAAAAATACGAGAAAAAACCCAAATGATTCGTTTTGCCTACTCCTTTTTTTCAATATTAAATTTTGTTGCGCGGGTGCTGAGACGAATTTTAAAAGAAGCCAAACAGTATTAAATTAATTTTAGTTTAAATTTCTGAACGTCGCTGATATGAAGTTATCATACATCTGGTCTCATAAGTTCATGATCAAATGGTGAATATTCTTATACTTATACTTTTACATTTGCCTGTTAATTTCATTCAATTTCAAAATTCTCACCAGTTATTATTTTTTTGGCGTTTTTTAAATTTCTCTTCCATTCTAATTGGCAATAAACGTCGCAGTTTCAATTGAAATTTATGACGGCGCAAATCTGTGAATCTGTCAGCTGAAGGCGCAATTAATTTTGCTTGTTATGCGTTATAGGAGATAGATGCTTGGCATCATTATTGCGGTGTATTTGTTGGTCGTCCCATTGCGCAGTCAGTATACTCACATAAAATACGCATTAGGTATGCAATTCGTAACATTTCTATTTCCCTCGATGTTTAATGTTTCAGTGTTGGTGAAGGTGTGAAATGTTATGATAATTATTTTTACACTTGATTTTTATCATTTTGCTTCATCATACATTAAATTGACATGCTCAGAGGAAAAGAGCGATGAAATGTACTGACGCTCCATACATTTCATCGCTTTTTTATTCTGAGCGTGTCAAATTATATCTGCATTTCCACACCTCAGAGAAAAATTATACTTTTGATGCACAAGTTAGATTCGTTCAATTTATCAACATATTTTTACTAAAAACTTCAGTAAATATTTAATTACTTTCAATTTGTGTTTGCATATTCATCGAATCGCTTTCAGACACAGTTGGGTGTAAACTTCATTGATTGCTGCCAATTCAAGTTCAACAAACTTTTTGCATTTTATACAAAATCAAAATGAAAATGAAATAAGTTGAATCGTTGTAGAACCACCTGAACCAGAACCACATGAAAAACACGAAAAATGTGTCCACCCCAGATGTCTCACATAGCTTTGGGTGGGCTAAATCAGTTCTTTTGAAATATCAATGTTGAAATTTGAAAGCTAAAGCTTAAAATTTGCATAGTAGGAAATTTATCAATTTTGCTCGTTTCATTCCGGCCCATTCGTTCCGGTTGTTCCATTTGCAAATTGGTTTAATATCCATATCGATTTTAACACGGTACATTTTTTTGTTTCGTCAAAGGACTAAACTCAATTATTATTATATCTTTCACAAGCTTTTTCACCCGTGGCGTTGCCCAAGAACTCCATATACAAGCACAAACTATGTCAATGTAATCGACCGGAAATCTGCAAGCATAGGACTACAATTTCGAGAAAATCCTGGTTACTTTTCGAACTTTTTTCGTGGGTGCTAAACAATTTTTTGGGATGCTAAAAGTTCCCCTATTTAAAAACAAAGAAAGTTGTGTTCTCGAAAATTCTCCTGAATTTTGAGGATTTTTTTAAAAGTTGGGTTTTGTGCCGTTTGCGCAATTTTCGTCAAACTCACAAAAGTTTGAGATTTTTTCATTTGTTTTTTCAAAATTTTCGAATTTTGCAAGCAAAATGCCAAAAATTTAAGAAATATAGCAAATATGCCAAAAAGTTCAAAAATGGCCAAATATGCAAAAATATGCAAATTCACATCGATGCCATTTTAAAGAAAATTTGCCGATTCGTAAAGATATCTGGTTAGTTTTGTTTTAGCAATCCCCCAAAAATCCGCACCAAATTCCACTTCTGCTGAAATAGCTTTAAAAAAAACGGCTAATATTTGTGATATAATTTTCGCTTTTGGTGGCTCACGCTTTCACTCAAATAAATAAAGGAGAAACTTCTTAATGAGTTCAAAATTAGTGAAAGCGAAGTGAACTTATGTGTCCGCGTTGGTCTTGCTGTTATGAGCCGACCCAATTAATGAATAACAAAATCTAATTAAAAAAAGTGGCCACGAAAATATTATATAAAATGTTAAATGTAAACAACAAAACCAATCTATGGATCATAAATAAGTTCAGGCTATGAGCAAATGAATGGTACAAATTCAAAGTGTTTCCTCTTCTTTTTTCATTTCTTGCCTTTTTCGTTTTTTGTAAGCTGTATTTATGGCATCTACATCGAAATCAAGTCTGGTTGAGTTTCCTTTATTCGCCACAAATCACTTGAGGCCAAATTAAATCTTTGACAATAGATGGAAAGTTTTGTGCAGTCAAAATCAGCATTTGCAATTGCATTTTATGGCCCTGATTGAATCAATAAAATTGCTCTTTTTGTGAAATGCATATGGAAGCGTTTAAACTTTTTGGATGGTATTACAAAATCACTTGATTTATTTAGAAATAATTTTATAATAAATGTTGTATAAACCTCACGATAGGAAAGTATCGGGTTTGACTGCCGTGTGGGGCAAGAGAAAGCCGGAAATTAGGAAATATATGAGTGCCCATGTTCTTTAATTTAATTTCATTTAATATTCGAAATAAAATCCTTCATCCCTCTAACACAAATATTGAATAACTGCAATTAATATTTATATTTGTCCAGGTCTTTCTGTCTGTCGGTCTGTCAAATGAACAACTCAACTTAAAAATTAAAATTTTTTTTTAAATGTATGCCGTTCTGGTGGTTCGTCCACACGGCGCTGCGGTCGTCAGACGGAACCAGAGTCACTTACAATATATTCGCACATATATTTTTGGTTTTATAAATGTTAGCTGCCCAAGTAAGGAATCGAACCCACGACGCAGCGATCGTAAGTAAGATGAAGTAGCCAACCAAGGCGTACTCACCAAAGCCACTTTGACTTATACAATACCTTTCGCTAATATCGATTAACTTCAGCAAGCTATATGCACAACGCTTTCATGTTTATACACACACAAAAAAATCATGTTTGATATAAACAAAAATAGCTTCGACCTAAAATTGCCACCTTAAAGAAAATAACACTGCCCAAGACTAGCGTTGCCACCTAACACTATTTTCACCTATTACGGTGGTGTATTATATTTTCATATTACACTTTCATATTATATTATTACATTTCATATTTGCATATATTCCCGGTACAACATTAAGATCACCACACACCACAACTTACTCCGAAATGTTTCTTGCAAATGCGATGTTTGAATAAAAAATATTTGGATGAGGTGAGAAATTTCATAAAAATAAATAAAAATGTATATCAATTATAAATTTTGTTAGCAAGAACGAACTATCGCATTTTCAAGAAACATTTTTGAGCCAGTTCCAGGGTGAGCAAGTTCCTTTAAGCGTGCGTGTCTAGGGAATGCCAAATGTGACAAAAGAATCGATTTTTACACAACCGATTTTGCAAAAAACAGTCGTGAACTAATCGATTACCAAAGCTCGTAATCGACTAATCGGTTTCTTTTCCGTGTTTCAGGAGATTACATTCCGCTTCACCGTTCAGCTATGGAAAGTTTACTTCTTATAACTAACTGCCTAAAAATAGTTCGTTTACTAAGTGTCTCCTAAACGTGCTTGGCCAGGTCAAGATGAGTTGGAGAAAACCCAAGGGCGCCATATTTCTGCATCTAAATATACAAAATATATTTAGTAAACATTTAATTTTTCAAATTTGAGTGTATTTTTTCCGTGCATGGCACGGTGCATGGCACGGGCAAATTTACTAGTCAATATATTATATTTGTATTCAAGTAAAGTCAAATATATTATTTATTTTATACAATACAGAATATTCATTTAAAAAGTTATCCAAGCATATTGAATAATTTAACCAAATTAGTTTTTTTTAATATTTTTAAATATTTTATCGCAGTTTCATTACAATATTCCCTTGGAATATTAATCATATAAATAAAGCTCATTTGAAGTACATAACTATTCAATTTTAATACAAACAATCAACTTCGTTTTTATTTTTTTTTTGTTTCGCTATTTTTGTCCAAGCTCCGAATCCCAAAGCCAGCCGTGAAAAAATATAAATATAAAAAGTGTAGGCAAACATGAATTGCACCCAAGCGTAGTTCGCTCTGTTTTTTTGGTTTTATCGCATTTTTAATATTTATGGCCAATTACGAAATTGAACTGCCAAATCGATCGATTTTTATTTCACTGTACAATTTCTACATCCATGGCAGGGCACACCAAAATGAAAGGGAAATAAAAACCGTTGCTGTTTCTACACGAATCATAACTGAACGAATTTTAAGTAAAATACAGCCATTTGTGATAATTAAAAAGAGTAAATATTCAGCTTGAAAGTGATTTTTTTCCAAATTCCTTCTTGGTTTTTTGAGCCAATCAAGTTGTAATGATTTACTAGCCTTAAAAGCCGCACACTTTTCTGGCACATTTGAGCGCAATTGCAGCACTCGCTCATCCAAAATCAAACACAATTCTACATAATTTAATGGTGAAGCCATTATACTGGTAACTAAATTATGTCCTGTCGGTGTATATGCTATTTGTGCATATAATTTTCCATGTCATAAAACCGGAAATGTAAGGTTAATTTACTCAATTCGGGTTGTTGGGCACTAAGCACACAAACTAATAAAATTCGTAAAATATATGTACTTGTACCAATAATGACACACGACAGCACACTTGATGGTGTGCGTCATTCACCACAGTCCATGAATACTGTGTCCTGGCGTTGTATGTAAACACCATGTGTCAAATCAAAGCGATATAATCACACTTAACTTCTAGCTTTTAATATAATTTTAATGAAGCTATACGAAAGTGGGTTCATTGTGAGTAGTAAAACCTATCTATATTATAAAATCGCTGTGTTTGTGGTGGGTGGTGAATGTCCATCCAGTGGTTTCTTTGCGTACTTCCCAAAGAGATAGAAAATTGAAAGTTTTTTCGAGGCTTCATGAGGCGGTGTCTTATGATGAGAAAAAAATCTCAAGGTCGGAAAAATGGGCGTGGCTAATTGGCGAAGGCGGACAGACTTATAAGATAGTTTCAATATAAAATTTTTCGAGATCCCGGGATTGCCTAAAAAGTCACGAATTCGGTTAAATTTGTTGGTAGTAGCTAAATCGGGCCAAGAAATTGATAACACATTGTGTTTATCTAAAAATAGTAGAAGGCGGCTCTATAGTAGAAGGCGGCTCTTCTTGTAAATTTCGGAAGTTTGTGAACAATTTTTAATCTCAAGGTCGTCTGTGCAAATAGCCTTCCAGGTAAGATCTTTTCCACCATCTTGAAGCAAATGGTCGCTCAATTTCCGAAGGCTTGATATCCCCACTTTCACTTGTGTTTTTTATGGGTTTTTTTTGTCAAATTTTGAATTGAAAATTAAAATTCAAATATTTAATAATCTTAAGTAAAACAACTTATTCCGTAATTTCTTGATTAAAAACTGGAGTGGTCTCTCAAAAAACCTTCCAATGTCGTATGGTAGCACTTTCATCCCATCATAGTCCGCTCTTGTTCCCTTTCGACTGCTACACTGTGCTATTTATATTATATTATTTTGTTATGTCATGTTTTTGTTTCGGTGTAGTTAGTCCAACAATATTATTCTATTGGCTTAATACTGCTTCATTATTTCATTAAATAAATTACCGATTCCCCAGTTGCTAATCAATTATTTCGAGTGCATTCAATGGCGATGTGGGGTAAGATTATAAGTTACCAGTATGATCAGCAACTATTACCTAATTAGTTTATTTATTATGTCTAATTGATTCGGAACAATGTATATCAGTATTAGTATATCCGCTCAATCAACTTTGGCTTCTTATGGAGCGATGTAGACTCTCAATGTTGAGTGCTGAAAGATCTCAGAGACTGTCTATGAGTAGAGCTCTAGGATGGCACAGTTCTGGACAACAATACGGCTGAGGCGGTATATTTCTTTCAATTTGGTCCAAGGGGCAGTGTGGGGGTAAAGGGGAGGGGTATGGAACCTTTTTATAGTTTTTTATAGTCCAGAATGGAATAACTTTCGCCTATTTCAAGCCACAAGTTCAAATTTGGTTCAAAAAAAGAGAAGTTAGTAAAAAACTATTTTATTTTAAATGTAACCCTTAAACTGACTAAAAAGCTGAAAATAAACTTCCTTCAATTTCGATTAAGTGTGGTTGTTTTTCTGCACCGACCAACAATTTTACATTTTCCAATCCATTCTAATTTTAACGTGAAATGTTTAAAATTGGTTAATATCGAGTCGTTTTGAGATGAGAACATTTTGAACTGATGTTATAACAATATAATTTTGTTCAATATAAGCTTGTTCATATTTAAAGCCAATTATGTGCGAAATTGTGATACTTGGAGAGAGATTATTAAAGAGAACTTTTCTTGGTGCTATAGACCAGGTTTGAACACTTCCGAATACTGCTGTAGACTTTAGGTTTGAATGGAAATTTGAAAAAGGAAACTTCAAATGCACAGTTTTATTTTCATATAAAGTTCTCAACAACAACATCAATTGAAGGAATTCGAATTTAAAATTTCTATATTTGCCATACATGAAATATTTTTAAGAAGGCAATATGCTTAGGCGCCACACCTTGGTTAGGCTCATATACAATGTTTTGATTGTCTATGGAGACTCCTCAAATTGCCGCTACTTTTTGGGGGTTGCTTTATTTTTGCGCTTACGGTAACTTTGGCTGTAACCGTGGCGTCACCTTACCAAGTAAAAAACAAATAAGCGGAAACGGAGGTGGAAATTGTTTTTACCGTCAGTATTTGCTCACATTTTGCTAGCGCTTATGTTTTTTCAGTGTTTTGGCGCCATGTCGTGGTGAAAGCTTACCTAGGATATCACCGTAAAATACGTGTACGTAAAGAACTTTTAAATGGCCGGGAAATAAATATTAAAAATTTACAAGCAACAAATTTGTAAGATCAAAAATAAATCTAAACGGCTTCTTTCTTTTTTGCCAATTATTCAATGATTAAATTTCATTCAAAAAAAATAAGGAAAAAATAAAAAAAATGGTATCAATTCATTCGAACACTTTGTCCGAAAACTTTCTAAATCTTCCGAAAACTGCACATTTGCCTTTTTTTTGTTCTATTGGCTGTATTTTTTTCCACTTATACACAAAAAGGATAAACTTTATTTGCCAATTCGCAAGGCGAAAAGCAGGAACTTGTGCTCACATGTGACTTTCTGCAATAGAATGATACTTTGCAAAGTACTTTGGTTGTAGTAGTATACTATGTAGTATAAGTGCAAATCTTGCAAAAATAGCAAAGCAAAGTTTGTTATTGAATGTGAAAGTTTGTTCCTGTTGCTGCACTTTTCTAGTTTCATTAGAATATTATACCCTGCATACAAGTGTCAAGAGGTATATTGTTTTCGTCGCACCGTTTGTAAAGCCCAAGAGGATGCGTGGTGGTATGGAAGTATATATATTCTTGATCAGAATCCTTTTGTCCGTCTGTCCCTCATCTTTATTGGTAAACAATATTGGCATTGTAAATGGACGGAATCAGTCAACTGCCACGTGTTTTGCAACATATGAAACACAATTTGCTGAAATAGTATTAAACTTAGTCTAAAGGGGTTTTGGGGTCGCCGATTTCGAATTTGATGCGAAGTTTTTGAAAGTTAGTATACCCTGCCACAGTAAGTGTGGGGGTATAACAAAAAGAAACAGTAAGAAAAAAAAATGTGTAAAATAAAATAAACAAATAAAATATATTACATTTTTTGATATACTAAATTGAGCTGAAGGCAATCACTACAAAAAATGATTTGTAATTGCTATACAAATTTTATGTTGTTTTACTTGCTTTGACTTACTTATTGGCTTGGCTGTAACGCCTTGCATTAAATTAGTTGTCCTATGTATAGACAGACTGGACTCTTCTCGTTTCCGTCGTTGGCACCAACAGCGGCAAAATTTCATTGAAGCTGTGCATAAATTAAGCTCTCCAATTCACTTATACGAAAACGTATATGTCAAAGGACCTAGAGACAATACCAGCATTGCAAACATCAATTGTGAATTTCAATAAGGCCTCAAAGTAATTAGGTTAATGCGACTCGAATATTCGGTTGAGACTTTTGTGATGTATTTCGTTTATGCTATCACTGAGATTAGTTGAAAGATTTTATGATTTTGATTGGATAAGAAGTTGTGGAGACATTTTGCAAGACATTTTGTGTATCCGATTGAAAGAATTTAATTATAAAAGTAACAATGAGAGTGAATATTTTCGTTTGAGTAAACATATTAGGGCCGTTGAGAGTGTAAAAGACGATTAAAAATACATTTTAAAGATTTTAGAATAAAGCCAAAGTGAAATTATTTGATTTTGAAATATTTATGATTGAGTCGTCAAAGCTAACAAAAAAAAAATTTTTAATTAAAATAACTTCTTACTTATTAAATAATTCACACATTATAAATTACACTGTGCTCGAATTATGAACTTTCCTTTTGAAACAGACTGTGCTCCGGATGGATTAAGTTAATTCGAGTGCGGTGATTTTTTGATAGTTGTATTATTAGAGATTTGTATAGCAATTTAAAAGATGCCATTAGAATCAGCTTACTGGAGTTAACTTGATTCATCCGGAGCAAAATCTGTTATATTTTTCAACTAGCTACTACTTCAAACCATTTTGTAAACATGTGAATAGAAATGCGTACGTTGAAACTATCAATTCTGGCCGTATTTTACGATGTAGCGATAACAGTTTGTAAGCTGGACCGCCTTGCAAAATCTTCAGGAGTAGTGTTTTGTATGTGAATATTTTTCATTGTGCTAATGTGGCCAGAGTTTAAAAAATTTTAAATGCTAAAATTATATAATTTTTAGACCATTTCTTAATCGTTTGAGCAAAAAAGTCCCAGAAACAAGGAAGAGGTTCAATCTGTTCTAAAAAAGTTGCAAGTAAAATTTGAGGAAAAAAGTTAAATTGAGAAAGATTATTTCAACCCTGCATTGAGCATCCAGCACAATGTTCTTACCCAAAACTTTATTTTTATTTTTTTGTCAAAATGCGTTTGTAGATGTATTTTCAAACAGTATTTTCAAACGGTCTAGAGCCAAACTCTTTGGGGAAACCAAGTTTAATTTTGAAAGTATGTATGGAGCAAATTATTTTTTTTCATATGTTCATGAGGGTTTTATGATACTTTTGTATATTTGGACTTAGTATGTGGAATTTAGCTGTGACACGTTTGAGATTAGCGAATTTGGTTCCACTTGTTTTAGCTTCACCTGAGTGATTTTTGATTGAATGTGCTTGAGTTTGGTATAAATAAAAAACTTTTAGCCAAAAACTCATTGTTATTAGTAAGTGTTCAGTTGTATTGATGCAATTTAAAGTTTAAAAAAAATTTGGCAAACTGTTTTCTCTAAAACAAGTGAAAATTTGTGTCAATCAAAAAGTGGATTGACCAATTGAATGGAGAACCATCTTTCCGCTTTCAAACACAACTTTGAACAATTTTCTAATAATGCCCAAATGAACACAATTATATTTGTATTGTCGTATGTGTATATCGGGCGCTAGTATCGGTATACGAGCTGCCAATTAATCGCAGATTAAATTAGGATTTACCCGCAGCAAAACAAACAAACAAACAAACAATTAAATGGGAAACAAAACACGTGCCCCACCACTAATGTTATTTTACTTTATTAGTGGCGCTATTCACTTTTAATGCTTATGTGATTTTCAAATTGACGCTAGTAATACATTTAGTATTACTAAACCTTTGCACATTTAATGGATTTTTTTGGAAGTCTTTGTCATTTATGTAGGCACAATTTTATTATTTATTTATGTTCCTGATTTTATACTCTGCACACTAGTGTCCGAGGGTATATTGTTTTTGTCACACCGTTTGTAACGCCCATAAGGAGGTGTGTCCGGTATGGAAAACTGTATATATTCCTGATCAGCATCACCTCCGTCAGTCCGTAATCCGCAATTTGAATAAAATATCCATAAAATATCAATAAAATACCGATTTTCGATAAAATTAGTAACTCATGGTCTCAGAATGTATCGTACACATGTGCAGGGTATTTAAGCTGCGGTCAGACCGCATATAATTCTCTTCAAATTAATGTTGCGTTAAATGGCTTTCACATGAAAAACAAAAAAGTTGTGACAGCTAAAATAAACAGAGTTGCTATTATATATAATGCTATTAATGGTTTTAATGTGTCAAAAATGTATCAAACCTAAAATGGAAATTCTTTGTAACGGATACCAATATTCATAATTTTTTTTAAAACATCGTATTTGTGCCAAAGAAGGTAAATATCTACATTTTGGGTGTCAAGTTTTTTGTGTCAATTTTAATCCTATGCTTGAGGATTTCCGTTCCATTACATTGCCATAGTTTGAGCTTGCCAAACATTACCGTAGAGGAGGACCGACATTACGTTGGATTTTAAGATGAGGATTTTAGTGTGAACTGAATGTGGCGAAGAGCTCCAAATACCGCTCCTTTCGCCTTCTGTCTCCATGACATGATGTCGTTTTTGCGCTATCCTCTGCTTAGATTACGCTGTGCAGGTAGCTGCTACCCATGGGATTTTTAAATGTAATCTTCACTATTATTTAAATCTATCAAACATATGGCCATTCTTGAACACATTTCAGTAATATTCATCGAAATACTCTTAACCTCGATTAGGCGTGCGGTGAAATCATTTATGTACTTTGGCGCAATCAAAATACAAGCCAATAAAATGTACAACAGCACATCAAAAAATAATACCGTAGAATAAAGCAGCCTTTAGTTGCAAGCCTCTGTTGCACACTTCAAAATACTTTGATATTGCATGCAATACTTTTGTTATTGTTGTACCCTGTAATAAAAACGATAATATCCTGTTTTTCATAAGTTCGTTGACAATGTCGCATGCGTGCCACACGCGGCAAATCGCTCGAGTATTTTGCAATCGTTGAGCCAATCATAAAAAAAACTGTAAGAATGTTGTATGTGTTCTATCTAAGGTTGCCACATGGCCGGAAAAGTCCATTCATGTTCTTTTTCATGTAACAAATTCACTTATAAATTGAGTAGATCCTATAAGATCGGTAAAAAGCCAAAAGAATTTGGAAACACAAGAAGAGCATTCCATCAAATTCAATACAAAATTGGCTTTCGAGAGATATATATTAAAAACTGCGGAAAATTCAGTTTTTCTGGATTCTCCAATTTTTAGTTTGAATTTTTTTAGTTATGTATCGATTAAAAAATGACGGACAGATCGATAAGGCTAAATCATCTCAGGAGGTGACGCTGATCAAGAATATATATAGTTTTCCATACCTATCACGCATCCTTCTTGGTGTTACAAACATCAGACCGAAGTGAATGCCCATAAATCATAAGGTGAAAAAATATTCCAACTACCGAAATTGAAAATCAGTAATTTTCATTCTCATCAATTAGTGACATAATCCATTTGTAAAATTTGTTATTTTTCAATAATCTCAAAGGACTGTATCTGAGACAAAAGGGAATCGGGCTAGAAGGTTTTTTTTTGCTGTTCGATTGCGAGTTTTGTCTGAGTCGGGTGAACAAGAAATTATGAAATTGTTGCAATTAAAATGTCACTTCGGCCATTATCCAATCGCTAACAAAGCATCCTTTACTTTGAGAAAACATGCTCCATGTCTAGTGGAGCACTTTTCTATTTGTTGAAGTGGAAAATGTGCAATTGAAAGTGTGATCACATTCCTGCAAGGACAATAACAATAACAATGACTTTGACTCCAGCAGTTCACAGTAAAGAACCAAACCATGAAGTTAGGTGGTAGCTGTGGCGCCATTTAGGAGCGGCTGTGCCCCCACCAAGGAAAATGAAATTGAAGAAATACAAGGAGAAAAATTACACTGTGTCACAGTGAAAAACACTCGGCTCGGGACCATGCATATGTTGTAGATATTGGAAAACTGAATATAATGGCATACCACAAATATCCAATATACCTCCAAATCTCTTGAGGTGCACTCATATAATTATTTTTAACTCTGCCATTTTTAATTTCCAAATATGGTATAGAAAAAGGAAAGAAACACCTTTACTACCATACCATGATATTCTGCGATTAAAAGTCACAAAAATAAAATCGATATATTTTCAAATTTAATTTTTCTTAAGAGGGTTGACATTGCACATACAATTCAGTATTTCAAAATACTATACTTAGCGTTGAACTCAAATCAGTTAGAAGCTGCAAATATGTATACAGAAAAATTTTTGGTTGGTAAATCTAACGGAAAAAAATTGTTAATTTACCAACCCATACAAAAGTTCGGAGAACTCGAAATCGGAAACAATTTCCATCGGTAAATCTAAACGATAAAAAATGGTTTTTTTAAGGTTGAAAGATTCGCGGAATTTACCATCAACTACACCGTCCACTGAAAATTTCATACCACCTGCACTTGTTTATTATATAATATCTGTGGCGATCTACTGGTGTTCTACTGAAAAGTACGCAACTTTGTTTTGTAATATACAACTAAAAAAAGTTATGAAGAGTTTTCTGAAACATGAGTACCTGAATGCAAACATAACCACCATCCACTATCCCCCCCTCCCCCCCGCCCTTATCAAATTGTTCCTGCATTGGCGACTCTGAGTGGCAGTGGGGAAAAATCTATTAGAATGAACAAATGGGATAAAGTACTTTCTGAATTCAAATAAAAACGTTTAAATGCTTTTAGAAGACAAACTGATGCCAAGTATGTCAGCATAATTGTGTAAATTCTTCAAAAATGTATCGCCATTCACATAGGTACATACGCTTTCACTATTCTATACCGACTCAGCTTGCATTTGGCATCGTTGTCGTTCGAGTGTATTTACTGTGACTCAAGTCTGTGTTTTTGCGAGAGTATGTGTTAATGGTTCAGACACACAGCTGACACACACATGGAAAAAACACTAGCACATGCTCTCGTTTAAATTAATATATCGCTCCCGACATTGCACTTAAGCGTCACTTTCAATGCGCGCTTTTATAATTGCACTTACACACAAACACACAAACACACTCAGTCTTCACATATTCACATATGCCCTCAGTTCCATACAACTTTTTACGAATTTGTATGCATGTCTGCTTAAAGTTTGGTGCAAAACGTAATTTTTTTAGTGCCATATTTTTGTTTAGGTACGTGCTGTTAAGATCATTGAAAATGTATGCTATTCGGCTTGCATGATTTAAATTCAATATTGGTAATACATTTTGCAGGGACGTAACCCGGAAAAAATTGCGTTCGCAAATGCGCTTGTCCACTTTAATCGGTGTTTTATATTGTCACTGGGAAATTTTTAGTAGAACCTTCAATGAAGGAAGTAAATGTCAGCACTGCAGATATTTGATTTCAAGCACATTTTCGAGTAAGTATTCAATTGTCTGAAACACAAAAATACCCTGAAGTTGCCAATTACCAAGGTAACTTTGGACATGAATTTATTTCTCAATTTCACTATATTCTTTGAAGTGAATGGCTGTCATATATGACTTTTTCTTCCTGTTTACTTAAGAATATGCTGACATCGATTTTTCGCTTTTCGTTCAACTAAATTATAATCTTTTAGAATTCAATGAGCATATCATCACATACCCCACAACTGCAACAATCGAACAAACTGAAGATTTCAGCTGAAAGCCTTATTTCCGCTAATGTGTTATTTGTTCGTACTTCAGAGTGTCTAAGCCGAGATAGAAGTTAGTAATAACGAATAAAAAATACATAAAAAGCAGAAAGCATTATATGCGGTTGGCTATGTTGTGGAAAAGGAACTTTACCACCGCAAAATGTTTGCATTTCAATTGTTTTTCACAGTAAACAAAAGCTGCATTCAAAGGAAAGGTATTGCTGCTGTGGAGTTAATGGACTACGGTATTAATAATGCATTTGTAAGTCAGTAGAACAGCGTCATATATATGAGGCGTTCAGTTCCAGGGTGGATTAAGTCGAATCAAAATGAAAATGCACTAACCACTTAGTGAATTTCACTATGGAGTGAACTATCTTCGACACACAATACTGCCCACACAATATGGCCCATTAAGAATAACCAGGGTCATAAAAAATTCGGTCTCTGGACCTCTTGTCCAAAATCCATTTCTAAACAATTCCAATCGAATCCACCAAAAAATTGTTCGACTTTGAAAAGTTTTTTTTTGATTGACATTTTTTCGGAACTTATTTCCCCGGAAAATCGCAATATTTTTTCGGATTAAAGAATATAAAAAATTTCAACGAGTATTTAAAAGAAGTGAATAATTTACAAGTTTGGATGTTTTATAAATGTGTACATATTCTTCAATCGCTTGTTCGTACGGCACACAATTGACTAACTTAAGTGCAATTTTACTGCCATTAAGGAACAATGCGTATAATGAAAGAAGCACTCAAGTGCGCATCATTCTCCCGCTATCCCCTTATCCTGCTTGCTTTTGGGCTCCTTTTTTCATTTGCTTTCGTCCTTTCAATTATAATTGTATATAAAAAGAAAGTAAGAAACAATTGAGCGAAATGTGTCCTCCTAATCCAATTGAATGAAAATGTAAAATGAAGATGTGTTATGCAAGTACCATAAATAAACAAGAATTTGCTCAGCAGTAATTTTTCGACTTCAACTGCAACTCTAACTGAAATGTGAACATTTTTAAATGACTTACAAAATACATTTCTTTCGTGTAAATTTATCTGAAAATAACACAAAAAATGGTTAACTTCATTATTTTTCACTTTCGTTTCCATTTCATCCGCTCGATTTAGAACATTTTCATCCAAAATGTAATTGCCAAGAATTTTTTGAAACGAACGAACGAATCGTGCTCAGCCATGGCTGTTAATTTTGTTGGCGTTGCAACTGGCGGAAATTCGAAATTCAAATGTTTTTGCTGCTGTTTCCGGTTGAAGTAACCTGCTGCGGCGTATGTATGTATATGTCTGGGCATGAATGAGCGAGTGAAGCACGCTGTTCTTTTATCAGTTTCGTCGTTATGAAGTTGTACACGTAAATTTCCAAATGGCAATTGCGCCAAAGTGTTCAACGGAAATGTACGTTTTGTTGATGATGTTATTGTTGTTGTTTTTGTGCTGAACTTGATTTTGCTTCCCTACATTTGTTTTTGATTGTTGGTGTGGAAAAAACCGAAACAAAATTCGATTTCAGTTGAAGTTGGAAATTAAATTAGGTAATTTGAAATATATGTACGAGTGTATGCAGGTACTAGGGCTTTTGATTCCGAGATCGCGGTCCATTTTTAGAAAAAAGTTAGTATTTAACTCGTTTTGAATTAAACACACAACGAAAAACCGGTTTATTTGACGGAAAACGACGGTTAAAAACACTCCAACCCTTCAATTAGATAGATTTAACATAAGAGAGATGGAAACACTTCGCGCTGCAGACCAAAACATTCGGACTGGATAAGGACCACGACTACAAACTTCGTGTAAAACAGAGCGTCCGTGGCAATACGTAAATGTGAGGCATATCGCCCCCACTCTAACCTAACCTGATAAGGCGATAATCTCGAATAATTGCCACATGATTTGTATATATAATTCATATATATATATATGTAATTATTTGGCAATATTTTTGACTGCCTATGTAAAATGCATTAGGATAGAGTAAGCGACAGATTCACCCTTACTTGACTTTTAAACTTTTATGATATATTTCCCAAAGTAGATTTTAAAATCATGAATTTGGTTCGACTTAGCCTTACTTACTTGCATACGGCATGCAATTGCTAAAATTCCATAGGAATGGATGATATGAGTTACGACTCACTGCTCCACTCCACTCCACTCCACTCCACATTACATTATTCAATTTCGCATAAAAAATTACAATGGCATTTGACATTGCGCAATGTTCCACGAATAGCATATCCGGACATTTGCATTGAGAACGCAAAACAATTTTGCAAAACATAATTCATTCTATCAACGAATAATATTAAATCATATCAGAATTCTCGTTTTGCCATTTTCTGCTAGCAATCAACAGCGGAAACAAATTGATAAAAAGTTTCAGCTTGAGGAAAAATTGCGTGCTCCACGGAAAGGATTTATGCCAAGAAAGTTTTAGACAAAATGCTTAATGTGTAGAAAAGAACATATACAAAAACAATATCGAAAAACTGACTAAGCCACTGCTGCGTCAGCAAACGGAAGTGGAAGCATGTATAATTGCTTTACTAAAGCAACCAACCAGTGGCGTGCGCAGGAATTTTCATTGGATGAACGTTTCATTGGATTCACATTTTCCACCCTTTTCAATATAAATTTATATACGCCTCACGCACAATATTAAATAAAAAAGAGTAAAAAAATAGTTTTTTAAAATATAACCCTTTAACCGAATAAAAAGCAGAAAATAAATTTCCTTTAAATTAATTTCCGCAATTTCGATTTAAAATTAAGGGTTTTTGGCTACTTTGTTCCTAATATCATTGCAGATTTTAAAGTCGCCATAAACCCTTAATTTCGAATCGAAATTGCAGAAAATTATTTAAAGGAAATTTATTTTCTGGTTTTTAGTCGGTTATAGGGTTACATTTTAAAAAACTTGTTTTTTACTCTTTTTTATTTTCCCCTTTTTTTTTATAAAAAAAAATTTTTTTCTCCCCCATTTTCCCCACGTTTTTTACTTTTTTTCCTGACTGCGAACCTAAGTAAAAAATTTCAGCCCTGTAGCTTAAAAAATAAGAAAGTTAGAACTTTAAATTGGCTCCATCCCACTCCCCTTTGCCCCCCCAACCCCCTTTCCAAAAGGTATAAAATTTTGTCAAAAAGAACCCACCTACCAAATTTCATCATTGTAGCTTGAAGGAATTGGAAGTTATGGCATGTTTAAAAAAAAGGGCCCCCTACGCCTCTGATGGACCCCCAAATTTAATAGAATGCATTGTCACCGGAGTTCTATCAGTGTTCCAAATTTCTCTAGCTCTCTAGCTCATGTGGAAGTGTATGAAAAAGCTCGCCGCAGATATATATATATATACTAGCTGTTACATACCCGGCGTTGCACGGGTTGTATAAAATTTTAAAATAAATATTTATAGGAATTTGCGACAATTTCAATGGCGCTGTAGTTGATGGTTTATTCCCCCCGTGAAACTTGGTGCCAGTTGTAATCCCACCCGGTAGGAATCACCCAAAAAAAGTCCAAGGACGCACTTGGTGGCAGCTGTAATCCCACCCGGTATAATTCAGCCAAAAAAAGTCCAAGGACGCACTTGGTGGCAGTTGTAATCCAACCCGGCATGATCCACCCAAAAAATGTCCAAGGACGCAATTGGTGGCAGTTCTTATCCCACCCGGTATGATTCACCCAAAAAATGTCCAAGGAAGCACTTGGTGCCAGGTTGTAATCCCACCCGGCATGAGCCACCCAAAAAATGTCCAAGGACGCACTTGGTGGCAGCTGTAATCCCACCCGGTATGATTCAGCCAAAAAAAGTCAAAGGACACAATTGGTGGCAGTTGTAATCCCACCCGGTATGATTCACCCAAAAAATGTGCAAGGGCGCAGTTGGTGGCATGGACCACTTAATATTCGATATTTACTATGTTACATTTTAATAATATTTTTTTGTTGTATGAGAGGTGCCACGCCCCGTTGTCCAAATCCAACCTGTTATGTCCTATTGCAAATTCCATTACTAACACAATTTTACCTTAAAATTTCAATAAAATCAGTAAAGCCGTGATATGGGGTAGAAAATTGTATGGGCGGTGCCACGCCCCTTGTCCAATTATTCCCATATTCGACACATAGCTGGGAAAACATACTGTACAACTCCATGCTAAATTTCATTAGAATATATTCAATCGTTGCTTAATTAGCTGGTATTTAAGTTATGTGTTGTGTGGGAGGTGCCACGCCCCTTTGTCCAAGTATTCCCATATTCGCCACATAGCTGGGAAAACATACTATACAGCTCCATTCCAAATTTCATTAAAATATATCCAATAGTTGCTTAATTAGCTGTTATTTAAGTTACGTGTTGTGTGGGCGGTGCCACGCCCCTTGTCCAATTATGCTCATATTTGGCATAAAGCTTGGAAAAGTTATTATGCAACTTCGTGCTAAATTTCGTATTTATTATTCAATTTTCTATTCAAATTCAATTCAATAGTTACTAAATTACCTTGTAGACATATTTTGTGTTGTATGGGAGGTGCCACGCCCCTTTGTCCAATCGCAACCGCATATAGCCTATGTTACATGTCGATACCTATAGAATTTATCCTGAAAGTTTCAAGAGAATCGGTACAGCCGTTTAGCCGTGATTGAGGGACAAACAGACAGACAGACAGACAGACATACAGACATACAGACAGACACACACTCAGTTTTATAATATATATAAGGATAGTCCAACCAAAGCAAGCTAATATAAGGGTTATAAAAAGCAGATGGTAAAAATCCCTAAATTCAGTTGGTGTATAATTGTCGCCAGCCCACGAACGGAAGTTTGCTACGCTGTAGGTAAAATAATTTTTTGTCCGGGTTAACCCTTAAAACCTCCTCCAGGCGGACCGGACTTGCAGCGATCGAAATAATTTCATTTCTTTTTTCAATTGTGGATCATTGGACGTAAATTTGTATTTCCTAGCAAATAAGTGGGTTGGAGTAAAGTCATATAGTATTTCTGTACGTGAGAGTTTGGTTTGAAGAAACGAGTATTCGATAGGTTTCTGGTCAACAAATTTTCGACTTTCCTGTTATAATCCAAATCAAAGATTTTGTGCGAAGATGCAACCATGTAGAAGATTCACAAAAAGTGGATACGCGATTATATGACATACGGCACGATATCAATTCCAGATATTGTAAAATTTGAAAAATGCGTGTTAGGGCTTGCGTGTAAAGCTTTAAAAACCTGATAAACCCTTGAAAGGCACAAGTCGGAGCATGATCTAAAGTTAAAATTTTAGGAGTAGACATCAGCACGTTTTTGTTGTAATGATCGTGAGTCGTTCTAGTGTGCATGTTTGAATAATTGCAATCAATTGCAGACATACATACGAAGGGGTATTTGGATGAAGGCGGTATGTAACATACAAATTATTTCGAGAAAATCAATTTGAAAGTTTGTCATTTTAATTTTTTCAATACAAAATTGGTGACATGTCTTCTTTGTAGCGTCTGAATCTTCGAAACTATCATCAATACTTAAATTTGGGAGAGATTATGGAGAAGAGATGACCCTAGCAACGTCAATTCGGAAATTTGTGTTACAGATCTACTCACCTCCTCATATGCATGTAGGTGAAAAGGAAAACTTTTTAATTCATCACAGTTTTAATTGTTACATTGCTCAGAACTATTTATCATATTTAAAAAAGTTAACAGCATAATTCATGAGTAGGTAATTCTACTTGAAGTTTATTGAAATTGTGAAAAATAAATCAGGAAATATTAGTGGCGGCACGTGTGGCAAAGTTTTATAGAATCAATTTATTGCAATTTTTTTTTAATTCAAATTAAACTTTGGGTACACTTGTAAAAATACAAATTTTTGTGAAAAATGTAATTTTCATATCAGCCACATTACATGTGCATGTAAATGGAACAATGTCAAGTATGAAATATGTTTTTGACACAATTTTGCACATTCGTGCATAAAACAATTATTCTTAACGCCAACAACTTCATCGGCCTTGATGTCCTTGTCGTTTCGATGTGCTATCCTTTTGTTCTTTTTTGAAGGCCCGAAAATTTACATTTTAGCCATTCGCCGAAACTCAGTTTGGTTTGGTTTTCAAAACAAGCACACATTCACTCATGTAGTCTAGTATGTATGTGTATTTGGCCTTGACCCAGAGTGCGTGATTTTGTTTGCGCACGATTTCCGCTTTAATTTGTGGCAGACACTCTTTCGGCCCACAACAAAACAAAAAAGTAAAACTGAAAAATGTCAGATGGACATTTTTGGAGAGTTCTGATGATTTATATTGAAGGCTTAGTGAAATTACAAGTGTATCTTACTAAAAATTTCCCAAAAAAAAGGTCAGCTTATAATTTACCACTCGTGCAGATGCAAACTAGATGGGTTAGCCGAAATTTCTACTCACAATTATTTATATAGCTTCAAACTCTATTAAATAAAAGACAAATTTGAAAAGAATACAAAAATATCATATGTCAACACAACAATATAATAAAGAACAAAAGTAATAAAATAATGCCTTGGCAAACCATAATCTGTCATCATGGCCATGGCACAAATCTTGGTCCAACATACATACATATATATACTTTTTTGTTCGCATATTCACAATTGAAACCAAAGCTGTGGTAAACTTGAAAAAAATATATAAATTGGCAAACGTAATTTTCACAGGTTATAACATTTTTCGTTTATATTGTTTTTTTTTAATTTTTCCTTTTCAGCCGTAGACTGGAGCCAAAAGCACAGTGGATAGTTGCCAGTTATAGAGTAATGTTTTTATTTTATCGAAAGATGTTTGCATATAGTTGAAAATAGCATTTTGGCTTGAACTCTTTATTTACTAGACCAATTTTTACTATACGTACACACAAAAAAAAAAGTAGGTAAATCTAACCAAAAAAGACGGTTAAAAATGCAGCAACCAAAAAACGTGGTAAATGGAACCAACTCAAAATTGTTAGCGTACAATGAAAAATTGTTAGCGTACAATGAAAAAATGTTCGCGTACAATGAAAAATTGTTCGCGTACAATGAAAAATTGTTCACGTACAATGAAAAATTGTTTGCATATGAGCAATGAATGCATTCATTAGTAGTGTTTTGGTTGCAATCTTGTCGAAACTTGACGTTTTTTTATTTATTTGTTTGCAACCAAAACACGACTATTGATGTCGCATGTATTGTCTAAAAAAATATAAAATTTTAAAAATAAAAATCTGTAAAAAAGAAAAATAGAAAAAAAGAAAAATAGAAAGAAAATTTAATATTACAAAATTGAAATCTAAAATGCTAAAAATGAAAAAAGAGATAAACGAAAATCTGTAAAAACAAAAGAATAAATAAATGTAAAAATATATAATAAAAACCATTCTCAATATAATATTACATTTACTTACCCTTTTATGCACTTCACCCTTTGACCATACTGATCGCACTGATCGTATACTCGAATGACAAAACAAAAATCGTTGCTGTTGTAGTATGACAGACACGAAAGCACGCCGCTGAGCATGTATGAGCATGTGCTCATACATCGCAAGCAACCAAACTCAGCTGAGTTGCGAACCGCAATTGGGTCTTTACAATTTTTTTGGTTGGCGAACAAACAAAAATTTTTAAGGAACAACTTGATCTGTTTGCTTTACAAATTTTTTGGTTAAAATTTGAGATTTACAATTTTTTTCGATTAGCTAACCTGTTTTTGTAGTTAAAAATCATTTAACAATTTTTCGACGATTAGATTAACCACAAAAATTGTAGTTGTTGTTTGTGTTTTCCATATAAAATAAAAAATTGTTTTTTTACAACGTATTTCGGTTAGATTAACCCATCTTTTTTTTTTCTGTGTACATATATACTATCTGAAAGACTTTCCCAATATTAGTTTATATGTATTATATGAACAAATTAGCATGTCCTTCCTACCCATTGCTTTGTGACTGACTCATAAACGCACAGGATTACCTCCCCGCACAATGCTACACCCACAAAGCCTAAAATTGACCTTGATGAACTGATTTAGCTGGAAATTAGAATTGGAAGGTTCAATTGAGAGTCTTCCCACTACTGCTAGTATATGTCCGAGCAACGCCGGGTTATTGAGCTAAAGATTCCAGCTTTAGTTTAAATTTCATTTAATATTTCATAATCCTTTTTTTTTTGGTGCACTGCTTTCAACTCTTTTCTTATGCTTCTCATTTCTATTGGACGGGACGTTAACCTTTTAATTTTCACAATTGCTCTTCGCTCTAACGAAATTCCATTTCAACGTCAGAATAAACCGACAGACACATAACGTTTGCAACTGACCAGCTCGTACCATGTACGTACATGGGTTGCACTCAAAGAAAACTATTTATAATTTCATGAAAATGTTTTCTGTACGGTTTCCGTTACCACATTTTTACCAAATTTAGTTGAAGTTTTCCCAGTGCATTTTCAGTTGCTATGGCTGTAGGCATCGTCTGGACATTTTCTTTAATATTTTATCACACGAACATACAAACGATTTTTCCACTAGATTTGCTTTATGTTATGCAGAGTAAATGTGGAAGGAAGTCGATTTTTTTAGTGGTCTAGGTGTGTGTGTGTGGAATTGAATAATGTAGTGTATTAATTAATTATAATTTAAATCAGTGAAAAGGCTTGAGAATAACAAACGACACTACTCGCCTTATTAAGAAATGTTGATGCGAAATTAAAAATTGTTTCTTAATGTACATGTCTGCATTGCAGTGGCAACGCGTGAGAAATTTTCTTATGCACAAAAGGACACTGCGAATACCACGAGCAAATAATGTGCTCGCGGCCGTTGTACCAACTTAACTTTTTGCACTGCACATTTTTTTCGGATTTCCATTTTCGCACGTACAGGCATGCGGCGCGCAGGGAACCTTTTTTCTTTTACGTGTACTACTGAAGTTCAAGCCTACTCCCGAAAGTTTTGCCGTAGTTAACATTGTCGAAGGACAAGAAACGTTTTGAAATAATCCCAAAAAAATTCCCCAACAAATGCACAACACCAATAATTCCTATTAATTCTTTGATGGCGATGCCGATTTTCTTTCAAACCCGACTTTTCTGAGCGACGAATTGTTCAAGTAAAGCGGTTAAGATTTATATTAATTTCAGGGGAAACTAAGAACAACAAAAGTTCAATGAAAGCATGTGGGAACTAATCCGAGAGGATTCCTAGAATGTTTACACAGTTCATATTTTTTCCCCTCGTAAATGAGTAAGTATTTTTTCGAAATAATTTTTGTCTGCTTCGTGCACAAAATTAATGCGAGGACTTCCATTCATAAGGAACGGTTAAAGCCATCAACTGCCACTGTCAACTTAGAAAAAAATAGTCAAAGCAAACTCTACGACTTGAAAAGCGTTTCGAAAGCATAAAACACAAGGCAAGCAGCAACAATTAGCGAGCAAATAGTCGTTTATTTGCTTAGAATGCTTTTGTTTGTAGTGACCTGACCCCTTTCACAGGAGGGGGCAGTGAATAACCAAATACAGCAGCAATTGCTCGTGCATGTCTGTATGTCGTGCATTTGAATGTAATGTCAGCATTTTTACCATGGGGGTGGAATGATATGATGATATGGCGGGTGTGACGACATTTTAATTGATAGTTTCTAATTAATAAGTCATGTCGAATTCAAGAGCTGAAGATACTTGCAATAATAAGTAGAATTTTTCCGAATGGTATTGCCTTAGTAGTAAAATGCAAATAGTTTTTTCAACATTATTTTTTTATTCTTAATGTAAGTTTGTTAATTTTACGTAGTTTTGCATGAAAGTGTAAGGTGCTCTGTGTGGCTGTTTGATATTTTACTACTTTATGTGACTACTCTCATCGCTGCACACTGACCCATTCTTATTTTCATTGAAATTTTTATAGTTTCGCTTATGTTCTTCAATAATATATGATAGCTTTAAATTGAGAAAAGATCTTGCAATGTTTTTGCTCTAGCAACCACCGTTCGTGAGGTGGGCCATTTTGAAAAACCCTCTAAATATCATATTTTGGGCT
Source organism: Heteromyza rotundicornis (assembly GCA_951394025.1). Lineage (NCBI taxonomy): Eukaryota > Metazoa > Arthropoda > Insecta > Diptera > Heleomyzidae > Heteromyza > Heteromyza rotundicornis. Next base: position 52,438,191 of record OX596012.1, read on the forward strand.
AAAAAACTTTATGAAATAATAGGCATTGAAAATATACAGTTTTTTCAGCAATTTTGACATTTTTTTGGTTTTGGTCAAGCTCACGCACTGTAATTGGTAGAGCCCAAATATTACGAGAACCAACTAAAATAATCTAAAGTTTATTTTCAGGGGGTGAGCCCCAAAACAGGCCTATCCACTTAAATATTAAATATTAAATATTTGTTTTTTTGAAAATAATTTTTATATGGATTTGGCAATGCTCTGAAACCTGAAACCGCTTTGCTTATCAGTAAGTGGTTAAGTAATAGATGAAGATTGGTTACGTATTTTTTTCCAAAATTGGCTAGCACTTGTTTTGGAAATGGACTCCTTAATTTGAGCTTGAAGGTTATAAAAACATTTCTAATACCCGTACAATTTAAGATAATTTTGGAAGTCCTTAGTGGCAAATATTTTTTATGTACTCGTTAACTGCATCAATTTTTTTAAATCTAACACTATTTAGCACATTACTACAATTCCATTACTTAGGTCCTGGGCTAATTTTTAGATTTCGGACAAGCTGGCAATGAAGCATATTTTTTTTTTGTACAAAATAAAGCACGTGATAATGAAACCAAAGAGAGAGAAAGAACCTTGCAGTAGGATTTTTCGAAAAGCAAACTGACATGCGCTAGGATTTACCTTCATTTCGAAGAATTTGAAGAAATATTTAAAAGCTCGGATAAAAGCTCTATTCTGCAAAGAGAGGCCAAAATATCGGAATTCAAACATTTCGAAGATTTGTCGAAGTAGCAACTAACATAGGCAAAGGGAACTGCAATGAATTTTATAATGAAGTTAGTGTACTGTCGAACATCAATTTCCAATGGCCAATGGCGATAAACTAATTCTAATGCAATTGTATAAAGCAGTAAATGTTGATATGTTAAATTGGGAAAATTGAAGTACACAACAAATCATTCAGTTTGCTGGTAGCAGCGAGAGATCCGAAATTTCTTCATAATGACAAATTGCATTTTACAACCATACATCTCTACATATATGTATTCTTTGTTACAATTTTTGATAAGTGCGCATCTGCATATTGTGAAATGTGTTGCAGTGCAGTCAATGTTTGGCAAACCAGGTAAAATTCTGTATGGACGTAAAAAATAATAAGAATACTTTTCAAAACCATTTTTATTTTTTGGTGAATATTTTATTTGATTTAAGCACCTATAAAAAAAGTTTGTTATTGGTTCAAAGGGGTCAAAATCCGAAAAAGAATATTATTTTTGTTTCAAAGTATTTTTCTGGTTCCGAAACGTACATTATTTCATAATTTTTTTGTGTGTAATCACATTTGAACGATTTAAAATGTCAACATTTAACATATATTTACATAATTTACAGTACCTATGTACCTATAACTTTGTATGGTTACTTTATTCTATTGAATTGTCTTTCGGGAGTGTGATTTTGTGTGTCCTTAAGTCATGGTTGAACGTGAACAAAAGTCTCTCTCTAAAAAAAAGTCGCGTACATTTTTAGTAACGCCATTACACCCAAATACTAAATACTGTAAATTTAACGCCCAAAATTATATCGCGTCTATCCAATGCCTTCCGCAATTCGAAGCTATGGGTTTCTAAACAGGAATATCGCGTGTTGAGTCTGAAAATAGAATAGTCAAAATATAACTGATTGAAAGGTTGAGAATATTGACGAAGGACTATTTGCATTCCACCATAATAGTTTCAAACTGTGAATGTTTATTTTAAGAACATACAACACAAATTCTATCAATTCACAAAAGAGGAGATTAAGGCTTGGAACTTGACTGATTCGTTGCTTTGTTCAACAGCGAAAATGTTCATCACATTTGGTATTGCCATCAAGGAAAAAGTTGTGCCTCTCAAAAAAAACACAATTATGATTTTGTGAATGAATAAGTTGCTGCTCGGGTAATTTTCACTGTGAATCACTCTATATTCGCATATATCTTTAACTAATTACAAAACATTTGTCTTATATTGATTAACATTGCCTTGAATATAATTTTTAGACAAATTGGCAAGAATTCGGCTCGTTAAATTAGGCACGCTAAGAAAGTTTCGTTTCGATGCGATGCGATTCCATTCCCGCAAAACCGGCGCAGAAATGGAAAATTAACATAATTCAATAACAGCATGAAATAATGAAAGAAAACCATTCATTATCCTTTGATTTGCAAAAGGCAGTATAGCTGTCGCTGAGGAAAAGAAGTCGGCGTATTCATATTAATGAAAATATTCTAATTCTAAGTAGAAAAAGCTATTGTATGAGGCAATTTAATATTCAATAAATGATAGCAGAAAAGCAAAAAATTTAACTGTAGGATGTATAGTCGGGTTGAAGCCCAAGTGCAACTGGATTAGTTTGACAAGTAATCTTTTCGGCATACAAACAATGCCGAATCCCTGCAAACAATTCGACTCTTTCTCGACTCTTTCTCGTTTCGCTCAAAGAAGCGACTCTAACAGTAGTCTTATATGACCAAAAATTTCACACTAAATAAAAATCAGTTGCCTCCTATAATGGTCGTAATTTTACACACGAAAGAATGTTACAACCTGTGTGTAAATGGAAATAATAACAAAGAATATATTCAAACAACATTTATTTATTTTTCTTTTATTATTTAAAGAACAGTACTTACAGTAAAAAACTTAAAAAAGAAGTTTAAACAAAACCCAAAAAAATAGGAATTCAGTAGCTTATTATGGTGCCTTAGATTTTACAATATATTCTGAAAGCCTTACATATGCTGATTCCAAATATGCGAATATATAGAATATTTTGAATATATTTTACAACAATGTATATTATTTATACTTTTATTTAATTTAAATTTGTTTACACACACTTTTTCTGCTATTTTACTGATTTTTTTATGGAGTGTCCTCCACTTTCGATAGTTTCGACGTGATTGACTTTGAACGAATGGTACACTGCGTGGCGTCTTTTTGGTAATTTGTAAATATACACTGTTCAAAGTTCAACATATACAGTTAGCTTTCACATTTTGTGTTTTAATTCACATAATAATTATTTGAAAACACAAAATCTGTATATATGTCCATATAAATGTAGGTAATATTACACATGCTTTGCTTAATTTTTTTTTTACATCTGTCATGTGTATTTCATGCGAAATTAGGTAAATTTAAAATAAAATTTAAACACTCTATCATGGTCATTTTACATGCATTATTTAGAGTGTGCTTAAAAAGCCTTTAACATTTGCTTAAAACTTTTTAATATTTCTTTTCTATACTTATATTTTTATAATGCACTGAAAATTATTCCTCTTCAACTTTTACAGAATACAAGCCGACTCACAGATTAAAAAATATGTATGCATGTAAGAATTATTGTGTGCAAACGTTTAATGCTTTCAAACCAAAGCCAAAGAGGTTGCCCCAAACTGAAATCGAGGAATCATTTGATGGACAAGTAGTTCATTTTGTACAACAGTCATCTATATTTCTGCATAACTAGGTAAGTCCGTAACTTTATTTTTCGAGAAAAGGTTTTAAAATTATCAAGAGTGATTTGGTATTTTTTATGAGGTTATCGGGTTATGCGCGCTCTACTTAAAAACCCGCAATTTTTCTCAAGTTTTCATTGAATTTTTCGAGTTTTGGGCCTGTTTTAAGTATTTGCTAATTTTAACTATTCGGCATACTTGACACTTGACCGATAGCAATTGGTAACTTGCGATGCTAAATCGTTTTCGAAATAATATGGACTTACACTTTTTTAGTTTATGTACTTGTGTGTTGGGACATAGTTTAAATACTGATTTGAGACTATAGATTTTGGTCCTAAAAACGAACTTTGATGTCCAATGGCGGCAATTTCGCATATGCGGATCAGGCTGAAGATTGTCCGCTGATGTTTTTCTATGAATGTTTTGCATTAATTGATTCTCACTGATTCGTTCGAAACAATGCTACCAATATTAGTTTTAATACTCATAACAGCGGTAAACTCAGGTAAATGGAATGCGTTTAACACACACAGACGTACCGACCTGGACTTCTATGCATTTTGTAAAGTTTTTAAAATCAAATCGAGCCTTTAATTTGCAAACGTTGAAGCTCAAACTCATTTTCAATTTGAATAAAATAGTTAATTTCTCACCACATCATTTAACTAATGCCTTCCACTCTTCCGCCCTCTTTGCCCTCGGAAGCGATAATTCGGTCTGTCATCACGTTCATTTGACATACAAAGTGACTTAATTATTACTTGCCGACAAGAAGAGGGAGGGAAAGAGTAAAATGAAACTAGACCAGCTCCGAAAGGATTTCAACAAATACCACCCCCGAGAAACGACCAGTTACTCGAATAGGGGCAACTCTGCTGGGGCGTAGTACAGGGGGTGCGGTCGGTCCCAACAATTATGCAAGGATTGCAAGGCTCTCTTACCATTTGAAATGGAATGCGAAATGCGAAAGGACGCATTAGATGAAGGGGTGGCGTTGTGCGAAGGGCGTTAATCTTATTGCAAGCAGTTAAACAGCCTTTCTGTATTCGCTCGTCGAGTCATCGTCCGTTCGCAGTGGATTCAATAAAGTCTCTCGTCGGCTGAGAATTAAAATCTTTGAAGAAATTTAATTAAAATGGTGCCGAGTTTGGAATATAATATCCCGAAGGCAAAATTCGACTTGGAGTGGCCAGTAGAGTTTTGCATTAATTTGAATGTTTGTTAAATATCCAGTTTAGTTTGTCTGAAATTGTGTGCAATGTTCAATGGTATGCGGATAATTTCAGCTGCAATTTATTTGGACTTGATCTTATGTATTTTATTATTATTGCGGATTTGATGTTCCGAAATTGGTTTATATTGATTTTCATTTCTTCAATTCTGTAGATTTCTTCTCATATATGTTAAGTTAGATGCACCAAGAGATTCATGTTATTTATGCCGTTATATGCTGTTAGACAGATCTGGCCAAATATATTATGCAATAACATGCAAAGTCTTGGAATTAAGTTCATTGCATTAAACATTCCTGCGGTGTTTCCAGAACTGATTTAAGCCATTTCTATTAAATAACAAGCGAAATGAATAAACACTTTATGATTGAACTCAAAGTCCAAAGATTTTCAATTGTAACTGAGATCCGCGGCAACAGAAACTGGTTGAGTTACGCTCCGTCAAGTCATGGCTGCCTGGTCGAATGTTGCGTTCGGTCCCGTTGTATCGTGCTGTCTAACGTGATGGTCGAGTGATTCACGTTTTGTATTCGCTAATGAAAATCAATAATTCAGCCACAGCGCGAGCACAAATACAGCGATTTCCTTCCGAAATTGGCGTGGATGTGTGTGTATGGACGCTTTCAACGAAGGCTGATGCGGCGAAGAGCGGACGAACGAACAAGTAAGCGGACGGACGTTGTTAGCGCGTTTGGCGCATTTATCTTTTTCTATCTTCTTGTTATTACTCAAAAGCAGATACGAATCTGTGAGATACTTTCGGTTCAAACAGCGAACGAACTATATATATACAAGCATGCCAAATGAAGCGTAAGCGAATGGGTTGGTATAGAGACATTCAAACAAACTCTCTCACATACACGCATAGTCACTACAATGAACAGGCAGTAGCAGTATAAAGAGTTGGCTTGAATTGTATCGGCACAAGGCAATATAAAGAGCTTATAGTCAATGAGGACATAACCCCACACAATGTTAAAGGAAAACATTCATTTTTTGTGATTCTCTAATTTCTGAAAATTACCTAAAATTCGTGGGGTTGAAGAACCTACACAATAAATGCCTGTAACACCAAATATATCTAATTTTGGTGCCTACAAATTCACTTCAATCTGCCTGCCTTTAAACTTACTCTTTCATCCTCAATAAACGGTGGGATCTTAATTTGATTAATGTGAAACAAAATCGCATTCGTTGAACTGGAATATGGTTCAACCTAACAACAGAGTGGGTTTTTATTTTCGTTTCTACCGTTTATAGACTATTTATAGTCTCGCTCCAGTGGCGTGAGGTAGCTAAGGTGTAATGTTGGCAGTACAACAATAAATTGGGAAGTTTCACCAACTTTGGAGTACATTTAAAAGTTCTTCCGAGGTTGTGCGCTCAAATGAAAGTACCAACAAGTGCACCAAATACAAAAAATATCAAACGAGTTTAGAAAATTAACTAAAAATATCGTGTAGCGCCCTTTCTACTCACCCTTGCCGTGGCAATGTTACGTTGATTGTGATGCGATGTCCGTTTGGATGGTTGTCAATACTTTGAAGTAGGTACCATGAGCAGCTTTTGGATCTCTAATTGGTCTTTGATTAAATTTTCTAAAATTCTACTTTAATGTTAATTATAAACTCATGCTGCTGACGAAAAACTTAGTACTGTATAGCAAAAAGGAGGAAAAAACTAAATCTGAACAAATTCCCAACAATATGTGCACTTAAAACATTTTTTATATTCTCTCAAGTTTTGTACGGAAGGCAAAATATAATTTTCAGCTTCGTCAGAGGAAAAATAAAAAAATAAGTTCTTATGGGATAGAGTGTTGCTATGTGGTAAAAGTTGCATGCATGTTAAAACATATGCTGATAGCGACACACACTCTTACAAAAATACACAAACTTGTGGTTTATTCTACTCCGCCATCTTTATATGGCAACACACAACAGTATAACTAGTACCTACATCAAAAAATAGAATATATCTCTAACCTATTATCAACAATACAATTATTACAATAGCTTCGGTTTGGTTTTATACTACTACTTGAAACTTTTTTTTATAAGAATATGTGTTCCGAATATTGGTCGAATTTGGTCGATTTTATACAAACATTTCTGTAAGCAAGCAAAATATTTGGCATTTTAGAATGATGTGTGAATGCAATTAACACTTGATTTTGAATTAGAGTTGCAGTTTATTCTTAGTTTAACAACAATCGAAACCTAGTTGAACTAAGTAATGTTCTTCGTTTTCACTAAGTTCAAGTAAAGAAATTGCTTGGGTATTCAGAGTGGTTTCCATATACAAACTAAGATATTACATCCACGTTGTCATTTTTAAATTGAACTCTTTCAAATTAGGTTAAATGTAGCATTTTGTGGAGCTTTTTTCGTAACTTAGGTTTCTTACTTTTCATAATTCTACTCTAAATGCTTTTTGCTATTAAAATATGTATCCTTTTTTCTTGTTCTTATTTAAGGCTTTTACCACCCAGTTTCGCGAATTTCCGCGCATAATTGTACCGCAATGCAGATAATATTCCTAGTGATTTGCCCACTTCCCTTTACACTCTGCGAGTGTGTGTGTATTGGCATAAAATGTTGAGCGCTATGGTGCTCCTATGGAGGAAATATGCCTGCTGAGCGCATTATCAAATGCCACTTGATTTATGCCACCACATATGAGGGTGTCCGTCAGTCATTCAGTGAATCCGCCAATGTTATCGATGCAGTGACGTAGGACTGATTTTTTTAATACAATATTTGAATTCCGCCTTGACTTTCTGGATAAGACAAATTACATAGTGTGGGTACAGTCCAGTAAACAAATTAAAAATGAGTTGTAGAATGAGAAAAACCCCAAGACCAAGGGCATATTATTTTTGTCACACCGTTTGCAAATTGCAATGCCCAAAAGGAGGCGTGGTGGGTATATAAAAGTATATACATATATTCTTGATCAGCATCACCTCCTGAGCCGATCTAGAGCGATGTCCTTCTGACTGTCATTTCGCACAATAACAATAACTGCACAATAACTATTGAGCTATCGCCTCCAAATTGTAACATTCCTCTTCGTTTGGACGTTGTTTTTTATTCGGTGTTGTTGGAACGAACAAATCGGAATTGGAACCAATGACGTTGTAATGGAAATTACAGAAAAGTTATCGATAAAATATCGAAAAATGTACGTAAAATAACCCAAAAATGGTCTACACCCTCCCGTACCTACGCCACTGTATCGATGTGTATTGACTCAATGCTATTGAGTTATGAATTTAGAAGAGGATTTGTAAGTGAAAGGCTTGCATGCCTTTCATCATTCATACATTCGTTGTTTTTATTATGAGTGCTGAAATTTAAACAGATCTAAAGGTAATACTTGGTGGTAATTTTTGATTTGGAAGTGCTGTAAAAAATGTTCGGTTTATATATTAGATAATTATTAAACATTTCACACACATTTTTTTTTATTGTGAAAGAGGTGGTGTGCTTTCGTTAACCTCGTGTTGACTTAAATTGCGCCCCTTAGAAACCGTATTTAGCTCATCTTCTTTTAGTGTTTTTATTTACCAAGCGACAGTCAACCCCACTGTGATGAATATTCATTCATGGTTTCAGTTTAGCTCCTTAACAGCACAACTGTAATTTTAAAATTGTGGTACGCTGGGTATCAAAAGGAGATACTGCTGCTGCTGTTTTTGTTGACTTCTCGCTGCTACTTCTGTTGGCTTACACAGTTGAAAGTGCAAAAAAGCAGAAAAGCATACAGAAAAAACCAAGAATTTTGCTTTTCATATTTCATGGATATGAATTAAAATGTGAAGGTAAACATACATTTTATATAAAATGCATTAAAGTATTAAAAACATTATTTTTACCGTCCTTTTAGTCTAGTAGAAGCAAGCTAGGTCTACCACACCGGAGGCGTGCTCAAAAATAAACTTTTTAAAAAAATTCTACGAATGCAGGGGAATTTTTTATCACAAAACATACTTTTGCAAAGTGGGTTGTTTTCTTTCCCCAAAGAAATATGTACGAAAAGTAGGTCCTTTTTCTACCGGGATTTTCTCGAGGTGTACTTAACAGATGTCCTTGGTGCTCATTCGAAAGGAATTGAATACCAATAACGACAAATTGTGTCAGTGAGACCACATATAAAGAAAGGAGTGTACGTAAACTTTTGTTTGGGTCAACTGTATATTTTTCCTTCGAATTTTGCTGTCGAATAGGAAGCAAAATGGAGTATGCAATAGCAAAATGGCTACGAGGATTCTTCTTGTAACTTGAGGTTTCGGGATTTCGAACGGCATATTGCCATTTTGAATTTTCTCACCTCTCCAAATCGCCAAATGACAGCAAAACCAGGGGCGGAATCGTTGCATTTGTAGTAAACCATTCCGAATTTTCAGTTTTAATTTTGGTGGGTCACCAGAGCATAACACAAAAACATTCAGAACTCTAGGTTCGGCGGCTTGGGCTGTACGGCGATGAGTCAGTCTATTACAAAACGCAGATCAATCAATCGGTGCAAGCTGTTATGTGTACATATATATATTCTTTGAACGCAATAAAGGTAAAAATGTCTCGAAACCTTTTAATTTGTTTTAAGCACCTTTTTTTTAATTTTTAAATTCTTCATTTTTCATTAAATTTTTTGATTCGGTCTTGCGAAATCGAAACGTTGACTTCCTTGAGCTGAGTCTACATTGACAACACCTTGTTGCTGCTATTCGCCACAGCTACCTATGCAACTTTTTTTGCGTGTTGTAGTTGTTTTTGTTTTGTTTCTGGGGTTGACAACGTGTGTGTCAAGCGTAATAAAAATAGAGTGGCTTTTCATTGCTTATAAGCAATAGTGAGAAATACAGGCAGTTTTGAGAAATGGTTGACATTAGAAGGCATAAGCATAAGGTGGTTTTTGAATTATTTGTGTATTTATTTTCACAGAACAACATTTAATTTCGATATTATAGAAAAAAATTATAAAAATTGAAAATGTAATTGATTTAAATTACGGATAGAAAGATTACGGATTTAAAATAAAAAAAAAACTCTTTATTAAAAAAAAAAAAAACGCACACAAAAATATTATGTGTGCATAGCCTCGCGAGGATATGGGCTGCCTGGCACTGGTTTGGTGTATATTTAAGAAGCGTTTTCCTTTTTAAAAAACCCGTACGTGTCATATTATAACGAACCATGGTGGAAATTTCGCACACAGTAATTATATTAACAAACGAACTAGTGTTAATGAGGTGATAAGAGGAGAAAACAAATTTTTGAAGTCAAACTTAGTTTTTAAAATAGAAAAACAAAAGTGGCTTGAATGTAAATTACCTTTGCAATAAGCCCAAAAGTGAATTTCTATCTTACATGAGTGAGAAATTATTCACAAAAACCTGAAAACAAAAGTTTTTATCATTATAAAAGTAGCCTCATGTTTGAAATGAAGTGGGTGAGGAATTCGCCATAAGTGCACAGAAAATGTTCTTCATATTTTTGGGTCCCCAATCGATTCCTATCTTTTGGATCATCTCGACTCTTACACCCTGTGTAACGGGTCAAAGTTGCATAGATCTGGTTTTTGTGTAATATCTTCTAAACGGTTGCATGCATGTTGATAAGACTTATGACCACAATTTTTTTTGTGGGACCATTGGTTTGAAAGTTATGGCTCAAAAAACATGAAATTTTTATAGACTTTTTTCACTTTTCTGCAAATTTTCCAAATTTTTTTTTTTGGCTATCAAAGTCAAATTTCATGTTTTATGAGCTATAACTTTCAAACCATTGATACCACAAGAAAAAGTTAGGATGCACCGTTTACGAGATTCTCCTTATAGCAGTTGAACCACAACCTCTAGAGTCCCGCCATTTTGGAATTAAGCTTAGGACAAGCCCCTGGACGCGAATTTTTGAGGGAAAAAAAATGCTAGAATGACTGGACTATCGCAGTATTTTGGATTAAGAAAAATCTGCATCGAGCTTCTGAAAATCTTTTTTTAACCAGAATTAAACAACTTTTTTGAATAAAAGCTAATTTTATAAAAATAGTTTTTAAATAAAAAAAAAAATTCTAAGTATTAACAAGTATTGTAAACAATTTCACAAAGTGGAGCAGGAAATATTTGCCACCAACAGCAATAGTAACGTATTCTGACCGTATACGTTTTTCTGACGATAAAACCAACAATTTAAAAAACTATTTCAGCCGCAACATTGCCTCTGGGTATCAAGTATACGGCATGCAACTGAAAATACAACAAAAATTACAATGAACGGAAACAGCAATAACAGAAGAACTGAAAAAGGTAAACAATATGTGCCATATGCAAAACACAAACTGCGCATTTAAAAATATACAATTTCGGACACCAAAAAATGAAACCGAAAACGAAACAACAACAATCCAAACTTCAATGTAAATTCCAACTGCAAAGGCAAAAATGTTTTGCTTATATGACCAGCACAAACTTTCGGCCGTTATGACTGAGAAGGGCATGAAAATGCTAGTAACACAAAAAAAACACCAGGCATCGAAAGGACAACAATAACAGAAGCAGATGTCATTTAAAAGAATTGGAAAAAAAACCAAACCTTTTTTAACCCAAAAGGTTTAAGTAAAAATTCCATAATGCAAAAGCCATTTAAAAAAATCAGAAATGTATAGGTTAGGGCTTTCGATTTCGGTCCATTTTTAGTTGTGGAACAAAAACGTAACCGTCTCAAATCAGTAATATTTCAGTCGCAAAACATTACAATTTCAGTCGTGAAACAACATTTCTGTCTCAATTCATCGATGTGCCGTTTCGATTCATCAATGATCAGTTTCAAAAAAATCGTTTTGATTTTTTTCTCAGTGTACAAGTCAAACTTGTAAAAAGCCTAAATTTATACCCTATAGTGTAAAGGGAATGCGATATAAATTTCCAATTTAATTTACGATAAACCACAAATTCGTAAACAAAAGATTTTCGTATACTCTCAACTAATCGCAATGGCAAACGTCAATTCTTCAAAAAGGAAAGAGTTTCAGAGGTTTCATCGTAATGGAAATCACATGTCATAAAATATATTCGATTAAATTTGACACTCTGTTCGAGCATTGCAAAGGAAATAGAAAAACAAGAAAGCAGCAACATAAAAGCTGGCATCGACATTTGCTCGTGCTTAGCTTCACCACATTTCTAAAGGGAAAAAGGAAATCCAAATTCATGCTATGAATGATGAAGTGAGACTAGGAGAAGGAAAGGTTTGGATTTGATAAATGTCTGCACGTCTGGCATTTTTTCTAGTAATGGAGACTAAAGTAAGATTGTTCTTTAATTGCAATGTGAATAAATTCGCCTAAAAATTGTGATTAATTCCCTTTTATCAGTCTGTGAATGGTCATTCGAGCATGTTGTTGCATAATCGCCTGTTTAGCTCAAGTGTGGCGGGTGCATACACAAAGGAAAGAAAGATATATGTTTTCAATATTAGTATAAAGGTTTTATTTTCTATATAATACGAAAATACATATGTAAAGGATTGTACCGAAGGTACAATTAATTAAGGGGAAAAACTTAAGGGGATATAGAGAACTACAAAGGTGACTTACTATATATACAAAGGGTTGGATCTTACGTTAAAGCATCCAAATATGCGTTGATGTAGATCAGCAAACGGGGGTAGATGTGGATGACGATGAATTCGGGATGATTCGTTGGTAGTCTTCCTTCTGGTCACGTTGAATTTGCTGCTGTTGCTCTTCGTGTTGTCGTAAATCGAGTAAAGATGTGGCGCCTTTTCTGAGGGGCCGAGGGTTGATTGTTGAAGGCTTTCGCTAGCGCCAACCGTTTCATGGCGGCGTAAAGCTGAACCTGTCAAAGAGGATTAAGGTGCTGCCAGAGCAGGGTTGTATTTAAGCTTTCGGCTTTAACAATCGCCAATGTACCGTATCTCATATTTGGCTCAGCAGATGCAATGCAACTAGCTAATAAACCCGCCTTCGCCACAGATAACATAGATTAGTCAAAGTGGTGGGAGCCACGCCCATTTTTCCAAGTTTCTCTCATCATTAGCCCTGCCTGATGAAGCTTCGTACAAAATTTCAACCTTGTATCTCAACGGGAATTGTGAAAAAAACACTGGATGGACATTCACAACCCTCCACAAACACAGGGATTAAGGGACAATCGTTCACATGATTTGAAAAGTCCTATTACACAACAATTATTCGGTTTCGGCCCCCTCATCCATATATGAATGTTATCATCAATTTGAACACATCACCTCACTCGGTGATTGATAATGATAAAGTGTAATTTGCAAGTCAATGAAATTCTCGAAAGCTTTTAGTAAACAACACATTAAAATAGAATCAAACAGAAAACTTATTGTTAAATAACGAATTAGAGCAAGGAATATTGCAATTCAGAACAAGCTCGTGCGACTATTGCCCAGCAGAGGAACAACCAGAAACACATTAACGACAATGAACAAGCTGCGAATATAGTCCAATTAATGAGAAACTTAATGTCACCAGAGTATTTCGTTGCCAAAATTTCGAGGGCAAAACCTAAATGCATTCATCGTCGCTGCTTCCGTTCGTATTCCTCACGCATTTACCATCTCATACACACCGGCGGAGCACTATTATTACCAATGTACATTGGAACTCGAGCAAACTTACAAACTTACACATGCATACGCGACATATGTATGAGTAGAATCGATGTGTCATTAGAGACTTCAGCGATGCTGAAAGTCGCAGTCAGTGTTACCATATTTTTATACCCCCACACTCACTGTGGCAGGGTATACTCACTTTGACACAACGTTTGTAACGCCCAGAAGGAGGCGTGTCCGGTATGGAAAAGTATATATATTCTTGATGAGCATCACCGCCGGAGTCGATTTAGCGATGTCCGTCTGTCCGTCCGTCCGTCCGTCCGTCCGTCCGCACGATAGCGGTCGCAGTTTTAGAGATATCGACTTGAAACTTTGGGTACATGTTTTCAAGTTCGAGAATCAGCCAAATCTTACAAAAACTGGGCGTAGCTCCCATACACCGAAAAAAAAGGGTAACATTTTTCAAGTCTTTTTTATTGCTGCATTCGATTGTAAATGTTTAGAAACGTATTTTTGACATGGTCCGAGGTTCCAAAACCACATATATAAGAGTCAAAATGGGGTCTTGAGACCAAGTTTTTTTTTTTTTGGTCGATTTGATTGGAAATTTTTAGAAACGGATTTTGGACATTGTCCGGGCTCCAAAACTATTTATAGGTGGCTCAAAATGGGGTCTTGAGACCACCTAATTTAATGTTCAATGTACTTCTTCCTACTGCGTGGGGGTATTTCAGCTTCGGTATAGCCGAAGATAGTCCACTCTCTAGTTTTCAATAAAATCTGTTACAACCAAAAAAAAAACTAGAGGCAATGCCGAAGCTGAAATACCCCCACACAGCAGAAGTTTAGAAATACCTCAACATAAAAAATTTGGTCTCAAGACCCCATTTTGAGCCATTTATATGTGGTTTTGGAAGCTTGGACCATGTCGAAAATCCATTTCTAAACATTTCCAATCAAAAACAGCTATAAAAAAGACTTGGAAAAGGTTGAGCTTTTTTTTCGTTTATGGGAGCCACGCCTAGTTTTTGTCCGATTTGGCTGATTCTCGAACTTGCTCTTACTTTTGAAGTGAAAAACATGTTCCCAAAGAAATTTTCGCTTGGTAAATCTAACCAAAAAAAATTGTTAATTTACCAACCCATACAAAAGTTCGGAGAACACGAAATCGGAAACAATTTCCATCGGTTAATCTAAACGATAAAAAATTGTGCAAAAACTCCCAAGAGGTCCGGGTTTGAATCCCGGGATAAGTGAGTAAGTTGAAGTTTTTAAGTAAATAAAAGGTTATCACAAATTGTTATAAACAAAAAGAAACAGTAAGAAAATAAAAATATGTAAAATAAAATATACAAAATTTTTTGTGTTTGTAATAAATGCAAAAAATAACAATTTTTGTGGGTTGTTTAACAATTTTGTTTGGTAAACTAACAATTTTTTTACGTTTATATTTACTTCCTTTGTTGGTTGGATCGTTTTTAACCAACCTATGCGGTTAGATTTACCAACTTTTATTTTTCTGTGCACGGGCTCATTTCTTTCGAATACAGCCTCGTTTTTAACAAACATAGTTAGTTTGTTTACGAAAAAATATTGGCAAACAAACTTTGTTTGGGATAATCATATTTTTGTTGTAAAAAAACCCTAAAAGCAAACACCCTTGTCAGCACATAAATTAGAGATGCAACCATAAGGTTAAACCGAATTTTTAGTTTTCAAACGGCCATTCTTGTACGATTCCTGTTCTGTTTCAGAGAAAACAGCGCTAGCCACATTTTTTTATTGTTCAGTTTCACATTGGAAGAAAGGGATTGACTATTCAAATTTGTGCTACAAGACCTTACGTCGCTCCAAGATATACTTTTTGTCGATATAAGAATACATTTTTAGAATAATAAGAGCATACTTGAATTTATTTTGTATAAATCTGTGAAATCTGTAAAAATCTGTCGTTTCTGTAAAATAAAATAAATCTGTTAATATGGTAACACTGACGAGAGTCAAGGATATTCGATGTTCGTTTGTGGTTGTCTGTTCGGTGTTGTTGTTGCAAATGCTGAATCACAAGTGGTATGGATGAGCATTAAATTCAAGTGCGGATTGTTGGTGGTTTCCACAGGATGAATGCTCAGATTGGGAGTGAGTGGAGGGATAAGAAGCTGGATGAGTATGAAATTGGGAATGACAACGCAAAAATGAACCAGTATGGAAAAATTATGCACAAGAGAGTGTGAGAGGCAAACACTCACATAGATACATATATACATTAACACAGACCATCATAGCCGAGCAGAGCGCGTTTTCTAAAAATTAAATTTTCCCCGACACGTAGTGAGGGTTCGGGGGTTATTATAATGATGTTAAAGTATATGGGGTATATATATTTTTGATCAGCATCATATCCTGAATTGATTTAGTCCTATCGTCTGTACTTCTAACTTTTTGTTGTTTCGAATGTGAAATGATGAAATAGAAAACGACAAAACATGCGAACATAAATCTACGGTGTAATCATAATCGTGTAATCGTAACGTAAGTGCTAGTTAAATGAGACCGCTGCTTATTTGCAAACCCCATTCACAAACTCACAAATATTTATGTATATATCTTTGCTTGTATGTTATGTGCGTGTGTGAGTCTACAATAACTGAACCGGTACGCACTCAGGAATCAATAATGGTTTCAGTTTCGTTGCATAAAATGAAATGAAACGAATAATATAAAAATAAATGCCATTTCTAACCAATTAAAAAGTTTCCATAAAAAATGTTGTTTTACAAATTTTCTTTTATTTTGGCTCTGCATTCCGAAACGGAATTTTCGCCAAGTTTGTTGCCGTCAATGCCGGAAGCCACGACCAAAACCCATTGCAACATGCCAGCAATTTAATCGCATCTCGACAGCAATTGCTTTGGGATTTTAAAGCGAGATTGCTCCCCGGATAAATGTCATGTTTGAAATTGTGCTCCAAACGGATTTAAAACAGTTGGCATGTGTCAAAGCGCTGAGATACTACCGCAGAGAGAGTGAGATCTCAGTTCACCCCTTGGCATGAACAAATAGCAACAACACCGAAACTTACATACTTACGAGTTGGAGTGGTAAAAAAATCACGAAAATTTAGATTGTCAGGAAAATGTGAGAACATTTCAATTAAAAAGATGTGTCGAAGTTTTTCAAAATATTTTCACAAAACGTCAGACAAAATAAAGTTGTTGTATGACACAATTCAAAAAATCATGTCACTGCTCGAATTTCGAAATTTTAGTACATAAATCAAAGATTGAAACTTAAAAACTGCATTTGCCCAAATTCGGCCTATTGTGAATGAAAAATAACTTAAATGTGCACTGTGAAATTGTCCGTTAGAGCAGACACCTATTGCATATAGGCTTTCATACCCTCAAGTTTTTGCTTCAAAATCTTGTCTTCTGGGACAAGTTCACGAGGAGGCGGCAAGAGAGGTGCAAAAAACAATTAATTAAAAACAATATCTTATTGCATTTAAAAGACTCACCCATATTTCGACTTTTGTCTCCTTCAATGAATACTTTTGGTTTTCGTTTGTATTGAGCTGGGTGAAGGTGGCTATGGTGTTGGCATCACGTTCCTATCTTCTACTTTGGCCCCAGTTTCGCCCAGCAATAAGCATAATTTCACTTGTGTGTGCGCAAACAATTTCAACACAATATTCCGCACACGCATTCCATGGGCATAAAAATCAGTTCACCATAGCTTGGCCCTGATTTTATGATTACGGTCCTGCGCCCACTCCGCAAATTAAGCGTGTCCGAGTGTTTGTTTAAGTGTTGGCGTGAACATTTGTTATTTCTTCCTGGAACTCGCTGATGGTTAAGAAGATTTTTATTGTTATTCGCTGACCAGCTCTTATTTTTTGTATTGTGTATATAGTTTTTGGTTACGTATACGCCATGTATAACCGAAATTCGTTACTTTGGTCTTAAAGGCAAATCAACTGGTAGACTATAGCGTTTTGTTCTTCTCTGCGGGCTTCACTTATTGGTTCTGTTTAATTACATTTTAAGGTTTTTAAAAAAATATTTTTGTGATTTGAAACTAACTAGCTGTTAGCTCTACTTGTATATGCAAAAACAGTAATATTCTCATTCGCTCCTTAAATAGTACATAGTATAAAATTTATACATTGACGTGAAAATACAAAATTTTTGCGAGCGAAGCTGTGGGTATATGCTAGTTGACAATATTAATTTACTTCAAGAACACAGGGCGTATGAGTGACTTTTTGGTAAAATCATTTTATTTATTTTATTTATTTATTTATTTGGGTATATGCTAGATCCCAACATAATAAGAACTAAATCTTAATTGCTAAACATTGGTCACTACATTGTTACAATTACAATAAGTTTAAACATTAATTAAAATTTTACTTAACATAAGCGTATGATTTTAAATTTAATTTTCTATCTTTCTATAGTTTGGGAAACATAATACTTTGCCCTCCAATATCGTTCCTTAATTGTCGTAAATATGAACTGACAGCAAAATACATTACATTTACCAAATGATTTAACACAATTTCGCAAGTATTACGGCAGACACGTTTGTGTGTTATCATGCCAAGTGTGAAATGATTCCACTGCATTGCAAAATATTTGCGGTTTTTTGCCAAACGTGTTTGTGGTCAAATGATCAGCGTCAAGTACAGTGATGGGTTTGCTAGAGAATCATCACTAGTACATTCACACTGATGCTCGCACCGAAAAGTGCTTAATTGACCACAAAACAAATTTGGTTAGTTCCTGCTTTATGCTCTGTGACGTGATGTACATAAATGAATCCTTCAGGAACCTTAAAAAAAGGTTAAATATTTAAAACTCTAAACAATTGCTCTCTAACCCTATCGTTTGCGATACACTCACAAAACCTAGACGATATAATTGTGTAAAATTGTACAAAAATAAATTTAATATGAAACGTAGCTCAAATTTGTAGTTAGACACTAGGCGAATGTCGAGTTTACCTATCGTTGTATCGTTATCATATCCGAAATCAAAATCAGGTTGTGTAATTTAAAAAAATGTATTTTCATATAAAAGTATAAAAATTGTAGAAATTTTTGAATATTCGTAAAATTTGAACATATAAAATTATACAAATTTTGCATACATTAAGGTTTTATTACATATAGCGAACGTGAAGTTTAAAATTAATTTATTAACAGAAGAAATCTAATGCAAAAGTGAAGGAACTTCGAATTTAACGTATAAGTTAACCGCTATTTCAGGCAATTAAGTATTAACAAATTCTTGTTGTGATCGCTTTGTGTATATCGAAAGTCTAGGGAAATATATAGTTCAGAACTAGTTCTATGAAAGGGTTCGTATTGTCTAAGAAATATATATTATGGACTTGATTAACTGTGTTTCCGAATTATATTTTTATTTAAATTTTAATATGAATTCGCACTCCACTTTAATTCCATATTAAATTTAAAGATGAAATCGTATTGTAAAATGCTGCAGTAAATCCAATTTGCAATTTGTTGACACGTCGTGCAATGCGTGGTTGCAACAGAAAACCGCAGTAATGTTGTTGCCATTTCGTGCGGTCTTCAACTTTTAATTCAGTTGCGCTCAGTGCGGAGTCCTACATTTGAAACCATGTGTCCGGATCGGTTTCGAATATGTCATCACATGTAATACTGCAGAAAGTTGGTAGGCATTTATTTGCTTAATTTTTTATTTATTGGGGGCTACTTAAATAGCGAAATGGATTTTTATACCCTCCACCTCACTTCGGTCGAAAGTTTGCAACGTATGTATTCTTAATCAGCATCACCTTTAGGTCCTACACTCAGGGAAAAAAAACATAGTAAAATCAAGTACGATCGTATTTACTCCTTACTTTTTTCAACTTAATGGAAACAACTTAGAAATAAAGAGAAAAATACTTAAAATAACTATTGTCAACATTGAAACAAAGTTGCAAAGTTGAAATTAAGTGAAAAATACTTAAAATAACTGTTGTCAACGTTGAAACAAAGTTGAACGATTTTAAATCAAGGTCTGGCAAACTTAATATAAATTGGAAAATTTTGGAAATAATCGGAAAACAACTTTGAAATAGGTTTGTTTATTTTTAAATTTAAGTTTTAAATTGAAATCAAGTTTGTTCGTAGTTGTTTCTAAAATTTCCAACTTTACCAGACTTTCATTAACATTTCTACTTGTTTTAAGGTGGTTATTTTTGATTTTAGGTTGTTTTTTTCTCTGGGTGTAGAAGCTTGGTATTGCAAATGGGAGGAATCGGTCAACTGTAACATTGTAAGCCAATTTCGAATCCGATGTTGAAATTTGCAAATTCACTATGGCGGCCGAAATTCCAATATTTCATCGAATTAGTATGAAACAGGGAAGTTTTTGCCCAAGTAAGGACTGCACCGAAAAGAAACTGCACACCTTGTTTTGCTTATAAAAACAAGGTTTTTAAATTTTTTCGTGAATTTTTTTTAAAGGATTTTTTCTTAACATTTAAAAAGAAAAGTTATTTTTTTAATTTTGGCCGAATTTTTCGTGTTGGTCCCTTTATTAAATTTCGCACAACTGCTTCAGTAACTGTACTGCTTGCCCTACGCAAGTTTTTTCACGTCACTAGCAACTCAACAATTCTTCATAAAGTTTCACTTGACAATAGCTCAATAGTTCTCTATTGGGAGAAGTCACGACTCATTTACGTTCTTTAATCAAAGACAGTGTTGAACGGGAGTGGCTTGTAGTAGCTAAATCGGGCCAAGAAATTGTTATCACATTTTGTTTTTCTAAAAATAGTATTAGGCGGCTCTATAGAAACTCCTTCTTGTAAATTCCGGAAGGTATAAAGTCCATCGTCAGTGCAAAAAGACTCCCAGATAAGATCTTTCCCGCCACATTTTTCCATTCCAATTATTAATACTGACTGGTCGACAGTACCGCCTCTCTCTTTTATGTAAAATTGGGATCCTGGTAATGTTCTTGAGTCCATTTGAACATAAGTTTCGTCATTCATTATAATGCATTCAAATGGTCGTTCAATTTTCGAAGCCTTTTTATCCCGACTTTCACTTGTCTTTCACATTTGTTTGTTACTTTTTAATTTTTATAGGTATTCACATTACGGCTTTGCTTTACTCTTTGGACCACAGAGGCACTGGTTCCATTTTTTTTTGTCAAATCTCGAATTGATATTAATTTATTTTTGATTATAAAGGTACCTTTTTATCAATTTTCTGATCTCTTATATTCTTTTTTCTTCCAAGTTTCGGCATATATTTGAGACAAGAGGTTTCCTGAACTTATTATAATATTTTTGATACCATTAAAACTAACTTCGTAGCGTTTCGTCAATTATAGTAATTGTGCACGAAAAATTCGGCCAAAATTAAAAGAATAACTTTTTTAAATGTTAATGAAAAATCATTTAAAACAGATTGAGAGCAGTTTCTTTTCGGTACAGTCCTTAGGTGTAGGCTATGTATTAGTCGGCTTTGACCGAATTAAACTTACTCACTTGCATTTACTGAAATTGTACAAAGTACAAAGTACTAAGTACATGTAGATAATAGCGGCTTTAGTGTGGTCTGTACCATTTACCACATATTTTTTGTATTGAGGAATTATTTTAAACTAGATGGGCCCGGTCCGCTATGCCCTAAATAAGCTCTTTGTTTTTTTAGTAATTATTTATTTGTGGGACGGTAAAAGTGGTCGTGGCAAAGTCTAGACACGAACACGGCTTTTGGTGCAGTAGTTTTCGCGTCTACTGGTTACAAACACACACGTCTCTTTTATATATGAGCCATTCAGTTCCATTAACTCCATTTGCTAAAGTCTTAATTCGATACCTTAAAGCACAATCAGCCTATGTCCGTTCATGTAAATCGAGTTTTTGGATTCCTGAGAAGAAGCTGAATCAGACAGGCAGACAGGTTTGTGCGAATCGTAATGAAAGTAATTGAAGAATGAGGAAATAAAAACCCATTTCCATACAAAAAATACCAATTTGAAAACTTGTTTTTCTTTTTCTAGAGTTTTAAAAAAATTTACATAGGGCGGTTAAGCTTTAAGGTATCGAATTCATATCAATAATTTTTGATGTTTTTGAACTTTCCAAGTGCTGAAATTAAAAATAAGAATTATTTTCGGTCTGACCGAAGCTAAAATAGCCTACACATGCGAGTACGATGCGTTTTGAGACAATGTGCTAGAAATTTTTTTGATCGGTATTCGGTATTCGGTATTTTATCTATTTTTTTTTCGATATTTCATGGATAGTTTATTCATAATTTTTCGATTGTTTGTCGATAATTTCCATTTCCACTTCATTCCCGACTCATTTCACAATTTTGTTCCAATTCTATTTTGATCCAGTTTGATTTCCATTTCGTTCCCGACCTCATTTCCAACCCATTGGAAAAAATCCGCATCCAAATCGGTTCAGTATTTCTCAAGATAAACGAAAATAATACCAATTTGGCTGCCATTTTGTATGATAGGTAGGCGTGGTTCTTATCCGATGTTGCCCATTTTCAATACCGTCCAACCATTCTAAAAAAAAAGATGAATACAGAAATTTGGAGTCGATAGCTCAAAAGCTACGGCAGTTATCGTGCGAAATGGCGGACTGACGGACAACTCAGGAGGTGATGCTGATCTGGAATATATATAGTTTTCCATACCGGACACGCCTCCTTATGGGAGTTACAAACGCTGTGACGAAAGCAATATACCCTACGACACTAGTGTGCAGGGTATAAAAACACTCAAACTTAAAATCTGAAATCGTGATTTGCCGAAAATATGGTTTTTGGAGTTGTGCAATGAGCAATACATAGATTTCATACAGCAGATACAAGGTGATGCGACCAAACTCTGTCACTCAGAAATTTTTTGAAAAAGTGATGCTGAAAGATAAAAAAATATGTTCCCACAATTCTGAATTATACAACTACTACTACTTGTAACTTTAAATAATGATGTTGAATTCAGTATTATCTGGCATTGCATTATGTTGCGTGGAGCAAGTCATTGCATTTGTTTGCAACAACAAGACTGCACTTACGAATACGCCACAGTAATTGACTTTGTGTTTTTTGCGCTAAAGGACACTTGAGCTGCTCCTGGTGCGGCTTCAACTTCTGCTGCTGTGTGTGCTCAGGAAGGCCATGAGTGGATAATGAATGGGTTGCTTTGTATGAGGAGAGGAAATGTGCAGAGAAGAACTTAAAAGCGCATTTACGAGGCAAACCGTGTATGGGTCCTTGTAGATGAAAAGACAAAAATTAGCATTTGTGGGTCAAACTTTTATCAAGCCACATAAACTCACTATAGAAAACCGTACACATTCTTGGTTGAGTATGCCACAGCTGCACAAATATTTTGTGTAAATATTTGTGAATGTTTGAGTGTTGTTGTTCTTCTTCTTCTTGCTGTTGTCTACAATGTATTGTATATTTTAGGTAGCAAAGTTTCCACTCATTCTAATAGAAACTCTGGGGATTACACTTGCCTTGTTTTGTGCACATTTTAATTACTTTAATTAAGATACTTGTCGATTGCAAAACCGACATTTTTTACATGTTTGCTGTGCTGGTTCGTTTGCCTTATTCCTTTCTTATTTCAAAGTTTATCTGTGAATTATTTTAATGGAAAATCCTTGTAAGCCAAAATGTTCAAAAACGTTGATATATTTTTATAATTTATTCACTACCGGATTGTACATAGTGAATCGGTGAGATGTACATGGAGAGAATTGTTCCCAGGAATAATGAGTTATTCCTTAAATGAAATGTCATCATTTAATAGTTGTTTCTTATAAATACCGATTTTGTTTTTATGTTCCACCTGTGTTATATCCTACATGGGTATATTGATTTTTGGTCGGGAGTGTGTAGAGTATATATAAGTCGACTTGGACCGACTGAAACTATTCAGTTGTTTTTACTTATGGACCAATATTATGTGTATAACCATAATTCTCGTTAACAGCTCTCTATGTGTATGTGTTTGAATTAGGGATGTCAATTTTCGAGGCCTTTGCCGATCCCGGGACTTTCGGGACTTAAAAATGCAATCCCGGATTTGGATTTTTTTCAATTCAAACAAAATTTAGTATAAAAATGTTATATTACATCGAATTGAATTGCTTTTAATATACCCATACTATAATATTTCCATTTGAACAAAATGGATTTGAGTGCTTTATCGTCTACTAATTTGCAAACAGTTTTTTTTTACTTAAATTTGTTGACATAATGAAAATATGCCTAAATTGCCTTCACGCATTGGTACAAGTTTCTGCAATGCGTATTGCATATTTTGATATGTATAACTCATATAGTTTATGTACGAGTATATTAATAAAGCTTTCGCCAATTTTTTTTAATACTTTTCTTTAAAACAAAATAAATAATGTTTCCAAACCAATAAAATCAAATGAAACACATGAAATTTCCAAAAAATATCCGACTTTTCGAAGTATTTTCCTGAATGCTTATCAACATTTTTTGGATGAGAAACTATGGTCCTTGCTAAAACTAAACCATTCAGAATTATTCATGATAGAAAACGTTCCTGAATTTACAAATTTTTTCTACACAAATAGAATTTAATTGATTAATTTTTTCCCATTATAAAAGGAATTTTTTGAAAAAATAGCTCATAAAACTTGTCCTGAAAATCCCGGGATCAGTCAGTGCGGGTCCCGGGATTTTCGGGACTAACAAAGAGGCGGGATCCCGGGATTGACATGCCTAGTTTGAATGCTGATGAAAAAAGGCTTTGACGCTGTAATTTACAAATTCTCTCAACAGCAAAGTTTTCTTTTGTTGCGGTCGCAGTTTTAATTTTTGTGAAAAAAGTTCTTTTAATTGTTTTGTACTTGAGTTTTCCATTTTCATACCATATTATTTTGTGTCCACTTGTTTGGTTGGTTTTTTAAGTTGTATTGTTGTGTGGCCTCCCATTTTATTTTAATGATTCCTTAATTTGTATACCCTACACCCTATGAGGTCTGGGTATATCCACTTTGGTAGGAAGTTTGAACGCTAAGAAGGAGGCGTGATATGGATGGAAAAGGTTTGTAAATTTCTGATCAGCTTCACTGCCTGAGTGGATTTAATGGTAAAGACGATTCCAGGAGTAAAAATAAGCACAATACACACAAAATAGAAAAATTCTGTTTTTAATGAAGTAAAAAAGGGCCTGTCACGTCCACAATTATCATTATGGCTTCCTTACTTCTGATATACATATTTACCAACTTTACAATTTTCAAATCGGCGGCCAATAAATTCCATTTATTTCGAGTTGGTACAGGTTTCGGTTAGTAATGATAGTGTGTACTTGGCTGTGCATATTTTATCAAAGTGTTTCTTAAAATTTGTATTTATAAATTTTATTTGATGAATGTTTTACTGTGGAAAAGGGCCAGTGGATATCGACCGTTTCTATATGTAAAAACTGACGTCCAATTTTTGCGACCTGATGGCCCACCGAAGCCATTTCTGAAGATAGTGGCGGATCCAATTTCGAGTCATTGGAATGTCACTCGTCCAGTGAATTATTATATTTAAGTACACATGTATTAGAATTCGTTGTTGAAATACGAACGTGTTTGTCCAAATTTTAATTTGGTTTGATTTTTTGCATATGTCAACGACATGGCAAACATATACCGCATACAGTTCATTCAACTGGAATGTGACAAATTTCAGCGTATACTGGTACTACGATGACGGCTTTCAGTTACGAAATAGTAAAGCGCTGTGATAAAAATATTCTTTCTCAACGGTACTGTCACTTCAGACGACAGACAACGTCATACCACATGCACAAACACACACACACATGGATACATTAGGTGAGGCACTGCAGGCATTTGAAGTTTTGAATAATTGATAGCATAAGAAAAGCGCCGCTAACATCAGTTGCGCTATGCTGTCAATCCCGAGCACTTGCACGAATATAAACACAAATAAAAACAACAAAAAAAATAGAAAGTGAACTATTTTCGGTAATGACGAAGTTAAAACACCGTTATTTAGGAAAACATCCAATCGAAATTTAAACAGGCTTCGAAAAAATTTGTTTTGAAAATACTTTTTTGTCATTTTTGATGCGGTTATCTCCATTTTCCATCTTATTGCTATTATCGCGTACTATTGTTGCAAAATGCGGGATTTCGAACTATATATTTGTTCGACATATGCAACTCTGCTGTATTCGGTTTTTATTCGGTTAGTTTCATCAACACTCGAAAAAAAAGTCAATTTCAAGAAAACAAAAATGGCGGGTTTCAAAGACATAGGGCGTGAAAGCGTGAAAGGTGAGCGAAAGAGCGATATTGATAAAAATAAAAGAGCAAAGCAAAGAAGCAAATGAAATGCCAAAATTAATCTCGTCGCGCCCTAATCTCATTGTGTAAACATTGCGATAATCTTTTTCACAAAATTTCTATATGAGGCACACTTCCAAAAGGGATTAGGTAAATTTTTTTCTCAAACCGATTGTGCCTAAACACTGAAATCGTGAGCTAAAAATGAGAGCAATAGCAGCCGAAAAGTAGACTGCAGCTAACTCCGAATTTCCCTTTTTGGAACTATGGAACGTAACGTCTTTTGTATAAACATAGTATTAGGAAGGACGGGAAAACCTTGTAAACAAAGCTTCAAGTCGATATCTCCAAAACTGCGACCGTTATCTTTTTGTCATTTTGTATGCTGATCTTAGTTTAGAGGAAGAAAACTCATCAACAAATTTCAAGTTGATATCTCCAAAATGGCGATGCCAGACAGACGAACAGATGGACATAGCCAAATCGGTTCCGTTTTCGATGCCGATCAATAATATTTATAGTTTTCCAAACTTAGCCAAAGTTAATATACCCTGCCACGCAGTGTGTGGCGGTATAAAAATGCTCTTTCAACTAATAAAATATTTAGAAATTGCAACAGGCAAAATGGATATGCGGCGGGCAGATTGCGGCGCGTCTTAAATTCCGTCTAAATGAGTTTGTGTGGTAATACCTGTTTCATTTCTCGTGATTGTGGAGTGCCACACAAGCGTGCATTGCCGTTGTCCAAAAAAGCATTTCATGAAAATCCCTGACGCCACATGTGGACGCTTTTGGCATTTACTGCATTGCCGTCGCCACTAAAAATACTAAGAATACGGAAAAAGTTTCGAGATGCTTTTTACCTGTCTGTGTGCACAAAATAGTCAGTAACAATTTTCGTTATTCCCATAAATAACATGCAAAAACTACCATAATTAACTGAAATAGAGCAACGGCAGACGGTAGAATAAAACGGGGAAAATATGGAAAACTTTCTCAGTGCCGTGCAAATGTATGCACGACAGAAAGTTCCACCTCTCCTCAAAAAATGAATGTAGCAATGGCATATCAGCTTACCGAAACACATTTGAAATTGTAGACAAAGGCGTGGAAAATGCTCTGCATCTGCATTTATTGTGATAAATTGGAATGTTTTAACTCAAACAACTAAAATTTTCTTAAAGTTTTTTTGTTAGCCTAAAAACCGACTTTCTCTTGATGCGATTTTTCTAGAATTTGGTTTTATCATAGTAAATTAAATTAAATCAAATGAATTTTCTATTGCAAACATGCTCTGTTTTGTAGGAAAACATATTAAAGTATTTAAAAGTAACTGGATAAGACAACCACTCACCTAGAGACATGCCAGCACGCCTGCTATGGGAAGAAATTGCACATTCCATCCTCGCTTCTAGTGGAGGCATGCCGGTATGCCTGCGCTAGAAGGGAGATAGGGTGGTGTCAATGGATTTTCTATGCAATATTGCCTGCCAGCAGGCATACGCATGGAAGCGACAGACGTAGGCCTGTTTATTTGTCCCGTTTCATATAAAAAAGAAGTAAAGGTTGGAAGCGAGGAGGGCAGGCATCCGAGCTCCTAAAGAGGCATACTGGCATGCCTGCAGACACCTTCTTTTGACCACTGGGTATTTACACTCAGGTCATCATTTGGATTCAGTTTTGCAAAAACAATTATAATAAATAAATATACTTACTTATTACTTACCCAGATCTGTGACAAAAGAGGAAAAATTACAACAAGGGGGATCAATAGAGGAAAAGGGGATAAAATGTGGCAAGGAGGAGGGAAGAATTGCAAATAAGGTGGGAGACAAAAAGGATAAAAAAGAGAAAAATTAAGGAAAGGGGGGAATAAAAAAAAAATTTTATAAAAGAAGGAAAGACATTTTTTTCATGCGGTTCAACTTCAAGAAAATGTATTAAGACATCTATCTATTAATAAAAATAAATACATTACAACCAACTACATTACAGGCAAAATAAAGACATTTTCTTTAAACTTAATAAGAAAAAAAAATTTTCACTAGATCGTGTTTCCTTTCAATTTCCAAATCACTCAACATTGTTCCAATTTCGATATTGTCGGTTATTTTTAATAGACTTCTCATCATAAAGCGAAGGGAAGAATGTTTAGCGTATCGAATTGAAGTTCGCTCACGCTGCGCTTATGAAATGTGGCATGCAAAATATTTCATGTAGTTGAAAATAAATTGACTTTGCTAAAAATAACTTCATGGTCGATTTACTTACAGATTTCCTTAAAGAATAAATATAAAAAAAATTCCATTTTAAGTAAGAAATACGAGTTTTAGGATAGTGAAAATAACAAATAAATACACATAATTCTATAGCTACTTCCAATGGGCAGAATGCCCACCGCGAATTAGCATTTTAATGGCACGTGTTATGTACGCAGAAACACTCGCTTACTTCGGCGCCTCCTAAATAATTTCGTCGGTGAAGCGTTTTGAATGCCACATTCTGCATTTTCTGCCACATGAAAATTGCCGTCAATTACGGGAAAATCACATTCGAACTAAATTTGGGGTATGTTAGTCGATGGTGGAAACCTACAAATGTTGCTGCCATTTGCACTTGTAGGGCACTCTTTATAGCACGTCAACTCTTTGTTGTTGCGCTAGTGCGTTTGCCTAAGTAAATGTGTATTCTAGGTAGTTATATGTATCTTAGTGGCACCGATTATCGTTTAAGCTGCGCTGTAACTCAATACTTTCGCTTTGGTTGTTGCGACTTTGTGGTTTGAAACTATTGGCGTGTATAAAGCTCATGGCTTTCGATCCCGGGATTAGTTAATGAAATTCTTTAAACAATAAGTATATACACCCAGAGAAAAAACAACCTAAAATCAAAAATAACCACCTTAAAACAAGTAGGAACGGTAATGAAAGTCTGGTAAAGTTGGAAATTTTAGAAACAACTACGAACAAACTTGTTTTCAATTTAAAACTTAAGTTAAAAAATAAACAAACCTATTTCAAAGTTGTTTTCCGATTATTTAAAAAATTTTCCAATTTATATTAAGTTTGCCAGACCTTGATTTAAAATCGTTCAAGTTATTATAAGTATTTTTCACTTAATTTCAACTTTCCAACTTTGTTTCAACGTTGACAATAGTTATTTTAAGTATTTTTCTCTTTATTTCAAAGTTGTTTCCATTAAGTGGAAAAAATTAAGGAGTAAATACGATCGTACTTGATTTTACTATGTTTTTTTTCCCTGAGTGTAGGAAAAAAATATGTTCATCGCTCATAAAATAAAAACAAACATTTTTACATTTTGTTTAAATAAGAATTAAAAAAGTTACACATCCCGAGAAATTCCGAAAAATCTTCGGGGATCGAAAGCCCTAATAAAGCTTAACCAAATGAGTGACTTGTGTAGTTGGGGGTGCACTTATCAGCTTAACTAATTGGGTTAAATAACGGGTAAACAGTTGATTGAATTACATTGATATTCCGATTTTAGTCGGATGTGAAGAACAATTTTATATTTAATTAGGTCAACCTACACTTTGACTACAGTATGGCATGGCAAAGGAACGTATAATTCATTGTTCTGGTCAAGCTTAAGAATGTTTCACTTCCCACCAAGCAATGGCAATTTGTAATGGTATTTTTAGCTAGGTGTTTCATCGCTAGGATTTGCATATGATTGGGGGAAAGTGGTTGGAGGGTCGTTGGATAATAAAAATTTACGGCCTTAAAATACATAGAAACAGGCCAAACTTTAAAAGCATTTTGAGTTTGGCAGAACTGCTACCAATAAAAAACAAAAAATATTCTTCGCAGAAGAAATAGAAATCGCTTGGGAATTTTTATTACTGATGCTTGCACCAAAATACCAAATATAGTTGGTATAACGGACTAGGTTTGCTTATAAGTAAAGCTTTTTTCAATTTCAGTGGGGGGAGCCTGACTCCCATTAATTTCCCTATAAGCTATGCCAGCTCCAGCATTCTCACTCTACTACTATCGGAGAAGATCATTGCGGTTATGTGAGTTCGACAACCAAAAGTGTTCAAAATACTTATGAACACTTTACATTGCAGAATGTTCAAAATTCTTATGAACACTTTTACATTTCTAATATTATCTATAATTATCGCTAGTAATAAAAAGTGTCAAACAGAAGATGTGTCTCACACATCACAATCTATGTTTAGTAACACTCAGTTTGAGTTGAGGCTGTGTGGCCATTTACAATTCTAATGTATTCTATTATTGTCGCTATTAAGAAAAGTACACACACAAGTAATAAATAGTTTAAACAAGCTTTTACGTATTTTTAAACCTTGTTCCATTTGAATATTGTTTCTTAAGTCTTAGCAAATGAGCAGGGTATAGTTAAGTTAGAAACGCAAAGCTTCAAGAATGATAACACACTCTCTCAATATGATTCTAAAATCTAAGTTTTTGTCATTAAAATGGCCCTCCAGTCCAATCATAGAAATCGACAAGGGAGAACGTATCTAGTCATTTTTGCACCAACAATCCAATCTCCAAATGCACAGCATCTAAACTCGATTTGACAATGTCCCTGTGGGTGTTGTAGGCATGCCAGAAGATGAACATGCTACAATCAATACACAAAACAACAGTAACAAACCGAAATGGTATACAACGGTACCACGGAATGACAAAGGATCGATTTTAATTTGATTTCAGTGCATATTGGTGTTAGCAGCATTTGGTTTAGTTTCTGTAAGGGACATTCGACTCCGTGATACGTGATATGTGTGTATCTGCGATATTATTTTGGTTTATGAATACACATTGGAGATTCTTTATCACTTAACGGTCAAAGCGAATGTGCCACTGAAGTTCTTGAATTCCTCCGAGCTATATCAACTTTATGTTCGATCCTTTGAGTTAAAACAGTGCATGAGTGTTAATGTTAATCAGAAGCAAAGAAATGTGTGTTTTTAATGTAATAATGCGACATTATACGTGAAAGTAGGCGATAGAAATACTGCTACTGTCTGACTGTCCGCACGATAACTGCGACGTTTCGGAGATATCGACTTGAAACTTTGGGAATATGGTTTTCACTTCAAAAGTAAGATCAAGTTCGAGAATCAGCCAAATCGGACAAAAACTATATAAGACAAAAAAAGAGTAATAATTTCCAACTTTTTTTATTGCTGTTTTCGATTGGAAATGTTTAGAAATGGATTTTCGACATGGTCCAAGCTTCCGAAACCACCTATAAATGGCTCAAAATGGGGTCTTGAGACCAAATTATGTTGATGTATTGCTAAACTTCTACTGTGTGAGGGTATTTCAGCTTCGGCATTGTCGAAGAAGTCCACTCTCTAGTTTTTTTATAATATTGCTTTTGTACCCTGTCACAGTAGTGTGTGGGGATTTAATTAGGCAAAAAACCCTGTTGAATACACAAATTGTGAGCTTTGCTGTTCTTCAAAATTCTAGCGGAATAGTGTGTGTTGTCAGGGTCCCATTCATCAATACGCTAACAAACTTGATATGTACTTAGAATTACTTCAAAACATACACACCGAAAAAAAACGCATATTTTTGTTTGCTAGCTCAATGGCAATATCTCATGTAAAATTGTCAACTTAATTTCGTCCGTACTTTTGGTAGTTATTTTTTTTGGATCAAAATCTGTTGCAAGATTTGAACTCAAGTGGCAACACTGTTTATGTGATTTCACGTCGTTGATGAACATCGATAACGAACGTGATTATTAATAATATATATAGTACACAACGTATACTATACATACAATAATAATTATGTCTATTCTGATACAACGAACCACATTTCCTGTTCAATGTCAATGCTTAATGGTCGCACAAATGCCTTGTGAACGAACTATCTATTTGGTTAGTAAATTAATTTGTGGTTTCTGTAGCAGGATAAAATTACCACCATCAATCGAAGGGTGGTTCATATTAAATGAACGAACGTATATTCTAGTTTACGTTAGGTTGATTACTAGAGTCCACATGCATTCTACATTGCGAAAGAAATTCTAATTGCATTCAATTACGGCCGAGTAAAAAGAGAACGTTGAGCACAATTTTATAAACAAAAATCAGTTGATACTTAATTTTTGCAACTTCATATTGTCCAATTGAATATGAATTGCAAGTACAATTGTTCATTGTAACAATAATTGTAGGAGCGACTTCATTAATTTGAATGCCAGTAATGGCAGTATCAATAATTTCTCCTATACCGTAGCATTCTGAACTCATTGTAGTCAGTTTACCTTAATTGAAGTTCACATTTCTATTACTTTGCGTTGCCCTAAACAAAATAAAAACATTGACACGTGTCTGTGGGTGGAGTGTGGGGTGTGTGGTAGAATCCTGGACTTTCATTAATTGTATTAATTAACTAGATGATGCACCCGGCTTCGCTCGATTATTTTTTAGCTGTATTTTGTGTTAAAAGTACCCAATCCCAAGAGATTTTAGATAATATCACCATACACAGGGCCGTAGCCAGGAATATATTACAGAAGGGGGGGTTAAGGTTAAAAAAAATACAAAAAAGGAACACTACCTCATAGCCAAAAATATGGGATAACCAACACTAATTTCTTATGTAAAATGATTTAAAACAATTTTTAACACAATTTCTTTCTCGACAGGTGATCAGTTAATATAAACTTTTCTAATAGTTCAATTTTTAAGATTATTTTACCAAATTTAAGATATCAAATCACTCTACCTCTCCGTTTTTATATAAATTTGGGAGGTAGATAAATAATAGATGGAGCAACGAGTCCAAGAATCTTTTTTGTTCAGAATCAACAAAGGCTTTGCGATTACACTCTCCGAGTATCCCGGAAATATATACATGGATGTAGAAGGAGATGTATTTGAGTTTAAATTATTAAGAAATTTAATAAAAATTTCAAGATATTGTATGCATCTTAAAATTTTTATTAAATTTCATTAAAACCCTGTTTGATTCTGAACAAAAAAAGATTCTTCCAATCGTTGCTCCATCGTAAGTTAAAAAACTTGATTTTAAAAAATTTTTTTTATGCTGTATTTGGAGCATTTAATAGTTTTTTTGTAGGAACCTAAACAAATTTTGTATTTATTTTGGTAATTGTTTCTCATGGTTTACCATTATGTTATGATGGCCAATTGTCTACACTCTTTTGGTAGACTACTCGTACGTTAGCATTATTTTTATTAGACAAATTTGATGTAGACTCCAGACCTGAAAGAACGTCACCTAACGGCGAATTTCCAATTATTTCTTCTTTTGGTTTTTGTTTTGGCAGCAAACAATTTGATTTGATTATTTGGATTTTTGAAAACAGAAGCGCTTAAAAAGTTCTTCTTATCGTAGTGTTTGTTGTTGTATATCCAAATATATTTTGTATTTTTCTCCATGTATGGCATCTTTACCGAAAATTTTAGAGCCATACATCGAAAACCTACGGTTTTATACACGATTTTGAAAATGCCTATATAATATGAAACGTTTGTCTAAAATGGTAAGGATCTGAACATCTAGGGTATGCGAAAGTTATACAAGAACAAAATATTCTGTAGACAAATGTGAAGATTTTCTGCGCGAACTTACGAATGAACGCAGCACCTGAGGAGAAACACTTGATTGCTGCTTATTAAGGCTTAAGACGCATTAACTCTAATGGGAATTGGCCGCAGGACATTCGTGAGTTGATATTGGCCCGAGTGCCAACCGAAAATTAAGTTGAATATTTAAATGAGAATAAGAAGTGTTATGGCATGACAACAGCAGCGGCAGCTGTGGAGTGGTTAGAACACTTGCAACAGTGAAGATATTTGTACTGGAAATAAGTTAATGATGACGATGGCATGTACGACGGCGAATACGTTGAAAATTTAATTTGGTCTTAATACTGGCTACAAAGAGTTTGAATGAGCCACAGTTATCATATCGATACCGTAAAGCACAATCTTTCTATGTACATTTTTCCAAGAAATCTAGAAAATGAAAAACATTTTTTCAAATTGGTATGTTTTTTTTTCAAAAAACACATAAATAAAAATACGTTTCTAAACGTAAAATTTAAAAATATAGGTAGGCACTCACTTTATTTCTCGAAAACGAAGCAAAAGGTTTTAGCTCAGCTTCCACAAGAAATTTTAGCAAAAATCTTGAAGCATAATACATAAATCAACGTTGTTTCGTTCGCGGTTCTGCCGAGAAAAAGACGCACGCACATATTTACGCTTGACTACATACATACACGTCCATAGATATTCACATACTCGCTGAACATATTATTTATTACCAGCGTGAGAGTCAAGTACGCGTTAAATAATGCAAATAAATAAGAACGTTTCAAGCATTGTGCCATGACGAAAACAAATTTATCGTTAAAAGCTTTCAAGTTAAATAAGAATCAAGATTGAATGCTTCCAGTAGAACGAGGCATGTTGCACGAACCGCAGCAAAATCATTGTCTGAAGTTCTTCGCATTATCTTTTTTGTGAAATATTTTGTATAATTTTGGAGATTTTCTGATTAAATTTTCTGAATTCGCAATTCTAATTTGCAACTTGTTTCGTTAGCCAAAAAAACTTTTATGGCAGCACTTTATATTCGAATTGTTAAACCTTTTACTACTCTCTGTCAGTGCTGTGCAGTTTTGAAGACGTCACAACGAGAGCAAAAGTCATTGTCCTACATGCGGTATGGTCACAATTACTTTCCTTACGATACAGAACAAGAACAACATACGGCTAAAGTTTTAGTTGAATTAAACATTTATTAAGCTTACCATGCAAATTTGAGGCGAAAAATATTTCCGACTTGAAAACAGACACTATTTAGCAAATCGTTGCGGCGTATATGCAACTTTGTGGAAGAACTATGCATTTTTTTTAAATATAAAATTTGTTTACAGTACTATTTTCTAAAAAGACACAGTTTGAATGAAAAGTATTCAAACTATTTCTTCATTTTTAAATGTACATTTGATATTAGTTTCATTACACACATTCGCCTCTTTGAAAAATATTCAGAAACTTTTGCCAATGCCTCCAAGTGTATGTGTTTGCCCATCCACATGATCCATGGCGGAAAATTAATCCCCTTCTGCCTTTGT
This sequence comes from Heteromyza rotundicornis, assembly GCA_951394025.1. NCBI lineage: Eukaryota > Metazoa > Arthropoda > Insecta > Diptera > Heleomyzidae > Heteromyza > Heteromyza rotundicornis. The sequence continues at coordinate 52,473,008 of OX596012.1, forward strand.
TGTGGCCAAATGCAAATTTGTTTTGTAAGTTCTTTTAAAATCTTCCTTAGACTCGTGGCAATGCCTTTTGGTTGGCATGCTTTTATAACTTTCAAAAGTAGGTATTGGTCAAGTAGGTACTGGCAGTAAAATAAAAAAAAAAAAAAAATTATTTTTTATATTCCAGTAAAAGAACAGAAAACAATGCATTTGGAACTAAATGCATTTATTTTTATCGTCCCCGCCAACAGTCTGTAAAAAAGTTTATTTAAGATTTGATTATAATTTTATTTACGTGAGGTAAAATTATTTGTATCAGCTTAAACCTTGCACAAGTTCTAAATTATAAATATTCTTTTCACATATTATCGAAAAGGTATCGAAAGTTCATTAAAACAATTATGTGTTAAGGTACGGGAGTTATAGCACGTCATCTCAGTTTTGACGTATCTTCTCATAAGGGCAAGGTATTTCAAAGTCGGTTTGACCGAAGACAATTCTTTTATTATTTTGCCATATATCAAAGCCACGTGGGCCTGGATCAGCTAACATATAACTTTTGCTGCAGCAGCAACATTTCAGATGGTCTGGTTGATCCTTAGGTTTTTTGTACTTATTGCTTAAAATGTTGTTCATGCCTGTTGTTGAGAAACAAAAAAATTATTTCGAATAAGTAAAGAGAAAAAATGTATGAACTTTTTAAAGTTTTCCTCCCTTTGTACTTACTTTTCCCACATAAGTAGTACTTGCTTTCTATTTTTCGGGTTCCCTCTTCCGGAAGTAGCGAAAACTTGGCGTGTCATTTTGTAGTGGAAAAGTTTCTTATTGCTTGAGGCTGCACACAAACGTTAGTGGAAGCATTGCAGGCACTTCTTACACAGTTCAATGAAAATAATAAGTTTCATTTATTTAATTTTGAAGTACTCGATTTGGTTGTAATATGTTTTCTATTTTCAAGGTTGAATTTGTGAAATATCTGTACGCACCAGAAATTCAATCTAATGAGAAGTTACTTTTTATGTTTGATTATATCTATTATGTTTGTTGTTTGTTTGGTCTTGACATACGATTTCTTGCAACATTCAATTGTTTGTCAATGGCGGCATAAGCTTACAACGACTGACGCAAGCGCAAAATGTTCGTACTTGCCTCATCTATATAACTACACCGTGGGTTTACATTTTTGTGCTTCTCGTCAATAAAATTTGTACTTGCTCAATTTAAATTTTAAATCATATTTTCTTTAGGGTCGCTAAAAACTTATTTACTTACACATTACTCTGCACACAAATGTGCAAGGATATATTGTTTTATCATACCGTTGTCTACTACTTATATAAAATTCTTTGTGAGTTTGTAGGTTTGTATGTTTGATCCCTTATAACTCAAGAAATACTTGACTTGACATTTCATTAACTTTGGGCGTTCGAGGTGGGCGTGGCAAATATTATTCTAAAATGCTATAATTCCTGCAGTTTTTAACCGATTTTGCTGAAATATTTTATGTGGTTTTGGGTAATGAATTGGTAAATGGTTGATTCTGAAAATTTGCAGTCTGCCCACTGCCACGCCTTAACATTTTTAAAGCTCTCTAACTCGGGTCGTATTCAAGGGATATCGGTACAATTTTGTATTTGTTGCTGGGTGGTGAATGGGCAGAGGGATGACTTGCAAAATCTATTTTTATTCCAGTGGAAAATGGGCGGCATTGGACGAGAACTACGCCCACCTCCCATATAGAATAGTAGCACAAATTTCTTCATTTTCATTTATCTTTACAAAAAATCACTCGATTTTGACGTAGTTTTTTTCTATTTTGTAGGATTTTATGTTGGGAATGGAATGGGAATGGAACTGGACGAATCGGAATTGGAACGACATTTTGTAATGTATCTGGAATGAAGTGGAAATGTAAATCCCTACTATTTATATAATTAAAACGTAAATTTCTATGTAACGGGTAGCCAACCGATTCATAACTTTTTTTAAAAACATCCTATTTGCGCCATGGAAGCGAATAGGATACTTTTTTTATTTTCGAAAGGTAAATACCTTAATTCTCGGTATTAAGTTTTATTGAACATTTAATCGTACGCTTACAGATTTCCGTTCGATTGCACTGACTTTGTCTGTGCTTGCAAAACATTATTGTATGTTACTCTCTTCTGCGTATAGATCGCTGAGAGTGAAGAGTCTGAAGTTTTTTATATGGTGTTTTTGTGCTCTCTCTCTCTTTATTCACAATGATCAGGGAATGATTGTGTGGATTTTTTCATTTGGATAATTTGCCAAAGACGCTATCACAAATTCCACTTAAACATTTTCCTTTTGTAATCCCTTCACGCGATTTCTACATCAATAAACGGCAATTATCACATTGCCACAAATGATTACGTTATCTTAAAGAACGTAAATATCCGACACAGCCTGCGGAAAGGATATCCGACTGACAATGGCCGCAGACCAGCTTCCTTTCATTCGTTCATTCACTAATTTTTTTGTTGCCGGGACTACTTTTCACATAATTAAAGTGAGGAATGAAAGCGACCAACTTGAAAGAGCCTTTAAAAAAACGTAAAGGTACAACTCGGATTTTTTTTACAGAAGTTCTTTAACAAGAAATAGAATATAAACTATATATTTGAAAGAAAGCGTAAAAATATTTTGGAGTTCAAATTGAATCGAATCGCATATACGTTTAACTTATCCCAAAATAAATACGTACTCTCCTATATTTTGAGGACAGTATTTGTTTTTATTTTGGCAAGAAGCCAATTGTCTATGAATGTACAAATTTTCTCTTCTGTGCCAAGGGTTACCTTGCAATTTTTCGGATATTTCAATTGTTCATCAACTACATGAAATTGAACATTTCATTGTTGCCATATTACATACCATTTTGTGTACTTATTATTCTGAGATTTGTTGTTGGTTATGTCAAAAAGTTGAACGACCCTTTTGGCGCCTTCCGCACTCAAAAGCGGAAGTTAAAATTGCTTCCGCACAGGCAGTACTTTGTCTTTTTTCGTAACATTATCGCGCGAGCCAAACAACAACGGCACCACCAATAAGAAAAAAAGCGTTGTTCAGTGTTGAGTATTTCGTGGGAGGAAATTAATTTTAGAAGGGTAAGTTTCGCTTAATGTGGCCGATCTGAAACATTTCAAAATTGAGACAAATAAATGCACGGAAGTAGGTAAAGGGCAGAAAATTATAAATTGTTTGTTGGCTTAGGTGAATTGGTTGTAATAAGGAGCACCATAAAAGGTATGAAGACATCTCGAAGGATTGGGTTTTTCTGGGCTTGTTAGAAAGTAGAAACAATACAAAAGGTAAAAGCAAATATTTCTTTTGCTCGCCTGGTCCCTGGGTTCGAGGCCGACACCTCCGATTGTGAGGCAAATATGTTGAACTTCAATTACTTAGTTTTATTCAATTTGCCTGAAATGCGTTTTCATATTTGATAAAAATTAAACTTTCCGCTTTGTTTCCACTAAAGTAGGTACATTAGTAAAATAGCAAATATGCACTTTTTGCACAAAGGTTCCATCGAAAAAAACTAGTAAGAGAATTATCTTCGGTCTGATCGAAGCTAAAATACCTTGCACATGCGAGTACGATACATTCTTAGACCATTTGTTGGTAAATTTTTCGAATCTTTATACCCCCACACTCACTGTGGGAGGGGATACTCACTTTGCCACAACGTTTGTAACGCCCATAAGAAGGCGTGTCCGGTATGGAAAAGTATATATATTCTTGATCAGCATCGAAAACTGAGTCGATATAGCCATGTCCGTCTGTCCGTCTGTCTGTCCATACGATTGCGGTCGCAGTTTTGAAGATATCGACTTGAAATTTTGGGAACATGTTTTTTACTTCAAAAATAAGTTCGTGGGCTCCCAAAAAAAAAATAAATACATTTTTTTTAAACTTTTTTTTTATTGTTGTATTCGATTAGAAATGTTTAGAAACGTATTTTTTACATGGTCCGAGGTTCCGAAACCATATATATAAGGGTCAAAATGGGTTCCTGAGACCAAATTCTTTTTTTTTGTGGATTTGATTGGACATTTTTAGGAACGGATTTTGAACGTATTCTGAGTCTCCGAAACCACCTATAAATGGGGTCTAGAGACAACATTTTTTTATATTTGAGGTACTTCTATATTTCTACTGTGTGGGGGTATTTCAGCTTCGGCATAGCCGAAGATAGTCCACTCTCCAGTTTTTATTGATTTTTTGTGGATATTCTATTGCGAATTTTTCGATTATTTTTCACATAATAATAGTAATTTGAAACTCCAGCCTCTTTATGGCTGGAGTTAGATCGAGCTTCTTGATATAATTATCATGGGCATATATAAGGCATATATATTCAAATACCAGCTAGTAACCCAATTTTCTTTTTTGGGGTTTTGACATTTTAACGTTAAATTAGTGACTGGAAATCCACCTCTCGATTTGTGGATTGCAAATGTCTTTGGCATTAATTGAATTCAAAATGTCAAGTTTCGATAAATAAATAAAAAAATAATTTATCTGAATAATGAAGCAACATCCAACATGTGTGAGTTTGCTTTTGTTTTGACCGTAAATTACATGAAAATCCCTTAACAAAATCCCTGAAGCCATATTTTGACACAATTTAGATAAAAATCGGTTTTATGTGTTTTATTCATGTGACAAATTGTTTCACACCTAAAAACTACTTAAACCGCATGCAAACCCGCAAAGAAATACGGACGAAGTGCCGTTGTTCCTTATTCCTGCCCGACACTTTCCTTGTCCTTCTTCCTGTTTTCTTTACTTCATCTACTCACTCTATCGTGTATGAATGAGTGTTGCCATAAGCATTTGTCAAGTTGCCAATAAAAGCCCTTTTCCAAGGCACAAAATTGACTTGATGATGGTGCGACATGGTAGAGTGGTGCTGCTTGAGCATTAACACAGTTTGACACATGAGTTGCTAAATATTATAGTACCTTATACCAAGCATACAGCACATACACATATAGCACATTGGCATAGCCCAAGCTTTCTATGGAACATTTCCAATTGATTTTTCCACTTGGTGGTTGGTAAAATCTTGTATGGTTGGGACCCAAAGTTTTATCTAAACCGGGAGCTTTTATTGAAGATGTTCAAATCGGATGGGTAGACAGTAGACATACTCAGAAACCGAAATTCTTTTGATAATTTCCGAAAGTGTCTTAATTCATGTCAAAATAAGTGTGTAGTTAAGAGCCGATTCGATAAAGCAAACAATTTTGAAAACGTTTTAGATCCAGAAAAATAGAAGGAAACAACAACTCAAATTATTCATTTACGTCGTGCGCCTCCCCCCAAAAAAATGTCCAAATTATTGTTTTTACGTTTCATCGAAAAGTTGGAAGGTTTCTAATTATCGAATTCGTATGAAACTTTGGCACAATAATTTTCGGACCCAATACAAATAATTTTTTTTGTGCTAGCCTAATATTCCATATACAATACCGTCGGGTTCGATGTCGCATGCTTAATTACAATTTTAATGGTGGGTTAAATTCATTAATTATTATTTTGTTTCAGTGTCACAGAATTAAAAATAAAAAAGAGAAAAACTGAATCAACAACAACACATGATGGTTTCCATTGTATGGCGCCAGTACAGGAAAAAAAAATAATAATAAGTGCCATGAACACACCTTGTATGTGCCACGCTTTTGGTCAAACTTAAAGACATTCATTAAAATTCATTAACCCTGCAAAGTTGTGCACATTGTATGGGAGATACCTTCAGAAATTTGTTGGCTGTGTAACTTTTTCATTATATACATATAGTTATTTGTTTATGTATAGTTATAGTACTAGCGGACCCTCTTCCGTTGATTCTTTGTAGAAAATGCTTAGTTTTATCATGCGTTCTATTGACTTAACAATGCCATCGAAATTGTTGCATCTTTTGCGTATTTGATTTTTCGCGAATAACTTTTGAATTCATCAATGGGCAGTTTCAAAAAGATGTAAACGTTTTGTTGTCAAAATCCGAACATTCACGTTCGTACGTTTCGGTACGTTTCGACAACGTTTCATTTTGTTTTTTTCTCAGTGTACAAACTTAAAGTTAGGAAGCTAAGAATACAAAAAATATATTGTAGTAGTATAACGTCGTAAAATAAAAACAAGTGCCTGAAGTGGTTGCTGCAGCGAGAGCACACATAATATTCTAACCAAATCTTGTCAAAACATTATCATTTGGATATTCTACTGAATATAAGACTGCATTTTAAAATTTTCAATCGAATGAATTCGAAAAGGGGTATTTTTTTTGTTACATTCGGACTTATTGCGGCAGTGGAAATAGAATTCTCACCACTTAAGCATTCAGGTAACTGCGTTTTGGAAACGGCATATTCAAATTTAAAAAGGGCGATACGACAATTCGGATATTTTACGTAGAATATAGTTGGAATAGGCGATCAAATATTTGAAACAATTTGTTCTTTAATCTAGTTCAAATTTTCTACATTTCTTTAAAAGTAATCCAACCATCAAACCTGTTGTGCAAACCTATACAATTTCTCCTAAGTTTTTGTTTGAACTTTTTATGGAAGTGCTGGTGCTTCAAATATAAATCCATTCGTTAAAAATGTACGAGGCGAAAGAATTTCGGAGAAAAGAAAGCCACTCACAGCACAAAAAATTTACAAATGCACAACCAATCACAGTCGTGAGGATACTTGTATTTGGGGGTAAAACATGAAACTGCAGAAGGTCAACGAACCCAAATGAAGCGGATATTTTTGGGGAGTACGACAGCGGTGCTAAGCTTAATCTGAAATCGGTGCTCTTTTTTTGCCCGCCTCGGTAAAATTAAATGTCGCTCTGGACAATATTTGAGCATTGCTGAGGCTGCAAGCGGAAATAACTAAATAGATAAATAGATGGGAAAGAAGACGGATCACAGTTAAGCCAGGTGTGTCGCTTCATTGTGCTTTCTAGTATACGTACACCCGTTTCACTTTTGTTGTGAGTTTTCAACGGTGTTCAAATATTGCTACATTTGAGCCTTAGCGAAAATTGAAATTCTTCTTGTGAATTTCGTAAGTTTATACTCATTTATGTTCGAAATTTCGGTTGAACATGATTAAATTCGAAATGGAGTGAATTTGAAGTCGAAGTTTACACATGTAAAAACGGCACAACTCGCTGTAAGCTCGTAAAATGTTGCGCAGCGATTGCCTCAAATGCAAACTGAATTAATTAATTTTAATAATTAATTAACATGTTCGGTGGGCTGGTTGGTTGCTAGGGGTTGAGGGAGAGTCTTGCCGTAAAGTCTTCAAAAAGTAATTTGCATGGCTATAATTTTTGGTTGCTTTTGGTTCCCGCCTCCCTGCCTGGTGGCGGTACCCAAAAAAAATGAAGCGCGGTAAAAATTCATAATTACAAAATTAAAATTGTATATTCCTAACAATAAAGCCTCATGCGTTAATCGCGGTCTCTACAAATGAATATGCTGTAAATAATATTTAACAATTTGTTCAAGTATTAATTTTCCATGCCCCCGCCATTAAATACATAGAAAATAAAGAAATGGCATGCAATTAAGTGCAACTTAAGGTAATAATTTAGTTGCACACTTGGAAATTTCCACATGCAACATTTTGGTTGCATGCACGCACTCGAATGCCATTACATTTGTGCATACAAGATAATATAGTTCTAGTATTGCTGAGGCTTATTGTATTTGTGTGGCTTGGAATTCCACTCACTATGTCGCATGCGTGCTCATTGGATAGCACGCGACAGAAAAGCGGGGCGGAAATTGTTCGCAATATTTAGCAAATCCGGCCAACCTAGTCTTTGTTGAGGAATTTTTTATAAGATCCTTGAATCTCTGATTCCATACGATAACGACAACTTGCAAATGAAGCGCAATGAAGGGATTTTTCGGTCACATTTGGTCCAAATCGACTTTGGAGTTAAAACCATTATAATGAAATGTATATGTTGTCGTCACTTTCACGAACTGGCGTAACTTACTATATTGCCATTCCACGAACTGACGCATCCCCTTACTTACGTCAGTTAATGATTGGGATGTGGGTATATTGTTTTGCCAAACAACCAAAACTTTGCGATTTACAACAGGGAAACTGATAGATAAAATAAAAAATTATGAAATTGTTGGAGTTATCATCAGCAAATCAAAAGCCATCCAGATATATTGAAATTCATATTTGAATCAGCCGTTCAATCTCAACTCGAGTGCATCGGATTCCCTTTCTAGTTGCGCATTGGCAGGATGCAATTAAAATGTCATTTTACTCGCTACAAGCGGGTATGGCGAGGGCAAACAAACATTTGATGTTGCAATGGTGTATGATATCAACAACGCGAGCGTGAGCGCGCCCTGGAGTAACAACTTTTCTGTAACTGTGACGCGGGATGGACAAAGGACATGCTGCTGTTAAAGTGCTTTGTTGCTTGCAAGAGTGACGACAACGGCAGCTTGGACGGACGTTGACATAACAAGCAACACAAAGTGCAGCGTGGTGGTGTTGGTGACTTATAGCATAAAGCATAGCAACATTAAAGTGCAATGTGAAGGGAGCGTAAGAGCTTTTTCGTTCATTCGAAAAAAAAAATTTGTACGAAATTTCCATGCCCTGTATTTTGTAAATTTGACTTCTGCAAATTGTTTTGGCTCATTCTCCTGTAATAGCTTTTGGTCCAATCCAAGTGTCCGACATCTTCATGAATTGTGGCTTTCATTCTTAAATTTGGGTACTTTGTTGCTGCTTGTCTGCAGAGAGGTTTGCGGCTCGCAACTCCAGCATCTAAGGAATGCTGACGATAAGTGGGTGACAGGTCGACTTTAGCTGAGTGTTTTGAGTGATGAGTTTAAAAAAAATAAATAAGCAGCCCTTTAGTCAGTTGGAAAATGTTAGGTAAAATTTCTACCACCAGCTCGGTTAAAAAATTTACAACTTTCATACATTTTGAAATTCTGTACGTTAACCACATTTTTCGGCTAATTTTACCAACCTTTTTTTTTCTGTGTAATTACAATACTATTTTCGTCCCACAATATTCAAACACTATTGTTTCGGTTTTTTGTTTACAAAAAAAACCATATTATAATCAAGCTATAATCTCAAAATCTCTTTTGTAATTCAATTTAAATGAGAATAAAGCAGGAGTAAATAATTTTGTATTTATTCAGGCGGTGACGGGTGCGAGTGCTTACCTTCTGCTGCTGATGCACATCAACACATAGATGCGAAACCACATACATAGAAAGGCACCACTTACACATATTATAGTCCATGCACATTAGGGCTTGCAATTTTGGGACGTTTTGGCAATCCCGTGATTTCGGGATTGGAAAACGGAGAAAAACATTTTTTTTGACACAAAATTAATTAAAAACTTAGGAAATCATATTTTTTAAACAACAAAAAAAAAAACCCCAATTCACTTAAATTTTTTATAATAAAAATTAGATTTAAAATTTTTAAAACAAACCAACATAATATTGTCCCCTAATCGCCAATTTATGGCATGTGGTACTTTTATCGTAAATCATATCACAAACAAATATCTTCCACATACTTAGAATATGCAAATTGTACCTGAAACAGTGAAAAAATTAGATTCCAATTTTATCGCAACTCAATGTTTTCAAAGAACATTTATCGGCAAAAAATTCAAAAAAACGTCGCGTCGCCTGTAACTTTTAAAAATCACAAATATTACAAATTGGCGATTAGCCAATACAGGAAACTTATACAAACATTTAATAATTTGGAATTTATGTAGGGAAAATTTCGGAAAATTTAACCAAATTCTGGAATTTTTAGGTAACCCTGGGATCCCGAAAATACCGGGATTTCAGGCCTAACAATCCCGGGACTGTCGGAACGGGATTGCAACCCCCAATAAACATGTTTCAGCGTAGCACCCATGATAAATTATGAAAGCTATGCACACATTTTGAGAGCTTAAACCGCGGATTGGTTTTCGGTTTGTCGTGTGATAAATGCGAATTTGTCCATTAAAATAATTGCGCATTGAAACAAGTATAATTTAAACCAGAGAGCGAACTATCTTCGGCTATGCCGAAGCTGAAATACCCCACAAAGTATGACCCATTTAGAAGTAACTCCAACATAAAAAAGTTGTTCTCAAGACCCCATTTTAAGCCATTTATAGGTGGTTATGGAGACTCGTTCAAAAGCCTGTTCAAAATCCGTTTCTAAAAATTTCCAATCCAATCCAAAAAAAAAATGTGGATCAAACCCCATTTTGACCTATTTATATGTGGGCTTGGAAGCTTTTTGTCCGATTTGGCTGATTCTCGAACTTGACCTCAGTATTCACGAGAAAAACATGTACCCAAAGTTTCAAGTCGATATCTCCAAAACTGCGACCGCTATCGTGCGGACGGACAGACAGACGGACATTGCTAAATCGACTCAAGAGGTGATGCTGATCAAGAATATATATACTTTTCCATATCGGACACGCCTCCTTATGGGCGTTACAAACGTTGTGCCACAGTGAGTGTGGGGGGTATAAAAATACGTGAATACTTTGAAACACCAAAAAGGAGGCGTGATAGGTATGGAAAACTATATATTCCTGATCAGCGTCACCTAGAGAAGAAAGCTAGAGGGCCCAAACTTTATATTTCTCTTTTTTAGGACTTAGAAAGAGGTGGTTTGAAAATGCTCGAAATCGGTCGAATGGCATGCTTACCTCCCATATAAGTGAAAATCGTTTCTTGGAAAATATGTAACCTAATTCCGCTAAAATAAAGGGTATAAAGGGGTTTTTGGGGTCGATGATTTCGAATTAGATGTTGAAGTTTGAAAACTCAAGATGGCGGAGCCAATATTGCGGCCGAAATTTTAAGTTTTCATTAAAATAGTATGAAATTTTGTGTAGGTGGGTTTTTGGGGTCGGTAATTTTGAAGTTGAAGTCGGAATTTCAAAATTCAAGATATCTGATCAAATTTGGCCCAGTAGTGTAGGGTATATATAAGTCGGCTTTGACCGGCTGAAACTTAATCAATTGTTTTAAATTTAAACAATATTCCAACTTGATGTCAATTTCAAGTCCTTTCTCTGTTGTGATCAAGTGCCCCATTTGTCGTTAATGTATATTTAAATAGGTACTTATACACACGTGCACTACTCAGCTAACTGCGCGACTAGTGTTAATTGCATACAGACAACACACACATACACGAATTCAAGCGATTGCATTTAACATACACAATTACAATTACACTTTAGAGCAACTTTCAATGGATGCCCGTTAAAGTGATCCATTTTTATGTTAATTATTTTTCACTTTGGAAATTTCAAAACGGTTTTTCAGTCAGCGTAGTTTCAGTTAACAGGACATGGGGGAGGTTTTGCGCCGTTTTCATTTAGATCGTGTAAGAGAAAGTCTCTATTAAGGTACTATTGCATGGTCATTAAATTTCGTCATTGAAGTGGCACCGCACAATCTCAAATTGATAATTGTGGACAAAGAGACTTAAAAGGAAATACCTCACAGTGACTGTAAAATAACAATGGTAATGTCAAATGTGATCTATTCCCACTCTTGTGCTCATGTAAAAGTCCATAAATATATTCAAATCCTCCACTGAAACTTAGTGTAATTTGACAGCAATAACAAAACTGATGTGGAAATGTAAAATGCACTTGTGTTGGTACACACACACATGCAATTCGCCACTTCACTATTTCACTTATCCTTACTGTTACTTTCCATTTGATTTCATTCTGGTTTCATGTATATGAACAATGAACTATATTAGGGAAAATATTTGAAATGCAATTGAAGGCGGTGATGGCAGTTGACAGTTCGTGGAGTGGCAGGAGTATTTGTAACTTGAATGGTATAACTGGAATTTAAATTTTGCAAATTTTGGTTTTCTATTTTTGTTTCTTTTATATGAAATGGCACAATGAAATGTGGAACATCTCGTCGTCGTTCAGTGAAACGATACTAAGTCGAAAAAAATCATATTGCTGAAAATGATGAGCTTATCACTATCAACTGCAAAAGACCGCATTGAGTTTGGATAAGTATCCAGAGTGTAATTCCCTTCTCTTTGAGAACAACTGTCGCACAAAATAAAAATGTTACAAGATCTGTGGGAATTGACCGATCTTTACGATCAAAGGATAGATGACAGCCAACACAAACGCTTAAAAGCTTTGCGTGTCTTTGCCAAAAGTCGCATATACATTAGTTTCTGCCCTTTCGCATACCCACTCCCACTTTTTTAACCTTTCATAAAATCTAAAGATCGGACAATTCTCGCGGGTTTTGCACCACATTATTTTCGTTTTTCAATATTGCGCCAGCCGCATGTACCTAATTGCGCATTTTTTAATTGCAGACTATAGTTTTGATTGTCTGCTATCGAATCGTCGTGTTCTGAGCACTTTTCGCGTAATAGAAGTGACATATTGTGGACATAGTCACTTTTCACTGATCATAATTTGAAGATATTTGTAGTTACATAGTTTTCATTCCCTACATCTTCTGGTGGGTAAGCCAAGTCATAAGTCTCGTCCTAAATTGAACTTAGCAACTTTTCGCTAACGACGACGAAAAAATCATTTGGTATTCTCAGTTTAATTTCATATTTTCGTTTAATATAAAGTGATTGCTAATGTGCAGTGGCGAAAGTAGGGGCAGTTAATTTGTATTCTTCAATATTTTGGCTGTTGAATTTCCAGTATGAAATTGTAGTATCGGGCCCACTTCCAGGGATTTCAGTATGCGTTCTGGTATTCGGTGGGAACCCAGATATTTTTCGTTGTTTTGCATGAGTGCAGGGAACCTATGGTAGTTTTCTATTCAATTTGAATGTGCTACTAACATAGTTGTGTTGAAAAGAATTTATTATTTTTTTCATTATTTCAAAACAAACTTCAAACACCTGATATTCGGTCGTTCAAACGTCCGCATCGAGCGCATAAATCATCGAAAACGCTCTTCTGGCATGAAACATTGTACAAATAGTAGTTAAGCCCCTGATTTATGCATGTGCCTTCACTCTTCCACACTGGCAACAAATTTATAATTTTTTCTTTTGCTACAACAGTGTAGTTTAAAATTTCTATTAGTTGTTGTTTGTAGGTATTATACTAAAGTTATTTTTTTTAATTTTTGGTTTATTTATTTTTCATATGAATTCTATATTGTGATGTGATTTATAGTACCTCTGATACATTTTGTGGGCGTTCGTGCTTAGAAAATTTGTAATGGACGTTAGCAACTCACGACAGGATGACCTTGTGTAGAAATTTTGTGTTGCTGGTTGTTCTTGTTTAATATTGACACCCTTTAAATTTAAAAAAAAATGTGCCTTTCGTGATGATACTAGTTGTGCTCTTTGGTATTTGTATTATCTTACTACAAATACCGATTCATCAAAAAATTCAGTGTGTACTGATCTTGACCTGAAGTGTGTGAGTACCCACTTTGGTGGGAAATCAGGCACCCCGAAAGCGCATCATATGTGCTCTTTAGGTAGCTTTTTTGTAGGCACCTAAAATCAAATTTTGTTGTCTTTGGTGAGTGCTGCTCTTTATTTGTCATAATGATACGATGCTCAATTGATTGTGAGGCTTACTTGGGCAGACTGAAAAGAAAGTCTCCTGCATTTTACAAACTTCCGCAGATACGAGTATGTACTACTGCATAAACAATTCAAATGATAAATTTGAGCTTCTCTTTTTACAAATGTTTCTTATCTTTACAAATATGTTTAGAAAACGTCATCATCATAAAAAATGTCATCAAACACCATGAGGATACTTTTCGTTTCATCTTGCGACTCAACTTCGTCTCAAATGTCTATATAACAAAATTTAGTTCCATTTCATATTTATTTATTTTCAGTTTTCTTCTATTCATTGCGTGCCACCCATCTTCAAACTCCAGATTGGGCCCATCGAAGTTATTTTCATAAATTTTTAATCTTTATCGATTCGTTGGCCTCCCCATCATCCATCATCGGATCGTATTGCTTTCATCTTAAAATAAAACCAAATTAGAGGTCGTTGTGAAGTGGAGATGAAATTAAAGCTAATTCCTTTTTCATTCAGTTTTTTCGCTTGTTTTTAAAAAATGTTTCCCCATTTTGTTATGTTACCAAAGTGTTGGCAATTATAGATACTTTTAACGAAGTTAAAATGGAGTTTTTTTCACAAGACTGTATTAACTCTAATCCAAATTATCAGCAAACAACATGACCTAGTTTATCATCAAATAAGGGCAAGAGGCGTCTTTGTAAATTTTGTTTTGTAATAACAGGGATGAAATTCCATTCATACACTCAGAAAAAAGTATTTAATGATCTTAAGTGAACGCTGTCCTTTTTATATTAGGTTAGGTTAGCGTGGCTAATTGCCTCACATATACTGGTCCATAGTGTTACCACGACTCTCCGTTCACTCAAAGTTTACACTCCTTCCTTCGTGATCCTTATCCAATCCGAAAGTTTTCGTCTGCAACGCGAAGTGCTTCAATTGAGAGACTTTTAGTTTGGCCACCTCCGTTATTGAGTTAAAGAAGGCTCCTCCTAGTAGTGTAGACTCACTGCATCTGGCCACCGCAGGGCAGCAGAGATGTCAGCCGATGCGGCTAAGCCGGTCGGCTAGCCGCCGCCGATGACCCCGGCTAAAAAACGGCTTGCGGCTAAGCCGAAAATCTTGTTTTTTTTTATTTGAATCTAATTTTTTTGTATGATTTCTAACAAAAAAAATCAAAATGAAAAGGACACAAGTCGACATGTTTTTCAAAAAAGTAGAACAAATTTATTTTTTTAAATAATTGTGACATTTTTATTTAAATAAATGAAATGCCAAGCAATTTTAGCAGTAAAAAAGTTGTATTTTGAAAATTTTTAGCATATTCATTAAAAGAAAAATCGGCTTAGCCAAAAAACCGGCTTAGCCGATCGGCTAGCCGCCGCCGACTGAAATTGGATCAGCCGCCGCCGCCGACGATTATCCATCGGCTGACACCTCTGCAGGGCAGTAGCAGAGCAAATGTTCAAGTGATTATTCCTCATCAGGCTCCGACACCAGTTGTAGGACCCCAGACCCATCCTAATAGCTTGATGTGCTACACTGATAGAAAAATACGCTTAAATTTCCAATGTACTCATACATTGTGGTGTTACATAAAATGTACATAGAGTTCAATTGTACCAATGTACATTTTTTTATTAAAAATGTATAATTACATTAAAAGTCTTCCCCTCAATGGGATATACACAATTATTCCTGCGTCAGCTATTAGCATATTTGGCTCGATGGATAGAGCATTGGGCTTGAACACATGAGAACGATAGTTCGACCCAAACGAACAAAATTTGTATTACTCATCGTTACGCAATGCAAACATTTTTTTCTTATAAATGTACTAAATTGTAGAATAAAAAAAATTTCTTTTACTGCCAAGATTTGGAGTTGAACTCATGTATAACTCATGCTAGGTTACAAAGACAAATTTTTCCTTTAAAATGTGAAAGGAGCGAAATTACGAGACCATTGTCATACATTTTATAGGTTATGTATTTGCGCTATCTCTCACTGCCGCACAATCAATAATCTGAAAGGGCCTGGTTGAGAAAATTTGCAAAATGATTTTGTTTAGGGAAAATTGTTTTTTTTTGAAAAAATTAGCAATTCGATTTTTTTCCGACATAGTGTGTGAGTAACATCGCGAATCTCAATTAAACTTAATGCAGCATTAAATTCGAAAAGTCAGCATAGCGCAACCTAATTCAAATTACGGCACTGCAGTGTTGGCGCGTGAGTAGCTTTCGTATGCATAAAAGTTCCCTTCAAAGAGCAAATAGGCAAGCAGGAAGTAAAAACTTAGCTACTCGCATTGCACTTTTTATTTTCGGTTCAGCGTTCTTAGGGCATTTAAGATTATTCCCTAAGTGTATTGTAAAGCACGAATAAAGCCAAAACTTGTTTGTTAAAGCAATTTTTGTTTATCAAGGAACATGTAAGTAGCTACAAAAAATACAATACACAGAAAATTCATTGTGATTTCCTTCCACAAGCTGTTAATAATGAGCTAGCTAAACAACCCGGCATTGCTCGGACATGTATATGTAGTACCCTCTCGTGAGGGTATTGATCAATTGCTCTTAATACTTTGGCATACTTTTTTTGATTCGTTGGTACACCTAAATAAATGAATTATATGAGCGGTGTCCAAAATAGCACATAAACCTTTTGGAGCTCACTATGAACCTATGGTGTAAGTATTGTTCCGATACGTTCAGTGGCTTACCAGTGAAATTTTTAGAAATAGACAAAATAGGGTCTTGAGACCCGCTTTTTATGAAGATCTTAATGTTTTCCATTCCTTACTTCCATTTGTGAGTACATTTCTTGATATATAAAAAAAAGTTACCTTCCAGCCGCAATGGAGGGATGTAATATCGAGAAACTTTCGGAACATTCGGATCATGTAATTGATACATGATCCGAATGAAATAATTGAAAAATGTTCATTTTTACGATAAATACACATTTTGTATTAGGAAAGCTACAAATTCCATTTTAATACACATGTAAAGTATAATGGTTTATCAAATGTCATGAATGTCAACTGTAAAAGTTTTAGAAATTTATCATTGTCATTTTTTTTAGCAGAGTTCTGTTCGCGTCTATCCTTGCCCAAATTCATAATTGAAAATCCTCTTCCGAAAATTAGCGAAACACTTCGTCACGACTTGACAGCAACTGTCAAAGGAAAAGGAGCAGCAAAGCGAGAGCAGAATCATGCTACAGTACATTAGCGAGCGAGCGTAACTAAATATAGCGCTGCTGCAAGTACTGATTAGCGTATAATGAAACGGTTATTAAGCGATGTGTTACAGTGACTAAATTTTAATGTACATATTTATAAAAGTGGCCATTAACATACATGTGTGAATTGTAATCATTTTATTTCAGGTTTTTTGTGGAATACTTTGTAGGATTGCTTTTGAAAACGAAGAAGACGCTCACACGAACTGCTTAAATTTCTAAATAAATATTACAGTCAAAAAGAACAACAACAATAGTGACATGAGCAACAACATGAGCACTTTTTTTACTACCGTTAGAGCCAGGCATCGTCTGAAGTATTTGCCATGTGCTTTTTGACTTTTATGACAGGTTGTGCATTTGGTACTTGCTGCACAGATCGTTGCACTGACCCACATTCTTGAATGTACTTGTTTGCCATGCACCAAAGCAGCTCTTTTGCCACATACATATATACATACATACTTGCAAACCGATACCCACGTTGGCAGAGTGTGGTGTTCGGCTAAGTTATTTACCTTAAAGGGAAATTTTAAAAATGTACAATATGAGAACATGAGCACAAAAGGATGAGGTTAATGACAACAAAGCATAAAAAAGCTTTTTGCCTTTGAGGAATTGTTTAGGAAATGGTTTTGTTTGTTCATTTTTAATTTGAATGGATTTAGGTGAATTCGCGGTCTTTTTTTGTTTGCTGAACAAAGATACCCGTCGATTTTCTTAAAATTTAACTGTGAGGCTTTCTGGGAGACCATACCTTATCCCGGCAAAAACAATTTGATTGCTCATTTTGATAGAACGAACATTTCCCTTTTATTTTTTGACTGGTACCCAACTCTAACTGCCCCTTTTTGGGGCGTGGCATGACCAATTTTCATTTGGTTTTTATTTTGCCAAAAAGCTCAAATAGTGCTTCATATCGTATCGGATACACCCCACATTTCCTATTTATTTTAATTTAAAGTTACTCATACGCCATGTATGTCGCTAGTAACTTTTTATTATGCTGGAAAAATCCTGAGTGTTTTTAAAGCATTTAGAATTTGAGCTAATTAAAAAGTGACTTGCTTTGAAAAAACATTCAGCAATTAATCAAACAAATTTATGATGCCAAGCACGTGATGTGCAGGCATCAAACTTAAATTTTAAATCTAAAAAACAATGTTAAATAAACAAAGTACCGACGACGGGCGCATGACCGGATAAGCTCTCATACTACTACAGTCAACGTTACTCTTAAAGCATACTAACGAAAGGCAAATTCTGAGTTCGAAAAGCTTTTCTCTGGTCTCTTTGGCATTTATCCATTTCGAAATGAATTTCAACGTCTCGATAACTAACCTAGGCAAAAGACCTTCAGTGCGGCAACTGCAAATTCAGTTTACCGCAGCACAAGCCAGGAGAAACAGTATCAACAGCAAAGGACTACGCGAAAGAAAAAGCTAGAAATAAACAAAGCAAATTTCGGTATGTGAAATCCTTTAAAAGCGGGCACTCTGGAATACGGCATTGGTTAAAAGAAAAACAAAAGATTTAAACTACCAAAGTGAAAACACCTATCAAAAAACAAAAAAAAAATACCAATCGAAAATTGATTACAAAAAGTCAAAGATAAAAGTTGCACCATTTAATTGTCGATTTGTGCCTCTTCGTTGTACACTTTCGAATGAATACTTTCTCCTACGTCAGTTCGTGAGCGTTGTGTGTGTACAAGTTTATCGGCGAATCGCAAGCGCATCACAAATTCCACTGACCGCAAACGCAAAGAATCTGCCACCGCAGAGCATCTACGTTTTTATCACAGTGGGTCATCTCGCTAGCCCTTTGCCGGAATGGATTTTTATGGTCTAAAATTTCTGAACGTATAGTAAAATTCAATTTGACACATCCTGTAGGTTGGCCGCGGAACAGTTTTGTGTACACATGTGTGATTCTTTAAGTGTAAGTGTGTCCCACAGCAAAAGTATCGGCGTAAGTGATTATTGGGCAAAAGTTCTGAAATAATAAATGCAGCTACCAAAAAAAAAACAAAACAAAAACTCTTCAAATATGAGCGTGTCCATTGCAAAGGATTCTTGAAGTTTTTTTCAATGTATTATTAACATTGGCGATGAAAGTGCTGAGCATGGCGAACGTTTTATCCAGCAAATGCAGCCTAGGGAACGTCGCTCCCTAGGATATTGGGGCGACGCGATGGTAGAGACTCTTGTTGATTTCTCACTCTACAACTGAGTAAAGCAAGGCCTACAGTACCTACATTTGAAAAAAAGTGCAAAAATCTCTAAATTTAAATTCTGTATATTTACAGAAGAGCTTTCAACTTCCATTTTTTTATCCGACTTTGAAAACCAAACATTTTTTTGGAATATAAATAGCGGCCGAAACATGAAATTTGATTTGTTTTCAAAAAAAGCTCGTGAAAATCATTTTTTTTTTACATACTTTTCAAACTTTTTGTCTGGGGGTGTTTTTACTACAGGGTGTTTTGTGATCAAAAATTTCATTGAATTTTAAGGTTTTTTTTTTTAAATTAAATTTTTATGAAAGAGGAAATAAAATTAAGATATTGTTGTTTATATCTATTTTTTTAAAACAGTTTTTACAGTTTTGTGATGGGTGTGGATTTAATTTCTTTTTTTAAATTTAAATTATACAAAAACCAAAAAACATTTTGCATAAAAAAAAATGTTATAACCCCTAGGAAAAAAGTTTCAAAAGTAAGTAAACTTTTAAAAGGGATTTCCTCGATAAGTATTTTGTGGATACCCAATCAATAAAAATAATATAAAATGTTCGAAAACAAATACAAATTTGAAAATTTCGACCGCTACTATTTTTTTAACGTAGTGCTGTGTAAAATTTACTGTAACAGCAAACTATCACTTTTTTTACCTGCTAATTGTTACCTCGTATTCAAGATGTAACAAGTATGTAAAAACCTCATTGACAGATCTCAAAATATTTAACTTTTGTCACCGCAACAAGGTTGTAACCAAGGCGGTTACAAGGCTTAACAGCGCCAGAATAGACCTGTAGGTCAGAAAATCACCGTCCCATTGTTTTATAAAATCGGATAACTGACAACATCTGGAATTTTCAATTGAAAGTGACTACTACAGACATTACAGGCCTTCAAGGAGGAATTGCGGAATAAATTCTGAAATTATTATTAATTTAATCCATTAATACTTATAAATAATACTAATAGTTTCAAACACAATGGTATGAGAGGTTACAGCCGAGATCGCTCATAGTTTGTTCAATAGTTAAAACTTCAAACCAATATAGTAAAAGACAGGCTGACGCCAATTAACCATTGTAACAACATTTTCGTAAAGTGACAAACTTTAACTTTCTGACCAAATACGATTTCCGTTAAATTACACAATTACACAATTCATTTGCCAAAATGCGTTTAAAATTTCAAAATCAATAAGTATATCCGAGAGAAGTGACCACATACACATACACACAAAAATATCGTATGCATCCCCAGAGCTTTCAAAAAAAATTGTGCCTTGCTTTTACAATCAAAGCAAAAAAATAATAAGAAAAAACGCCAATAGTGCATTTAAGTAGAAAAAAAATTAAAAATAATGTGAGCCACAGGACACGGACAAAAGAAATGGAAAAAAATACAACCCGTTAAGGAGCAAATAAAATGATTTATGAAGGCCATAAACGGAGAATGTGAAAACGATTCTTGTTAGTTGTGTTCTGCTGCTAGTTCTGGGAGATGCACAGCACAAGGAAGAAGGTGAATTACGCAAAATACACGATGGACGGGAACGGCTTCTTCACTATGTAGATATAAAGTAATAGGGACTTCAAAGATAGCATAGGAGCGTAAATACTCAAGCGGAAAATATATCAATTTTGTGAGGGGATCATTGAATTGGATAATTGACGATACCAAACGGATGCAAAGAATTAATCATTTTTGAATTAATTATTGAATTAGGAAATAAGAAAAAGTTGAATGAGATAGGAAAATTCAAGCGCATTTTCAAAATGGCTCCTACAGGGACATTTTGTTTGGGCAGAGACATGTGCTTGGTCGCCCACATTAAACGTTTTGTTAGCAGTTTTTTTTGAGAGTATTAGAAACGCAAGTATTAGGAAGGAAATGATGATGATTTTTATTATTAACTGCCATTAAAAAGAAACTCCTACACATACACACTTGGCAAATATACGCTGAAGGCATTTGGAGCTTCACACACACACTCACACACACACAAATGAAGAAAGACAACACGTCGCTTAATCAAGGCGAATATCGCGTGTTGGAAACAAAAATCGAACAATACACAAAAAAAGAAATACAATTCGTGAGCGAGTATAGGAAATGCATAGGAAAAGAAATAAATGTGCGGAAATTCGCTAACAAGAATTTCGTTAGTACCAGGGACATAATCACAGGGCGGCAACGTTTCTATTCAAATTTGTTGTTATTTATAAAATTCCCATTCCACCTGGAATTGAATATCAAAAAAAAAATTTTAATTTTGTTTCTTACGCATACACATACGTACCAACCAATATTATTAAATTTTGTGGACATTGCGTACAAGGCAGTTATTTTACAGTTTCCAAAATGGTAACTGTTTTTAATGGAGGGTGCAAACAATTAGTTATCTTTCGTTAGAAAGATAAAGAAAATACTTCCACTTTCGATTTCTGTGACGGTGTTTGTAGTTAATAGTTGCTTCTAAATATGTTTTTAATTTTCTTTTGTTTAGCCATCGTTAATTTGGCAATTCGTCGAGTAATTCCCCAAATTATAGTAATGTACATGCGACATATGAGAGGGAATAATATTTCCTACGCACTTCTTTGTAAGACTTACGAAAAGGTGCGCAGAAATATACAAAAACTAAGCACAACTAGCAATAGTATAAAGAAAAATGGGGCAAATGCCAGAAAATTTGCCACTAAATTCTGTCATATCGATGTTGAGCTGGACTGGATTGGCTTGGACAAGTAAAGTTTTCTTTGAAAAGTTATAACAAATAATAATAAATGATACTATTGAAAATATGTATGGTGCTGCTCGGGCGATAATTGAAGCACCTTTACGCTCTAATGGCATGATAAGCTAAGTCTTAATTTGAGGTCACCTCCTATGCAGCTCGATTCCGTATTAGTGTTTTCTGCAATAAGGACGTAAGGGAGTTTAATTTTTTTTTATCATTTTATACAGTCGAGGATTTTTACTGAATTGCAAATTTAAAACTAAAACAAATTTGTTAAATCCAGGATTGGATGTTACAAACAAAAGCCAAATTCTATGGTTTGACTTCCGTAATCATGCCATGGATAAACTTTAAGTTACATTTCGGTTGATGTATTTTTATTTTACACATTCTCTTAATTCGTATTTTACAGATCCAACTTGAACTGCAAGTTTCCTAAATGAAATATTCCAATATTACCAAAAAGAAAAAGTATGTAATTGTGGAATAAAAAGAAGAAGAGAAAAAAATTTAAAAAAAAACTTTGTAAACTCTTTTCTGCAAACTTTAAAAATCTACAAAACTCTTGAACAAACATCTAGAATGTAATTGAATATAATATTTAACTGTTAACGACACATATCAATTTAGTCTGATTTTAAATATTAGATATTAAATAGAAAAATAAGTGTGCATTTTTAAAATTACAAAAAATATTTATGAGATTTTCGAAAAGGAAATATGCCAAAGTGTAGTGAAGGAAACTTGTGTTGTAACAGTGAAATTTAAACTAACAAATATCCTAACATCCAGCGGATTTCCTCGATCACAAAATATGCTTATTGCCTACTAAAGTGTTTAACCTAGCATTGAAATGGATTATTCGGGCAGATTTTGGTGGCTTAATTCGACGTCAGACGCATCAGCTATTTAAGTAGCTCCAACTCAACGGAAAGGATTATTTTCGTGTATTTGCATAAGTGTGTGTGTATATGCGGTGAAAAGCCACGACAAGTGAATCGCCATATGGATAATTCGAAGAAAGTACTTCATGCAGCTGAGTTTTTTTGCAAAGTGAGTGGAATTCTTTAATAAATTAATATAAATTTGCATGCATTTAAAACGTAAAATGGGCCCAAATATGTTTATCATATTTGTGTGTCATATACACCCAAATGTACTCTGATCGTGTTATATATCATATTACCTATATATATTATATATCATATTACTTATGTATTTCGATAGTAGTGCTCAGAATAAACAACAGCTCGTTGTCAGTTCTTCTAGACCAAATCGTGATGCTATTAGATTACTCATACGCAGCGTATGCCAATATAATTTTTAGTCATATCAAATATTTTATCCTTCAAACATTACCTAACACTTTAAAATCAGATCAAAATGGAAAAGTTACGATCATCGGACTTTAGTATTGAGTAGTATTTAGTATTACGTATTACGTACCGAGTGCACTGAGTACAGAAATTGCAAAATTTAATTTTACTATTATTTTATTATTATAATATAACATTCGATATAACGTTATTGATCATTTCAACCCATGTATATATCATGATCAACCATTTAACAGAAATCATTCGCATTGAAAAATACTTGGAGTACTCAGTTTCAAGTGCAGTATATTTCAGAGTACTCTATTTGTACTGCACACCTCTTTTGTGAGTACTCTGCACTAATGTTTTGTGAGCATTTTGTTTTGAACTCACTTGCACTTGCTCTTTCAATGCTCGCACTCATTCTTTTTTCAAGCATAGAGTAAACGACAGTAAGTACTTGAAAATGAAACAAATGTTTTGGGGGGTTTGTTATCCCTTTGTGCGGATGTCTATTACGTACAGCACAGTGTTATTATTAAATGAATTCGTAAATGTTTTCGGGTGTCACCCTTAAAAACGGTATCGTTCTTTGTATGTGATAATCGGTTTCTTCGAGTTTTTAATTGAAAATGCGACTTCGTTCGGATATTCGTTCGTTTGTTCTTTTCGAGTACATTGCGAGTATGCACATTTTTATACCCTACACACCACGAGGTATGGTCCGAAGTTTGTAACGCCAATAAGGTTTGTAACGTCTGAGAGATATAGAAAACTGCATATATTCTTGATTAGCGTCACCTCCTGAGTTGATTTAGCCCTATCCGTTTGTTGTAGAAGCTAGGAGCTAGGCGGCACAAACTTTGGTTGGTTGGTATTGCAAATGGGGATGCCACCCACATACGATAAATTCGCAATTAGGAGACGATATTTCCAATTGTTGTCTTGTTCAGTTATTTTTTTGAATTTATTGAATTGGCAATGTTTTGAAAATTTTTCAATTTATATTCGCATTTGAACGTAATATTGTAAAATTTTTGCGGCCTAATTACAAGCCAAGTAACGGACATACTGACGAAGAGACCAATACGTTGACAAGCAGACTGGCACGTTATTTCTCAATTGACGCTGACGATATTTATGGAGGACAGGAGAGTATGATAACTTTTTGTATGTAGCAACAATAAGAGAAATAGAAGTAGAGACAGACAGACAGACAGACAGAAACAATAACAAAAATTGGTAGAGAAAAAATACAAATGACAAAAAAGCAGCCATCGCAAAACGGAAGTAGGAAACTCATAAAATGTCTAGTACCATTAAATTCTATAACGATTCGTATTTGTTTTTGTTGGCCTGTTCGGCCGTACCAAAAGGACATTTTCATTGCATTTTCCATAAATAGCTCGAGTTGGTGTTGTTGCTGCTATAGTTCTGCTCGCATTCCCAAATGCAAATTACGAATTCTATTAAGCAGTAGTTGTTGTAGGTTATGGTAATGGCTACGGTGTAGCTATGTTTATTTCACTATGCTCCAAATACCAGAAAGTTAGCCCCGAGGGGTACTACACCGACTGGTAGTTATTTATGGCGCTACCCTTTTCCATTTTTTCCACTTTCCACCCACAATCTCATCCAATATACATGTCGTTATTCCCCGTCCCTGTCTGTGCTATGCGTAACCTGAAGTGGTGGCATTATTTTAATATGGCTAGTAAATTATAGCTATTGAAAAGAAGTTTTCAGTAAACTAACGGGGGAGTTTTATTAGAGGACGTGTGAATAATTTTGATACATTTAAAAGAAAGTTTAAAAATAACATTTATAATAAAATAAAATCCTCTGAATGAACTGAGCTATAAAGTTTCAATTGAAATTGGTGAAGCAGTTTTTGAGTCATGAGCGAACAAACCACATTCATACAAACATACAATCAATCATTCATCTTACAAACAGTTTTTTCTAACAAGAACTTTTGATTTTATAGTTATTAATTAAGTAGAATCTGTCCCAATATCTGGATTCACTCATTGAAAGCCAAAAATCTTTTCCGTTCAGACGAGTACGAATTCGATTTGAAAAAGGTAATCACTGATTATCTTGTCTTCACGTGCATCTGTCACGCAAGGTGCTTTCACATTTCAACTACTACAATACAAGGGATTCCACATGGACAGTCGTCCTCCGCCTCTATCTGGAAGTATCTGAACGTTGTTGGCGTTGCAGTTGAGTAAAGCAATTCGCTATATCCCTGGAAGTATTTTGCGCTAATCGAATTAAAGAGCCTTTAAATTCGTTA
Organism: Heteromyza rotundicornis; assembly: GCA_951394025.1. Classification (NCBI taxonomy): domain Eukaryota; kingdom Metazoa; phylum Arthropoda; class Insecta; order Diptera; family Heleomyzidae; genus Heteromyza; species Heteromyza rotundicornis. Next base: position 52,498,429 of record OX596012.1, read on the forward strand.
AAATTCGGAGTGAAATATTTGTTCATAAGAATTTTATCTATTACGCCCTGCACAAAGAGTGTTGAAAGGAATATTATCGTTGTCAAATTAAATTAAATGGTATTCTTCCGGGACATTCAACATTTGATATCATACACATTTCCGATATTTGATAGGGGCACGGGAGTGTTCCATTCCAGTCTGGGTATAGTATGATAGTATAATTTGCAGTGAAGATACTTGAACTGAATTCGGAACCGGCCATTGCAACTCACACATTATACATTATACAACGTCTAAATAACGGTCTAGAAGTAGTATATCAATTTATAACACTGGTCGTCACTCCATAGCCTCGCGAGGCTATTTCAGCATGATCTTACCATTTCCAATTTACAAGTTTTACTTTGAAAATTTTCTAATAAAACGAAGTTTGATAAAATTTTAGTAGTTCACTTCAGATAGGCATGAATGGTTTTTTGATATAGTGAATGGTAATGTTCATCATAGGAAGGCACTCCGAATTTCGTAGTCAATATAGGTACTCGTTTCTGGTGTAACGTTGTATGAAATTTGTTATAATATTGTTCCCCTTTATGCAACTTAATTGAAGAGGAAATGAACTGGAAATTATTGAAAAAAATTAAGTTTCTTAATATGAATTTATGGAAATGCAATAAATAGATTTTCCTTCCCAGGATATGCAATAATAGACCTGATAATTCCGCTTTAACGAACCCAAAACTATTTTGTGGAAACTTTTCGCTTGATATCACATCACAGCACACACACAACGGAACTTTCATTGTCCGATGCGAAGTCACAACTTTAATGGCTGCAACGGTAACTTGAAACCCCGATAGAAACCGAGAGGCGTGAGTAACATTGAGTTTCCGGTGAGTGACGATATTTACGTTACGATTTTACCCGGCACCAAGGAACATTAGACATTGTCTATGTAATGCGTGATGGTCGGTCGTTTGGGCGGTCGTGTCATTCACGGTTTTGGCGGCGCTAATGAAAATCAATAATTTGGCCAAACGTAACGAACTGCCATTGTGTTCTTGACTTTACTCTCCGTCGACGATGTTGTTGTCATTGTCTTTGCACCTTCATGCTATACATTCATGATGGGTGCGGACGTTGTTAGCGTTTTGGCGCAAATATCTTGTGTATCTACAACTTATTACTCACAACTAGATTCGTATCTGTTGGGATACTTAAGTTCAAGCAAGCGTCTTGTGTGTGAATAGGTTAGGGATACTACACTGCATATATTTACAACAACAATGGCACACAACTGAGACGGAAATGAATGAGTTTGAATAATCGCAAAAGGAAAATGGAATATTATGAAAACAAAATGTCGTTTTTATGGCGGCAGAAGAGCGCTGATGTTAATTTTGAGGAGCGACGTTGATCAACTTTGGCTATGACCTAAGTTAAAATGTTGGACAATGAAGGATAGAGGGAAATGGGAAGGCAAATGGTATCAGGATAGTTTGATGTAAGTAGAAAATTCTGTAGTTAGCCAAATTACTTTCAACTAAAATTATAAAATTATTTCCGAAAGCTATTTTTATTTGGCCTGAGGTGCTCTTCCTTCGAAAGTAGTTGTTGCTTTAGGCCACCCACAACAATTACAACGACAACAGCAATGAATTGTTCATTGAACTGAATAATGATCGTTGCCCACTTGCCAACGAACGAACGAACGAACCTACCACCATGCTCATTTCACCAATTGAAAGTCGCACAAGAACAACAAAAACTCGCAACGGAACAAACACCGTGCCAACTTGGTTACAAACTCTACCAACTCTACCCTCCCCGTCAGAGAACTTTTGGCTAACTTCGCTTTGAGGTTAATTTAAAAAGTTTCCATTTTTTCTCCAGCAAATTGTTGGCATCCGAAATTAAAGTCATGTCAAAAACTCACTAAAACTGACAGTAGAAGAGGATTTTACGTGGTTAAATAGAGAAAAAAAATACATTGGTGGATGCTGTGGAATCGGCTTTGCTTGGTTGACAGTTGCTATTGTTGTCAATTTTACTCGAATAAAAGTGAAAACTTACTTACGCACTAATTGGTCTGTAATTAAATTTCCACTTGCAGAACAAAAAGGGAATTGGATAAGAATGAATTGAGCGGGTCGGTATGATAAGTTGGGTGGGCAGATAGAAGAATTTACAAAAGTTTAAATATTTGGATAAACATTGCAAATGTTTGCCCCTTATCCTGAATTTAAAGAAATGTTTAATTGAAATTACTTTTGTTTATTTTTGTGTATTTAACGCTCAAGTTGATATGTATGTTCTGACTATGTAGCTCTCAATATGTGGCAACTCGAGTTCAAAAATGCTTGCTTCAAAACATTTTCGTACTCTCTACTGTTCTATGTGCATGTGCTTGCAGTCTGTGGTGGTAATGCAACTTTGCTGGTTGCACAGGAAGGACATGGAAGGGTGAACAAAACGTCTCAATGGAAATCTGTGTGTGCATTAATACTCGCTTGCACATATATGTATGTTTCCGTATGTTGCTAGTAACTGTCTGTCTCAATCCTTTACGACTCCCAGGTTCCCAGGTGCCTTACCATTTACATGGAAGTCAAGAAATTTCCGCCAGTTTTTTCATTTAAAAGTGCAACAACGCAAAGACGACATTCTTCATGATATGTTAAAGTAAAAGTTTACAATAAGTTATCACTTGTTCCTTATGTGTTTTAGTTCACAATGAGTTATAATATTTATAGAAAACTAGCTGTGCCCGACCCGCTCGTGGACCCAATACAAAAAGTCATTTTCGGCCTTTCGAAATTTCTTTCGTAACAACCTTCTCCTGGCAAGTATGAACAACTGAAAAAAAATTTGAGCCAATTGATGAATTACTACAATTTGTTCACATCATTTTTATATATATAGACTAGCGAAGCTAAAATAGCCGCTCATTGTATTCCCATTTAGACCCAATTGTAGATGGGTTCAGAACCTAGCACCATGTCAACAATAAAAAAATTTTGGAAAAAAATTCACAAAAATTAATGAAATAAATACTAATATGTTATTTGTTCCTTATTTTTCATATGGGGGGAGGGTTGGTCGTTTTTAACAAACAACAATTTTCTTGGGCTAATGAAGTGTACCGGGGTGTACACTGTACAGTGCCATTCCCAAGATTAAAATTTTCAATCAAAATTTAATTTTTGAATTCTAATTTGAAATAATATTTGTCTAGTGGAATTTTCAATAAGTTTTAGTCAATTGAAAATGTCTAATTAAATTCAGTTGATTACATTCAATTCTAAAATTGGCATCCCTGGTATGTGGTCGGCATGCAATAAATAGTAGATTGTCTGATTGTTTATAAACGGATGTATGTACTTGTTCGGTTTTCTATCTAGTAATCTTTACCAAGGCCGTATTTTTAAAATGTAGGAGGCGTTTTTTCAAACATGGAGTCTACATAAAATTTGCCCAATAAAAGTCTCCCAAAAGGGTGAAGACAATTGGCCATCATAATATTATGATAAGCAGTAACAATTACCAAAACAAATTTATATTTCCTTTTAAGATCCTGCAAAAGGTGTTGGCTAGGATAGATGCAATGTTAAATTGTATATTTGTATAAGTAGTGGTGCATTTGTAAAGCTTGTTTCCCTATAGGATACTCCATATCGACCTAAACGAAAAATCTGATAGGGAAATCTTGTGTGAATAGTTAATATCTTTTATAATCTTTACAATTGGGCAGGTTATGTGAAAATTTTTTGGTGAGCACCTCATCAAAAAACCTGTCAAGAAAGACTTATTTTTTTACAATAATTTTACATAAGAAACCCATTTTTTTTTTGCTGTCATGTTTCTTTTTGGTATTTTTTCGGAAAACTTTTTTTTGTAAATAAATTCCTGGCTACGGCCCTGATCTTTACTATGCAATAAGAGTAAAACTCCAACGATGATACAGAAATTTTACTTAACTGTACCAAAATTGAGTAAAATTTTAAAGCACAACTGCAACCACTACAACCAACAGTCTTTTGAACTCATCAACTCTAAATCGTTGGCAACTGCATTACTTTTCCATTGCGATTGCTAAATCTTTTCCCGTTGCACAAACATATACACAAACATATACAAGTGTATGGGAGAGTGAATTCCTCCACATTTGTTCCTGCTCTTTTTATTCATTCACTGCAAACTTAATGGCATAATGTGCCGCAATGCGGTGCTTCCGAGACATTTCGATGAGACCCCCACCTCGTCTGCCTTCATGGAAGTCTGGAACCGAATTCCCCACCGAATACTGAATGTGTTCCTAAAGAGTTTCGAAGCGCAGAAGAAAGACTTAGCGGCCGGGAAGGGGAGTGAGGTTAGAGCATAAAATATGTGCGCAATAAAAGACACGATTGAAATATTATTCTTGAGGAACATGCCTATGGGCGCATCAACTGCCGCTTGATTTATGGCACATATTTGCAGAATTATGCTGCTGAATGGGCGTTGCTGCTTTCGTTTTCGTGTGGAACAGACCAGACCAGCTCAGTGCTCGGCTGTTGTTTTGTTGCTGGATGAAACTTGAGTTATGAATGTGTTTTATATTTTTTTCAATTCATGAAATTTCAATAGAAACATGCAACCTAAACTAGTGAGACATTTGAATTCATAATGGAAGCAGCATGGTGGGTTGGAGTGGAAGTCCCCACCGCTGATAAATTTTTGATGTGCATTTATTTTTTTGCGCAAATGAAAACGAAATTCTTTTAGAAATGAAAATTGAAAAAAGTTGCCTGACTTTCGACCACTTAACTCTACATTCATTGAAATCTATAGAAATTAACATTAAATGCATTCGCCACATCCAACAACCAATTAGATGAAGTAACGTTAGAGGAACAGCAATGCAACGAATGCTGCTTTATCGACACAACACATGGTGCTGTGCGGTTTTATGCTGCTCTCCAGTAAAGTGAATTCGAAATGATCGAACTGTAAAGTGCATGTGTGTATATAATTTTTGTGCCACCTTTTTTTGTTTTCAATGCAGGAACCTCGTGCTAAAAGTGGCCTGCGCTCAACATCATCGTCAGAGCAATTTGAATTTTTAATAGTGTCAATTCCATTGCTGAGAAACTGTTTGCCAGCACATTGCAACTTTTGTTTTTGCACCTAGTAAGATATCTAGAGTTTCAATGCTTGTCAAAGTAAGTGTAAATATGAATTCTTTTCAGCATGTCTCCGGTACTTTTGCAGACTCGTTTAACACTGATATTATTAAAACTAGAGATGTCATAAATATGTATTTCAACCTGCCAACTAAACAGTTTTAATTACAGATCTTTTTATTATTAAATCAAGATCTGGAGTTCCTAGCTTCAATATCCACCAAGAATGTATTGGTACGGCTTTTTCTTGCAGAAAACTTGGAATCATATTTTCGGAATATTAAGGTGTTATTCCACAAAAATACACAATGTAGCAAAAACTACAAAAATTCGTTAATCGTGACTGTAGAATATAAATTTAGAACCAACAAATGGTCACAATTAACCATTTTTTTGCAGTTTTTTCAATCAAATTGGAAAATCACGAAATACAATTTTAAATGAGTAACAAAAAAAACTAAAGATATGAATTCGGTGTTTTGGCATCATGTAGATTGATATCTGAGTATTGAAATGGCATTGATAACTCCAAAAACTCGATTTTGGAGCTGTGCCGTTGTTGCAGGGAATGAGCGACATTTAAATTGGAGCGTTTTTACTCGGCATTTACAGTTTCTCTTTTCTTTTTGCTCACTCACTGGAAATATCCTTGAGAGTACGAGGGCCCATTCCGTTATCCTCAGTAGCTGAGCTGGAATATTAAATTTGTGTACAAGTACGCGATTCACAGACGTGAAAATTCAAAAAGAAAATAGTGCCGCCGTGAATTGGTTCAAAGATTAATTCCTTCTCTGTGTTAGCTCTTGGCGGTTGATTATATATTTTTTTTGTTACGGTATGGAAATGCCTTTAGCAAATAAATTAATGACAAGTGTTTTAAGAAGAACTTTTTAGGCACGTAACACAGTGCAACAGCGATTTTAGAGCCTCAACCAAGTTATTGTGGGATGATAGTATTCTTCCTGGGAGTAAAACCTTAGCTGGGTTCAGTCTATAGCCCTTAGACAGCTAAATATTTGTTTGCAGTCTTCAGCAAAGTTATAGCTGTTAGTATTTCTGGCAACTTTTCACTAAATATACTACAGCAAACACTTAATATGAGACCTGCAATTTGTAGAAATGTATTTATTTCTGATTTTGTTTTTAATTTTTAAGCCCACAGTGTAGCCATTTGAGAGACTCAAGAGAATGTATGTGCGATGGCAGTATTTGTATCTGTCTGTCTATACCAGAATCATTTGCAAGTTTTTTAAACTTCATTTTTTTTTCTTTAGAAACAAATGGCTCTTTATAGTTAATTCAACCACTTTTTTTACTAACAAATAAATTCTATCTTAAACATCGAATGAAAACGTATCTGCGAAAAATTAGCCGCATCAGCATTCAAAAAGCACAAGAAGCAATGGCATCAGCTAAACGTCACTATAAATGCCAGATGCTTGAGACTATAAAAGGAAAATGAAACGAAACTACAGTAAATATCTTGAAGGGTTTTTTGTTGTATTAGCTGTTGTGAAATACAAATAAAAGTGCTGCCATAAATTCACCTTGAAGTTTTACCTTTAAAATGCTGCCATTAAGCTGGAAACTTTAGAGCACGAGCTCAGAACTGACGCACTCAAAATAAAGCCCTTTGTTTATTTGTGTGTTTTTTTTTTCAATTTAGCTGATTTAGGTTTATATATGTACAATTAACTGACAATAACTTTGTGTGAAAAAAATGAAGTTGCGAATTTCAAAAAGCGCAGACCCTAAAATGACGCTATTTTGTGAGAAAATGATTGTGTAAAATTTGCAGCCAAAGTGTGAAAGTGACGCTTTTGCCGATTTTGCTCAATAATGGCTTGCTGGAAAGGTAACTCAATTTTCCAGCAGATGCCATTTACACTTTTTAAATTTTAAAGTTATGAGAACCGTCATTTAAGTTTGAAATCGGAATTGTCGATTTGAATACAAAAATGCGTACTTTGAGCTCCTGGCGGCACACTTTCCCATAATCCGATTTTGCTGAAAATTGTCTCACCCAATAGCGTCTTCTTAGGGTGTACGCTTTTTGAAATTTGCAACTTCATGAAAGCATTGTCAGTCTAATGTACAGGTACATTTCTCTTTCAACAAAAATATAAATGCAGATTTACTTGATATGAAGTCAAATAGAGTAGTTGACATTTAACTTCAAATGACTAAATATGAAATTAATTCGCCTACTTCGTCCTATCGTATCAATCGTTAGACAAATTATAGTTTTCGTTAATAGAATCTCTCGCCGGGAAAGTGTCAGCCGCAATTAATTTACAATTACCCCATGTGACATTTGCTCGCCCTCGTAGGCACTTAATGAAACCATTAATAACTCAACCGTACTATCTACTCTCTCTCTCAGCACTATAGTAAAGTCCACATCACTCAAGATAATTGACATGCAATTGGAAATTAATTTCGAAGCCATTTGTGCCAGCCCTAACCTTAAAATGGAGCGCACTGAAACAAAAAACCATTTTGACGCATTTTTGATGGTGATGATGATGATGATTATACATAAATGTCTGTGAACTGAAAATAAAAATACTCTCATTTGGGTAAACACTTCTGTTAAGTAATTTTGGGTTAACTTAGTCAGAGCACACACACCCCACACACACAAGCCGACACAGACAAAGGCGGCTAAAAATGTTCTCTCTTCAAAATTGTTCAAACATGAAGTTGAATTTATTAGAATGAATTTATTATCGTTATGTCAAAATGTCCACTTAACATCAATCAAAGTGAACAAGTGTCTGTGTAGTGTACGTATTTGGGCCTGTTGTTGGTTTGAAGTGTTTGTTATGGCTGTATGTCAAGCATAATAAAGATAAACAAATGTTCTTCGGGAAAACTTGTGGCGCGCGGCGCAACAATTTCGTGGAGAGACCAGAGGACATCGCGTCGTTAGTAAGGCGGCAGACATGATAGTCCGTTTTTGGATGTTAGGGAGTAGGTACATGTATGCTATGAGTTTTATGCTTCGTTTGATGTCACGCTTTTATTTCAATCGACTTTTCTCGACTCGTTTTTGTCCAGGTGTCCTTAACTCAAGTTGCTTCTATTTTTTAACAAATATTTCGATGCACAAATATGCTTGGGAATTGAGGTTTAGGTATTTTTGGAGCTGCATCGACTAGGCTATTGGTTTGGAAATAATAGTTATTGAAATATGAGGAAATAAAGAACCATTTCCATACAAAACATACATACCAATATGAATTCTGGTTTTTCATATTCTACAGTTTTGAGAAAAAGGCTAAGAAGCCAACCATTTGCCAACAATAAGACAAACGAAACTGGTTTGATTCGACAGTTTCGCCGTTACCAGTGTTCAAGCAAAGATGTCAGATAGTTTATGTTTAAAATAATACCCGAAAACGGTTAAGCAAATAAATTAAAATGTAATAATAGTGAAATGTTTGCTCTTCATGTGCACGTAGAAGTAATACGGGAAGCAAATTGCTATTAATGAAATCAAGCCAAACGCCTAACAACAACGCCTAGCAACAACAACCAAATTAAGAAAATGAAAACGATCCGCTGTTATGTTTACATATCTCTTGTAAATCAGCCAGCTATTCATGAGCAACGTAACAAATGGCACAGGAATCTTAAAACGAATTATTCATAATGTACACCATACACGCATATATTTGCATTTGAAGTTGCTATCTTCGCGAAGAGTATGTGAACATACTCGGCGTATAAAACGTATTTACATACACTAAAGCACATTCATTCAATTTACGCGCCGTAGTAGAAGTAGAAAAGACGTGCGGCATGCGGCACGTGTTTAGCATTCAAATGCGACAACGAAATTGAATCCTCACCGGAAACAGTCAACAACAAATACGACCTCAAACACAATGGCAACATCGACAACAAAACAAGGATAGGAAAGGTAAACGCAACAATGTTGCCGTGGCAATTATAAAATTAGATTTGCACAGAGTTTTGGGTAAAAGTAAGATGCACCCAACAATTGTGTTGAACTAAATTCAAGTTGGAATTCACTGATTCCTATTGTATAATTAAAAAGGGAATTTCCTTTGTCTCGCTTTTAACACAATCGGCGTTGGCAGCAATTGAACGTGTCGAAAACAGGCAGACATAAAATTGTTTACCAATTATCAAGGTCGAAGGAAGCGAAATGAAAGCAGATCAAAGGACGCAATGGCCCGACTATTGGCTGTCATACCACTTAATTTCACAAGAAGTCAGTGCAAAAAATATACCTTCTAGTGGGCGTCGGCAGCAATTTCTAAAAAAAAAACCTATCTTCAATCCAAAAGGAAGCAGAAAAGCAAAACATAAAAGGAAAAAAGGAAAGGAAAAGGATCGGAATAAGACAAGTGCGAAGGGTTATCAGCGATTTGTTGCTTACACCGCCAAGGATTCACAAACCCGTACTCCTACTCACTCACATGTACACAGAAAAAAAAAAGATAGGTTAATCTAACCAAAAAACGTTGTAAAAAAACAATTTTTTATTTTATATGGAAAACACAAACAACAATTACAATTGTTGTGGTTAATCTAATCGTCAAAAAATTGTTAAATGATTTGCCAGCATGGTCGTATTTCGGCATATGATTCGCAATGTCATCGCTCGATGCAGAAATGCAACCATGCCGCAAATATTTCATAATTCTGAAACAGCATGACATTTAATACAAGAGAGAAAAATTATTATATATGGCTGTCTCGTTTTCGCTCTCAAAGCAACAAGTGCTGCATAATATATGAATAATTTATATTCGACACTTGACTCATGAAGTACTTGGTTCCATTAGTATGCGATACTATTATTGGTATTTTAGGGAAGTTTGTATGAAAATTGTTGGGTCGTAATAATAAAAACGTCTTAGAGCAATTGCTACGTGCATTTACTTTACTCAGAGATTTTATTTCAAATCAAAATTGAATGAAAACTAGAGAGTGGACTATCTTCGGCTATACCGAAGTTGAAATACCCCCACATAGTAGGAAGAAGTACCTCGAACATATAAATATGTGGTCTCAAGACCCTATTTTGAGCCAATTATAGGTGGTTTTGGAGCCCGGACCATGTCCAAAATCCATTTCTAAAAATTTCCAATTAAATCCACAAAAAAAAAAAAAATTGGTCTCAAGACCCCATTTAGACCCTTATATATGTGGCTTCGGAACCTCGGACCATGTCAAAAATACGTTTCTAAACATTTCCAATCCAATACAACAATAAAAAATTTTTACCTTTTTTTCGGTGTATGGGAGCCACGCCCAGTTTTTGTCCGATTTGGCTGATTCTCGAACTTGATCTCAGTATTCACGAGAAAAACATGTAAAAAAAGTTTCAAGTCGATATCTCCAAAACTGCGACCGCTATCGTGCGGACGGACAGACGGACAGACGGACAGACGGACAGACGGACAGACGGACAGACGGACAGACGGACAGACAGACGGACATCGCTAAATCGACTCAGGAGGTGATACTGATCAAGAATATATATACTTTTCCATACCGGACACTCCTCCTTATGGGCGTTACAAACGTTGTGACAAAGTGAGTATACCCTGCCACAGTGAGTGTGGGGGTATAATTATCGTAAAAATTATTAAGTATTCACAAGAAAGTATCCGGTTGTATCGAATACAAAAAAATCGAATTTTCGCAGCACTAGAAGATGGCGTCCAATTTGTTTACATTTTACATTTTTGATATTTCGAAAACAATTTTTAAAATCAAATTATGACTATGTTATAATTCATTATTAACAAATATTGTGATATTACGATTTTAAAAATTGTGCAGAATGTTTTTCAGCTCGTTTTTTCCAGGGAAAACATTAATTTCAATATTACAATATTATTGTAAACTTAATGAAATATTAAAATATTGCGTTTTGTGGAAGCGCGTTAGTTCTAAGTAATGAATATTATATATATTCGCAGTAGAAATGATGTTGCCCGACAAATTTGTGTACGAAATGTAAATTATCTCGTTTTTAAAGTCTTGGGCTTACATTAAATTATTTTAAGCTTCATAAATATATTTCAATACAACACATCTACAGAAATACCAAACACATCAGCTATCTTTTTTTTGCATTCTTTTTCTAATATGTATCTATTTATTTTTTCGCTCAATTGGATAATTGCTTTCTCTGTCTTCCATAAAGTAATATACGAACAATTTTTAATTGTACGCCAACAAAATTTGATTGTACGCCAACAACTTTGAGTCGGTTCCATTTACAACGTTTCTTGGTTGCTGCATTTTTAATCGTCTTTTTTGGTTAGATTTACCTACTTTTTTTTTTGTGTGTACATATATTAGACTAACTCACGAACATTTTTTTTGCGATTTGTTTGCTGCGCCTCTGTCAAATGTTGTGTTGGGTCCAAAAATTACGGCAATCAAATTAAAGGTACAAAATAAAAGATACTAGTGTCTTAGACTGAATCCGTACCGCGATCAGTTTTTTAATCGCACTGTATATCAAAAAAATCATTTGTTCACAGTGACTGCGGAACGGACACTTAAAAACTAATTCAGAAATTGTACATACAAAGAATGTTTGTACTAGAATTGCTTGAGATCAAAAGTTGTACTTATTCAAATCTACCGGGTAAAAGTATTCGCCCCTCAAATTTCCCAATTTTTCACTATTTAGAAAAATGTTTAAGTACACTCAAAGAATTAATATTTTTGAGGAGCAAATGTTGAATACTTTTAGAGAAAATATACTTGTATTGTCTTGACTTAAATCGTAGTCCACAATAGTAGCTCAATATTTGACAACCGTAATAATTTCCATTGAGTGAGAATTATCTCAGGATCACATTAAATCAAATTTGAAAAAGTAGACATCAGATATAACTTTACTGGTGGATATAATGGATAAGTCTCTTAAATCCTTCCGAGAAAAATCAAGTAAAGCTCTACTTTAATCCAATAAAAATTAGGTTGATAGCCAAAAAGTTTTTTTTTTTAACAGGGTTGTGTTTATGTGTTGCTTACTCCGACACAAAGGCCTTATGTATAAAAAGTAATAAGCGCTTTTTCACTAAAAATTTTTAAAATTTTCACAAGAATTACTACTTACAAAAAAATGTGTACTACACTGAGAAAAAAACAAAATGAAACATTGTCAAAACGTTGTCAATTTCCAGCCAAAACTGAATGTTCTGATTTTGACAACAAAACGTTTAAATATTTTGGAAACTGCCCATTGATGAATTGTTGTTTTTTCACCAAATTTGAGAAGAACGCATTCGAGAGCTGTTGTAATCCTACCTGGCATAATTCACCCGAAAAAAGTCACATGTCCAAATTAGGAATATTTCTACCATGGACATGCGTAGTAATTATGTTGGGAAGTATGTATAATGCTACGAAGTTGCAGGTATGCGGTAAAGGTTCGTGAATAGACATTCTTAATTTCCCACAAATTATGAAAAATGGATATGTCAAGTCGTTTTTGTATTAGCGCCACTAGCGGGCGCTAACTCTTATTACCTAGGTTTTGAGGGTGTATTTGAAATTCCTGGTATGCTTTTTATTATAGAATACGAAAATCAACAAAGTAAGGTATCAAAATTTCTCCCGAATAAATTGATGCGCTCTATTATACACTGTGTGTTGTTTCTATAATGTTGAGCTTTTTTGCATAAGCTTTTTAATACTTCCTTCTGTTTTTTTTTATATTTTTTAAAAATTAGAGGGTATGTAATTTTCTCTTTCATGTTTTACATTGTGCAATTTTAGGGGCTTTCATATAAAATATTTTGTACACATAACATGTAAAATGTTTTCTTGTTTGTTCGGTTCAACAATTTGATGAAAAACAAACAAGCCCAGGATTTAGTAGACGTAAAAACATGTTGATAAAATGATGAACAATTACTTACATATTTACATATACATATGTGACGTTTCATATCAGATTTTCAATATGTCTGCATTTTCATAAATGTCTGCATACTTATTTAGTTTAGGGTTTCCAGTATGCCGACATGTTTTATTCTTAGGTGCTGCAAAAAATCAAGTCTGATTTAAAGGTGATGTTGGTGATATCACCGCAGTTTTCTTGAGTCTAGACAATCGCTTGTAGCACTTAAAGGCCACTTTAAGCTTAAATTAGCCTATTTGACCCGATTCTTTTGCCAACTTTGCTTTATTACTACATGTGAATACGAAGCCAAGTGCCTTTTAAAGTACTTCAAAAGCTGATCCTCTTGACTAAATTCACACACACACACATTCAGACAAGAGTCTATGAAATACCATTCAGATTAGTGAATGGCATTCCTCACTATTGAATAGTAAAAACGAATTGAATAAATAGAAAAACTGATAAAAATCCATGTAATTATTATGTCGTGCACACAAGTGTCCAAGATCAACATCATCTCCCGAGTCGATCTAGCGATATCCGTCTGTCTGTCCGTAACTTCCCACGATAACTGTATTAGTTACTCAGCTTTCGAAGCTTAATTGAAGCATCGGCTCTGAAAAGAAGAAGGGCGCAAAAGTACTTGCGACAGCAGTTGACGCCAGAAATTGTTTGCGGAAAGTATGAAGAATCTGTGAGTCATGTGTCATTAAATTTTCTGCATTTTCATTTCCGACACTATTCATTTTTGGCCTTCAGAAGGCGTCTAAGTGTAGACAAATCGTTGGCTCTTGCGACTTGAGCTTTTTTTTTAAGAAAACTTAATTGACGTGGTACGAAGCCACGAACAGTCGCAAACACTGACTATCCTGGCAAGGGATTCGGTTGAAGATTTTTCACAGCGTTCCCATAAAATTATGAATGCTGTTTTTGTCTTAAACTCGTCTCGACATCAATTTGTGCTTTTGAAAGAAGCTCACGCACTCACTCCCTCGACTATATCATGATGCGTACTTTCAATTATCACCTCATCGCATCACGGATTCAATTGCAATCAGTGATAAAAGAGAAAGCAAATCAAATATTTATTGTTTTCGATTCAATAAATGTTCATCACTTTCAACGCACTTCCCCCCGGTTTTTTTTTTACAAAAAAACAGTGAAGAAACAAAGAAGGGCATTGAAACAAAAAATTTTACATACACATATAACAACGGAAGATCCCATCAGTTGACTCAACGCAATGTCATGTCAACACAAACTCATAAACCCGAGACAGGCTTAAACATTTTCACTTTTCATTTGAAATTTGGCAACAACAAGAGATATGCACATCAAAAATAAAAGAGGAAACACTTGTCAAAGAGCCCACAAAAGTGCGAAGCAAGGAATTCGCAAAATACACAGGATTTACAACACATCGTAAAATAAAAATAATAAAAAGAAATGGAACGAAACGAAACGAAAGAAATGAAAAAATAAAGTACAAAAACAAGTGAGTAAGTTTCTGTCGGGCAAGCCGACTTATATATACCCTACACCTACTGGGCCATATTGTATCCGCCATCTTGAATTTTGAAAATGCGACATCAAATTCGAAATCAGCGACCCCAAAAACCCCCCTATACAAAATTTCATGCTGTTTTGATGAAATCTTAAAATTTCGGCCGCCATATTGGTTCCGCCATCTTGAATTTTTAAATTCCGACATCAAATTCCAAATCAGCGACCCCGAAAACCCCACTATACAAAATTTCATTCTGTTTTGATGAAATCTTAAAATTTCGGTAAAAACACGATTTTCACTTATATGGGAGGAAGGCGTGGCAGACGACCGATTCCGCCCATTTTCAATACCAACTCCTTCTAGGGCCTAAGAAGGATAAATACAAAATTTGGGATCCGTAGCTTTCTTCTAACAAGAAAAGAGGACGGACAGATGGATAGACGGACAGACGGATAGGGCTAAATCAACTCAGGAGGTGACGCTGATCAAGAATATATATACATATACTCATATACCCATACCTCATGAGGTGTAGGGTATAATAAGAAGAAACGCCGAACCAACTCCGTTAAGGCATCAGTTTTCGGCACAAATCCCTTAAATATAAACAAAAGTCTTATAAAGCGATAAGAATGAACAACAAGAATAAGGGAAGAAGGTACAACAGCAATATAATTATGACGTCAGAAGACTTTTGACATTTGTTTGTGAGTTTCTTTTATGGTTTTGTAATAAAGTGAAGCCCAACATCGTCTGTTTTAATCGAATCAAGCCAGAAAGTTGCAATGTTTGCCTTCGCTTTGCAAAGACATACGGTATACACTACAGATAGACACACACAACCACCCACACCATATCAACTTAATTTCGCAAACAACAGATATTTATTATTTTTTCTCGATTATTTTGTTTGTTTGTTTTTTTTGTTTCTATCCTCATCGTAGGAAGAAGGCATAAAAATGTCATCTTAATGGAAATCACATACCATAAAATACATTCCATTAAGGTTTAGTCAAGCATCTTCATATACATCTACCTCGAAAAAATACTTGATAGCAAGAAAGTTGCCTTCGGTCAAAGAAATTTTCCTCCAAGTGAGTTCCTTTCCCATGTTGTTTCATTCCCACTCATACTCCGTTTCATTTACGAGTTTATTTCATTGCATTTGGTCCTGGTCAATTTTCCACTTAATTCCACTCCCAATCCGTTCCCAATAAAGTTTCCAAGAATATGCAAACAACGAAGTAAAAACGAAAAAAAAAAAATACAAAGTCTACTAAAAACTTCAGAGTAAAGTGGTTTTGGAGCCTATACTGAATATCTTAAATCTATTTCTAAACATTTCCAAACGAATACAACAAATAATGTCGTCAGTTATGGGAACACAGGTTTTCATATCGTCGTCAAATTCACGACATAATATGGGAAAACGTATTTGTCCGTATGGAACATTCAACCAGTTTACCAAATCAAAATGTACGTACGTACTTTTTAAAAATGCAGTGCTGCAATTTTGATAGTTCGAACTGTCCTCAGAAGTACAGTTAACAACAAGCCTCCTTCATATTTCATGTGCCGATTTCAGTAAACTATGTTCCCAAATCCTTAATAATGACATCTAAAAAAGATTAATTCAAAACCAAAGCAGAAATTCATACAATAATTCATATACGTACATTGTACAATATAGGCAAATGTTCAAATAAGTACTGCTGGGTACTAATTTACACTCTAGACCAAGCCCACAAAGCAAACCGAAAGCCTTAAGCCAATTAATATTGAAGTTCTCAAGAGGCTTGAGTTTGGTAAAGCTTGAGGGCTACAACTGAATGCAATCTAACCACGCACACCGAAACACAAAAACAAAACGCACACATACGGAGCCATAAAATTAAGATATTACCAAATTGTAGGTACTGCAAATAAGACCTCACACTGGCACACACCCTCATATACATTTGCATTTGACTATTGATGCCACGCATGTGAGATATCAACGTTACCAAAAAATGTCCCAATGGAATGAAGACTGAGGACGTGAGTCAAGCATGTGCCAATGTGGTTGTAAATGAAACCGCAAATTCAACCGAGTAATGACATCGTCATACGAAGCTCGTATGTAATAGAAAACCATATAGTATAAAGGTAGGGAAATAAAAATTAAATTAAAGTTTGTCATAACCAGGGCTGCAAACCAAAAAAATGTCAGCCACGGTTCGTATTAGAGTTTGCGGTTCTCCGAACCAAAAATCGGTTCGTTTGTGGCATGGAAGCGGTAGTTTGGTTCAAAAATGTTTGGGTTAAAAAAAAATTGTTTACCTTCAAAAATGTTGAACTTGCATTTTTCCAATTTACACAAATAATAATAGAGTTAGCTAATACAGCCATTTAGCATTTGCACTTTCTCAGCATAATTAAATGCTGGAAAACATAAGCGATAAACAGTTTTCGAGTATCATGAAGTTATCATGACAGAATACAACCACAGACAACTGCATGTTTGTTCTCACCAACGAATGAAAAGAGTTAACAAGAGAACGTGTCTTTGATTTGAACACCGATACATAATATTGATTATCGCATACGTAATATTTAACACTACAAAATATGATGTGTGATTAACAGTGTTCTACATATTGAACACCAAATACGCAATTCTGATCTCAATGTGATGCAAATTAATAGAGATGAAATATAAAAATTTAATTTTGTAAACTTATTTATTGTAACCCAATATTTGGAAAATAAATACGATTTTCGTTAGAAATCACGGTTAGTCCGCATTTCAAAATTTCGTTTTGGATTCTCTGCACGGCTCCACAAAAATATCCGGTATTTCCGTTCCGGGTTTCCATCCCTGAAGAATTGTTTATTCTAAGCCGCCTGCACCCAGACAAAAATCATCAATAAAATTCAAAAATATTCAACTCAACTCAAGCTAAAACGTTCATGATAGTCTTGTGAAGTGGTGAATTTTAGAAACAAGTACCAACAACCTCACTGTGAACTGGAAAATTTACAGTTATTTTAATGCAGTTGTTTTTAATTAATTTGTTTTAGCGTAGAAATAAGTACGATCGTAATTATTTCTACAATGGTTTTTTTTTCTGAGTGAACTACCTGAATACATTAGAGTTAATCTTGGGACTGATCAACATTTTGTAATTATAGAAAGAATTACTAAAAATTATTCACAATTTGAGTTTTAAATGATATTTAATTTCAATTTGAATTCAACTTGAATTAAATTTTCGTTTACTTCATTTCAAGGCTTAAGTCAATTTAAAACGAATTTTCCATCAACAGTTTTGAATGTTGGTGCGAACCAAAGAGCGGAAAAATGTAGCCAAGCATAACCACTTACCGAGGTCGTTGCTCACTACTGACACAAACACACACACACACACCTATCCTCAATCATTTATATACATACACACTCATGCACACTTCATTGCACGTTTGTGCCATAGAACACACAGTCACTCACATTCCAATGTTGGTAACTACCAACCAACCAGCTCAGGTCTTGCCATAAAGCGTTCTATCCGTTGATGTTGTTACGGCTGATGCTGCTGTTGAATAATAATGTCTGCCCCTTGGCCATTTCGGCAGCATGGCCCATCACCGTGAATACTTTGTCATTGTTCTTTTCGCTCTGCGAATTTGTATGTTCTTGTGTGTTTGTCTAAAGCTACCTGCTAACACTCACGCACTCAACGATTGTGTGTCCTGCGAGACTCAATTTTGTTGTTGTTATTGTACTTACTTATGCAATTGCATAGTTTCTCTCTACCATTTTGGATCTCTCACGTAGTCTCTAAGTATGACACCAGCTTTATGCAAAACTTATTTATGCTTCACTCATTCGTATCATCCTTGTCGGTTGCTATGCTCCCACTTGACCGCATACTGCTTAGGCCAGCCAGCAGCTGCTGCTGTGTTGTGTGAATTGTTTTTCCACCATTGTTGTGGCCGCTCAGTCATGTCCATTGTCAGTTCATTGTGAGACAATCACTGCGCTGTTATTTCAAAATGATGTCTCCATGGAAAAAAGTAACTATGTAAGCATGTTATGCTATGGTTCAGTAACAATTGTATTATGAAAGATATCGTTTTCAGACCTAAAAGAGTCAAATTTGAAAAATATTCAATGGGAGCCCACATATAACACTTTAAAGAACGGACGTGTATGGGCGGTGCCACGCGTCCATGTCCAATCCGCAACAGCTTTCTCCTTTTCGTCTGAACATTTTCTAAAATCTTTATAATTAATTCCAAAGGAAACTACATGAAAAGAGTGCAATTGCATGCATTGACAATGTGTTTTTTAATTCAGGTAAATACGCTTTAAATCAACAATCGAAGGTAAAACTTTAAAACAGCCTTTATCCCGAGGGCTTACAAATCGGAATTTATTTTAATAATTTAAAAAAAATGTATCTGTTCATTCAACTGGAAAATGCAAGTAGAAGCGAGGGTTGTATTAGTGCATGCGTCAAATAAGTTTCAGCAGTAACATCGCAGCTGAGTAAAAAAATTACCTCAACATTTTTTTCAAAAGCCAGTTCAACTGTGTACTTATACCTCGTGGCAGAATTTTTTATGATAGCAAAAATAATAAATATTTCTTTTATTTTGAAACTGGGCCAACAAATTGAATTGGCTTTAGCCCTCTGAATGGCTTTCATTTCTGCTGCCGGGTTGGCAATTGTTGCGTGCGGGCGTTTTTTGTTTTTGTTTTGTTTTTTTTAGTAGCCAAGCCAATTTTAAGGGAAAAAGAAATGATTGTAATTTAATTTTGTTGTTGCAATTTTGTTCGGCCACTCGACGTTTTTAGCGTGGCAATATGTTGCTACTGGTGTGTGTTTAAATGAGTTCTGTTGTGCATTTCTGATTTTTAGTTAAATTTTATTTGATTTTTCCTGCTCACCGTGTCTGCAGTTTAGTGTTGTTGTAAATAATTAATTATACTCGATTTCTGTTTATTTTTGCAGTTGAGCTGAATTGAATTTACAAAAGCAACAACAAAAACACAATTAAAAAACGAAACCGATGTCAACATGTTCAACCAAATCGTTGTGATTTTCGGAATTTTTATTTTAGGTAAGTAAACCATTTACGCACAAACGAAAAAGTTATAATAGCAAATGTTATTTGATTGGGATTACAGTAAATACATAAAATCGTATTATACAGGAAGCTCTGAATGCTCACTGTCACATCTGCATTTTCTTAATTGTGCAAGAGAGTACTTTTCACTTTTCACTTTTCACTTGTGTTTTCTCTTTTCGCGGACGTATCTACCCTACACCTTTCGAGTGGGACATATCGCTCCGATTCTCTTGAAACTTTCAGGATATATGTTGTAGAATATTGAGTGAATCCTTGGACATTTTTTTGGGCGAATCATGCCGGGTGGGATTACTGCTGCCAGGCAACAAGCGTAAATATGGATATAACTGATCAAAGGGGCGTGGCACCATCAGAGTTGGGAGGTTCACGGAAGGATTCCGACTTTGAGAAATGCACCCCACACTGCTGCGCCAACATACATTCATATATTAATAGTAGTTCCGTCGAAACGATCTTTATACCCCCCACACTCACTGTGGCAGGGTATACTAACTTTGACACAACGTTTGTAACGCCCATAAGGAGACGTGTCCGGTATGGAAAAGTATATATATATTCTATATGTGGGGTTATTTGAGGTGGTGTGACATTACGTCCACGGACATAATGTCCAAACACCAAAAACAACAACAAACTTTCAAATATGTATGTGCCTTTTTTGAAAAGTTGTATGATTCCAACCTTTTCGGTGATAGGAAAAACAGGTTCCCATTGGAAAAGTTCCCTAAAAAAGGAAATGTAATGAAAAAGTAATTTATTAATTCTTTTTTTTGTATTTGAGAAAGGTTTAAATGTATTTAATATTATAATAATAAACTCAAAAATAAATTCAAATAAAAATGCAAAGTAAATCAATAAATTCTTTTTCACAGTATATGTACGATATATGCATAAATGGAAAACAAAGAAGCCAATTAAATATAAACTTTGGAAGAGTTCAGAACAATTTGTCTGCAATAGGGACATAACACTTTACGTTCGCCCCCTGAGTTGTTCCTCATTGCGTCTTCGCAAATAGTCGAATAACAGCTGGAGCATACTTTTAGATGGTTGCAGGGTTGCAATAAAGTGTCCCTTGGCCTATCGCAACAAATTATACATTGGATTGATTGCGAGTCAGGCATTGAATATTCAGTGGCTGCCTCTTCCTGGATTTCTTCATCAATATCAGCATTCCCATTACTTACGTAATCAGATATAACATCGTTTTGTGAATTCGTTAATTCATTGAAGAAATCCATCAAAGAAATTGTATTTCGGTCTAACTTTTTAATTGAATTCTCAATTAAAGTAGCACGTTTTCTGAATTTGTTCGATTTTGGTCTTTGGAAAACATTGAAGGTGCCATCTAAGGAGTTGATCAACTCCACAGTTTTTCTGTAATCTTCGTTTAATATTATATTCAAAAATTTGCAAAAGTATAGAATTGTATCCTTCAGCTGCGCTTGTTGTTCTGATGGACTCTTTATACACAGAAATAGACAAAGGACCTTCCTACAATGCAAACAGAAATGAACAGAAAAATACCGTACATGAAACCTGTTTTCATATTTTGGAGTTTGTCGTTTTCATTAACAACAAATGATTCTCAATTCAATGAGTAAAATTTTGGACCTTAAGTCGTTAAATGGACGTTACGTCTTTTAGAAACAGACATAATGTCCAAATGGACTTTTTGTCTGGTCGAAATAGACATAACGTCCATTTAGACTTTATGTCCATTTTGAAAGAAATAAGGTGCATTGACATTATGTCAGTTTTGCGTTGGACCTTATGTCCGTTTGCGATGCGGACATAAAGTCCATGGACATTATGTCTGTTTGGAACGGTCATAATGTACATGGGCATTATGTCCGTGGACGTAATGTCGCCCCACCTCGAAGATGATTCACTCTCTAGTTTTTTATTTTAATTTAAGGTTAACTACAGCGTCCATTGAAATTGTCACAAATTACTAAGTATATATATTTATACCCCCACACTCACTGTGGCAGGGTATACTAACTTTGTCACAACGTTTGTAACGCCCATAAGGAGGCGTGTCCGGTATGGAAAAGTATAAATATTCTTGATCAGTATCACCTCCTGAGTCGATTTAGCGATGTCCGTCTGTCTGTCCGTCCGTCTGTCCGTCTGTCCGTCTGTCCGTCTGTCCGTCTGTCCGTCTGTCCGTCTGTCCGTCCGCACGATAGCGGTCGCAGTTTTGGAGATATCGACTTGAAACTTTTTTTACATGTTTTTCTCGTGAATACTGAGATCAAGTTCGAGAATCAGCCAAATCGGACAAAAACTGGGCGTGGCTCCCATACACCGAAAAAAAAGGTAAACATTTTTTATTGTTGTATTCGATTGGAAATGTTTAGAAACGTATTTTTGACATGGTCCGAGGTTCCGCAGCCACATATATAAGGGTCTAAATGGGGTCTTGAGACCAATTTTTTTTTTTTTTTGTGGATTTAATTGGAAATTTTTAGAAATGGATTTTGGACATGGTCCGGGCTCCAAAACCACCTATAATTGGCTCAAAATAGGGTCTTGAGACCACAATTTTTTATGTTCAAGGTACTTCTTCCTACTGTGTGGGGGTATTTCAGCTTCGGTATAGCCGAAGATAGTCCACTCTCTAGTTTTTTTAAAGTTTTTTAAAAAAGGTCAGAAATTCCATAATCAAAACTGAAATTCAATAAGGACTAATTTCATAGTGTGCATTTAAGTTGGGTTTCATTTAATTTTCATTCACAATAGACGTTTTCCCATACTAAATTGGAATTTAGGTTGCAATTAAGCACTGTGAAAGTGCTTACTATGAAATCTATGTCTCAATCCACTAAAGAACATAACGCCTTAACTGCAGGCTAAGGTATCACAGTGACATCACATATAACGATACATAATGTAAATTCTAAACCAAATTCTAAGCAAGAAATATAAAACTACAGATTTTAAATCGGCAGAACTGGCCTGTTTAACTTTAGAAGTCATTGAAAAGTACAAATTCCCTATATTCTATATTTCCTATGAATAACGGTTTTTCTCATATTCGCATACATCTTTTGTGAAAAGTGCAAAAGCTTTGGAATAAATTCCAAATCTTTTTTATAAAACAGAGCTTACGTGTGACAGAACTTCCGAAATGTTAGTAAAAGATTTGATAAGCTTTTGTGACAAGGTTTATGTAACTTAAATAATAACCGAAGTTTTCGTTCAAAGCTTCGGTACTAAAAGCTTTAACGGAAACAACTTTAGAGGTACATCTCAAACTAAAAAATGTTTAAGGTAATAGAGAGTCTTTACGTGAGCTGCGGGCGGTTTTGATACTAGCTGGAACTGTGGACTTTTTAGCGAAGTTTCCAACCAATTTGCCGTCCCATTTACAACTATTCCCCAATTTACTGTTATTCCCGAATTGTTCATATGTTTGTTGTAACTATCAGCTGTTTGTCTTGTGGAATGTAGGTGGTGTTATGCTACAACTAAAATTATATACTTCGTGGTATTTAGTACTACTTTTTTCAAAAGTAGCTTTTTGCTAAAAGTCGCTCTAAAAAATTTTAAGCTTCTGCATGGAAATGATATATTGCTTTTGCCGCTAATGACGCCATCTATCGTTAGTATATATTAGTCATTATACGTTAACCAGTAGCTCCCAACTTAAATTTTGAACTCTATAAAGTAATTTCTTTGTTTTAAAACTTTTAAAATTATAAAAAATTTTAAACTCTCAATTCGAAGAAGTAAGCAATAAAAGCTTTGTATGACATCACTTGCCATCCACAATGTATCTACAAAACACACTTCAATGGCAGTAAAAAAAGTTCTATTCGAAAGCCGAAAAAACCGAAGGAAAACTGTAATTATGTTTATCTTAATAATATGCCATGACGTAAATAAATTCTTTGATTAAGCATACAAAACCATTAAAAAAGAACGAAAAGAGTGCATAAATGCGGAGGTGTCTCAAGAGGTACACACGCCGCATAACATTAGCACACAACCGACACACCGACGACACTAGCTGCCAACTTCTTGCACGCGTATATAATGCTTCCTTTCAACATCACACAAGAAACAAGCACAAACTACACAAACTGTGTTTTGTGAGAATCAAGGAACATAGAAGAATTTTGGCTTTTGATTTAGTCACGCATTTGGCTGGGCATTGGTCATTTCGTCTAGAAGGGTGCATTATGTCACAATAAGCGAATGTGAAAACTTTGGTTGCCTCAGTATTTTTTTGCTGTACTTTGTGCATATGTGTGTTTGTGACGCTATGGTCTTCGTACTGTTTTGAAGTATGATTTGAAGGAGCTTGTTTATGACACGCAACTGTTTTTCATCATTTCCTTGAAATTTTTATTAGGCACAATTTTTTTGTATACATACACACCCATTCCTTATGAGGAATGGGTGTATCCACTTTGGTCCTAAGATTGTAAAGCCGATGCGTAATAGGAATGGAAAAGTATATATATTCTTGATCAGCCTCACCTTCTGAGTTGATTTAGCCTTATTCGTCTGTCTTTATTGGCAAACAGGTTTGCAGGAGCAAGAAGCAACTTAGGCGGTCCAAACTTCGGAGTTATCTTTCTTGGGTCCTAGAAGGAGTTGGTACTGCAAATGGGCAAATGGGCGAATGGGTGAATTTTGCAGTTGAAATTTCCAAAATTCAAAATGGCGGATTCAACATGACACAGTAGGTGTAGGGTATACCCTAAGTCGGCTTTGGACTGAAACTTACTCACTTTTTTTGTATTACTGGTTGTGTTTAATTTCGTATATATATGTAAATATGTACTCTATTATTGAATTAGGGTTAGGTCAATTGTTTCTTGTACTAATTGTGTTAGCAATTAAAAATGTTTAACAATCGATTCTTAGCTTTGGTTGAGAACAACGTTTAATATATAATAATAACAATGTTTGCTATTTATGCCAGAATTCAATGGAAATTTTTCTTAGGTTTCTTTTTCTTCTTCGTTACGTTTTTCCTTTTCTTTACCCTCATAGTTATTTACAACTGATTGCTGCAATAGGCCTTGACTTCAACTAAAAATTGGTCTTGTTAAACAAAATCTCTTGAATTTGGTTTTAACCCAAATGCATAATAAATTGTGTTGATATCTATGGCCAGATTATCACGACCAAAGAAGTAGAAGAATAACAACTACAAAACGAAAGGATATTATTGATGATGCTAATACGCCAAGGGTTGAAACAACCGAAGATAGTCATGCCTTAAAAAGCTTTTGAAATTTGCATAAATGAGGATGATAAGTACTGAAGATATTCCTTTTCCTTCTACTATTTTCAAACTTATCCTGCAATGGCGAAATATTATTTACTATTTAACCAATAATATTTATGTCTTATTTTATTTACCTTCAATCTACTTAGTTGTGGATTTCTTATGCTTTGGGCGTATCTATTTTGGGAGTATTTAACTCTATCAACTTATAGTAAATGCTGCCTTCGTGCAGTTGATTATAATTAAGTTTCGTACTATCGTGAACAGAACGGTTGTCGAGTTTTAATTTTATCTGTTACGGTGAGGGCTTAAGCCATACTTAGATCACAGACTCTGTTATGCTGCAAGTTAAGTGTGTTGACCTTTTTCCATGTTTAGTAACTGAAAATACGCATAGAGGCCGAGAGACTATTGCAGGGCGAATATGTAATATTATTACTTGGCCTGAAATGTTTAATTGGGCTTAATATTAAAACTATTTCTACCAAAGAAAGGCAAATAGTTGCCGAATTCTAAGAAGACTACTTCGTAAGTAAGGTTTACTTGATTCAGGAATCATGCAATAACAGAAAACGGAGCTTCAAATCAAAATCCTAACTTGTAACACATAATATCAAAACATTTCGAATTACTCATGACCTTCGAATATCTTTCATCTCACCTCTACATACCTTCTAATATTCCCTAGCCATTTAACCAGTAAGAACTATGTAACTCCTTCGTAAGCTAATTACGCACCCATTAAATTAGCTAAATGTTTTTTTTCTTACCACAAACTTTGCCTAGAAACCGCTTCATATAGCCCAAAGAACAAAAGACAGCTCCGAACCTATCCATGGAAGAAGAAGAAATCAAGACAACAGCTCCCTGACAGCCATTTTGCAGCCATTAACCAAAACTGCTGCATCATTTAATAACACCCGAGCGAGTGTGTTGTAGAGAGCCCAGTCGAGGATATTCAAAGTACTGCTCAAAATCCACAACAACAACGAGGCACTTACTTTTATAGATTTCATTTTAACGGCGGCAAGGAGCGCCGGTTTTGGTGTTAAAATTGACAGGCGAAAGGGTGCCTCAAGTACGCCAAAGCACTTAAGAAAGAAGAGGACAGTGTTACAACAACAACAACCACAAAAATTGAGTAAGAAAAAGGGTTCATTATGGCAATTTTCTGGATCTGCGAAGCGAAATAAAGGAGTGGAAAAAATATAAACCACCGAAGGCGGCTGCTGTCTTTTGGGTTTTCCGAACAAATCTTTTCTGAGTTGTGTCTGTATTTTTTGCCCCAATTCAAACGAAGCTGTGATGGTGGGTGGGTTGGTGTAGGCAATGAAACATAATGAAATAAAAAATACAGGCTACTCCAAAGGCTTGTGCTTCCGACTCTGTGTTGTAGTTGTTGTATGTGAAGAAGCAGCAGAAGGGTTAATGTTGAGTTATTGAAATTGAAACTGTGCACAAAATCAAATTAAAAATGTGTAAAACTCAAGTACGATCACGTGTTTATTATGCAAGAAAAATTTTAAAAAATGTTCAAACAGTAACAATTTTGGAAATGGTTGTATTTTGGGGTCAAAAGCCTTCATGCCGCTGACTCGAAGCTCTTAAACATAGTTTTGATATTTCCTGACATGTCCTGGACACGCTTGGTTGCATGCAAAAAACCCCGGAAGAAACCCTGCTGTAAAGTTATTTCTAAATTGCACTTGAGTGCATGTGTGTGTCTCGCTTAGGCCTAAGTGCACACCACGATTACTTTCTTGAACACAAAAAATATACAAACTTTCTGAGTAATGTGGTTTTATGTCGAGGCTATGATCGAATATGGCCACGGGTAAGTGAATGTCTCAAGAGACCAAATATTGTTATTGTTTTGTTGACGTTTTCAATCAAAACATTGAAAAAAGGTTCATTCAACTTTTCCCAAACCGCAATACAACAAATACCGAAAAAAAGAAAAAATGGTTTCTATAAATAGAAAAATGCGAACATTTTCTCAAAATATAGTAACTCTTCAAAATCTGACATTAGGAACAAACCAGCCAAAAACCCTTAATTTTAAATCACAATTGCGGAAATAAATTTAAAGGGAATTTATTTTCTGTTTTAGTTTTAGTCGGTTAAAGGGTTATATTTAAAAAAAACTTGTTGTATACTTTTTTTTTTTTACAAAATAAACTTATTTAATAACCCGGCGTTGCTCGGACTTATACTTAAAGTAGTGAAAGTACCCTCCGGTAAACCTTTCCGTGAACCTCCTGAACACCAGAGCATAACTTAAAAAATTGCAGACTCTAGGTTCAGATGCTTGGGCTGGGCGATGATGAGTCAGTCTATCACCAATCATTCAATCAATCGGGATAATAACTTTTATATTTGTAATTACGTGACGCTTGATTTGAAGTTATCATTTGTGCAAGTCGATTGATTCTGTAACCGTCAGTTTCTGATGCACGTCTGGCTGCAATTTGTGATCATGTCCGCTCTCTTCCAATTGCTTTGAAGTAATACTTAAATTGTATGAGTGGTACGACGTTCCCTTGACCAATCAAGTCCAAAGTAGTACATAAACCTTCCGGAGATCACAAATAGACGTATGGTGTTTGTATGGTTCTGATACGTTCAGTGGTTTAGCAGTGATGTTCACTCATACATACGCACCAACGTTTTTATATATTAAGATTATACTTATTACCTATGTACATCAAATATGTTTTTAAAAAGTCAAAACTTATTTTTTTTTTTATATTTTCAATTAAAGAAAAATTTGTTAGATTTGAAAATACATTTTTTGGGATGAGATTTGTAGTCATGACTCATGAGGATTGCTTGTGGTCAGTGGCATCCCGCCCGATGCGCTGTTAGTAACAGTACATGTACTGATTTTTTTATAAGTACTTCTTTATAAACTAGAGACTGAAGTATCTTCGGATATGCCGAAGCTGAAATACCAAGTTATCATGTAGTTTGCCTACCTTGTACCGTCCGAATATGCTTACATGTTTTTCGTACTTGAAATTTTATTTTATACCTTAACCAACACCCGCCTTAACGGAAAACGTATCCACACCACAACACAACCATATCGTAATCAATACATACTGGAACCAATGCGCGCTTCGAACTGAACTTAATGTGGCGCTCGAGCGAGCTACAAAAATTATAAGATTTAAAACCACTTAGCCGTAACTTTAAGCTCTGACGGTTAATGCGATGTTGTGAGGCGATACGGGCAAAAAGTCAAAGGCCGTTTGGCGCTTTCAACCTCTGGCCGATTGCGCGCGAGAAATGAGAAGCAATTCGAAGGTAAGGGGCATCAGCAAATATACACAAACACGAAATAGCCGAAACACACACAAAAGTGGTGTTAACCACCTCTATCGCCACAAGTACTTTCCACCTCACCTAACAGGCCATAGCATGAGCCCATGTTTCAACCGGAAGTCCGGCCAAGCTAGTGCTTAGCTCTTAGAGCTTGTGTGGCGTGTTGAGTTTTCATTTTTCGTGCGTGGCTGTAGATTTTCTGTGTGTGTGATTGTTGGGTTTTCTTCTGTTTTATTTTTGTGTTTTTTGCTCTGAATTTCTTTGTTGTTTCTGTTGTTTAATTATATTTGCGTGTGCATACATAATTTTTATGATTAAATGAATTTTAAGAAAGTTTCCTAGTCGCCAATGCCGTCGTTATGTCAGACTTTTTAACCAAAAGTATACGCAAAATGTTCAATCGACTTAACGATTTTTCCAAATCAAAACGTTTTTTTCTTGCTTGAGCAAAGGTGTGAGGGGAAATTATACAAACAGTGCAAGGTAGTGGCATAAAATGGCCTTTGCGTGTGTATGTGTATAACGAGAGTTTTGAGTAAAGGAAAGCCCAGCATGGGTCCTGATTAGTATACACAGGCGTTAGTGCCATTAAGAGGTAGATGCATAACATGAGGGGTGGTGAAAAAGGAAGGCGAACAACACGAAACGAAATAATAAAAATATTATTTTATGATTATTGTTACATTATTTTTTCGCGCTTTTGGGTTAATGTACATGAAAACGTTTGCTCCCGAAATTAAGTTGTTAAAAATGTATGAACTTTTTTAAATTGTATTTTTTTTGCGCTTGCTCATCGTTTAAAGCACAATTAAAGCTACACTGAGAACATTTCGCTATTCGAAATTCAAGCATTTTGTTGGGCTTTTTTTCAAACCGAGATGAATATTCTACCCTTGCCGCCAATTGTCATAGTGTCGAACTTGCTTCTTCGGTGCGTAAAATCGGCGCATTAAGCTTTCAATTACTTTTTGTCTAACGATAAGTCATATCACGCTCGAATGCCTCGGTTAAGTTCACTTAAATTGTGGCTTATTTAAATTCCACAAACCAAGCTGGAAGGACATATTTGCTTGCATCAGAAACCTTTAAAGAAGATTAGATCGCATTTTTAAAAAGTATTTGGGACTTATGTTTTTGTAATATTACATAATATAGCTTTAAAGTTACTCTGAATTTAGTTGTGCGCACTGATTTTAAACCAAATACAAATTCTGTTTGTATTTGGTTTAAACTGTTTTATTGCACAGTTATGATCTAAGAAGGATGATGCCTTTGATACTTTCCCTTGTACCACTTAACAGGAGGAGATAGGCCCTAACTGGGACACGCTGTATACTAAAGTAAATTCAAATTTGGAGAAGCTCTTTGTAGAATGCTGAACATTTGTTATTAACTGTCAACAGCACCAACATCCACCGAAAACCAGAATGCTACTTCACCACAACAACAGCAACGATGATGACTAAATGACTAAATGCCATAAAAGGCGTTCCCTGGAACAAATTTAACAAACCGTTATAATAAGGACATTTCATTGTTGTTGACTTTATTGTCGTCGACAGTATTTGTCACACAGAATGGAGGGCTTACAATGTAGGCGCTGCTGGGTTATTGTGATTATTGTTGGCTTTTTTACGTTTTCTTTTTCTGTTATTCTTTTTACAAGTTGATCGATTGCTTAACACGCTTTTGACACAACAACAAAACATCAGTGAAAGTAGTAAAGGACAGCACTAGAATGGCAATCAGCGGAGAAGTGACGAAGAGTAGAGCAGCTCGTAATCATTATTGTAAGGACATTAATGAGTAATAAGGATATTGCGTGCGTGCGTCAAAAACTAGAAGTAAAATATACTAGTTAGACTGTGACGTATAATGAACAAATAGTGGCGAAGGGGTATACGGGCACGGGCGAACGAACTGTCCACGGTTGTTAAGTTGCGCAACTTTACTATGGATTGGTCAATTCATTAGCTGAACTTATCAATATGCTCATTCGCAGTGTGATGACGATGACGATGATGGCTCCATACTTTGTTGTCTACTTGGTGGCGCTACGCCGTTAGTGATTAATCAAACAAATGAAGAGTGAGAAAAAGGAAGCATTGATTCACTTTTTGTTAGTAACTTGTTAATTATTTTTTTCTTTCGAGTGTTTAGAGTACTAGTAAATAATATGGCAGCGCAAAAATTGTATTGCGAACAAAAATGTTCTTGTCCACTTTAACATTTTCGATTTGTACATTCAACTTTCGAGATTCTGATATACTAAATCCCCTTCTGATATGTTTATAGGTGGGTTATGATACCCTTGTGCTTCGGAACAGAAAACAATAAAATTTACACATTTATCGTCAGCACCGACAGCGGCGGCTCAAGTATTTCAAACTTATCTCGCATATCCTCACATAGCTGGCGTTTAACTAAATGCAATGTAGAAATTCGATCTAAATGGTTTTTTTTCGATTTCCCTTTCGATTTGGCATTCAAGTTTTACTCGAAAACTGCCCCCTGG
Organism: Heteromyza rotundicornis; assembly: GCA_951394025.1. Classification (NCBI taxonomy): domain Eukaryota; kingdom Metazoa; phylum Arthropoda; class Insecta; order Diptera; family Heleomyzidae; genus Heteromyza; species Heteromyza rotundicornis. Next base: position 52,529,200 of record OX596012.1, read on the forward strand.
CAGCCATTTTACGAAATATGTTAAATAGATAAAATGCCGACTTCTGTAATAGAATAAATATCGCGAGCAGCTCGCCGGGGACATTCGTTTTTTCGTTTCAACCAACCGGCCTCCCTCAAAAAACGACACAAATGGGAGTATTTTTGGTTGTGTATTTGTTGAATTTTCGTATTGAAATTTCCATTTTGAGTGTCTAGCATTGCTCTTGTATACGTGTTGGTATTTGCGTATAATTGAATTGTGTTTATCAATAAATTGAAAATGTAATCTCAAGAGGAGTTTTCAAACGTTTGATATGAGCATATAATTTTTATTTTTATTTTGAGGGCGCGGCAAACAAAGCTGATTCAGGATATTTTTATTAAATATTTATATTACCAATTGGCAACCCAGTTGGTATTTTCTGCGGTATAGACAATGTGTCTTCTGTACATTTTTGGAGCAGAATTCAATTATTCGGTATTAAAAATATACCATAAAGTCAGCTGTATAATATCAGAGATTCTAAACACTGTTCCACGGGCTTCAATGCCTTAATGCCTTCAATATCAACTATTTCAATGTGAACGCATGGAGAATCCCCTAAATGTATGCAATACAAATTTGGTTCAGTAGCTAATATGAATTCGAAATGTGAATGTCGTGCATTAAATTTATGAGTCAATTTAATGAAATTCCATTCGAATGAAACCAATGAGCCAAACAATATTTTAGTAGGGATTTCTGGAATGAGGGAATAGGTTTATATGATTATCCCTAAAATGTTCACAATTCAATACAATAAAAGAATTAAATAAAAAAAGGAGCTTGGAAATTCGAAAACAAATAGATAAGAAGAGATTGGGGTAGAAGGCAAAAATGAGCTTTCATTGCATTAGGGCCATTCTATCAGCATTAGAACCAGAGGCGGATTTGGGTATAGTAGCGCTCTAGGGAAAGTCAAACTAAAAATGAAATTAAAAGTAATGACGATATTTAATGGTGACACAATTATTAGTTGCGATTAAACACAGAATTAAAAACCTCATTTTAAAACCTACCTATTTTACATATATGAAATGCTAGCGCGGTAGGCAAGTGCCCACTGGGCCTTTAAGCAAATCACATGAAGAAGAAGGTATTGTTTTTGACTTGTCAGTGTTGAACTTTTGTTAGCACTGGCAGACCATTTAAAAGTGATTTGCATTTTTTGTACTTTTATTTATCACGAATAAATAGTAGGTAATTCCTTCACACTCCACTTAACCCTCGCATGCAGTGGCTTTTTTCTCATCTCTGATGAGCGCACCAGCAAAAAAACGTTTCTCATATCGTTAAAATTCGTTTACGCTTAGAATACAAATTGCTACATTTTCCACAGAAACACCTTAACTTCCCCTTGGTACTCCTTTCACCACCGCCGCCACCCCCTTCGACACACTTTAAATTTTGACAATTTGCGCGCGCAAATTGAATGAAATTGAAAAATTTCGACACCTCTCTGCACTCTACGCCATGCCCCTTCGTTTTCAAGGTGAGGCAGAGAGGCTTCTACAGCTTGAAAATTTATTCATTACATTTTTAACGTTTACAAAAACTGCTGCAAAAATAAAAAAGTACCAACGAAATAAAGAAATTACATATGCAATCAAAAATCATGTGTGAAATAAAATACAAACAAGGATGTGGGATAACAAAAATGTTTAGAGTGGCAATTGGGTGGAGCAGAAAAGTTAGCGGTGAAGGGTGTAGAGAAGAACATTTCGCATTTCCTTTGAGGGTGTCGAGAGTGCAAATTGCTTTAGTAGCGCGCGTGGAATTCAATTTTTGTGGTAATTTCATGGAATTTTAAATGAAAAAATTCAACGCAAATTTAAGAGGAAGAAGAACGCGAAGAGAGAACATCATTAAAAGTAAACATGAATTGATACCAGTTTCAAAAAATGAATGGATGAAGCGCTTTTGCCTTCAGTCCAACACACAATTGCAGCAAAATCGGAAAAACCAAACTTCATTTAAGCATGAAATGAAAAGACCATCCTCATTACCAACCCGAGGTTGTGTTTTTTTAGTCTTTCTAAGCTGTCTACAGCACTCCACAGTTTGGAGTGGATGGCCAAAAAGAAAACCTCACACAACATACAGCGATGGCTATACACCAACACCGATGGGATTAGTTTGGCATAATTTTGCGGCGCGTGTTGCTTTAACACTTTTGCTTTTAGTTTTAGTTAAGAGATGTTAGCTTTGTATGATTTCACACACACACACATACATACACAACCTCAAAGCATAAAGTGTCAACAACTTGTGATCACACACACACACACACACACACACAGACTATTGCTCGTTATCAACTTTTTCCTACCAAACAAAAAAATCCTTAAAAAAGGAATTTTGAAAAGTTTTCATGTTTTTGAAAGCATTTGTAGCCAAAAAAAAGAATTGCTGTCAAAGTTAAAAAATTTCTTCACTACATACGATGCACACACATCTATGTAAAGGAAAAAGAGTATTTTGTATGCCGAGCTGCTCATTAGTGCTGTCAGGTGTTGTGTCGTGAAGTAAAGACAGGTAAACCAAGGCTGTTGACAGTTTTTGGTGAAAGTTCCATTATTTTTCGCGAAATTTAAAGTAGCTGGAAAAGGGACGAGCCTACACAGAAAAAAACGTCGGTAGAATAAACCGCAAAAGTTGTTAGCGTACAACTTTTCAAAATGTATGAAAAACCTGAATTTATAAACCGTTGTTAGAATAAATCTTCACAATTCGACATAAAATAGTTGAAATAATCGAAAAAAACTGTTGTTGTTGTAAGTTCTTTTACAAGTTTTGATTAAATGTGAATTTTTCACAAATTTACTGAAAAATTTAGAATTCAACCGTGAAAAAATGGTGCAATAAATTTACCATCTCTCATCGGTTAAACGCACCAAGCGTTTGGAGCGTTTTGAACCGTTTTTTTCGGTTAGATTTACCGACTTTTTTTGTTGTTGTTTTGATTTTTCAAAATTCAACAAGTGCAAATTTTCAGAAAAAAATATATATAATTATGATTTTTTGGGTGTATTTTTCTAATTCTAAAACGCATTTTTAATATATTTTTTTTTAGTCTGACCCCTACCTTGATTTTTCAAAATTTTACATTTTGTTTTGTAGTTGCAGAAAATGGTTTTTGCTGTAAACTGGATATTAAATATTGATTTTCTTATTTTTTTTTTAGTATTTTAAAATGTTTCTTGCCATAACTGGCACTAGAACTGTAATTGTATATCTAAAATATTTGCCATAATCTGATCAGAAAAACGAATACATATGTAGCTACTTAAATTCATCTCCAAGATTCGTCTGAAAATAAACATTATAAACGTTGACAGCATCTTAAGGGATAAACTGCATATAACAACAAAATAATAAATATCTAATACCACACGATATCCTGCTTTGAAATGCTGATGAAGGCACAGTACAGCACACAATATTTGCTATTGCTGCATGTATTCCAGATCACATGCAACTATTTGTATTTGTTTATGCGATAAGGAGGAATTGCATTGCATTGAAAATGAATTTGTGACAAGCACCTAGAATAGAACAAAAAAATGAATAAAATAATAAATGCAGAAAAATAAGTAGGTAAAAGAGAAAAGTAGACTCCGAATCATCATGATGACAGAAGAAGGCATTTTTATTAAACATTATAGTGAAAATAAAATTTGTATTCTTTTAGTTGCTAGTTGATGCTTCTCCTGCAGCTTTGCTGATGTGCAGATCCAAAGGAATGTCTTATTGTTGGAATAGGATACAAATATTTATGTTATGCAGATTGCAATATGGTTTTTGATTCGTAAACGCAGCATGAAGCGGCTTCGTTCCTGTTCTTGTTGCATTGTAAATAGCAAATAGCAAATATTGTGAAGATTATTTGGCTTTGTTTAAAAATGCAAGGAATACATTTTAAACTGTGTAAGCACAAACAGACCCTCTCAAACAAGAAACCTTAAATCATAAATATATTGAAGAAATGTGCTGAATGACGTTTCTATCATATCTCATACCTCAAGGTGATACCACAATAAAATGATTAATATCCATGGCCATTTACAGTGGAACGTATGTCTATACCAGTTTCAGTAAAACCTTTATAGAAATAAAAGATAAGATTTGTTTTTTGGAAAGAATGATCTTGATCCCGTAAATAATAAATAAATATATAAGAACAAGTACGAGTACTTGCGGTTGAAAGTATCTACGAATAAGTACACGCAGAGAAAAAACATGGTTGACCCAATCATATTTTAAGGGGAACATATTATGATTGGCGAAATGATTGCACCATCCATCCACATGATTGGAAACTGAAAATGTACATGGTTGCAGCCAAAATGTACATGATTGCAGCCAAAATGTACACGATGGCAAAATAAAAATGTACATTGTTGCAGCCAAAATGTGCATGATGGTTACAATCATGTAAACCAATTTTTAGTTAACTTTTAATAATATTTCAATATCTACTTTTTAATTATTTTAAATTATATTATTAATATTTCAATGTAATATTAGTTGATTGTTATATTATATTAAAGAAATAAAAGTTCATATAAATTTTTCTATACTTACTTACGTTTGGCCGTGCCGAGATTTGAACCCGGGACACTTGGGTTGCTGACGAAGCGCGCTAGCACGTTTAGCTACTACTGCCTTGCATTTATTATGTTCTAAATGCATACATATACTAATCATATGACATTTTCGTGAGTATTCATTCAGGCCAACCATTATATGATTGTCATTATCATTATTGAATATCCAATCATGTTAATTATTGCCTGCATCATATTATGATTTCTGAAATCACCCCAACCATAAATGCTCGCTACAATCATAATATTATTGTAGCAAAAACCAACCATGTTTTTTCTCTGCGTGTATTTAGCTACTGCAACGACAAACTACCAAAAGCATTGTCATATCCAAGAATTTGGGGGGCGTGGAAAACATAAAATGTAGTACTTGTGACTTTAAAATTGATTGAATTTTAAATTTGGAGTATTTATTCAATAACCTGATTTGCATTTTGCAGTAATAAGGAAAGAAATCTGCAAAAATGAAAACACAAAAGCTAAACACATAAATTTGCATCTTTGTGGTGGGGTGCGGGGATGGAAAACGATCATCTAATTACATTTCATCTGTCAAAATTTCACTCAGCCAACACACCACTCAAAATTATATGCAACTTACATTTTCACATCTGAAGATATACCATTTGGCACACAGCCTTCGTAGTATTTAAACTGAAAACGTTCCCCTTAATTCAAAAAAGTTCATAGAATACTGCGAATTGAGTATTTACTAGGCAATCCCATTACCCGTAATGTGGCTGATTGATCGACACAAATCAAACAGAACTAAATCTCAGATTAAAGCTTTTAGTGCATATGAATGATTTCGACAGCAGCGGTTGCTGTGGCTCCAACAGTAGCTGCATGCACAGGGTAAGTCGCCTACTAACTTGCATACCATTTTAAGCCACTCATGCATTTTGCATTTCAGCTTCGTATCTCATTTGTGTTGCCAACATGCCGCACATCTCCAACAGTGAACATATGTACATATGTGTGTGGGACTCATGCTGTGTGCTTAGAAAAATCCCACAACGCGACTTTTTTAGTTTTGTTTCACTAAATCCCTCGACAGTTCTTCTAAAATTGTCTCTCAAATCGGTTAGAGAGGCGCATGCAGCTTTTCGTTGTATGGGAAAATAATAACATTCTTAAGATGTCATCAGTGGCTAGATGTTGTAGAGGAAGGTGCTGGTAGAGGGTTAGACGGCAATGTTGCTATCATGGTTGTTGTCGCTGTACTTGTACTCAACATTTTCATTGTTGTAGTTGTCGTTGGCGGGCAAAGAATATCCAATTGAGTCGAAACCACCGAAATGAGTATAGTCATTAACGTCGTTATGCCAGAACAAGTGCACATAGCGTACACATAGCGCACTCTTTAGCCTATGCCACCGTGCGCATAAGTTAAGGCTATGGGTTTGCATTCGACTGCCGCCTCCAGTTTTTTTCAACAAAAAAAATGACTGAAATGAAGTCATATCAGCCGATACGAAGCTGACTGCTACAAATTCACATGATGCAAATGGTAGGGTATTTTGGTATGAGTGAATGTGAATCTTAAGTATGTTGCAGCTGTTTCCGGCTATGTTGCAGTTGAGTTTTAGGTCAGCGGGATAAGATCAAATGTGCGATATATCAGACAGAAATGCTGATGATGTCAGTTGTGCAAGCAGTGCGGAGTGAATGGATTATGCATGAGGATAACAATAAATGCTCTTAAAATTATTGGAAAAAGATGCCATCTTCGGTTATTTATTTTCTAATTTAAAATGTAATTTCATGAATATTTTGTTAAGAAGTTCCTTCAAATATTTTTACAATTTTACTAATTCATTTGAACTTTGATTATTTTTGTAAATCGGTCTTAGCTGTTGTTGTGTGCGATTGACACAAAATTTAAAAGTAAAAGAATCTTTTCCATATGTCTTTCTTCCCAGCTCGTTGCATTTATTCTGATATTTAATTTCCGTGGTTTTTTTACAGTTTTCCATTTCCAAAAAAAAACAACGATTGCACACCATCTAGAAACCGCCTTGCATGAATATGCAACGCCACAGCGTTACGCCCACACAAACAAAATGTAATTTCTTCGTTTTCTTCTTTCATAGTTTTCCGTTGCCTTCACTGAAAGGACGCCTGAAGTTAAGCTGCGACTTAGTAGTTGGGAAGAAAAAGAGTCAACAGACGTGAAACCTGGTTTTTTCTTCTACAAACTGAATTCGAAGAAAGACATTTTTGCCTCTTTCCACCGTTTTTTCGGCATAAGTAACATTTCAACACAAGATTTATGCACTTTTGCAGTTGTCTTAGAAGCTATATAAAATCCTGCATGTATTTGGGTGTTGCGAAATCGTTCGTCAGCCAAGCAGAAAATGCTGCAAATATATTTTGGTAGGTTTTTAAAATTGGTATCAAATGCAATGGGAGTGAATTCATCAACTTAATAGTGCGGGTAAAACCTTAAGAAATCCTTAGAAAACTATTTAAAAAATATATAATAATAATTTATAAAGTTGAAGAAATGCAAGTGAGTAAGTTACACTCGGCTTATGTCGTTCCCTAATCGCGAATTTATCGTATGCTTGATTGGTGATTTCATGTACATTTCTCAGATTCTAAGTATGTGGGAAGGTGCAAACGATATTCGATATCTTCTCTTTTCTACGAGTACAGCCTGCACCCGCGGGGCAAAACTCCTCTCAAGAGAGAAAATTTCGTCATACTGGATACGTATACTTTTCTATACCGGCAGCGTTACAAACTTCCGACCATAAATGAATATATATATATCCATATATATCCATACCTCATAAAAACAATGTTGTTATTATCATTTTTAAATTTGATCTTCAAAGTCTTTCGATAAAACACTTCGCCTTATATACAAGTAATATCTTCTGAATATTTGCTGTAACGATGTTTTCGTTGAATTTCGTGGGGGCTTTAATTAATAACAAAGAATGATCAGTTTTTATCTATTCATGATTCAAAGTCAATCCAGGTGAGAACTTAATTGTCTTAAATGAAATGAAATACGAAATTTTTTTAAAAATACTTTCTTTGCATGAATTGAATTCAAATCATAACGACTGGCATCGGTCGGGTGTGCAGCAGCATTCCGGGAACAACCTGCAGTTCTATCTATTTGATGCCTGAAAAATAAAACACAAGTCCTCCACGTACATGAAATACATGCCACTATGACTAGACAGTGTCTCAGAGCTGCTACTTCTCCACCCAACACTCCACACCACACCGGCTGACAGCATAGCAGCGGGTGTCATAAATGTTTGAAATGCATACAATCTGTCAGGCATTTCACATTTGGAGAACGAGGAGACTAGTTGACGGTTAAAAGCTAAGGAGGTTTTGGTTGTTACTTAATGTGAAGTGGATACCCTTATGGGTGCCATCATGCTAATGTAAAGAAAGGAGTAGGCGCGAGTATGTGAGTGGTAGGGGGGGCGGGGGTTTCTCCATTGCGCTGATAAGAATGACGAAGTACGACTAGAATAACTGGAGGCAACTGCCACTTTAAAACGTTTTGAATTTTTATTACTGGCAGGCAGGTACTTCCATTTTAATTGTTGGGGAAATGATGAAATGTTTTTAATCAAATTTACTATTGAAATACGTGCACAATGTACACGGCACATGGTGGGGAATGCTTACAATTTTCCAATCTAGATTGATTAAATTTCCATAAGTCTACAATACTTACTCTAATTTGAGTTTGATATTAAAAAAAGTGATTGAAAACCTCTGTCCACACTCTGTTCTGGTAATGGATATGCAAAGTCATGTGATCCTTTTTTGCCCTCTGCCCTGTAACGGTTTAACGAGCGCGTGCCAATACCATTAAAATTTCGTCCAAGTAATTTTCTTACCTTTTTCGCTATTGTATTTCGTTTCTGAGATTGTATGTGTATGTTTGTGAAAACCTTTCAGTTTATTTGTCATTGTGTATTTTTTGTATCCCTTTGCGCATATTAACTTTCCATCCATTATGCTTGTCCTTTGACCGTAGCCGTTTTGCTGAAATCCTAATCCCATACCAAATATCTTTGGTGTACCTTTTCTTTTGGTTGGGAATGTCTGTGCATTTTTTTCGTGATAGTTTGAGTTTGTTTTGTGTAATTTTGTTCAATTGGCATTTGGAACTGATTTTGATAGCATGAATTAAGATAAAGCTTTATTTGAATTTTATTAAAAGAAAATAGTTTTTAAAGAAAGTTACAATTGAAGTAATTGGAACGCAATAAAGTATTGGTAATTACTGATTTCCATTTAATTAATATAGAAATAATTTTGATAATAATTTGGCCGCAAGTCTAGTTTTCAAAACACATTTATTCACCAGAAAAGAATACTCCCCACTAGCAGCTGGTGCAACTTCAATTTCATACACGTTCACCAACTCCGAACACTTCATCAAAAAAGAAAGACATTCTTTTTTTTCAACAAAATAACCAACCAAGACGACAATTATTTTTGCTCAAGATGGCGACGATGGGCCAGGCAAAGAATCTTCAAAGTGACTTTTAACTTTCACTTCACTTCACTGCCTGCACTGCATTTGCAATTGTCGCAAGTGTTGTCAGCATTTCCTGGTTTCGGTGTCGAGTGCCGAGTTGCTGCTTTTTGCAATAAAATTCAGTAGCTCAAACGCCTATGTAAGCGATGGTGGTGATGGCAGCCCGCTTGCCTCTGCTCTTCAATATGCATTTTTCTTCATGAAGCTTTGCAAGTGGCAGCTTCTTCTTTTTCTTCTCCTATTTTTCTACGACGTTCTCATTTCCTCCTTCTTGGCGATTCATGTAATTGTGATAAACCCCCGACTTGTATGTTTCTGTTGCGATATGTTGGATTGCTGCATTTGGGTTATGGTTGTCTGTGTCTTATGTGGCTTATACGAAGTTATAAGACTGCCTGTCACGCAGACTTAAACATTGCCGGAAGACAATTTAATTTTTTGTTTTTATTTTCATTCAATGCATTCTGAGTTCATGAATTGTTCCATTATGCAAAAAGTGCGGAGTCCAAACCATTTAGTATTTTGTAATATTTTGATCGACGGTTCTGAAGGTTCTTTGTGGATTGGATACTTCGCCTTGCGATCCAGATCAGTTCAAATCTGTTTTCAGTCCCCAACATTGGATATACACTTAAGTTGTACTGCTCCAGGAAACCAGATGTGCATATCAAGCTGGAATTTTCCTTCAGTTCGGAATTGGGCCTAGTGAAATTCGCCAACTTTCGGAAAGGCATATCTAGTTTCACATCCAACATGGTCGGTTATAGTCGATCCACACCTTCAGATTCAAAAACATTTTTTTTTGTTTGCAAAACAAATGAATGAGTTTGGCTTACCGTTGCTTGTGTTATTTCACTTGAGATACATTTTGAAGTCATGCAGATTTGATATCGAAATAAGGTAAATCCAGTATCCTTCATCCGTTTTACTCGAGAATTGTATTGAAATCAACTTGACCTTCAGTTCGTGTCCAATGTTCGAGATTGGACACGAAGCCTAATGTTATGAAGCCGAAATGCTTCTTGGGATATTTGTCATTGGAAAAGTTGTGCTTGTGATGTTATTTGTTTTCTTTGTAGTTAATTTTTCGCTCTTGTAATTTTCCAAATAAGAAGTTCTCACGTCTACCGACGCGTTGCTGCTGCCAAATTCAACCTGCGTTTTTTTACTGCATTGCCGCCAGTGTTGCCATCGGGTGGCGGTATCGTTTGCTTTGTTCTTCAAACGTTTTCACCCCTCCCATCTCTATCATACCATATACATTGTAGACAATCGATTGAAGTTGTTGTTCTGTACCTGTTTGTAGTTGTTGTTGTTTCAACGACAGCGAATTTCTAATAATTTTTGTGTTTTTCATGTGTTTTTTGTTTCCTTTGAAGAACAAAGCGAGTTGTGTTGTCGTTTTATATTTTTCTTGCATTCGTCTCTGTTTACTTTTGGTTTATGTATTTTCTTCTTTTCTTTTTGTTAATAGAAAGTATTGGATTTTTAGTCACTTGTGGAGAGGAAGTTCTGGGAAACACATTTCATGTCAAATGCACGAAATATGCCCGCACCCAGTTGTGTACATTTTGATAACATTTTGCAACTCTTTTTCAAATATATTCATTTTTCGGTTTTTCGTCGACTTATTTTGAGGAATATTTACATTTACATGCCAACATTAGTAGCTGAAATCTAATTTCCTATGTTTGTCCCTAGGCTTAACTCGATACCATGCGATCGTAAGAGCCCTTAACCACTCCCCATTAAAACAATTGAACCATATTCTTAATGTGGTTCCAAGGATTACTTATATTGTACTCTGAACCAAAAAGGTACATAATTTATACATTGTCCCAATGTATAAATCATAAAATTTGGTCCAGAGATTGCGTTCCTTGGCTCAATGTATCTTTGTTCATCCTTCGTCCAAGTACGCCCTTATCTGACATTCAGCTTGGAGTTGAAAACATGGCGTACCTTTTAATGGGCAGAATACAACACGACGTAAAACTCAATATCAATTTCAGCTACTTTAATTTGTTGCCACAGATATACTTCCAACATTAATTAACTAACTTTTTTCTTATTTTACTTTCAGGTAAGTTATGCAAAATCGTTTAAATATGTGTAAAACATTCAAGGTACGTACTTTTGCTTATAAGTAATATCGTAATATGAATTCAGTTGTGCTGTATTCCTAGATGAGATGTTTGTCTAATGATAGGGCTGGGCTGTAACCACAGTTGCCACTTTGGTAGATTTCTGTTAAAAATGGTAACATTTTTTGTAAAACCACGCCCATTCTTCCAAATTTTCTGACAAAGGGGGCTTCTAAATAAAATATGATTTCTATTGAAAATCACTCATACGCCATGCATTGCACTATGCGACAAATGACATATCATGTCTGATTTAATATAAAAACGCTTAAAATACACCAACAATAATTGGTGATATGTGAACTGACGTTCAAGGAAGCATTCTTTTTTTCGAAAAAAAAATGCAATGGCATACACTGCGTATGAGTAATAAAATAGCATCGCACAATTTTGCAAACATTTTGAGGACTTTTCGTATACGAAGTTTCATACTGTAATAGTGCGTTCACATTGAGCCGAAACGCGAAGGTTTCAACTATTTTGAGGGTTCCGGCCGAAAGCGGCATAAATGCAGATGGTATCGCAGTCACTTTTCGCGTTTCGCCGAAAAGGTGATGGTTTCTGTGTACTATTCGGTTATAAGTGGCATCTCTGTTAATGTCTTCTCTAAGAAATTATCGAAAGTTGACAAACAAAATCGACGATATCAAATTAACATGGAAAACAAACGAAAATTCTTAGGGTCGGAAATTGTGAAAATTTGGTTTGGGACTATTTTGAATGCATAACCAGATGACCACCTCTGCAAGGATTCCGCGGCCTGCGGTTTTTCGAAAACATTGCGAACGTGTCGGAAATATTAAAGTAAAGATCACGTGAACCACACAATTTCTTCCGACCGTAGATTTGGCCCATATCTTAACGTCCGCATATGGTCAAGCAAAAAAAGATTAAATAGCCATCATCATCAAAATACTCATACAAATGAACGAAAATAATCGCTTTTCAACATAACATATCTATCTACAAGAAATAAAAATAGAGAAAAAAGCACAAATGTCACAAATTCCACAAAACTGGTGAAGCAGCGAACAAACAGTGAGCAACTCCTCGATGAGCTAACATACTGAAAAAGAATGAGGAGCTAGAGGGCCTTTAAAGGTGGCTAAAATCGTCTAATCCTTCATTTATGCGAGTTGCTGTTGGTGTTGTTGTGCTGTTATGATTTCATGCTATAATTGTAACGTGTTTCCATGTTCGGAATGAAAATGCGAAATACGTGCGGCCATTCATCAACAAAAAAATAAACAAAAAATCCAAACGCACATTTGAAACTTCCTCGAGCGACCAGTGAAAGGTCCGTATTCTTATCGCCCGTCCGTTATTGCGCGTTCCTGCTGCTTACCGACAGAGAACCACACTCCGAACTTCACTTGACTTCACACCACGCCATTGAATTAATATTTCCCGCCATTTTCCCCATTACATTTTTCCCGCTTATGTATTCGTTCACAAATTCACATTTTGCATTGCGTGTCCATTCGTATCGACCGAATGAACCAAGAAAAACAAACGAAGCTGAGCAATTTCGTATACGCACCGTGCACTACACCGTACCGGGTGCAGGAGGCAAACCAAAAAAATCATCGTAGTCGTCATTACGTTATGTTGTGTGCATTCTGAGTATTCAAAACGCCGTTCCACCTCCACCTCCACCTCCCCCTCCATAACACCTTTACTTCTAACTTTTGTTTCTCTTCTTGTACGTGTCCAAGTCGTGATTGTTGTTGCTTTCTTGCCTTTACGTATTTTATTCGTTATGCTTTTTGGCAATTATTTTGTACACGATTCGCTTGGGAAACGAATTAAGTCCAAGTCCTTTCGGTTGTGGCCTCGTGCTGCGTTTACACCTTTAGTTGTCGGTGTGGCTGTTCGTTGGCATTGTACATAGTGTAGTATTACAGTATAGAAAAGAGCTTTTGCTTTTTGCACCCTAGGCCAACGCAGAATGAAATGTGCATTGAATTTGAGTAGGAGAGTGAGAAAAGCTTACTTGATTGGAAGAGCGAGAGAGCAACAAAAAACAAGGACTTTTAACGAAATGGCAATCAAAACAAAATTGATAATTGCAAATATTGAGCTCCCGTTTTGGAATTTTATGCTCGCTTTTGGAGAATTGTAAATGATATCATTTAGGTTTTAAACATGTTTTGATATGCTAATACCATTTTATAGTTTCTGCTAATTTAATGAAAATACAAAACATAGGCCAATTTTTTTCAATTAAAACCCGCTCTGCAATATTATTTTAACACACATATATATTCACAAGATATATTCACAAGAATGCAAATCAATCAACTCCTTAGTTCACGAAAAAGAAATGCAAATGCAAGAAATATTTTCAAAATTGAAAACAAATGCATCAAGTTGTATTTTTACGGTGGGCAATCTGTGAATTCTCGCTTTCCCTTCACTCTACGTAGATAACCTAAACTTTTTTCATGATCTAAATATTTATAATATTCGACTGCTGAAATACCTCTAAAGGGCCAGATGTATGGCCTTTTAGAGGTATTTCAGCTCCCTTCATTACTATGGATGACTGTGTCCTTATATTTTACCCAGAGTATATAACACACTTTGAGAAGCATTGCAAATGTTTGGCGCCAATCTACTCGCTCTTTTCTGCGGCTCCCACAATTTGCCGAGAAGCTCAGTAGAATCGTGAAACTTCGTCGTAAAAGACGAAAGGACGAGTGATTGTTCGCGACGAACGTCGCACGACACCAGGACAAAAGCACGAAAGACAAAATGTCCCACATGAAACGAAACAGTTTGCGACGGATACTCGTAACGAGCGGTACTACAAAAGCGGATTGAGCCGAACGAAGTCGCGCGGTGTGTGTCTGACAATTTTGTTTTGGGAAAAGTTACTACTAAAGAAAAATTTATTATTCAGTAGAACCACAAAAAAGTGCATCACACTTCAAAACAAACAACCGGATAATGAAAATGTCTCAAAAAAACCTAAAAAAGCGTGAAAGTCCAATTTTCCAAAAAAATCTATAAAATTGTAATATTGTGAAAATAATTTATTGAAAATTAAGAAAAAGTTATTAACCGCACCCGGTACAAACTCCAACCAATAGCGTAGAAAAAATTGCAAGCCAAGCCACTAAATCGAAGAAAATACAAACTAAATAAAGGATATGTTGCACTCAAAGAATTAATGTTCTTGAGGAGTATTTGCTAAATTTTTTCGCAGACAAATTGACTAAGTTTATTCCAAACGAGGCTGTATTTGAAAGAAACGGTTTTTGCGTTTGTGAGAAACTAGAAACGTTTCCACCAAGTTACTTTCGTTTGCGGGCTACGATTTCAGTCTCGACAAATACAAGTGTATTTTCTCTAAAAGTATTCAACACTTGCAACAAATACTCCTCAAAAACATGAATCCTTCGAGTGTACACATGCATAAAGCATTGTTTTACATTTTATTGCTGCGCTTGCATACGTAGCGGTGCAGAAAGTCCAAAATATCACACACATTCAAACTCACACTGCAATAAAAGGAAAGCGTATGTTCAAGCACAAGTACTTTTTCTTCGAATTGAACTAAGCTGAACTTCTACTACTCTACCACTGCTACCAAAACAGAAAAAACTACACTCAACCACACACAAAAGAGTACTTTTGGTCTACTTCGTGCATAAGGAGGTTCAAATTTCGGTGTTCGACGGAGCTGCTCGCATACATACTCAGCGTAGGCATTTCCGTTTCCGCTAATTGTATGCGAACTTAAAAGCGCCACAGCTCGTTACTTCTTTTTGCCATTTTTTCGCATGCCTTCAAACATACATATACCGGGTAGAAAAAGCACCTGGAAAATAAATGTACAAAAAACAGAACGTTCTGAAACACAAGTTAGCAATCGCATTTGGCATGCTTCTACGTTGGTTTTCTTGCGATTTCATTACATTTGTGCTTATTGCAAATCGTAAATTTACGTTAATGCCAAAATTACACGTGATAATGACGTGATTACCCACCATACGAGAGGCGTTGTGTGTGGTGTTGTGGTGAAGCACACTACAGCTAGCAGAAAATGTTAATCGTAATTAGTAAAAAAATTAAGTGTTAAAAGATTTTTCGTAAACTTACAGGGTTCCCTGGATAATTTTCCTTTATTGCCATTTTGTTCAAAAAATCTTGCCTCTGCAACAGATACTGGTACCTTCCCGGCAAAACATGAAAACATTTCATTCAGTTTAATCAAATTCTAGCAATCGGCTGAAAAGAAAAAAATTCCCGCGGCACAGCGGAATATGTAAGGATTCCAAAAGTGAAAAATAGTGATTTTAATGAAAATTTAAATACAATAAATAATAACAAGTTGGGTAAAAATTTATTTTGACACTTTTATCATTATTTCTTGCGAGTAATTAGAAAGACTCCCACATTACGAACGATTTCCTTCAAATGTTTCATCAGCTGTGTTTAGTTTTGGCTTGAGTGACTTATACCAAATTCGTATACCAACCAACAAAAAAAGAAATAATAAACGAAAAAACTTCAGAAAATAGTTGGAGGGGAAAAACTATAAAATTGTGGGATTTTCGAAATACGTACAAGAAATGAAATTGAGCCATAAATTAGCAAAGTTACAAACATTTTCTGGTTGATTTCTGGAGTTAATTTTATTACTTTGACAGCCAAAGTTTAACTACTTCTTCACTACCACTTCTTAGGACGTTCTTTTTCTTTTTTTTGCCAGCCACATATTTACTAGGTTTTTTTTCTAGTTTTTTTTACTAGTTGAACTGTTCATACCGCGAAATGTAGTAAATTCTTTCCTATATTTTTTTCCTTACGAGTAAATAGCACTTCTTCTTTGGGACCGCCTTGGCCGCCTACACTTGATGCTTGTTCTGACAGAGTTACCTTGACATTTTTTTCTTGCTACCTTGCCTTTACGGCTACTGCTGCTACTTTGAGCAATATTTGTTCTTCTTATTGTTGCTGCACACAAAAGGACATTTCTGCTTCTTTTGCCATTTATGCATTCCTTGGTGCATTTTCTTGTGCTACTTTTTGTGTGCGTCGCCTGTTTGTTTATTTGTTTGTTTGTATATTTGGGCTAGTAGGTAGATATGTACGAGTTTTTGCTCAGATTTACTTATGCAAATATGCAGTAAATTTCAATGTATTTTACCTTCTATAGTGGTTCGTTGCTGCTGCTAGTTATGCTTGATTTGGTGTCCCTGGCTGGTTTCGTATTATTTCTGTCATCTTGTTTGTTTGCTTCATAAGCGGATTCGGTAGGCAAACTAAATAATTGGTATGTTTTGGAAATTTGTGATTTGAGTTGTTGTGTTGTGACTTCAAATGAATGAATGTACTATAATAATGAGTCATGAGTTTTAAATGAGTTTTCTTGGGAATTCTCGAGCAAGTCTGTCAGGCTCAATTGTATGGATTTTATGATTGATCAAGAGAGGTGGTTTTTACCTGAAAAAATATGCCAATTGAAGCAACTGGAAACTTTATGCCAACCATTCGGCATTCATTATTAAAATAAATATTCGAAAGGATTCGATGTGCTTTACCTAGTCAATAAGTGTCACATGATTTAATGATAAGTATGGGAAGGAAAGTAATTATCTTCAATTTGATGTAAATTTCAAATTTAAATTTTTAAGAACACTTCGGACATGGTCCACAGTTCTAAAACAGCCTATACAATATACGATTTTTTTGTTGCTTTTTTAAGGTCAGCGCTGTTTGTGAAATGCGGTTAGTTGGCAGAGGAAGTGGGCCTAAATTCGCGATCAGCAACATTGGAAAGATTGTAATTATTTAGTTTTTGAAAAAATGCCTCGATTTGGTTTTATTTCATTTTTGAGTTGAAGGGTGCGGTTTGCAAGACAGACCGCGGATTCGTGATCAAAATGATCTGCCCATTTATTAAACTTGTTTCAGTGTGTTGTACATCAACAATTTAATTTTCATAAATAATAAAAAAAAATTTTATTTTATTTTATTTTTTTAAAATTTGTTTTTGAAGCCAACCGATTTGCGATTTTTTGGTAATGGCAGAGCAGAACGGATCACGAATTCATCCCGTTCCGCACATCAATTGTCCTATACATTATCAATTGCATCAAGAAGCTCGATCGAAGCCCTAATAGGGCTGTTTGTGCCAAATTACTGTTATTGCACATACGGAATACTACTTACGAAAACGACATTTCACGACTTTACGAAGTGTCCCATTTAGTGTGCCCATCTCCTCGGTGGTCAGCAATGAACCGAACGCGAAAGAAAATTTAAATTTAACTCTTAGAAATACAACAACAAATAGTGCTAGTGATATAATATTTCAGAAAGGATTCATGTCAGCAATTATTCTTTGATAGTCGATGGCACAAACACACAACCCAGACAAGCTCAGGGCACTGCTGCACCAGTTGATGTAATGAAGGCAGTACTAGTCAACTGGAGCCTATGCACAATCCACCTAATGTTTATATCGCCGCGAGCGCTGGTCACGTTGTAATAACGTGTTCGGGTATTCGTTCAAAATCATCATCATCCCATTAAGTTAAATAAAAATCGATACTACCCGAGGCCAGTTCTGCTCAGGTTTATTTCCACCTTTTCTTTATATTTTTTATTTTTAATTTGTTTTTCTAGTTATGGTTGGTTAAAAGCATATACC
Organism: Heteromyza rotundicornis; assembly: GCA_951394025.1. Lineage (NCBI taxonomy): Eukaryota > Metazoa > Arthropoda > Insecta > Diptera > Heleomyzidae > Heteromyza > Heteromyza rotundicornis. Next base: position 52,547,152 of record OX596012.1, read on the forward strand.
GGCTTACATATATGTACATAAAGGGTGAGTGGAAAAATGAAAACAAATTACATAGCTCCACAATGTGAACTACGAAGGAGTGAACAAAATACTGCAACTCGGCACACGTATAATGGATTCTTCATTGTTGAGTGAATAGACAAAGTTTTTTATCAAGAGGCAAAATACAGTTCGTAAAAACCAAATGACGGAATATTAAAGTAACCGCAGTAGGACGTAATCAGGAGTATGTCATCGGGTTATTCGGATAACCTCCAGTTTTTAAACATTTTTCTTAGAAAACAATTTTAAAAGGACATTTCGGGCCAATCTAGAGGTTTCCCCGTTTTCATGATCAGTGGCCAGAAAATACTAGCAAAAATGTGTGGAATTACGCCATATTGAAATTTTACCAAACAAACTCGAAATCAGCGAACTCAAGAACCCCTTATACCAAACCGACAGACAGACTAAATCGGCCGACGGAAATGACTAAATCGGTTCAGCTTTCGGTGTTGATCAAGATTAAATATATCTTTCCATACCGGCCACACCTCTTTATGAACGTTACAAACGTTTTGTCAATCTTGAGTTATACCACAACCAAAATAGTCAAGAGAATACGGACAGATGGCTATGGCTAGATCGCCTGAAAAGGTCATTCTGGTTCTAGTGGACATACATTTCCATACAAAATACATAAAAAAAATAGACAAGTGTTGAAATGTATTAAGTACCTACTCAAGTGCTCAAAAATCTTATCGTTTTACAAACTTTCTGTAAAATTCCTGCTCCAAGCTAAATTAAATAATTTTTTAAATCTGCTTTTCCGCTGCAAACAAATCGCAAAATCCTCTCAATTTGTTTGGAATAAACTGTCATTATTTTACAACCATATGAATTCCGAGATCTCTAAGTTGGAATATTCATACAGACACATACGGCTTATAAAAGTCCCGTTTATATGCATGTAAATATGTTTGTATGGATGTGGATGTGTCTTGTGTTAATGTTAGCTTACTCTTTTTTTACTGCCACTTGCTGTTTGTGTGTTTATTCGCACATATTGTTGTAGTTGCTCAGCGTGATTCTGTTTTTTTTTTTTTTGCAAATACAGAATCGTGTTTATGTCCCTTCCCGTACTGCTGTCATATTTTGTGCACCATTTTCCGATTTATGTGTGATTAGTGTTTCATTCGCCGACGTTGTCATCGTCATCGCGGCGTTCGTACGTTGGTTGGGTCTGTTTCGCTTGTCATTTTCCATGAATATATTTTTATCATGAAATAATTTTTTTTTGTATAGGAATTTTTGAGTGAAATGTGCAAATGAACGCAAAAATGAAATAACGATACAATTTCGCGCTCAAACCAACACACACACGGTTACTCACGAAAACGAATCTACTGACACTGCCACTACATAAGCATGTATGTGTGAATGTTGTTGTAAATGTCAAAATGAATAATAAATAAATGCTGTATGTTGTTTCATATTTCTAAAAGCGGAAATGACAGTTGAATATCGTTTTGTCAGTTTGAGCATGAGTGTGTGAATACGTGTATGTAAGCTAAAGTCATTAATGCATAACATATGCATGTGTGTGTGTGTGTGCTTCAAACGCCATATCTATATTCTATACAAGTACATGTTCAAAAATATGTTCTTATGCTCTAGCGAACAAATCAGGTGCAAATCTGCATTATTATAACCAAATACATATTCAGAGTCAAACAAATACGAGCTGATATTAAAACATAATGCCAATGCAAATGTGCAGTAGCTGTAGCTGCGATCGCTCTTATATTTTGTGTGTGTGTATTTACTATTTATTCATATATTCAACACTTTTTTTCGTCTGCTCTACATAATTTTGATTGTTGCGAATGAATGTCCATGCGTATTGTTTTGCTCGCTTTTGTTTCGTTCGTTCATCATGGCGTATACGCTATTTCTAATTGTGGGTGTAGTTTCGCATCGACGCTACCTAATAATTATAAATGTTATTTAAATACAATAAATTAAATTCCGAATTAGTTAACAATTTTCAATTTCCCACGCTGATATATTTTAATGCAATTCTAAGAACGTCTCTATTTAAAACCTTTAATAGTATTATGTTAGTTGTATTAATTGCTTCATCAATTAACAGGCAACTATCAGCCTTTGATGATGGTTGTAAATTGCATTGTAATTGATTCAGTTTCACTAACTACATTTATTTGCTATACATTTATGAAGGAAGACAGGAAACGCGTGTGCTTGTGTGTTGGAATGGAATTTTTTAAGATAAAGATCAGTATTCGAATTTAGTTGATTAATTAACAATAATAACGTCATATTGAATCTTAGAACATAGGACAGCTGACCATGTACAGTATAATTTCATACACCATTCATCATGTTCGAGAAGTGCCCAAATGGGGCCCATACAAAATGACAAAACAGGACGCGAACAACAACTTTTTTTTTTTTGATGTATTTTCACATTTTTATACCCCATAAGGAAGCTTGTCCAGTATGGAAAAGTATATATATCTCCTGAGTCGATTTAGCCATGTCCGACCATCTGTCTGTCATGACGATAACGGCCGCCATTTGGAGATATCGAATCTTTTGGTACATATTTTTCTCCTCTAAACTGAGATAAAGTTTAAGAATCAGTTTAAGTCGAAGTCTTTTTAAAATTTGTTTATTGCTATATTCGATTGGAAATGTTTAAATACGAATTTTGGACATGGTCTTAGGTTCCATTAGATTAGATTATAATTAGATTTTATGGAAGGAATTTACGAAATGGTTGGAGGAGAGCAAAGTATTATAGATTTCATATTGTTGTAAGATATGGTCAAATCGGTTTTTGTAAGTAATATTCTGTACATATCCACTAACTAATTTGTCCATCTTACTTAGAAAAAGAAAGGATTCCGGTTCAAAAAGGCGGTAGCGTAACCGAAAGACAAACGCTTCAGACAATAACTGTACGCTGTAATGCTCTACAATAATAATAATGCAAGGTTTTGCCGTAGAAGCACCATTTTCCAAATATTTTTGCCGTGATCGCACGATATACTCAGTCCTACCATATTGTAACTAAGCTCAGGACGAACTCATCAACATTGTCGTCATCGTTAATGACTGTCTGGTGTTCATGCTTATTTATTGAGACACAAATAGCTTCTCTGAATACGCAACATATACAACCTGAAATATGGAGTTCGCATTTATTTCGGTTTTCCTATGATTTTTTATTGTATTTTTTACTGATTACGTTTATAGTATTATGAGTAATGATGTTATGAGAAAGAGAAAGAATTGTTGCGTCAATTGCAAAACATACAAGTTAAAGAGAAATGGTGAAAAAACTTACATTCATTACAAATAACCCACCAACACATACATAGACACACACACGAGCAACCGCATACTAACAGAAGTAATGGCGACTTGCAGTTTCGATCTATGACTACAAGCATTTCCGTAGCGTTTCGTGCATACTCGTTCGTTCGTTCCTCGACCACATAGTGAACGTTCGATAATCCAATAAATATTTATGAAGTACTTTATTGAGTAATGGTGAATGGCTAGTAATACCACCACCACTATCTGCACAACAACTACAACTACAGCATGCTGTTGCTTTCAGTTGCGTGCCCCTGTTTCATATGAGTTTGTGTATTTGTATGTGTACAGTCAGGTTTTTACTTGAGTCCATATCAATTTCAATGCATTTTTATCACAATAGTTTTTTTTCTCCTCATTCATTGTAGTTGTAGTTATGGGTAGAATGTTTATATAATTGTATGTGTCATTGGGCGCTTCAACATAGGTATGTACGTAGATATATGCATATGCGAGTGCGGGTATGTATGTACTTTTGTGCGAATGATACTCAGAATTGCCTTTTGGCATTTTGATAGTGGAATTTATGAATTGAATTCAATGCTCGATTAAGTTATTCAATTGTGGACTCGTTTTCAGTTGGAGCATATAATGGATATTGCAATCATTTCAATGAAGTATAGTTACAACACTTAAAATGTATAAGTAGTACAAATTGCAATTGAAATATTTTCATACATTTCAATTTGAGATATTTATTGGTGACTTCCCCACTTATCGATCTCTGAAAGACTAACTCATCATGGTTTGAAGTAGTGAATTGAAATTCTATTGAATGCCCGAATAGCTGATAATCATATACATATTGCCACAAATTTGCAATCATTGAATTTGCACCCCATTATTATGGCAATTAGTATTATCCTTTATTTCGTTCCAGCCAGCACCACTGCCCGGTACCATAGCCACCATCAATTCATTTAACAATGAACCAAAGTATCACTTTCATTTAATATTCATTAACACTATTACAAATATCCGCTTACACACCATAATCATACGTGCATGCCTACGTACGTATGAAAGCAGACATTTTACATACGTGTGCACGTATGCGTGCATGTACTTGTATGTATGTCGGCATTTCTGTGAGACAGACTCGGGCAATTGCATTGAATTATGCGCATTTAAATCGCCAAGGATTACATCAATTAGTTGGCAATTTTATAATTTGTGTTTTCAGTTGTGTGCTCGTCCATGCATTGTGCTGAATATGCTAAATATGGTGAATATGTACGCTGTGTTCATGTGCTTGTACATATACTGCAACACGAGTGTTAATTTGTAATTGTATAATTGTAGTTGAGATGATATTAATTAAGGTGCTTGATTATGATTTAATATGGGTTTGCTTGCATCGAACAGTTTAATTCGGCCAATCACCGCAGCTGCTTATAATGTGAGAATATCGTTGTTTCTTTATTATCTTTGCATTATTCATAGTTTAATCAGGACTGCAGAAGATAATTGATACTTGGAAGTGACAAGAGCAATCGAGGAGCTCAACTGAAACGAGAAAATTTACAACTTAGGACGAGAGATCTGCATTCCACTCCACTTAGTTGAAAATATATTAAAAATCGAACGTCATTTCCTCATACTCTTGTAAGTTTTTTTTTGGTAGGAAATAAATACAAAAACATTTTCATGGGAAATTAAATGTTACTCATACGCCACCCAAAGTGTACTTTTAGACTAAAAGTTTTAGTATAATTTTGAATTTGAACATAATCTAAATTTGCTATAGCGAGCAATTGGGGTTCTTGTCAAATAATTCAGTGAAACATATTAAAAATGCAAATAAATATTGTGCCCAAATGCACATATCTCATAAAGACCATTGTCAAATCGAATTGAATGCAAATGCAGTAAACCGCCCAAACCAAAGGGCTAACAAGTGCTGGACCAAACCGACGACGACGACAACGACGACTAAAGAAGTAGATTGGTGTTGGTAAATGTTCAATAAAACGGTTTTGGGTCATTTTGACATGCCGTTGCACGATTTGTGCCGTTTTCGTTTTTGTTTTCATCAAACATTTTGCACACACAAATAACGGGAACAAATGTCAATGCATAAACTTCACTTCACTGACATTTTGCACAACCATTTTTCTTATTTAACAAATACTCACACATATGGAGAGACACAAATAAATTGCATACATAGTACATCAATAAATGCTCACACTCGCACACACACATACAGGCGTGCGAATGCATGTGTAGTTGAGCGTATTCCAGTCTAATGAAAAAAGAAACGAAGAAACTCCGCATTTGCGTCAAGTGACTTCTGCATGCGAAACGAAAACGTGATTGTATGCAAATAAAATTGTCCATTAAGCTATGCGCATATATGCATATGTCGATGTATGTATGTAAGTATTTGCATATGTGTTAGCATGTAAGCCCCGAAATCCAACATGACTTTGGATAGCGTTTTGCATGTAAATGCGCTCTAAACAATCATCCATTATCCTAATGCGTCTGGCTAAACCCCCACCGAGGGAGTCATGGCCAAATGTGCTTGGGGATATTTCCAATTGGGTTATTTATTTCGTTCTTTCCATTTTTTTTTTTATGGTTTAGTATTTTTTTTTACTCAAAGAAGTCAAATGTCAGAGGAACAACTTTTATTAATGGTGAACCACAAAAAAAAAGCAAAAATTAAAGCCAAAGAATAAAAACAGAGTCATTTGAGAAAATTATTTTCAAATTTCTGCAAAATTCCTAGTGCAAACAATTTGCTGTCCATTTCAGTGCGCATTCATCAAAAACTGAAGTCCTCAAGTCTTCACTATTATATGTATGTAGTTCGCATTTAACACAAAAAACCGCTTTTGATATGCCAACGTTCATAATTGTCTCACATTAATTAAACATAGCTAATAAAATAGCTGGCAGGGCTAATTGGTGACATGGTGGCTTAAAGTAAATATTGTAAATCATTTATTTAGAACAACAAACAGGAAAATGTCAAACCAAATTTAAGCAACATTTTGTAAACGAACTACTCATAGCTTTTACTAAAAATACCAACTTTTCTCCTCCAGAATGTGACACAAGTACTATTGCATGTTGTTTTTATTGTGGTTGGTTGGAAACAGCTGCAAGATTCCGCAGCTGTGAACCCAACGAATCAATACAGACCGAAATAATATAATCGATGATGAAGGTTGAATCGACTGCTACAAAATACTAAACGTGAATACTTTTGAATTAAATTTAGCATTTAATTGGATTTTTTGTCAGTTTTCACTGGTATTTACCAAATACGAAGCCGAAACACTTAAATAAATAAGAAACCGTCGCCATACACTTCAACCACAAACCAGATTCCCTGCCTACTTCTGCTTTGTGAACTGTCTACTCCAACTAGGAAATGAACATGTAAAATTGTGTGTGTGTGTGTGTGTGTGTTTATGATCGTGGCAGTTCACTTGTGTAACGCTTATTTTACTGTCTCGTTAAACTTCATCAACGACATCAGACAGAAGCATTCAAGCAAATCTTTACTAATTAAGCACATCCTCACCGACAGTGTAGTGAGTAGGTAGTGGGCGGAAAAAAGACGACTGAAGTATCGTCGTGACTCCTGACTCAACTCAACTCAACATTGCAACATAATTAAAAATGGCATCGTGACATTGCGAAAGCTTCTTCCGCTTGTTTCCTAATTGTCATATTTGTTATTGAATTAAGCACGGAGGAACATTCGCACACAAACAACGGCACACAGAATTCATCTCGCACCAGACAATTGCCGAAAATGGTGAAACTGCCACCACAGCTTTCACAACAACAACTACAGCAACCAAGACGCGTCGCTCAAATGTCAACAACAATAAAAATGGCACTCAAGTATGCATGCGAGTGTTTGTGTGTATGAAGGGTATTTAAATACTAAACTAATGCTGCTACTTGTGTGCGCCAGCGACACCCCTCTTCCATGAAATGAGCTTTAAATGAGTTTGGAGCGTGTAGAATTAATTGCATTTCGTGTCATAGATACTTAGGTGTGTGCTTCTGTACATGCTTGTGTGTGTGTGTGAGAGAGAAACTTGTATTTCCGCTTGAAAAGGCTCTCGTAAATCTGCAGGCTAAATCTTCATTATTTAGTTATTAGCCGCTTTGCTGGCTTTCAAGGTAATAATATATTAATGAAAGCCATTGTTAAATATATTTACAGTGCCCAGTACTCAATGCGACCAATGCATAAAACCATAAGTCGTTGCAAAATATTCCCTGGAGGCCACAGTTCAAGTGCTAAGAGATATTTGATTGTATGGACGGTGCCACGCCTTTCCACGTCCAATGAATCGTCATAAATTTAATTTTCTTGTCGTCAAAAACATCTGAGATATTAGTCAGTTCTACTAACATGTGGGCGGTAAAAGTGGGCGTAACTAATTCTAGCCACGAACACGACTCAAAATCCAAAGAGCCCGTATATAAATGTTGGTGCAAATCAGTGCAGAACATACACTTTTATATACATACACTCCTCGCCACTTGATTAAGGCCAGCAAATTTAATTTTGTTTTTGTGGGATATTTTCCGATTTGGACATAAACCAAAAAATGTCTTTGAACATTTTTAACTATAAACCTCTTCTTTAGTAAAACCGAAATGCCAAATTAGTATCTAAACTCCTTCAACGGTTAAGTACTACCTTTAAAAAGTTTTTTTTTTGATTTTATACTTCATAAACACAAACTTAATGAACTCAATTTTCCGCATAGTTGCAAAAGTCGATTGTGAAAACATGTTCACGATTTTAGAGCGTCCAACCAAGAAACAGGATGATTCAGTAGTGCTCCAGATAGCAACAAAAACAATAACAAGGTTTACCCAACAAGAGCAACACACATCAAGTATCAGTGAAAATATTTGTTTGGAAAGCGCGAAAATACCGCAAGTCCGACCAATGAAACTAAGCTGAAACTAACTTCGACTAGACACCGACACACCGACACTCAAAAACACAAACCCTGCCACACGAGTACTTGAAAAACAAATGGACGGAAGGTAGTGAAACGAAGCTTAATGTGAGTGCGTCGTGGAATAAATGACCGGCAATGTTGCTTAGTTCACCATAAGTGCGTAGCATACATTTATGCAGAACGATTTTCTCTCTTTGGAAAAGTTTAGCAAAGTGAAAACGAGTAGATGAAAGTTACTCGAACAACGGCATCAACTCATTAGTATACAGTTGTGTCTCTCTGTCAGACTGTCTGTCTACCTCGGTTCGTGTGTGTGTGTGTGTGTTTCGTTTTTTGTCTGAATGTATCTTGTGTTCTAAATGAAGTTGATTAAAAATGCATTAGACTTGGCTGATGTAATTTAGCGCTTTCACTTTGAATTTTGATCAGTTTTTGAAGCACCCAAATGAGAGTCGCACACCACAGCACAGTTCGGCAGGGCAACGACATTTCAAAATTTGCATATATAAATAATTCCTTTATAACCTTTATCATAGCCACTCAGGACATTCTGCATCAAAAATCAAACTACTTAGATCTCAAATTTCTGCAGTCTGTCACTTACGAGAAGTTAACCAAATCAAATATAATAAAACAAAATAATGTTGTCATCATTTTAATAAACCTAATTTTTACGCAATATTAACTCAATTCGTTGGTTTTTTCTGTTGTTGTAGGAAAAACCTCAAGACCGAAACAGACTTTTTAACTTCTTTCATACTCGATACGCAGCCAAAAGACATAAGGGAGTCAAACAACGAATCAAACGGGGAGGCACAAATGAAGCCACAACAGCCAACAGAAATCAACTAAGTTTAATACACTTTTCAAACTGACTAAGAAAGGCGAACAGACGTAATATCAGGCAGACAGACAGACATGAAAGCATGAAGGCATAATGTGGCATTTTTTTTTTTTGGCAAAAAAAGTTATTATTTTAAGAAGCTAAACAACTTTTGCACACATACAAAAGCAGCGGTAGGAAACGAGTAAATGGCAACACAGAAAAAAATCAAATTGAATTTGTCATGTGCAGGCGCACACAAAAACAGCAACAACAATAAGAGAAAAAAAACCAATAAAACGGAAAAAATTCACCTAACAAAATCTAGTATGGCAGCTTAAAAGATATTGCGGTTTGTGTATTTGACGTTTTTGTTGTTAGTACGAACTGTTAAAAATTTGTATTTAACTGGTATTTACAATGGTATGTAGCTGTCTTCTTGACAGCTCAGGTCCCACGATTGCCCCAGTGTGCCGAAATTAAACACAACATCGTGTGAATGAATTCTACTATAGCCCAATACACCAACCAAGGGGGCCGAACATATTGTAATGTTGGCGCAATCCTGGGATTTTTGCTGGACAGCTTGCACTACGCACCACAATCTACACCATTCTGTCCAGCCCTCAAATTATTATTGGTTCTCGAAATTTCGTTCAATTTACAATTCTGTGAATCTTGTATAAACTATGCATGCGTACTATTGCATAAAGTTAGAAATTTCTTTGAATACTTAGACTCGTGCTTTTAGAGCTTATACTTAGATCAATAAAAGGCCACAACTGCGACAAAATTTAAGTAATTTAAAACAGTTTGTATAATAAAGCTAAAAAATTGTTCAGCCTTACTCAAACCTTCCAAAAATCAAACCACAGTAAATATTAAATATTAAGTAAATAAAAAAACGTACAAATGCCACATACATATAAGCACATTTGTATATACTCGAACATATTATATTGAACCGCAAACCGCTCTGGTGCTAGCCAATTGTCAATTTATCGTCAGTGGAAAGTGAAGAGATGTGACTTTTACCATTTTACAATTTTACCTGCAGTCACTGCAGACTGAGCTAGGAGTCCCAATTATAGGGACTCAGCCATTCCTGTAGCTTAATTCAGAAACAGACAACTGGTGCTCTATATGAGCAGGCTTTTGGAGCTTTCGAGGGGACAATGTTCCGTAAGATCTGTGGGCCGCTTTACATGGCTGCCAAGTACGGTAACAGATGGAATCACGAGATCTAAAATGTTTAAAAAAATACACTTTCACTGAACACTCATTCGAAAGGGAACAAAATTCCACTACCACTCAATTTTTATAAGCCAAACCCGAGAAAATAAAAAAATCGCTCTAGTGGTGCAGAATTATGGGATACCCCAGCAGACACTCTAAGCAGGGGTACGACTTTCGGAACTTATAAACATTCAGTGGCAGTGAAGTTTCTCATCCACTATCACGCAATGAAATTCAATGCTCTGCATCCTACTCTGACAAGCATATAAACAAGCACAATTCATTAACTAATTGTCAAAAATAATGTTTTTTTCTGTTAAATAGGTAAAATTGAGTTTGCTTCGATTTTTGCCATGATAATTGCACATTCGACTAATCCAGGGATTTTCGGGACAAACCAAAGCCCAGGAAGCCGGGATTGATCTCCCTAATACAGACTCTTCTCTCAATTCGCCGATACGTTCATTGGTTCTATTCGGTCTTGATGTCCTGCTGTCATATATGGAAGATAAACATTGCATTAATATGGAAATTGTTCATTGCAATTGCAATGAACTTTCTGAATATATATATTTTTTTATTTTTTTCTGCTTTGCTTGTTTGTTTTTTCTTCTTCACCTCAAAAGCGAAAATTCCCCTACCAAAGCAAAGCAAAACGAATGAACGGAAGTGTGTCAATGCGAATGTGCTTGTGAGCATGTGTGCATGTGTGCGGTTTTTTCACTGGATCGTTTGTGCATGTGTGTTTGCGGCATATAACAGACATTGTGTGGTTATGTGGTGGACTTCATGGCGTGCTCTGATGCTCATGCCCATACGTACGAGAGACAAACCCAAAACGACAGATGGACAGACAAGCAGCCAGACTGGGGACAATACACACACAAAATACATTTAGACAGATGCCGTCTGACACATATGTGTGCACATTAGAGTGGATCTCAATTTAAAAAAGTGTTCAATTAAAATTTTCAGAATAAAATCGGGATACATTTTAAATTTATATCAGAACATCTTCGACGGTCAACCATGCCATCGTTTTGTTTCTATGGAGCCCTATAACAAAATAGTGACAACGAACAAAAATACTCTTCAGAATGGTCAAGACCGGTCTCCCCCAAAAAGGGCAGTATGTCCCTTTCTTATATTTTTCGCATTCTGAAACTTTTGTTTTTGGCCTTCTTTAATATCGAAAAACAAATGTGAGTGCCACTACAATGCATACGATGGCATGTGTGACAGGGTCATTCAGTCGGTTCAGTTCTTGGAACATTTTCGATTTATCAGTGATGTAAATATTAGTTCATGGTATTTTCATTATTCCTGTCATTTTGCAGACATGGTTTTCATTTGTGAAAACGGCAAATTTACCTTGGCACGATTTTAAAGACAGATTTTTAATTCATTTTTTGAGGGGAATGCAAAAAATATGAATAGAAAATTTAGCGTAGATTGTGAAATTACTATTTCAACTTGCCCCATGCTTCTCCATAAATTCTGAAAACAAACACAACCGCTTCAGTTTATTTTCAATTTTCGCTTCGTTATTTCCACTTGCAACTTTATTTACTTTTGCGCCGTCTTTTTACCGCCATTTGCACTTGTCGTGGCAACATTTTTGTCGCGTTCCCACATACACACATACACACATACACACACACAAATGCACTCGCAAAACCATACATAGCAAACAGCACACATGCACACTCTGGCAAATGTTAAAGTAAAAAATTATTGCGTTGAGCTACGGCTCGTTACTCGCATATAAACATTCACAAACACACCGACAGACAAAACATATACACTGACACATTTAAATTGTGTGCATATTTGCATTCGTGCGCTTCAGTGCCTCACACACTTAAGCGGCAATTGGAGCGAGCGCAGCAGCACACATCGAACACACACAGGGCGACGTAAACGGACAGACAGAGTCACATCCGTCACTTGCGTTACTTCCGTCACTTCCGGCGGCATATTCACTATGCTTATATCCTTCATATCCTTGCGATTTCCCGTGATTGACTGTGTGCTGCATGTGATGATGATTTCAATTTCTTGTTTTTATTGTAGTTGTTCTTCTTTGGCTGCGCTTAGCAATTTTCTTATGTTTTCCTTTATTCTTTTTTAGTTTTGCTTTTTAGCTTTGAAAGTTTCTTTGCAATTGCAGATTTGCAAATAAATCTAACGTGCGTCCCTTGCCTGAAGCTTGTGATGTTTTGTTGTTTTTTTGCATTAGGTGGAAAAGCATTGATGTGTGTGTAAGTGTGTGTGTGATTGTATGTATGCTTATGACCCTGTTTGTTAGCAAGTGCAATAATGTGGAGTGTTTGTCTTTGTTTTCCTTTTTATTAATGAATTTGCAAATATTTGAATTGCAGGACGAAGCCTTCTTCTCTTCAATTCAGCTGAATAGCCTTTGCTATAAATTATTATATTTCAAATGGTTTTGTTTTTCGATTTACAAATTTTCTCCCAGAAACTACAGATTTTTCATAAATTTAACAGACTTTAAAGATTTTTACAAAATAAATGCAAATATACTCCGATTTTTCTGAAAATGTATTCTTATATCGACAAAAAATATATTTTTTGAAGTAACTGAAGATCTTGTAACACCTAACTTCAATGGGAGATACACTCAAAGAATTTGTTTGGGGCACGTTTGCTGCGAATATAGTACTTTTAAATACAAACTGAAACGAAAAACAAATATAGTACATTTACTGCGATTTAAGTCGCTGTGCGGTGTAACAAAATCATGGTAATCTTGGACACTTATGTGCCGGATATAATTACAGAAATAACTAGCCGGACATCTTGTATGAAAATAACCATAACCACAAGTTGCAACGTGTATGGCGGCAACATAGTACAATTTTTTACATACAAACCATCTCCAAGCAATAAGCTTTCAGATGCAAAATGAATGGTCGCAATATTTGTGATAGTTTTTGAGTTTTGTGATCACAAAGAAAAGTGGCTGCATTTTCATACAGATGTATTGAAAATAATTAATATCGATTTTTAACAAACATCGCTAATACACCATGGTGACCGAACTACAAATCTCCGATGGTTTCTTCTTTGGCAAATATTGTGCTTGATTTGCGATTGCGATTTTTTTTTCGAAAGAGCACATTTATCTACTTTGTGGCAAAATCACGGACCATTCATTGACATCATTTAAGCATCACACCCAGAATAACTAGAACTGTGACAAGAGCAACAGCAACAGCAACCACAACTAATGCAAAGCGCAGAGACCAGAGCAAAAACTTTTCACATTTAATCGAGTGTTTTTCTTCAACCAATTCCTTTTGCTAACCAAATTGCAAATGAAAAAGTTTTTGATGTTTTTCGTCGCTTTCTGATGCCAATGCGTTGTTATTTGCATTGGTGCTGCCGCATTATGGCTATTGTTGGTTTCGTATAAAGTAATTGTTGTGGTTGGCAGTTCTGTGGCTGTTCCTGCTTGGCTTTTTGCGTGCGTTTCCTTTCGAACAGAAAGAATTAAAATATGGCGCTTTAAGAAGATACGCCGGGCAAACTTCTCCCAACATTTGGGCCAAAGCTGGCGCTGATTTTCCGAAAGTGATAAAAAGTGGAAATTTCCGGCAAACATTTTTATTATGTTATATAAGTGCAATTTGCAGTTAGTTGAAGTAAATTGTTACAGTTTCTACTTTTTACTTTTGTTACTTTTGGACAGTTTTATAAACTTTTTGTTATGGAGGCTTACAGGCTCTTTTCTAGATTTAAATTGACTCGGTTTGCAATATTTTCCGACCGGCTGCAAACAAATTGCAGAAAAAAGTTGAAACTCTTCTTTTCCGATTTCTGCTTGAGAAATAATATTTTTGTTGTTAATTTTCTCAGAAGCTAAATCATATTTTGATAAATAAACCAAACTTATGAACCATACAAATCGTTATGTAGTGATAACCCGATAATGCCCACAAAGCATTCAAATTAATTAAACGCCGTCTTGTCTCTCAAAATGCTTACCAAAATCAACAAAAGCTAAATCCACTGCAACTAATCAGCATATCCCACAAACAAACTGACAATTAGTGAAGCAACCAAAAGTATCAACACAGCCGCCACCAACAACAACATCACCAGCATTTTCCTCACCACCGCCATATTCGGTACAACGGCCACTGCATCAACATGACCCGCTTCAAAATAAAAAATCTAAAAATTCTCTCCTGTTGCCTGAACACTTGGGTTGCCCTATTCGGCGTACTGCACTTGGTGCGCTGCAGTGAATTTCCCGAACGCGAATGTTGTGACCTGACCACAACAACCACCGTTGGTCCATTGCCAGTGCCGCCGGCCGCACAGCCGACGGATAAGTCGTTGTCGGCGACGACAGCCGTGCAGACAATATCAGTCGGACGATCGGGTAAGTTGGTCGCAATTTCCATTTGTCTCATAAACTTAAAATTACGACAAACTTCAACAGTTCTGTAGTTGATCCATAAATAAGAAATCATAATTTAATAGTTCTTACCCACAAATCCTGGTTTTGTTTTTACATTCCGCCCAGGTAGATCTGAATAAAAACTATTAAAGTGTATGTGGTTTTTGTGGATCAAGTCACTAACCATGATATGAAAAAACACAGCAATATCACAAAATGTGTTTTCTGTTGGACGGCAACGTCGTGAATTCAGAGTTTGTTTAGAGTTGGTGAACTCACCCATTTTTCTCCAAAAAATAATTTTCCATAACAGGGGAGATCATTTCTACAAACAGCTTACGTCGTGTACAATCTTGTAATGTAGTTAATGAAAATGAAATAAAATTTGCAATAATAAAACGAAATACAATAAAAGTAGTAGGATTTTAAAAACAATTCAGGGCTCAAACTTTACTATAAGTTAAGTCTAAAAACATTTGTTCATTTCAGCCCTTTTCTAATCTTTTATTTTCCGCTGGACACACAAAACTTTACACTTCACTACCTACGCAGACAGTTCACTGTGGTTTTTACAAGGACACTAAATTAGTTCAAAATCGCTGCATATATTCAGCAGTTTCCAATTAATTGAACCTTTCCACTCAAATGCGTCAAATGACCTTTAAGCTGAGTAAAAAAGGAAAGAAAAAGTTTTTACATGCCCACCCATTTAAATTTCATTGGAGTTTATCATTTTAAAACTGTTGCATTTGGTTGAGTTATTGCCAAAAAAAAAAATACAAATGTGACGCCTCCTCTTACATCCACCATAGCCAAGCGTGGGCTACCAATATTTAGTATGCAAAACAACAAAACAGATGTAAAACGTTTTATATTCACTTCAGATTCACTTTGTGCATAGCAAGTTGTTTGGTGTAGTTATGATGTGTAGTTGTTTACATTTGTTGTTGTAATTTTTTTACAGTTTTTTTGTCATTCGTGTAGTTTTTCATGTGTATGCAATTTTGTGCAATTTTTTTTAATTTCGGTCAAGTTAACATTTTTTTGGTTTTTATTGCAAACGGATTCCCGTTAAGGAATGTTATAGAATATTGTTTATGAATTTTTGGGATATTACAACAACACTATTAACACACAAAACTTAAAAAATGATAATGAGAAATAACTGCTTTATTTGAAAGAAGTGTGATTTGCTTTTGTGTAAAAAAGGGATAACTTTTCCACCAAATGATTCTTGTTTGAGGACCAGCTACGATTTCAGTTAGGGCAACTGCCAGTGTATTTATTTTTTATTTCTTCGTAGTATTATTTTTTGTACTTATATACATATACATTATTACCTTTAACTATAATCTTTTTATTTTTATATTTTATTTTGAACATTGGTTGATTATTTATATAATGTATTTCGTTTGTTGTACTATGAAAGAATTAATTTCTTATTGAATAAATATCAAAAGAGAATATCAGAAAAATTCCAACTGAAATCCATATTCGAACTCTCTGTTGGTTACAGAACTATCCATTTGACATTTAACTACTGGTGCACCGTTTTTCTTGAATATTCGCTATTGAAAACATTACTTCATTCCAAATTGTGTATGTGCAGTGGAAAGATTAAAAAGTAAATTCCATTTCCCTACCGTTTCTTAACATTCATATTATGATTATAGCATATGTCGCACGTTTCCTCTTTTGCATGCATGCATACATCAAGTACATTCGCCATCGAACGAACAGCAATGAGCACATCCGGTCAAGCAACTCAATAATAATTCCGAGAAACTAAGAAGCTCACGTCCACAAAACATCAATGCAATAAAATAAAAATTGAGAGAGTAGTGGGGCAGGATAGAAAACAAGAACGAACGCAGCAATGAAGAAGCAAGACCTCAACTTCACTACAACGGAAATTTTAACGTTCGTCATCGTCAACCTAACGTTTCAAATGTGCTCTTTACTGCTGAATGCCTCGGCTTGATACGAGTTCGAGTCAAATGTTGTTGTCGTTTTCTATTTCTTCCGGTTCCTCTACTTCTTTACATGGGAATCGATCGATTTTACCATAACTCCAGCCCAATAGCTCAGTTCAGAACGCCGCCCCCTAGCCACTTTTGAAACGAAATTTACTTTGAAGTGGTCGTGCGCACATTCTGCTCATATCCTTGTCGTTACGAGCTTGTAATCATTTTTGTGTACGTACTTATGCCGACTAATACACACACACCGTCACCTCCTCCACCAGACAAGTTCCCACCAGACAAGTTCAATAAATGTCCTGCAATATGTTATTTACGTTATCGTAATATTAGGAAGCAACTCTACTGGGTTGACCATGCCGCATTTCAAAAATGTTGGCATTTAGTATGCGTAGCGTGTTTTTTTTTATTCTCGATAACATTTTTCTATGAACTCTTTGAAATTGGCAAGTGGGTCTTTTATTACTCGTCCTCCACATCAATTGAATTCGAATCGATATTTATTATTATTTAATAACCGCAATTATTTTGCCGCTTTCGTCGTATTTTTATGTACGTATTGGGGCGGGGTTAATGCACTTTTGCGGTTTGAAGCATTATTCACAATTGACATTTTAAAATGGTTAATCTGCTACTAATTTGACAACGAAATGATATTATAAACAATTTAAAACGGTCTTTGTCAAATGGATATTCGGATCGATTGGAATGGCTAACAAATTGTTCCTAATTGTTGCGACCAAATGGAAAATGCTGCACATTGGTAGTGGGAAGTTTGTAACGACAAAAAGAAAAAAATCCTATAAAAATACTAATAAAATTTAGTCAATGTGAACACAGATAAATTCGACTTTTACTTAATTTTCGTGTTCACTCAATTATTTTCTGGTCTTATTGCAATGGCAATGTATCCATCTGGCAATTGCAAGATAACTAAGAGGGTCAGACTATGTATTTATATTTCTTTGGTCCCACCCGAATGCTAAGCACAGATTCGCCAATTGTTGTAGACAATGGGCTATACCTTATCAACGTAACTACTTTTTTACTGTAAAACTGCGTGTCGCTAATGCCTTCATCCATCAAATGCATTACTAACCTTCGATTAAACAATAAAAAGAACACTTATATAGAAACTACTCTCCCCAAGCTTAAAACTTCTGTTATTCGAAATTCTTTCAATGGTCACTTCATCCAATTTTTTAACATTTTCTCAGCATTTTAGTTTCCACTCAAGTGCCACTTGCCTAGATCTACAGTTTCCATCCCAGTCAAATGTTTCGTTTTGTTTTCCTACAACACAATCAAAAAAAACACGCCATCAATTTTAAGCGCAACAGACACTGCACGTCGCCTTAAACTATGCTACATACTTTAGCTGTTGTGCTTTAATTATACTGCACCTGTGTGAACGCGAGCTCTTGGTTGCGTATATGTGTTAGTTTGTATTTGTATGTACATGGTACATACATGTATGTTTCGTCATGTCGTTCGTGTAAGTGTATTCATGTGAATTAGTTATGAACCCAAAGTCAAACTGGGTCAATTGAAAAGTGTTTCTTTTTTTTTTTTTTTTCAATTTTGCTCCACTCTTTCTCTGTTCCTTTTCCCAACAGCGAATAATAATAGGGGTGTGGGTTTGGTCTCGACTGTTAGTCGAATGTGGCCCGAATGACGCGGGGAAACTATTTTTAACACCATTTACTAGAATTGTTTCGTTTTAATTTTATTACTTTCACGTGTTACGGTGTGTTTGTATGGTGCAGTGGCGTAACTAGGATTTGCCAAAAAGCGTTTGTGCACAGAACACAGTACAGTAAAAAATAGTGAATATTTACATATGGAGTCAATTTATATTGCATCCAATTACCAAGTCAATCCGCCTTGGCTTGTTAGATAGCTCATTGAGTACCTCATCGGTATCAATGGGCTCATCTTTGTGCATTGCAAGGCGATTCTATAATTTTAATAATCCTGCAATGCATTCACATTAGGAAAAACGTTATTGGAACACATATCCATAGCTTCAATAGCATTTTTTTTGTTTCTGAGCTCTTGTTAGTCTTACAGTTACATCCAGGCTGTCTGCCAACGACTTTGAAAATGTTTTCAGAAGATTCTTCGTTCGCTCGAATTTTTTCAAATGCACACTGAGCATCGTCGGCCAAACCGATTGCCTCAACCAAATCAATATTCTTTTTTTCGAACACTTAGACTCAACGGCAGCGAATGCTGGTATATTAAAACCAGAATCTTGATTATTATATAAAAAAAATTATACATTCTCATGCAAGCAAATTTATTCAAACAAGTATGTAAACAATTTAATTTAATTTTTTCCAAAATCTAAAATAGCCTAATTTAAAAATTTGGAGATATGCAAAGGGGGTATCTATGCCCTTTATCCCCCCGTAATTACGGCACTGGTATGGTGCATGGTTAGTTGGCGATATTTCAGTGGATGTTTTCATTTGCTTTGCTGCATTTCTTGCAAATTGTTCATATAGTGAATGTCAAAAAAAAAGTTCATCGGAACTGACGTCTTGATTCAGGTATGCGGACAGTTTTATGTTCTAACTAATTAATTCCCTTCTTAGCAATTAATGTAAATATTGTGAAAAACTTGCATGTGGCTAAAGAAGATGACACAATGAAATCATGCTAATTAAATTTCAACACCCTAATGGAATTATTTGGAAATTATTCTAATTCGTAGAATTCCTGTAAGTCTTCAAATCCAACCCAAAAAGAATTTTCAGTACCTAATTATTCTCATGCAAGTATTCCGAAAATCGGAATTCTTTGTATTAACTGAAGTATATTAAAACACAAATACACATAGACCTTCCAGCTTCCAGTCCCTTTCCTGCTTAACTCACTGCCTCAAACATGCTTACGACATTTGTTACACTTCCTTGTCCGTATAGCATTTGAATTTCAAAAAGCTACTACATTTTATTAAAAAGTACATAAAAGAAATATAAACAACCAAAAACCTGTCCTTAACCTTCTTTACATTTCTTTGCTGAATTGCGTTTTCTCCGACCTTCATCAAAGGAGAGAAGGTACATAAAATTAAAAATTTAGTAGATGAGGCAGGGAGTTCCGCTACCTTATGCAGGCAAGTCAGGCTGTCAAGCAGGCAAGCATACAAAAGGAACGGAAATAAAAGAACGAGTGGATAAAACAACAACAACAACAAAAATGAATTAAAATTGCGTTTATTTGAGCACTTGTTTTTGAAAACCACACAAGGACTCACCTGAAATCAGGGTTGGGAAATGACAGTTTCGAAATTGTATCAAACCAATTAAAAATTTGTACTTTTCTTACATATTTTATTTAACATTTAACAAAATTAACAATTCAAAATTCAGAAAAAAATATATGTAACAATTCAACGAATTTTAAGTAAGTAAGTTAATAATATCGATGGTCATAAGTTGATAACGCGTAAAACAATTTTTTTTCTTTCCTTAAATTTATTGAATTTTCTTAAAATTATAGAATTTTGTCTTTCAACTGAGGAAACTTTTATATGGCGAAACTTTTCTCTGGGTTCATTGAGTTAATTTTCAATACTTTTCACTTTTGCCCGAAATTCGCATGTAGAAAAACTAAAACTCTATATTCCATGTTTATTTCTTCGATTTTATCACTTTCATATTTTGGAATTTTATGATATTCTTAAAAAATGGAATTGTTTATCAATAAGATCAAAATTGTAAAATTGTATCGAAATTGTCTCTGTAGTACTTACTTACTTTTTTAAATGGAATTGTATTGAAAAAGTACAATTGTATCGAAAAACCCATCCCTGCCTTGAGACACATGATTTCAGACACATGATTTCAGCAATCATTTCCCTCCGTGTGCTATGAATTTTTCGTAGCGATACCCGTTTCAGAATATTTTTTTTTGTTCTCAGTGTACTTCTATAACAAATGATAACTCGTATACGTGAATTTTTTGGTTTTCAAGATGATGAATGGTGCCGTTCGTAATCTTTAAATTTAAATACATGTTTGGTTAATTTAGAAATTTCCATACATTGTGTTTTTCTTATCGTTTTAAGTGCATTGAAGTCACATCCAAGTGTCAGCAACTGGCTTATCTTTCAATTTGATAATTACCTCAGACGAACTTTATTTAATAAATCACCATTTATCAAATTGGTTCGGTTTCCTAAACAGTGAGAAGCGTTTAATAGATGTGCCATATATCATCTGGTAGCCGAAATAACATTAAAATATTTTCATATATTTTCATACACGCCAATTTGCAATACCAATTTGCGTTCTAACCAAATACACTCTACACGCCAACACGTACCGAAAATCCCTTATATCAACATATCAACGACCTAATAAGCGTCTTTATGATGTTGTCAACACACTGCGCAAAATGGTACCAGTTCCCATCATTTCCCATGTAAGCGCACCTACACTTAGTATGAATTTATTATGCGTATAAAATTAAAAGCATAATTTTGGGCGCAGAGACTGCAAAGGCTCGATGTGGTTTTTTAAATTTTATATTTTCTTTTTAGGTTTTTTTCATTTGGTTTTGACTCGAAATGGTAAGCAAATTTGTTGATATGTTTACCGGAAAGTACACATAATTTGTGTCTCTTTTTATCTTTGGTGAAAATGTAATTTTGCCATTTTCCGGCAACAAGCGAACTTCAAAGGTACACCCACATACACACTCGTATATGATTTGAAATGAAGAAATTTGCTGTGCCCTTTTTAGCAATATTTTGATTTCGTGTTTTCAGATATTTTTAATTATGCGGTGAAATATTCCGTCTCTTCGCTTGCCAGTCATATTGATTCAGAATAAAATACCCTGTTGTAATGAAATTGTGGAAATTTGTTACCTTGCTATAAGTAGAAGATACATAGCGAAGGCTGTGACGTATTTGTTTCAAAGTTGCATGTCTTCGAAACTTATGGACCGATTCTAAAAAGCTGTGGTATTCTATAAGAGTTACTTTTTGACTTTAAACCTCTAAACTGTTTAATGTTCTAGAAACCCCTAAAATAAATGTTTTCAAATATAAAGATATTTTGTCAAATGTGCCCCTACCACATCGCACTCTTATATTTTAGGGGAAGCATTTGACCCGGATATAAAAAAAATTTTGGTTCAGGCCTAGTTGAAAACCGTTTGAAAACATTTCATCAAAAATTTCACAAATTGTGTTCTTGTATGAAAGCTATAACGAAAAATACAATTGCTTTTGAAAATTTTAAAAGGAAAGAGTTTTATGGGTTTTACTCGAAGCTCAATTTTTCTTAGGTTCTTGCAAACCATACAAGTGAAAATCATGTCTTGTCAAATATATAATCTAGTTTCGCTGCAATACTTAGTACCAAATTTGGTATAGGTGGGTTACAGATTTCGAATTTGATTTTGAAATTTAAGATGTCGGATTCCAATTTGGCGCTATACGTGTAGGGTACATTGTATATAAGTCGACTTTGACCGACCGAATTTAACTCACTTGTCTTAATTATCGCCTTTTATGTTGAATTAAATATAAATTCAATGAAATATTCAGGAAACTAAAGCTTAGCACTTGGTAATTACAATTCAATGTACTTCTCTGACTATTTTGTTGGTTACTATTAGATTTATAAGACACTTATGCCGTTAATTGGAAACATTTCCATTTCCAACGGATTATTTAAAGAAAATGTACTACTCCTCAATATTGATTTCGTCTTCATGCTGATCTAATAAAAACCTGCTCCACTTCCCTTCGCCAGCAAGCTCTTTTCCCACTTTATGACTGTTTTGCCGATGTACTTTTAATGTTAGAGCGCATATCAAACCATTACGATCTAAATGACACTTTGACAGGAGGTGACGACGACAGAGACGGCGACGCAGCAAAGAAATTATCGCCTGACAGCGTCTTCGTTCGCAGGTTTGGCAGCGCGATGCCAATAAAACCGCGACGACATGAAAGGCAGGCAGTTTTTTTTAATACCTGCTCACATTTTGTGAACCTCACTCTTCGCTTCAGGTAACTGGTAATGTTTTTGGAGTTTTGTGAGCGTTCAACTCTTGACTTCGTAACCGGAAGCGGAAAGCTTTCGCCTGCGGAAGTGTTTCGTGTACTGTGCGCACTAGTATACTGTGGTGTTGGTAGCGGGTAGAGCACACCGCGATGGGAGTATATTTATGC
This sequence comes from Heteromyza rotundicornis, assembly GCA_951394025.1. NCBI lineage: Eukaryota > Metazoa > Arthropoda > Insecta > Diptera > Heleomyzidae > Heteromyza > Heteromyza rotundicornis. Next base: position 52,570,133 of record OX596012.1, read on the forward strand.
TTGCTGAGGAGGGAGTGTGTGCCGAAAAAGTGTTGCGCAACACTAAGTGAATTTCGAATGAATCGTAATGACGTAATAACAACAAATACAACAACAATCTGTAGCATTCAATTCGGCGTTCAAGTGTCGCCATTTGGCTGAATGCTTATATCCTTGAGAGTTGCTTCTATACCCGCCTTCGGCTATTTATCTTCTAAAACTTTTTCCCTTCGGTGGAAATGCGTCCTTGCAACGAATTCTTCATTTACTCGTTTCAAATATTTTATTTTATTTAATTTATGTCTTTGGAAAAATTTGTCCTTCCCTTTCAAACGCACCAGCATTGCCTGCCATTGTACTCTTTCATCGCTAAGGGCACGGAGGATTTTGTAAATCCTCCCATTGCACTGATTTTTCGTGAATTAGTGGACAGAATGAAGTAATCTCTGAATTCGAGCTTATATACAACATCTTTGGAGTAATACTCTCGGTGAAAACTGAAGATATGTTTTTAAAAATTCTCTGTGTCTTAGCCGTCAGGTTCCTTAAGAATTTGTTTGATTACACTGTTCTGCTAAGTCACCATTCGAATTAGTGTAAATGGACTTACATATCTCGTTCGAGGGGTTTTCTAAAACGTTTCTATTTAATGTCTATGGTTCCCATTTTAATAACCTTTAACTTTCGAGTATTTTTACAATCAATGAAAATATAATATTTTTCTCTTTGCAGGTATGTAGATTGGTATAGGAGGTAATAAGATTGAGCACGAAATGGAACGAAATGGAATCCGGCATTGTGAACTCTCGGAACGATAAATTTAGCAGCACTAGGATCTTCTTAACCGTAGTCAATGATTTTTTATTTAAAAAAGTAAAATGACAAACTTTTAAAAAGATTTAGTCAAAGTTTCAAGAGTCTCAGGAGTTCCGTTGAGACAGAGGGACATACAAGCAAAAGATTTTATATTAGACTAGCCTTTGCATACGCCACATTGCACCTCTTTAACGGTAGAGATGCAAACGATACATCGATTTTTTTGAAAACATCATGGATGTTAAAAATTTCCCAACATCGAAAAAGTGTCGATGCATCGATGTCAATATCAACGATGTTTCCATATCGATGTTTTACTTTGCTTTTGCAATTTTTCATTCTCAGAAAGTTGTTTCTTTCATTCGCTTGATATATAAGGCCAACACCAGCAATCCAGCACTGTTGACATAACAGAATTTCAATTAACAAGCTTCAAGTGCAACTTAATTAAACTTAGGATGCGAATTTTGAAAACTACAAATTGTAATGCCAGCAGAAATTCGCCTATATGCATTTTACGGTTAAGTTGCGTTTAGACCGCATGAACGAACGCAACTTTAGTTGCGAAGTCTAATCGCAAACGAAATTCCGTTCGTACAACCGCTCACACCATTCGGCTTCGAACACAAGATCGCAAACCGGGCGTTTGCCCCGACCGAATGAACGGCATTTTGTTCGCGCGTTCGTGAGATCTAAATGCACCTTAATCTACGGCAGATCATCGGTAAGCTTTCCCCTGGTACAATACTACCCAGAAGGGTGTCGCAGGAACTCCAATCATAAAACAGCATGAAAAAACATGTGTATCTATCGAATTTTATCAGAAAACATCGGAAACATCGATATATCGATGTTTTTACGCGATGTTTTTTGGCATCGATTTTTGAATTTTCGATATATCGATATCGTTCGACAAAGTTTGCATCCCTATTTAACGGTGCTCATAATGTATACGTAGCATCCAAAACCATTTGTGACAACAGTCATGCTCGGATTAACCCTTAGACAGAAAAGGCCTTAGGACCGTGAATTTGTCGGCCCTTCGTAAACAATATGTCTGCGTGCTTTTGCATACAATTTTTACAAGAGTAAAAAAGTTTGAGAATCCATATTGATACAATATAACACCCATTTTTGGCATTATAAACCATCAATATCGAAAATATCATTCACAAAGTAGCTAAACTCGAAAACAATATTTTTTCAATTGGTTTTTGGAAATTTGTTATACTTGGCCCATTTTGCTTGGTTAGCCTTAGACCCTTGGCTCCAGTTGATGGTGAATTCCTCCCGTGAAACTGGGCGGGCCAGTTGTCTGAACGGCAGTACATGAGTTAAGCCCATTTCTTCTTCGTTGCATGGAAAATATATTATACTAATATCCATGCGAAGTTTGGGCAGTTTCAAAGAATCGTGTCAGCTGCTTACCACTATCATCCTCCAGTCCACCACTGATACATTTCGCTCTTACTAAGCAAAAGCCTACTCCAGGTAGCTGATATGTATAACATATACATAGGTGGGTGTAAAATTCAAAGTTATTTGCCGATGACCTCAAACCCACATATGTGCCATACTTTTTTCAATGCCCCACTCAAACTTTAGTTTTATAGCATTGCATTGCGTTCGTTCTGTATTCTATGCACTATTGCAACTGAAAATATATTCCGCAATTCTCACGCCAGAGCCTTTGTAGCTTACGGCAATATTATGCAATTTTTTTCTGCTGATTTGCTTGAGCCGGCCTAGTATAATGAAGGTCTCACATTGATTTTTTACTATTGCCATAGCCGTTTCTGCTCAGCTATAATTAGGCCATGTTATTTGCCAGCTATTTAAGTTTGTTGAGTATTTTGCTGCTTACTCAGCCATAATGCAGCAGCTCACACTTAGTTTCATCGCGATTATCACACATCCTTGCACAAGCGAGAGGGATTTCACCGTATGCATGTAAGGGGAAATCAATTTTAAATTCAATACAGATATGAAACGAAAGGTTGGATTGGTATAAATGAATTATTTTTCATCGAGCAATTGGCGGATGTGTTGGGTACGAATAACTGTTAACTGTGCCTACTTTTTGGGCTTATTAGAAAGTCGCTGCAATTCGCTACAATCTGCATAGTGTGAGTTAGAAAGGTTATGACTTTCGAGTGCGATCGGATTAAACATTTTTTCGGATTACTTTCTTTTTTTTTAATTTACAGATGCAATTTTTTCAATCCAATCGTTTAGATATGAATTTAATTTAAATTTTTTAGTAGTTTCTATTCAGACTTTTATAATTTCAATTGAAAATTATTTCATATTTAATTTCCTCTTCCAATCGGACTCTAAGTACTTTTACCGCCCTTTAAATGACTAACAGACAGACAATCAATGCGATACATGATGATACAATGGGTATGGACAACTACACACCAACCGCATGTCGCATATAACAAGAGACAATCACATCATCCGCAATTGCCACTAAAGCCGGATATGGCAATATTCGAGTTACAATTACCGCATTGTGTCAATTATTCGACTACCGGTTTTGATATGAAATTTCAGCTTTGGCTTTATTTTTGGTGTAATAAAAGTGACCGATCTAGAGACAGTGGGGGACAAGGTACTCCCTTTTTTAAATTTTTAAATAGTTTTATTATAGGCATATTTGGGAGCATCTATTCCGTCACACAAATGTCAAAAGGTGCGTTATGAAACTATAATGTGGCCAGATTATTTCAATGTTTCAGCGGCGGTTTCAAATCAGCGATAAAAAGTTATAAATAGCAACATTCTCAGTGCAGATCGTAAGCTAATTACATAATTTCTATTTATTAAATTTTAATTAAACAATTTACTTCCATTTATTCACGCACACAATATGTTTAGAACTTTTCCCAACCGGAAATGCGAAAACTTTGAGGCAAATTGATATACAACAACAAACGAGAGCCCTAACCCAGAACCCACACACTATCGATTGCCTTTTATGGAAACTATAGGAAAATTAGTTTAGACTCCAAAAGCAAATTTCAAAACTGAAAATTGAAAACACAAACGTTATCGGTGATGGTGTTGTCGTTGTCGGGACTTTTGAATTTTGTTGGAATTCGAGAGGTGCTTCGGGTGAAAACATATTCGAGTGTAGGGAAACACGTTCCGGCATTAAAGCTTTCAACAGCGGATGTGATGTGTGTGTGCAAATTGTGTCAGTGTGTGTATGTGTGCGAAACAGAATGCGAAAGTCTGGAATATGTTATGCCTTATAAATAATAACAATCGCACTAAACCGGAAGTTGAAATAACAACCTCCGGTATAGGCTCAAACGCACAAGTAGGCACATACGAGGAAGGCAAATGAGTAACCGAAAAAACTCACGAAAGAACGCCAAGTGAATGAAAGGTAGAAAAGGGGAAAGTTTAAAATTGTTTCTTCTTCTGTTTCTACTACTAATTTTTAGTACAAGAAACCTAAACGCAAGCACGTTGGCTGCAAATGTGTTTATATAACTTCCCTTTTTTTGTTGTATGTGTGTCGGTATTTTTTTTTATTATTTTGGTCTGCCAGAGGAACCTACTCATATGCTTGTATGAGTGTTGTGGGCCAAAATGTCGCAGAGTCATTCATACATATGTGCATGTAGTAGCAGGGATATCGTGCGTGTATGCGTGAGTGTGTGTTTACATGAACACGAACACCATGAAATTTAATTTGAATTTTAACGTCATTCATTCGAGTTGGAGTCGAGTTTGAGCACATTAATATTTAAAAAGTCAAAAATCATCAGGTCTTTTGCGTGTCGAATGTAGTCGGTCGGTTGGCATACTTCCTCCGTATGCTCCTCCATGTTGGTTAGTTGGTTGGCTGTGGCAACTGGGTTTTTGTATATTTTTGCGGGAAAAAAATATAGAAATATGTACGAAATATATACCAGGAAAACCACAAAATAATTATTTATGATTTGGAAATGTATGCAAAGTGCTGCAGGGGTAAATGGGATGATGGCGGTGAGAGCGCCCAACCGCTGCATGAGTGAAGTTTATGGTAGGATGTGGGCCACAGAGCCAATATAGTTGTCGAGTGCTACACGTTTGTACATATCAGTTCTATACGAATTTTCCATTTATTTTAGATAATGTATTGATGTACTAATTGCAGTAGCAATTATTGGGCCATATACCTACGTATATAAATTGAATTTCATCAAAATTACAGAAGACATCTTTATATTTTCATAATTATTTGCTTATCAAACTTTGTTGTCCCTTTTCTATTACTCCAATGTAGCTACCAAAAGACTCCACAAGCTATGCCAACATTTCTCACAAAATCCAATGCAAAAACTTCACCCAACGACTTTCTCTGAACTGAACCATAACATCAGAAGTTAGTTTTCTTTCATAGTTTGTATAACTATAACTACTAACACCAATTAAAAGTCATTAAAAATTTACTTCAAACACGCTTACACACACACAAACTCAAATATTACTGCCAAACACACCCAGGAACACATGCAACACACAACTTGTAAAAGTTTATGGGGACAACTTTATTCCAAAACCTGAGGAAAGTTTAATGTGAAATTATATTATGATGCCGGTATTTCGGACATATTATATTGATTAAACGGAAGTGTACTTTCATAACCCAATTAAACTTTCAGCATCTCGTAATATGCTCCTTGTTGCTATTATACACGAAACAAATTCTCAATGAAAACAGATAAACGAATTATCTTCGGTTATACCGGGCACATTGGAGCAGGGTGACCGTTGTGCGACTAAAATTACTCTTTCGCGACCTTTTCGACTGCACTGGAAGTGGCCCCTTTTCCTTAAAATTACCCTAGACTTTACCATTTTTAAATTGTGTGCAAAATAGTGGACTCAACAAAATGTTTTAATTTTAAACTTTTTAGGCTTGTAAATACGTATGTTATGTTATGTGTACCACTACGTTCCGCGGTGATGTGATTTATGGTCCAGTTCCGAATATGAAAATTTTCGATCAAATGTTCCGGGGTAAGTGTTGGTCGATAAATATTGACCGAACACCATCATACATTTTTAGAGCGAAAATCCGAGATTCCAAAACCTCAGAGGGCATTAAGTGTAAGTGTTTTTATTACTTTTTTTAATTTTACTTTATTGTTTATTTTTTTCAACTACAATCTTCTTTATTTCATTTTGTTAAAATTAATATCTGGTTTATTTTTCGGTACTTAAAGCAGTAGAAATAAGAAAAATCGTATTTTTGGAATATTTGTCTAATATTTTGCCCGGATTTCGGATGGGTCCCCCTTTTTGCCGAATGTGCCCTTTTTTAGAATTTCGCAAAGGTCACCCGCAACAATTTTTCGATAATATTTCGTTAGTTTTTCAGTAATATTTTGGAGGTAGTTTCCATTTTTTTCTTCATTTGTGCTCTCCAAATTGGTTCCATTTCCATTTTGTCCAAGTCCATTTGAGAATAGGCCGGAGTACATATAACACCTCACCAAAAATAGAACATAACCATTTCATATCAAATTAATCGCTGTGAATATAATTGTTCATTCCTAATTCGCCCTTGACCTAATTTGACGTGCTTCATGCACATTTGCTGAAAGTAAAGTCATTTTTCCGATTAACTTAATTCCTGCAGCAATTACGACAACAATGGCAAGTGGAGGATGGGCCAGCAATGGCAGAAGACGCAGAATCAGAGGAGGAGGCAAAGAATAATAGCAATAAAACAAACAGAGACCAGAACAATTACATTAAAACATAAATGTTATTTGCCAGTAACACAACAACAACAACAACAACAACAACAACAAATCAGCAACAAAATTAAGTTTTTCACTAAATTCTCTACACTTGCCCCTTCTTAACAACCCAACCGTCGTCTCATCTTTCATCTCACGTATTTACTGGTTTATTTTGTTGGTTTTTTCACTTTTTAATTTTTTTTTGATTCTGGAGAGTTGCTAACAAAAAAAATGCGAACGCAGCCCTAAAAGTCATACGCCATTGAGTTTTTCTTCTTCTTGGTGGCACTGCAATAATTTAATGAGACTCTTGAATCGTTTACAAGCACACTTTCGTTTCTGCCTACTAACAACCCTGCCTGCCTGTCTCCTCTCAACACTGCATAATGTTGCTGGCATGTTGCAATGAGGATATTTACATAATAACGAGGCATGTCCTTTACACACCAAACACCAACACCAACAACAACCACAGGAAAGCTCTCTGTGAAACAAAAGCGAAAGAAAGTTAAAAAGTGGAAAACTTTTTTATTCCGTTTATTTTTCTTCATTTGTATGATTTCGATTCCCCCTACCGCACACCCGGCCGGTCCATTTGCCGTTTTGTCAACGTCGGTAAAAAAAAAAAAAAAACAAATGAGAAGCATCCTTGCTTCTCAGCATATGCTTCGGCATTCGTCTTTGCTGTGAAAGTCAACTTGTTCGAGTTCGTTCCGAGTCTGCTCGAGATTCTCACTCGAAATGACGTTTGTTTGACTGGCGTTCAACAGTGATTTTGACTTTGCCACCCTTGGATTATAACTTTTTTCCTTCGCTTTTATGTTACTTTTCTTGTCTTTACTTATTTTTGATTCTTTTGCTTGTTTTTTTGCATTTTCTTGATGTGGTTAACAAGCCATGTAACATTTACTGCGACAAGCAATCCAAATAGCAGATTTACATTTTTTAACAACATCCTTTCCGTTCGTTTGCAATACATACTGTACGATTTGCAAGGTGGGCAGGGGTTCCTTCTTGTTCTTGCTTTAGTTAGAATTTTTTAAAGCAATGATATGCTTTTTTCAGTTAATCGCTGTGTCAAATAACTTGTTAGAGGCTCAGACAAACGAGATTTTTCGTATTCTTAGTCAGGGGCTTCAGGGGTTTAGCTAACCAAATTTACAAATGGGATTTTTGTAGAACAATTTATCGATTTTTAAATGGAAACTACTCCATGAAAGAAAATGAGTAAACTCTATTTTCTTGCAGGTCGTTCAATTCTCTGAATTTCACAAGGACCCCATTTGCAAAAATTAGGTACAAGTTTTTATAAACATAAAAAAAACATTTTCAACTTTCACTATTTTTACCGCCCGAAATATAGTGGAATTTCACTAAAGCGATTACTTGGGAACTGGAACCTGGCCTTAAGTAAGAAATATTTGAAATCCGCCAAGCACTCCTTATGCTGTCCAACCACTATTTCCTAATTTACAAACGTCCGTTAAAGGTTCCAAGGCACATCTCCTCCGAGTCGCATTTATCCTTTATGTTGGTTTGTTTACTTTGGTGCCGATTCTCGGTTTCTATTTGATTTTATGACATTGGTTCAATTTTCCTTTGCCGTTTGTTTATTTTACACCCTAAACAACATTTAAGCCACCTCGCCCCAGCCACTACATTCAATCGTTTTCGCCGCTATTATTTACTTCAGCTGAGTTGCCGCCAGTATTCGGGTTGGCGTAGATTTTTTGTTTGGTGTGTTGAGCCAAATTATTGACACTTTGTGCCGCTGAGTGTTGCGTGCGTGTGTGTGAGGGCGCTCGAAGGAATGAAAATGAAAAACATTTTCACTTATTTGCGCAGAAATTGGATAACAATCGAAATGAAATTGGATATCGCTCATTTTCGATTCGAGTTGGTTTAATTTTTTTCAGACTTTTCTCCTTCTTTTTCTTCTTGTCTATGTGTTCTTGCAACGCAGCCAGCGTCCATAAAACATTTTCCGGCTCTTTTCCCTTAAGGCAATTCTAACGCCACCACCACTTCTGTTGCTACTGCCACTCTTATTATCGTAATAGAATTTGCCAAATTGAGGTTGAAATTTGTGAAATTTCTTTCGTTTGTTGCTTCCGCAGCTTATCAATTGCCGGGTTTATTGGTAATTTTCGGGCCACTTTTATTGAGTGTGGCGCCTTAGGCTTTTATTTCGCTTCGTTTTGTTTTGTTTTGTTTTGTTTGTATTTGTATTTTTGTTCATTGTCTGCTTTTAGGCTCTTATGTGGAATTATGTGTTTTATTGTTATTTAAGAGATTTCCTTGCTGCTCCTCTTGGGATTCTGCTGTTGTTCTTCCTTTCTCCGGTGGATTTTCCGGCAGTTTTGTTTAATTGTTTGTTTTGTGGCGATTGTTTCCTTTGTGTGGTAATTTGATGAAGAGATTTACTTGAAATGGCGGATTAATCTGATAATACTCTGTGGGAATGTATTAGACTAATTAGTAAAGTTCAGGTGAGACGCAGAGAATATATTTTGATTGGTTTTATGAGAACATGTACTTCAATATAATATTATCAATGTGTATTGAAAACCCGATCATTAAATAAAATCTTTATGGTAATTTGTGTAAAAGAAACCGACTTCATTTCGTGTGAAAAATGGTCTGTCAGTCTTCGAACAGCCACCCACACATGGAAAGAAATTACCCTCATTCAGTCAGCTTCCCATAAAGTCCATTACTTGGACAAATAACCAAGGCAAATAGCGTGCAATTAAAAGCAATAACATGAAATAAAAATATAAAGCCGGAATCAAAGGAAGTATCCTGCCGCTCAAACGAAACGAATACACCAACAGACAAAACTGACATGACGTTCATAAGCTAGCTGCATGTGAACCGGAGTGTTCTCGGGTATATTGCCATTTCATGTCTGCGTCGCATTTTTGCGTTGAAAGGGTATGCACCAATGCTTCCACAGGAGACGCTACGCTTCCACTGTTCGTATCATCATCGCAGTTGATTCACTTTGTGCAATATTTTTGTAGCTTCACGCGTCGTGCCAGTTGAACTAAACTGTCGGACTGACAGATGGTACAATTGTGGCAACACGCTGACTGCATCATCACTCTTTTTATTGTTGTTGTTAGCGGTTTCCATTTCCTTTGTTCTGTCGTAAGTTCTTCTTCATGTCGCTTTTTTTGTCTGCATGGAATTGTTGGCCGTTTTGGGGTTCGTCCTTTGTTTGCTGCTGTTGTTGTTGTTATCATTTCAGTTATTTTTGTTATTGTATTACCATGTAACTACACCACCAACGCCAGCAACAAGCACACTGAACTGCTAGTATCTGCTTTTAATTCCTTGTACTGTTTCTATAGATATGCATACATATACATGTATGGCCATGAGAGCATGTGCTCAAAGTTAATTTGGCTAAAGTTAATACACAAATTAACTGAGGTTATTTCAACCGAGGCTGTATTTGAAAAAGACGGTTTTTGCATTTGTGAGAAACTAGAAACGTTTCCATCAAATTACTTTCGTTTCCATCAAATTACGATTTCAGTCTCGACAAATACAAGTGTATTTTCTGTAAAAGTATTCAACACTTGCAGCAAATACTCCTCAAAAACATGAATTCTTTGAGTGTGTGTGTTTGTGTGCTTCCACTTGAGAATGTTTGCGCCGGTTAAGTTGCCTGGCATTAATTAGAGCGACAATAAAATTCCAAGTAAATGTCACTTCAAGGTGTCTGTGCGGCGGCGGTTCCATTTATCACGAAGTCGCACAAACCAAAAAATGTCTGATTATTTGCTTTTCACTCTATGATATTTGAAATCATATTAGTTCTCGCGTAGCGCTCTTTGGAACATGTCGATTAGGCTGACAATGCGAATTTTTTGGCTTCCAACCCCTAAAACTATCTTGATACACTACTGAATGAGACAACCAAGTTGTGAAATTTTCAGTGTGATCCGAGTGTGGGCATCAAAGTTGGTGTTTTAGGACTCACATCGTCATTTTTGAAATTAGCATTAAAACTAATAAATTGAAAAGTGCATATGCAATCTGTTGGGTAGTGATGTGGCATTGATGCAATGTCATGCAGAGTGCCATGTATGAGAAGTTGGGCTCTTCTTCCATGATTCAAGAATTTTATTAAAACGCTTATATCTCCGTAACGGAGCGTCCTAGGGTATTTAGTATTTTTGACTCGGCTCTTCGTGTTAAATTGTAATTTACCCAAAAAAATGTTTCCTTTCAAGGCTTACCAAAAAAAGTTACAAACATGTTAGCAATTTCGGTAGAAATCTACCGAAGTGGCAACCGTGGTCACAAACCTTACACCAATTAAATTCAAACTTCGTAGATTGAAAGCTTGTACAGGGTTTTGACACTTGAAGTACGCTTGACATAACGTACAATGACATTGACATTTGCTCAGGGCGGGTGTTTCTTTGAGGCTCTCTCACTGCAAGCACAGCAGAACCACAATACCTATTATTACATCACTTGTGTCAGACATCGGTGTGCCTGTGTGAATGGAATGAATGGAGTTGGACACACAAATGTGAATACACGACAATACACAGCAAAGCAGAAAAACAGACTCAGTGGTCATGCAAGAATACAGACTAGTTGTATGTCGATCAATAATTAAGATACAGTTTTTATATTTGTGCAGAGTGTGTAATACTTACTAACAATTATAGTCATGTACATGTCAAACAAACATACCCACTCACAAAACAGTCAAACGACACACACACACCAATGCACAATATCAAATCTTCTATTTCGCAGTCCATGAGTGTGGGAAAATCAGTTCAGATTTGTTGCCAGATAAACGCTCGATTGCAAATGAAGTGCAAATCGCTTTGCATGTTCTCTTTTTTTTTTTATTATGAGTGGGCAATTTGTCATATTTTGCTGTACAAATTGTGTTAAACAACTAATTGCCGGTGGACAATAGTCGAAGCCAAACTAAACATAAAAAAGTTAAGCATACTTTCCGGTGTTTGGGAAGAATGTCGATATTCAATTTCAGTCCCAATCGAAGCATTTGGTGCAAGAAAGACGTAAAGTTGCTTTGCGCCAGGGATGGGTTTTTCGGTATAATTGTACCTTTTCAATACAATTTCATTTAAAAAAGTACGTAAGTACTACAGAGACATTTTCGTTACAATTTTACACTTTTGATCTTATTGATACATAACTCAATTTTTTAAGAATATCATAAAAGTTGTTGTCTGCTATGATTTTTTTTTTCAATTATTTCCAAAATGTGAAATGGATAAAATCGAAGAAATAAACATAGTATACTCTAAACGATTTCTGTTGAATTTTACTTCTACTATCGTCGGCAACACATTTCGACCTGAAAATGCTTAAAGTCACATACGTGAATTTTTACATTTATGCGCTCTCATTTTACACATTTCTTTGCCAAAGAAATGTGTAAATTTAAGAAATGGAAAAAATAGCTCTTATTCTCCCCCGTCCCTTGTAACTACACTACAAATATGGAATTAAAACGCTTTGAGTTTTGGTTTGTTTTGTTTTATTTTATTTTATTTTACTTTTAGTATTAGAATTTCACTTGCTTTCATTTCAATCTTGACGAAATACTTAAATCAAATCTTATAATATTACTATAAAAAAAGCTGCTCAAACGATTTTAACCACCAGGCAACTTATTTCTGGGAAATGTGTTTGAGCACATGATTGTAAATTGTTTTCGAATTATATGCAATAAATTCGCATAAATTTACTGAACACTTGTATTCACTTCATTACTACGGATTCACTTACACATTTTATACTATTTTTTTCATAAAATATAGATACTTCAACCATTAATAAATAAATAACTATTTATAAATAAAAAGAAACCGACTGAACCGCACCGACTATGTCGCAGGAAAGTTGACATTAAAACTGACAACTGAGAGTTGGTGCGAGATCTGAGAGAAACTGCGTTCGTTTAAGTCTACAAATAAGCATTTTTGTACGTGAATGATTTGTTTACACTTTTTCGTGTGGAGAAAATTAGGCAAGTGTTTTGTTTCAACACATTTTTTCAACATTTGTTTTGAAAGTTTAGTATTTTTGTTTGCATATTTTAGTTTTACATTAATTTGTATCTATAATTAGGCTATTCCTGCTTTTTTGTATGAAATAAGCAGAAAAGTCACAAAATTTACCCAACAGCCGAAAATTCAGCAAAAAATTGCTATAGTTTCGATACCAATTTTCAACAAATATTTTAGAGTGTATATAGAGGTTTAGCTTAACATGAGGAATTTAAACGTTTTAAAGCTTTTCTACATGCGAATTTCGGGCAAAAGTGGAAAGTGTTGAAAATTAACTCAATGAACTTCTTTTTGCCAACATTTATCGAATTTTCTTGATTAAATTATAGTACTTCATACTCCCAGAGAAATTTTTCCTTGTTTGCGGAAAAGTTGGATTTAGGTTTTTTACAACATAACTAACCATTAACAAAACTGTGGTAACCTACTTCCTTTGACCTCAGAAAAGGAATTTTTTATGTAAGCCATGAGCCTTCAGAATCTGTTATCGGATCAGCCTGCACAGTTTGGTGTTGCACAGTGTAATTGTAGTCCACTTTCAGTCGTTCATAAACGGGATCCTACACTTTCCTTAATATTCTTTAAAGCTTTGAATAAATTAAGCAAACTCAGACAGAAGCTCACACTAAATCCATTTGAAAATCAATAACTTGGAACTAAATAAAGATAACTCCACACAACTTTCGATAAACTTTTTTTTATTTTACTAACGCTAATATATTTCCTTAACTTTTTCAGAAGTGATTTGTATTTTGTGTTTTTTTATGCATTTTACACATGAAGTAGAAAACATTTTTCTTACAAGCACTTGTTCCTTCACCGCTGCGCGAACAAATTTCCCCCCCACTTGTACCGCTTAAACGATCGAAACTTCTCTGTACGAACAAATAAGTTTAAACTTCGAACGCATATAGAAAAAAAGAAAGCACGAAGTCCTTATTGACAATACATAATGCAACGAGACAATGAAAACTTCGCCTTCAAGTGTGCAGCGGAGAACATTCGAATATCGAATCGCATATGAGAGCGAAAAAAGTGAAAATGCGAAAAACGTAGGTTCGCAAAATGAAAATAGTTCCCCGGAGGCAGTCAAGGCACAACAAAAAAAAAAATAAAAAGAAGTACAATCTAAAACGTTGTTCACAGATTTGAACGAACTACGGCTTTTTTTCATGTACCATGTACCAGAAATAAAATAAACGCTAAAAACTTTATACCACTAACGTATTTCTAAAGAATTGCCTTGATCCGAGAAAATGGGTGGCAAAAATTCAATGAACAGCAAAAAAATATGTTTGCAAAAACATTTTAAAGTATTTCCTGGTGAAGCACCAAACGAGCCATGTTGATAAGAGCAGGCAGGAAAAAAGATTTCCACAAGCAACAAAGCCAAAAGCTTGGCTTGCAATTTGATTTACTGGAATTCTATTTAGTAAAAGTCGAAGGAAAAAAACCATCATCGATGCTATCTGCACCTAGACTTTGATTTCTTAAATGTGTCTATCAAATTCGGCCAGCAAGGTATTCAAACTACAGACATTTCCTCTTGTTTGCTTGTTTATTGCAGACTTTCAATTATTACTTTAAATATTAAAAATCCAATCACCCATTTTCATTTATTCATAAATACATTAAAACATTGTTGCATAATTTTATAAGATACATTTTTTTACTTTGCCGTTTTTCTTTTTTTTTTTTTAAATCTTTAAATCTTTAAAACTTTTTCACTTTTACGCCAACGGATTTTCTTTGAAATCACTTATACTTTGAACTCAGTACAAGGCACTTTGAATTTAAAAATTTACATGTACTCTCCGTGCTGTATTGAAAATTTTTACACTTCTTTATTCTTTATTATTAAACTAAACACTGTTTTACTTTTTTAAATACGAATATTAACATTTAAAAAGGGAATAAATAATGTCTCCTTCACATTTTTATTATTTATTTTGCTTTGTGTATGAACCTTATGGAAGCGACACTTTAAATACAATTTGAAAGTGTTCATATTTAATTTTAAACCGCACTTTTTTTCTCAGTGTAGACGGATGAAAAACTTGAAACATTCTGTAACAATAATTGTCAACGTAATGTGTGTGGGAAATCGGGAAACGAAAAGCGGAGGTGAAAATGAACAGAGAAAAAATGTAATGCTAACACTATAAAGTGCTAGCAAAATAATACGACGATTGAAATTGGAATAAAAAGAGTACCCGCTCGTGTTCTGCCATGCTATATTTTGTAGCTTTCGACTTTCCACTTCACTCTTCGTTTTCTTGCTATTCAGAGTAAGTGCAAGTGTTGCCCTGTGGCTCTAGAAAATAAATAAGTAGCAAATGTAGGCGCAGGAAAACCAGCGCAAGTGCGGAATTCGACACTCGAGCGTGTAAAAACAAAGCCAGATAGCAGCCGGGGCAGCAGGAATGTATGTTGGCCTGCCCGTACTTACTTATTTCGTCGTCGCCTCTTTCTTCTACTTGACAAGCGATAACCGAAACCCTCTTACGACATATGCAACACTTGAACTGCAGGTTAAGTGTCAAATTGTGAAGGTGACTCTACAATTGCATGCTCTTGTACATGCACCAGTCTTCATCCTGGCTATGAGGAAATAGTGTCTGCATTAGGTTGACATTTTTTTTTTGTAATTTACAAAGTGATATTGTGGTTTAATTAACTTTTTTAAATGCTATTCGGGTCGCATACAAGTATTAAAATATACTCTTTTCTGTTCTTCAAGATTTTATACAAAATTTGTTGTCTCAGATACTACAGGTTGGCCAGATAAGAAAGATAGCAAACGCCACCCAATATTCGAATACTCGTGCTCTCGGCCAAAGTGGTTGGCTTGTTAGCGTAGTCTGAGGACTTGGTGTTGTTGCCCAAGAGAAAATAAGCGTGTGAAGTCAAGTCGCCGTGAGGTGACCCAAACAGTCACTCTTTGTGGTCGAACACTTGTGGATTGTGATCGCTCCCTTAACGACAATTTTGCTTGCTGACATAGTCGCTGAGCCAGAAATGTTTTTTTAAATTTCCATACGTTCGGCAAGCGTGAAGCGATGCAAAAACTATCATTGCTGTCTGGTGCCCCTTTATTGTAATAGTATCTAAAATACTTTGAGATACTTTAGAATTTGATATGGGACTTCGGTTTTTAAGAATCACTTTTCACAAAATCCGTAAATGACATAATCAACAAAATCTGCTTTTCTAAATGCCAAGACAATCAGACAGGAGTAGTTTTGTCTTCCTGCTCCACCGGCTCATCTACCTTTTGCCATCAAAACAAAAGCCAAATAAAAATAATCACAGCTACGGAGCAGCAGCAAAACACAACTCAAAGGCAAAAACGCTACGGAAATGATACAAGAAAAGCAGTAAAAATTCTTTGTCAACTACAGGAAAGCACCAAAAATAGCTGAGAAATCACAATAAGGAAAACAAAAAACAAATAAAAAAAAAGTAAAAAGAGTGAAGTAAATGTGTACTGTTGGAAATTCAATAAAAAGGAGCTGCCTCTACACTTATGCGATTTTCGTTTTTGTTGCATTTTTCATACGAAATGCACTTAAATCACAGCAATACACAAGAGAGAGAGTAGGTATGGCGAAAAATAAGAAGGGTGGGCAAAGGAAAGGAAAGGAAAGGAAAGGAAAGGAAAGGAAAGGAAACGAGTAGGGGGTTTTATGCATGAAAGTGCATTTTATTTTCGTACTTATTTGCAGAAGTGTGAGTGTGGAAACAGAATTTCACTACGTTTTTGCGTTTCCTGTTAAAAATTGTTTCGCTTGGGTTATTCGCTGTTGCTTTGGTGATTATTTCTAAGTTTTTTTAAACCTTTTTTCAAATTTCTTTTCTAGTTTTATTTTTTTTGCATTATTTTGTTTTTGTTAGTAGCTGGAAACTTCTTTAAGCAAAATATAAAAAAAATGTGTGTAGAAAGCGGTATCAAAGCGAATGAACAACAAACAACACTGCTGCTTTGTTGTAGTTGTAGTTGTTGTTGCTGTTCAAGTTGCAGTCATTTTCCTTGCAGTAAATCGCGCTTTCTATGGAAAATAAGATTGCAACGACAGCAGAAGCACCGCAGTGAAAGTAGAAAATATCGCCGGGATGTGTTGTTGGCAGGAAAGTAGCAAAATGCACGAAAACAAAAAAAGGAACTATTTATTTTTTCGTTCGTTCATACCTACATATGTATATGGGAATATATGTATATGTATGTATATGAATATATTTTTTGTGGGAATTTCTACAACGATACCTTTTGCCCAAGTGAACTCGATTTGTGGAAGGAACTTTAAAGTGATTTAAAAACAAAAATAGTAGGACTATACTCATACAGTCACGTGTGTGAAAATGTAGAATAATGATGCAGTTTGTTCCAGGCAAAATACAATAGCTTAGTAAATGCTTGAAAAATAATTGAATTCCCTTTTCCCTCAACTAGTCCTGGTATTTTGTGAAAAGGCTCTTACGGTTCTTTCACTTTGACATTCGGTCGTAGCATAATGCTAGTGCTCCGCATAATGTTAGGCTGATGTGAAATTGGGCAATTTAAAAATTGCCTGATGTTTATTGGTCTTCAATTTCGAATCGAATTCATGCAATATTTGGGCTATGAGCAGCGCCCACTGATTGAAAACACGAAGATACGCATTTTTACACTTCATCTGAATTCCATATAACACCGTTCGACTAAAATCAACTTTTGGTAACGCACATGATGATGACTAAGAGATTGTGTTGGAGGGGGTTACAAAAGAGGACCCGACCCGTCTCTCCCAGTTTTTCTAAATCAATTCTTGAACCTAGTGTTCAATTTTATTATAATAATTATGATGAGTTAGGAAATCGATTAAATTTTATGTGCGATTGAGAGAAGAAACTCCATGGAGTGAAAACTTTAATTTCAAAATGGACGGAAATGCAATGTGGAAACTGTCATGTATGTATGTATGTATGTTCAGCCACTAAGGGACATTGAAATCCGTACGGCATAGCACTTGACCCAAAAGAGAACTTTTAAAGAAGACCAAAAACAAAAATCATAAAAACCAAGAAGAAAACTTTCAAACAAAATTAAATAAAATCTCAAACTGTTGAAGCTGCTGTTCGACTGTTCAGGCTTAACAAGTATATAAAAGCGTTCGAAAGCCCAAATTCCGGACAGAACTGAAAAGGCCATGAATATGTCTCATATTCACCACCTTCTCTTGGATATCCTTATGCGACACTGAGCTGTGTTGAGGCTCTTGCCGTCCTGAGCCTCCCTCTGCACACACCCTTTCCCACCCCGCCTCCTCCGGGTGTACACTTTTGCGCTGTGATATGAATAATAAATACGGTTTTTTTATTGTACTCCATTTTTTGTTACTGGGGCAGCTCAGCTACACGAAGCTTTTGTTAAGCTTTGAATATTTTACGCAGGCATAAATACTTTAAAACAATGAACGTATGAACATGCAACAACAAATATAACTGAAAAAACGGATAATGCTCTACGCTGCGTACTCAGAAAGGACACACAAGCAAAGAACAGAGCTCAGCAAAGGAGGCAAAGGCAAGTAGTAAACGCAAAAATAACGAAGGCACAGAAGCATAACAAAGATAAGGAAGAAAGAAAAATAGTAAACGAACGGAGCAAAAACAATTTTTAAAACGTGCAAAAAAATCAAGTACAACAAAAGCAGTACCTCTTGTGCCTTCCTCCTTCTGGGCAGTTTTTTTTGTTTTTTTGTTGAGCAGCTCACACACTTCAGAGTCACTTGACATATGTGACGAACGCCTTTTGACCTGTTTTATGCGCCACAGAAGCGGCCCTCTCATGGAGTAAGTGTAGAATAAGAGAGGGGGAGGCTAAGGAGAAGGCGAAAGATGCTAGCGGTATCTTATGACAAACGAAATTTCAATTCTCAAGTGTTGCTTTTTGCTACAAAATACCCTTGCCGTCATCTCTAAATCTGTGTCACTTCTGATTATTCTAGCAAAAAAAGATAAAAAAAATATACAAAAGCAACAAAAAAATTCACGAAATCCTACAAATTCGAAGTGCCAACAAAGACGCACTTTGTTTTAACAAATAGACAAACATTTATTCAACATGCGCGCGAACATTTTTTTTTTCATCCCGAATTTTGCCTTCTTCTTATTTATTTCAAGTTTGCTACGTGCGCGTGGCTGTGATTTCCGGTTAAGTTTGATGTTGTCAAGATTTATGACAGCGTTTTGTCGTTGAGTTCAGTTTTTCTCGTTTCAATTTTTTCTTTTTTTTCTCTGATTCCGTTTGTGCTTTTTGTGTGCAGGTTTTGTTATCATTTTGCTTTGTTGTTCTAAACACTCCCCTTTTTGAGTTATATTTGTCATCAATTCTATTCTATTATCGGTTTCATTAATCCCCCCTAGCCGCAGATAGTTCACTCTCCAGTTTTTGTTTTCGGTTGCAATCGAGACTTTGTTTCGCAAATAATTCAATTTGGGTGCGAATTATAGGGTTCTCTATACTCCTGGTCACAGTTCTTAGGTTCGTCCATCAACGATTGAAACATATGTATATCGTACCATAATAGCCAACTTATCGTACAGAATATAGCATATGTGTAATAACATCAAACATTTTGTCCCAAGACCCATTTAGATCCGCTTTAAACATATGGAATAAGATATGTCCGATCTATTATAATTTAAAAAAATAGGGAAAATTTCGATTTGAACTGCAATTATTGGCAAAACCAACAGTGTTAAATTCAAACTGACTTCCTATTTGAGATCAGCGACCCCAAATTAACTAATATATAAAGTGTCATCAAAATCCGAGCACTATTTCCAACGTTTTTCATTTTTGTATGGTGAAAAAGAAGTGCATTCCGCGCCGACTTTTCTTTATATGCAAAGGAACCAAACTAACCTAATCGGACCATCGAGCACTGATTTTGAAGAAAGCTCCATACGATTCTGAACATGTCTACTGTGCACTATTCGGCACATTCTTCATTTATTATACAAAAAAATATATCTGTGAATATATTGTAAGTGTCGCTGTTTCCGTCGTAGGACCGCAGCGTCGTGTGGACGAACCACCTGAACGGCTAACACTTCAAAGAAAAGAAGGTTAACAACTGCTGGCAGAATGTCTTAAGTCGGTTACCAGGCAACAATCACAATCGTATATACTTTTTCTCTTTTAAACACTTAATCAGCTTTACTGAATTGTTGCATTCGCTGTGCAGAGAAGTCATTGATTTTGAATAGTCAAGCACAAAGGCGAAAAGGATTTCACTTGTTTTAAAAGCGAAACGCAACTCAATTCAATTTTGAAATGAAAACCACCATAGCCAATGACATGCACAATTCAATCTGGCAACGACTGCAAACACATTCACGCAGACAAAAACACGAAAGCCAGTGAGTGGTGTTTTCAAGAACAGACGAATTGCAAATGGATAAGCCTCGGTGTTGACAATTTCAATTTGCCGTCACCATTGGCATTGTTTTTGTCAATAGTTCCATCATGCTTCGGATGGGGTGGAGGCGAGATCCGCTATAGCCCGTTGCAGTCGGAACGAAATCGGATTGAACTCAACAGGAATTATTCCGTCAGAATATGGGATTAAAAACAACAAGGCCTTTACAGTGTTTCGAAAAGTGGAAAATTTTCAGAAAAAATATTTTTTAGGGAAGTTTGTCTCAGATTAATATTGAGAGTGAACTGTCTTCAGCAATGCCGATGCTAAAATCTCTCAGTATGGCCCATTTAAACAACATGATGGTCCATTTAAAGGGGGGTTTGAAACCTCGAACCAGACATCGAACCAAGCCCATTTCTAAAAATGTTCAATTGAATCAAGCAATCAAAAATTTGGTCTCAGGACCACATTTTAACATTGGATCCTTATTGCATTTTGAAACATGAAATATTTTTGCGTCTGAAAAAACTCCATCGTCAACATAAAACTTACCACAAAAAAAAGGGGAAAATTGAAAATTAAATCTGTTCGCTTGCGGCAACGGCAACAATGCATGAAGCATAGTTATACATACAAAAGCAAACACACAGCAATTGCTGGCGGCATTATGGTCAATTATGTGCGAATACAATTGTTGGCTTTCGAATTGAAGCGGATTTGTTGGTGGCATGTTCTGAGTTGTTTTTCATTTGTTGTGGTTTTTGCTTTAATTTTTGGCATGAAAAAATGTTGTCAGGATTTGTAAGGATAGAAGAAAAACTAAGTGAGAATAATAATTGTTTAAATTACTTAAATACCACGATCAAGTTTGCTTGTCAAATTAGTTATTCGTTTGATTTTTGCAGAGAATAAGAACCTTTCAATCTGATAATACCGCTGGACGATACTGTCAATATGGGCGATATAGTAAAAAATATTGATGATAAATGAAAGCTTTGGGTGCCGGATGGGCATAAAGGTTCACTTACTATCGCCACGCTGAGTTCCAGCCCGATTCGGTGGCAGACAGACATGCGTACATAGCTAGATCGAGTCAGGAGGACCAGTATATATGTACTCAGGATGTATACTCCTTTTGGGTGCTACAAACGGTTTGACAAATACATAGGGTAAATTGAGAATAGTGTGCAGGGTATTAAGAAATAAAAGCACACAGAAGTGCCAGCCAATAAATTTTAACAATTTAAATCAGAATTTAATAAGCTCTGTATGATAGAAAAAAAGCAAAAACGGGTCATCATTTGTAAGCGTGCTTCCGTACTTGGAAACTTTTAAAGGACATTTGGAAAGTCACATTTCAAAAGCATTTATTCCAGTCTCGAAACTCCTATAGACTCTGTATCACTTTCGATTGCGTAAGCGCGGCAATTTCACGTTTGCTTTTACGTTTTTTACCCCGTAAGTAGACATGAATACCAACAAAAAAATCAGTGAGAATATGTAAATCATCTGATTAAACTGCACAATGTTAATTGTTTTTATTTCGTTAAGTTTCTCGTTTGTTGTGCTCTCACTTCCTCTGCCTCTCTGTGCCACAAATCTACTTCATACACGAAATTTGTTTTTAACCTAAAATAATTCCAAATGACATAAGAAGAATGAAGCACCTCCGCTAAAAATAAGAACCCAAGAATAAGCGTACGTTCTCTTCACGCTTGCTACACTCACTAAAG
This sequence comes from Heteromyza rotundicornis, assembly GCA_951394025.1. Lineage (NCBI taxonomy): Eukaryota > Metazoa > Arthropoda > Insecta > Diptera > Heleomyzidae > Heteromyza > Heteromyza rotundicornis. Next base: position 52,591,879 of record OX596012.1, read on the forward strand.
GCGGAAGTTGTAAAACTGCCATTTTGCTCCTTTTTTAACCCGCCAACAATTTGCTCTCGTAATGCGGTCGTTTTGTATTTCATTCCGTTTCGTTTATATTTGGTTGTTTTGGTTTTTTTTTTCATTTGTGTGTGCAATAATTTGCTTCAGTTTAACTTTTCGACGAACTTTTGCATGGCGGCAGAAGTTGTTTCTGTGTTAAAATGTGTCGGGCGGTGCCGAGGATGGGAAAGGTAGGGTCAGAAGCCGCTTTTCGCGCAAGGCAATAACTTATTAAAGGCTTCTCTGCGCTCCGCAAATAAAATGAAACAACAAAAGTATGTTAAAAAAGCAAAAAAAAACAACATAAAATTTAAAAAAAGCGCACATGAAGCAATACACAAATGCAGCAAAGTGGCCGGAGGGTTAATGGTAGAGGAGGCGGTTTTGGCTGTTGAGAGCTGAGGTGGGAATCGTTGGTGCTTTGTAAAAATAATTCATGGAACATGCCTTGCGAATTTCTGGCAAATCTGATTGTGACACAAACGAATTTGTGGTGTCGACATTTTCTTCCATTTTCTCTTCGCCTTTATTGAAACAATTTTCGGGTTAAATGCAAATTTATGGGGTCCCAAAGCAATGGTTTAAAATGTCTGCAGTTGTTTTTTGAAATGTTTTCAAACGTTTCTTACAACCATAACGAGGTAGCATAAAGCATTCCAAATGTTATGTATGTATGTATTTCCGAACCAATGCCCTTAGCTTATTCCATAAAATTTAATTTTTAAAAATCGGCCGCGTAACGCGACGTGAGAAAAGTGTGGTCTGCAGCTTCAACATTACTGGTAAACTTTTGCAATCACAAGTGGGCTTTGCAAATATGTTAATCAAATAGCGATGCTTTAAAACGGTACCATTTTGTAAAATCGCACTTTTCTCAGCATCGGACATGCTACACAAGCAATACAGTAGTTTTCAATTTGCTTCCAAACATTCAATAGTAGGTATTAGTACTAAATTATAGCTCTAGAAAAAATTCGTTAAAACTCATTTCCTATTTAACCACAGTAATAACAACTTGATAATCGCCAACAATTTCAGGTGTAGTCTAAACTCAGCCACGATCCTAAGAAACACAAACTTCCAACCAGTCCAAAAAAGCAGCAGCTCGTATTTGTTGCATTTGCATTTCCGGCAACAATTCAACTTGCAACCAAGCTTTTTTGAATTTCTGACCGAAAATATTTGGCATTGCTGCTTGTCCTCCTACCGCCGTTTTCATATGTAATATGCAAACGGTCATTTTGATAATGAGCGTCGGGAAATGTGAGACCCATTGGTACGACAGACGGTTAGCGGCGCGGCCACAACCATACCATAAAAGCAAAGAAATCAACAACAAAAACGAGCCAGTAGAAGTCGAATTTGAAGTGGATTCAGTATTCGGTTTATTTTTCCCAGTTACGCCCATCCGCCGGAAGTCCTCGAGGCGCGCAACTTTGGAGTTGCAGTTTTTAGTTTCGTTGGTGTACGTTCATTCGTGCAAATGAAAGTGGTTGGCCATGCCTTTACCCTGAGAACTTTTGGGATTTGCATTTGTTGGCTCAGTTACAGTCAGTCAGTCACTCAGTCAGTCCGTCGGTCCGTCCGAGGAGGCGCCAGCGGGTGAAATTCTTTTGTGGCTGCATGCACCACTGACTGAGTGACAGCTGGATAGACGAAATAAAAGACTGGCCGTGGTCGGGCTGGACTGGCCGAGGGGCAAACATGGGTCGCATGGCTATGGCGACAGGAGACTGCACAGGACGGTGCGGTTGATTTGTTCATTTCTACATAACGAAATGAAATTGAAATGAATGTTTTATAAATTTTGTTGGAAATGTTTTTGCTTCATTGTGAATTAATACAATGGGTACAAATAGCGCGAGAAAGATGAGGAGAGCCCACCTTTATGGTTGAATGTTTTGTGCGAAGTATATTTGAATCATCAATTTGGAAAAGGTCTGGGGCTTTTCGCTAATATGTACTCTTAGTACGTCCACACATTGTTTTGAGTTAGAAGTACTCAGGTATTCAATATACACACGCCGCTTTCTCCGGTTTATATGTCGAGTATTTCAAAAATGTTTCTGATTTATTATGCCTTAAAATCGTCTGCGCGCTTTGTCTGTTATATGTTATTTATAAAATAATTATGCAGCATTGTTCAGTGGTGTGCCAGTCAATGTCTGCTACGGCAGATTCGGAAAGCGATAAATATAATCAAAGATATACTGGAACACCGACAACACATAACTTTACTGCAGAAACAGAAAGGTGTTTTCAATTTCGAAATCGTGCTGATTTATAGATTCAAAAAATATAAGGAACTAATCTTGACTTACAAAAAAGTTTTTTATATAGTAGAAATGACTAAAAGCAAACGAAAATATTAGCGTGTAGATAAACGCTTAGGTAACTCTACAAAAAATGTTCCAGCTCAATTGAACCACTACTGTTATTCATAGTCAAATGAAGCTGGTACTAAGGTTTAGTAGCTACCAAAGTTAGCTATGCAATTCGAAAACTTCAAACGCAGGTTTTTCAAAACCCAACTTTTTTAAAATAGTAGATAATTAAATAAAAAAGAGTAAAAAACAAGTTTTGTAATATATAACCCTCAAACCGATTCAGTTTCAAATTAATGCCGTCATATAAAATGAACACTTTTTCGTCCCCTTTTTTCGAACGCAAATCTAAATACCAAATTTGGACCTTGTAGCTTTAAGGACACAATAGTTATTCCATTCTGAACTACTTATGGAACACCAAAATCAATTGCAATCGGATTCAAATTCTAATTCGCTTTCCATTTCCATTTCTCCTAACATTTCTTTGCAATCAATAATTTCTTTGGAAAATTATTTTTTATATTTTTTCCCTTTCTCTACAGACTTAATGTTCCGCAGTTTACAGTGCCTTTTTTCATACCACTTCTACTATCGCTATTAACATTTCAATCGAGTTCAATTCAAATCATTACAAATTTTGATGTCGTTTTCTTGCTGCTCGCTGTCATGCAATTGCAATAAAAGTGAATATGTAGATGGAAAAAAACGCAGTTGTCAACACTGAAAAAATAGAACGACATACAGAATAGGAATGTAAAAAACTGCATGAACAAAGCTCGGTAAAATGCCAGAGTTCAGACGACGACGATAAAGCGAATCATTTCAAATTGCTCAAGTGATTGTCTTTGATTCCAACAACTTGCAGTTTCTAGCGAAACCCAAGTGTTTCCCCAGTTGCACTGGAACAATTGTTGTTATATTGTTATATGCTTTTCGAACAGCATTTATGGCGACAAGAGACGAAATAATTGTTAATTGAATATTGAGCGAAAACAACTCGCTTCTAAATCTAAGGTTCTAAATGGAATGATGATTTCGCTTAAACATTTTCCAAAACTTTTATTAAACTAATCTAAGTAATTAAAATTCTATCGATTCTTTACCGTACACAAACTTAATAATATTACACTTAAATTAAATTAGCAAGTACAATAATTCATATATATTTAAAAATATAGTCTTACTTCTAGTAATTTGACAAATTTTAACAAAAACACAAAGTAAACAGATTTGCTGATTTCAATTGAAGGTATATGTACGCGAAGGCGGTATGTAACAACAATGTGAAAATTTACTTTTTGGCAAGGTTTCAGAGCTCCTTCCGAATTTGGGTATTGGTGATAGTTAAAGTTGAAAATTCAGTAGCGACAAAGAAGGCATGTCACCAATTTCGCATTGACAAAAGCATACATACCGCCTTCTGAGCTGAGTGGATAGTTCTTAAAACTCTAGTTTAGAAAAAGAATGTTGGAATGTGAATACTATAAATTAGTACAATGAAGTAAGGTAAATTAACTCGTTTAAAGTTAGAGGTGGCAGAATATTTTCCATTTAATAGTCTTGTATTCTAGTCTAGTCTAGGGAATGGACCGAACCAGTCCAGCGCCAGTTGGATTTCAATTATGTTTCGGAGTTCTTTTACTTTGAGTTTTTTAGCGTGATATTAAACATTATGTGAACCTTCTTCACGGTTTTCGTATGCCCAGAATTTGTGAAATTCAATTAGTATGGAGACGACGGTTTCAGCTTGGCCACTGCAAATGGGGACAAACATTTTGAAGAAATACGATTTTCATAGAACCAAAGTGTACCCACCAATTAATCAAATCCTGCAACGTGATCTTATAAGGATCCTTCGATTTGACCATATCGAAAATTTCGTCCTTTAAATCTTCGAAGTTAACCGATTCGGCATTCACGGCACTTATTTGCTCTTGAATGCCCTTGAAGAAGTAGTGCAAAGTCTGGGCAGTCAAATAGCCTTTGTGTTGTACGTCTAAAATGCGAAAGAGATAATGCAGCGATTGAGGTTCATGACGATTGTCCAAAGCGAGGACGAAGTCTAGAAAAGTCTTGTAATCCATTTCGCCGTCAAAAGTGCGGCACTCGTCGAAAACACGCTCGAGAAACACTGAAGTCAACGTTCCCGAGCCATAGCCCGCTAATTCTTGCCTGCTCAACATGCCGTTGTGATCTTTGTCTAGATTCAAATAGTTGCCATAAACCGTCAGCACTGATGGCATCGAGAACCAGTTGAGCTCATGCGACTCTTTCGAGGCCTCCTCATCTCTCAATTCCAATAACTCAGTGAGCAAACCGGAGGCTAGAATATCTCGAATGCGTATCCGGCCGGTGTGCAAGGGATCGAGGAAGAAGAAGAACTTTTTTACTACAGTACAAACGTAGAAACTTTGAAAGGACGGCTGTACACATGTGCTAATCTGAGCCAAAGTGGGTATAATATCAATAATATAATTTTCCATATCAATCTCGCGCAAGTAACCTTGACCGACATCGTCGTAAAAAGACAGTCCTATGCGGCCCTGCGTCAGCCACACTTTTCGCATTGTGTAGTTAAAAATTGAGACTATTTCTACTTTGGCCGGGTATCCCGAGGTGCACTGCAGCTTTGCAAACAGTCGTGCTGTTAGATACTTGCGGCACTTGGCACTCACTGCCTCGATCAGCTTCAAATAGTCGTCGTAGCCAATCAACTGTTGTCCTAATGGCGTCACCTGCGAACAGTGCTTCTCCAGTACGACCCACAAAGCGTTCAACTCGTCATTGTCTAATATTAAAAAATAAGAATAAATGAATTCCCTTGAGTATTTTTTGTGTTTTTGAATAAATGTTCAAATGCCCACCCACCTAGCAACTCTTGGGAACGTTTCTGCAGGAATAGCGAATGGGCTTCTTTGCGTAAATTCTGGCGGAGTGTGTCCGTTGGAGGTGGTGGTGCATAGAAGAATTTTGGTATGGTTGCAAAAGAGGCCGTAAGTTGAATTGGCACTTTGTTGAATTTATTCAGTTCTTTTTCGGAGGGTTTTTGCACCGACACTTCCAGACCTCCGAACTCTTTTACAATATCTGGATCGAGTTCCATGGCTTATAGTTAATAACTTTTTCAAATGCTAAAATTATAAATTTCGTTCCGATCCGCATCTGCGACTTGTTTATTTTTAACTACGAAATGTCATTTTTGGCAGATAAGTAGGAAAGAGGGAGATAGAAAGATTACACTGAAGTGATAGTTGATCGTGCAGTTTGCTAGCACGAAGGAACAAATATGCCGCCATACCATTGACCACTACGATTGTCTTTTCGTCATGACGTCACTACACACTTCTTAACGCTTACGCTTCTTTGCCAATCAAGATACGGAAAGATACGAAGATGGTTTTTTTTATCACATTCTAAGAAAATCTACGAAAAACCTAAAATTCCTACTAAATGGAACACATTTTACCAAATATAGGAAATCCACCAATGTGGTTATTGTATTGCAAAACAAATTAAACCCCGGATTCCGCCGGGATCAGTTGTAAGTTCAGATGAGAACTATTAATGAATACATCAAGAAACATTTTGATAAAAATATATATTTTTATGACCAAAAATATATTTTTTTATGCACAAACTAATTACAAAACTTTATCTTAATTGCCTCATTGCAATTTTTTAAAGTTTCCCTTAATCAAAAAAAATTATTTCAGATTTTCGAAAAAACAAGGATAGAACTTTTGTGAAGTGCTATTTTTTTTTGGAAACGTACATAAATGATGTACCTACTAAAGGATACAGATTTTAAAGGACATTGCTGACCAAAGTAGAGGTTACCCGAAAAAAACCGACTTCATACATATTCGTGATCAGCACACTAGAAAAAATATGTGAAATCGCGGGGGTTTTTGAAAATTTGAAAATTGTTGTACAGTGTAGAAGAAAAATCCTTACCGATTCAAGTGAAAATTAATAAAAACTCTCAACACTTTTTCTTTCCAGGATCCAACATTAAAGTAGCCTCAGCTATTTTGAATTGTATTTTGGCGCGTCAATTGTGTTTTGAAGATCCTTCCTGTTCCGCTATTCTGGAAATAATACCCAGAGTGTGTGGACCTATACCAGGTGAGTGGCTAATTTTGTAAATTTCAATCAACCTATCAATCAGAACATATCCTTCGCTGCAATATTTTGGGGATACATAATATTAAAACTGAAATTGTTTGTTCTCAAAATTTACATTCAAATTGAAATGCTAATTTAAGCGCAAACCTTCTGTTCTCTTATGCGAGCATCAATGGTAAAGAGGTCATATTTGAATTAAGGTTAAATTATTGGCTTATCACCTTTGACCTATTTACTTGGATATAGTATAATTTGTGAACTCCACTTCGCTTTGAATTATTAGGATTGACGAGGGTTTTGTAATGCCTGTTTGACATTTTCTTTGTAGTCGAACTATTAAGGCATTCCGCTTATGAATTTTTTGAAATGTAAAAAGAGGTAGGATAAGAACACAATCATGAAGAAAAACTTATAAATAATTCCAGAAGCCGTATGTACAAGTCAACAATTCAGTTTAAATTTAAAAGTAAATGTAAAAAAAATTGTTTCGCTTGAAATTAATTAGTTTAAATTTCCACTGTTTCCGTTGAATTTACAATGAAGAAAAACAAACGAATTTCCGATTCCAACTGTCACTTCAATATACTATTTTGCGTGCTAACAACATTCAAATTAAAGAGGAAAAACGGGAAACTTAAAATAGACAAAAACTGCAAAGTAACAACTAAAATTTAAAAGAAAGTTAGTTTTGATTGTCGTTTGTGGCGGGTAAAATGTCATTTCCAGTAATGGGAAATGGCGAAAAAACGGTAAAACTGATTTTTTATTTTTCGGTTTGTTTTTGTTCCTTCTTTATGTACTCAGAAATCAGCTCAGAAATTACCTGAGAAGTACAGTTCACACCATTCTTTTTATTTCCCATAAGTTATCATTTCAGCATATAAATTTCGATATCGATTGTTGTAATGTTATTTTTATGCCTTACACCTCGGATCTGAAGTTCGTAACGCAATTAGGAGGCGTGATAGGTATGGAAAAGTATAGATATATTTATGTTTGAGTCGTATTTGCATATTCGGATCCTACTAGTCCTAATTAGTGATACACTAAAAGGGTTTGTCAAAATTCGTGGCTTATAATACTTTATCGTTTTTGTCAACTTTGCAGTGTTTTAAATCTTGCTTTTTGTATGAACCACTCTACGTTTTTGATAGAGAGGCTTTCCTTACACATATTCTAACGAATCCACAAAGTAGCTACGAGAATCGGTTGTTAACCGCGTCGCTATCTCAATTTTCGTAACTGTCTGTATTGCCACTTTGGAACATTAATTATGACTAGTAGAATCCGAAAACACAAAAAAAACTCTCAAACATTCAAACAAACTTTTTCCAGAATTCATCGAAGATAACAGTGGAAAACGGAAAAAAAATTCGGGAACAAATTAATGTTTGGGCCATTTAATTGCCTCCAAAGGAAACAATTTTTTGTTGTAGCCAATTAAATTTATTTAACCTCCAACTGTTGATTGCGGATATATTACTAAAAAAAAGAAATATTTTTAAAGGTTTACTTGTGATTTTTGAGAAAGTTTTGATAGCTTTGTGTTAGTTTTAATGCGTTCTATTAGAATCAATAAAAAAAAACCCGCCAAACAAACCTTTTTCCAAATTTTGCCGCATTTATCACCTCTTCAGTTTGAAGTCTGTCCGTCTTCTTTATTGGTAAACACTTCTAGCTCCTGGACTAGAAGTAGGTAGTCGGTTCAATCTTTGGATCTATCTGTCTCAGGTCCTACATGGAGTCGGTATTGCAAATGGGGGTACTCGATCAGCTGAAAAATTGTGTTTTGTAACATTGCAACCCACACAAAATTGTATGTGGCGGATTTCATTGAAATAGTATGAAGCTCGGTATATGGGGTGCCGATATTGAATTTGTTGTTGAAATCTCTGAATTCAAGATGCCGGATTCATGTTGGTGCAGTAGGTGTAGGGTATATTCTACACGGCTTCGACCGACTGAAACTTACTCATGTGTTTTTATTGTTCTGTGCGTATTGCAATTCCACGACTTGTAAGTTACACATTTACAATTACATGTACGAGTATTATAAGAGCAAGCGAAGGTATTTGCATTTGTACGTGAATGTATGTGTGAGCGAGTATACGTTGCGAATGAGTTCATTGTCCTACCTCCTTTGTAGATACTATGTGATTACTAAAAGTAAACCTAAAGAATTTTTTTTCATTATAATTTTTCATGCGGTAACATGGCATGGCTACTTTGGCAATGTTGTTACAAGCAATAAAATGTTTTCGTTGCAAAATTGACAAGGCTGACATGTTTTTGAAGCGCAATAGAAAAAATCTGCTGCCGCTGTGTTACTTTTGTATGTATATTGTTTCCTGTGATTCTGGTACAGCATATTCAACTGTTGGGAAAGTCATCGGAGGAGTTTAAAAGAAAATATTAGATATAAAGGGTCATTGGTGGAGTTTAAGAAAATTGCGAATCCTGCATCAAGTTGCACGACTCTCTGTACAAACTGTGTGCCAACTGAAACTAACGGATGTCTATTAATCACGACACAATCAAAATTAAAATTAAAATCCAATTCAATTACAGTTAAATAAAGTATAAAAATAACCTCACGCACAAATCACATAACCAATTTATTACGCTCTATAAAACTATAAGACAAACAACACACATGCAGCCAATCCGAAAGACCATATATATATGTGTACATAATTGTATAGTAGGGTAGCACTTATTTTGTTTGGTATTTTTTGGGCATATGTTGCGGTGCTAAGAGGATATTCTCAAATTTTCATGAAATCGTAAGTTTTAGACATTTTAAAATAAAGTCAAAAGTTGGGCAAATTGGTTAAAATTTTGTTAAGGGGCCCCAAAAAAAAATAAAAATACAAGAAAAAAAGAAAAAGTTTTTTCCGGATGTTGGCCTTCTGGCACTAATCAACATCACATTTTTAAAAAAACTGAAACACAGAAAAATGTTTCACATTTTAATAAAAGTTATATTTTTCTTTTGTTTTTTCATGCCATTTATGCTTTACACATTCGAGTGGCCCAATTACCGTTTTTTTTAAATTTTGTTTTTATTTTATTTTTCCTAATTTTTCATATTGCTTCACTATATGCAAGTGCGAACTATCAAAAATTGGAACAAAAAATCCCTAATACAAATAAGTGACACCCTAATCTATATGTAGGGGTCAATCAAATTGGCAGTTAATTAAAACTTTTATGTTCACGCACAATTTCTTCTTTTGGTCAAATCGATAGCCAAACAATGACGATAATAATCCGATCAATAACCAAAACAACAACAACTAATGACAGAAATATGCGTCCAATAATTGTCCAAAAAACCACAGCAACAACAACCACAACGAAACGAGAGAGCCTGTAATCATTGAACCGATTCAAAAACGTTATCGCATTTCAATATAAATGAAACCAATTTGGAACAAACTCGAGGCTAAAAATGGCGTCAGTTGGTCGGTGTGAAAGCATAAAAATAATTTTTTATGAGTCAACACCATGCAAGGCTGAACTGAACTGGACTGGAATCAACAACAACAGCAATAAGAAAAAGAAAACAATAACGAAATGTGTCATTTTATGGCTACACAGGCGTAGGCATAAAAATGATGAATGTCTGCGAAAAATGTCACTTGTTGCGTATATTTGGGGGTGACAGGGAATACGGTATGGGCTGAGTGGCCGGGTTGTGTTCATTTTGTTTTTATTTTTTTGGTGATTTGCTGGATTATGACAGGAAACAGCATGAAAACGGTTTATTATTCGGAAGGCATTGAAATCGCAGTCGAGGGGTCTCACAACAAACATTTAATGGCTTAAGGGCAATTGGATATTATTATTACTCTGTTACGGCTGTTGTTGTGGATGTCGCATGGTTGAATGGGTTGAAATAGTGATACATAGTTCTAATACTCGTACATGCATTTGAAATGGAACATACATATAATCTGTTATGAAATATTGTTAGCATTTTTTTTACGGTTGTTTACGGAGTAGAATTCTTCGGTCCATGACGTGGGCTCATTTATTTTCGTAATAGCTGTCTATGTTATTTCTTTTTTCGTTATTATACGCTACACTACACCTCATGAGGTATGGGTATATTGGCTGCACCAAGAAGGAGGCGTGATAGGTATGGGAAAATTACATATATTCTTGATCAGCCCTGTCCGCAGGAGCTAGAAGGAAGCTAGGGGGCCTCAGCTTCGGATTTATTCTTTTTGATCCTCGAAGGAGTTGGTATTGGAAATGGTCGGAATCGGTCGACTGCCTCCCATATAAATGAAAATCGTGTTTTGTAACATATGTAACCTGATTCCGCTGAAATAGTTCCAAACTTGGCATATGGGGGTTTTTGGCGTCGCTGATTTGATGTCCACGGTGGGTGTAGGGTATATATACGACCGACTGACACTTACTCACTTGTCTTTTAGTTCTGGTGGCAACTGTCACATTGCTCAATCGACGCCAAGCACATTGGACAGTCTTCGATGTGAGCGTCTTTTCCTTAAGCACTTGTAGTGTCATGGCTGAGCTGGTTGATAAATGTGATAGGCAATTCATAACAATTTGTACATCATTAGACAGAAAGGAAAGGGTTTTTTTCATATTTTTCATTACGGTATGTTTTACACATTCCACATTTTTTATCTCATCAATTTGATGTAGAAGCCGGCAAAACATTTGTTGAGATCTTCACGATTTGTATAAATAGGAACACATAACACTGTACAATACCCAAGTCTGATTGCTTATCTGATAGCTGATTCTGAAAGGTCTTATGATGTATAATTCCTTCAGGAGGTTTTTGAACTTAGCTTCATATGAAAAATTTTCGAAAATATTTTAAAATATAAATATTTTATTGGGAAAACCTAATTCTGTGTTATTTATGACCCCTAAATTACTTTAGTTGTAGAAAATGTTGTTAGTTGAAAAAAAATTAATTCAAAAAAAATGTATTTCATGGGGTGCCTATAGGGGTGCCAGACGTACTGTTTTAAACAGTACATGTACTGGTGTTTTATAAAAAGTACTTTTTTATTCAAAACACTCAAAACAGTACGCAAAAGTACGGTTCTCTTTGAATATATTTTATGTTTTTTTGTATACACAAACAAATTTTTTCCTTCAGCAATTCTGAAAACAACTAGCTAAAATATTATTAAAAATAGTGATATGGATTTACTTTTTGATGCGTCTCAAACTTCAGGGAAGGTATTGGTTTGACGTTTTCAATGGTACAAATACCTACACAATAAAACTATAAAAGGAACCGTTTATGGTTGTACATTTATAAGAGAACACACACAACAATTTTATTTCGACTGGCATATCGAGAGAGAGCAAAAAAAGAGTTGCTATTGAAAAAAATTAAATGGCTTCCCAGGGTAAATGAAAATTTGATCAACATTTTCAGGCGCCATTTTCTCGGTAGTGTAATCGGGAACAAATTTTTTTTATTGATATTTTTCGAATTGTACTGTTTTTTTTTTACTCAATGTACTGTTTTTCCCTATTTATCTGGCAACCTACTTAAATTTTTTTTTTGATTATTTTCAATTTCTTTTGTGATAATAGAAATATTTGTCTTCTTTATTTTCTAGTGTCATGCAGTACTGTGACAGTGACAAAATGTCAAGCCGCCTTAAGAACTCTGCAGGCCTTTCAGTTCTTTCGTCCAACCTGCCTTTGCAAGGAGCCGGGCATGGATCCGGACTGTAATCATTTTCGTGATTTTCTCTTCGATCATCCGTGCGGATTTGTGCTTAAGAAAGGTGCGTAAAACACTCCAAATTATATTTATTAGTTTCACTTCGTTATTCCAAGTGCAGTATTTGTGCACAAACCCCTCGTACATTAACCATTTAACAATTTCGTTTGACTGTCTATTGAAATAACCACTAAAGATACGAAAAATAAATGCGATATCCGCAATCTGAACACTAAGCCATTACGGTTAAACATTTCAGTTAAAGTTTTCTTAAGATTTATTATTGCACGGAGCGAACAATGTTGGGTGGAGCGTGACTTAAGTTTACATGATGTGTAAAAGGTAACAATATAATTCAGCTACGACTCTTCAGAGATTTTGGCCACTTTGTGGAAATAAATGCAGTTTGGGTGGAAGGAGGTACTACAAGACCTGCAACCATCACTCTAGAGCCTGAAGCGAAGTGAGCAGATACTTTCGGTAGAGCGAAACTTTTCAATATTATAAAAGGAGAATATTTTCTTGCATCTTGTAGCATGCATCCTTGGAAATCCAAGTTACGCTACAAATTACAATAAAGTTTCACAGAATCACTCAACTGCGTTCGTACTTCCTAGCCAACCACCAACCACCACCCACTCACCATGATTCTGTTACTCACGTGCTTCAAACAAGACATCACGTGAGTAATATGCGAATTTGTACCTAACAGGACGAGCGATTTTCTTTCTTTTCTTTTCTTTTCTTTTCTTTTCTATCTTATGTTTATATTTATTTTTCATTGCTTTTTTAAGTTGCCCATGCAAATGGTGAATGAACGAGAAGTTGACGAAGGTACGCTTTCTCTGGCTTCCTCCGGCAACTCTCTTGAGCAATAATTGAAACAATAGGATTTTTCTGCTTGGATCCAAATACTCACAGCAATATCTTCTGAAAGTATTTGGAACATCACTCCAAGTGTAGGCGAGAGTTTGCTTCACGATCGGAAGGTATCGGGTTCGACTCCCACCTGGGGCAAGGCAGAAATTTGTTTTCTGTTTTTCTGTGTAGACCGCCACTCTCACGCCAAGTTCTGGCAATCTTGCGAGTGTAACTTGCCATGAAAAAGCTTCTTCTTTGGGAGTCCCGCCGTTCGGAACCGGCAATAAACTGTAGGTCCACAATTATCAATTATCATATACACTTGCCCATGATAATTGCATTAAGAAGCTCGGACAAAATCCCTCGAGGGTTGTAGCGCCAATATATGCATGTATGGATGAAAAAACAGATTCATTATATTTTATGTCTTATCTTCTATTTCCAGCTGAAAAGGATCCATATCCGATCGATGCACTGCCCACTTGCAATCATGCACTCTCCGTCTGTCAGCAGGAGAGAAAATGCTTGAAGTTATTTGAAGATTTCAAGACGCACTGCAAAGTACGAGACAATAAGTGCAAAATGGAAAGCAGGCAAGTCTGAAATTAAATCGTGCTTTACAAAATTAAAAAATTTATAAATTAATTAATGCACCGAGCATAACGCTGAAAAGTGTACAAAGGCAGATCCATATGTGGTGGAGACACTCACGCTGCATAGTCGTACTGGTACTGTTAACTGACGTACTGGAAACTGACGGATCCAAAAATGTACCTACATTTCGAACGTTTTTGTTAGGTTATGTATAAAAACAAACTTCTTTGCGAAAAAAAGTTGTGCAATTACAAAAAACTCGTCCAATCTGACCATTGTGCACCGATTTTGAAAAACCCCATACGATTCGGACCCGGGAACTTTTCGACTTTAAATGAAATAGGGTTATTCTAGCCAAAATAGAAAATGTTCACCTCCAACTCCTACACACAGTTTCTTCCCTGAATTCATATTTTAATCAGTCTCACCCTCTAACTCCACTCCATGTCAGCATGAAGCAATGAAAATCAATTATTATCATTGATAATGGAGTTTTCCATAATTAATAATCGCCGCCTCGAGTGCCAACTTTACATTCACTTACGAAATTTTGTTTGAAAATTGCCAACTTCTACATGCTTTGAAAGTTTTATACAAAACGCACACAAAAAATACTTCAACCCGCACATAGTTGAAACTGGTGTATGTAAAGCATTCATTGCACAGAAGAAAACTGCAGCAGCAGCAACAGGAAGCACGTTGCAGCTATTTCTAATCATCATTGCCTTTAAACAATTTTATTAATGCTACTTCTACCTCCTGCAACCGAGCCAGCGGGCGGGCTAAATGGAAATTTTTGTAAACTCATGAAGAAGGAAGTACCAAAATTATCTAATGCCTTATTTAACGGTGTGTGTGTCTCAACTCTACTAACATCTTTGCGCTATGTGTATCGACCTGCATGCTATTAAGTGGCAACTAGTGGAATCTGAAGCAATTTCCTTCTTTTTTTGGGGGTTGTGGATGGATTTAATTGAAATAGAAACATAGCTAGGACCAGGCTACAAAATGCCAACTCCTTCTGAAGTGGTTTACCGATTTGCCTGCCGGGAATAAGATCCGTTAGTTCGATAGTTCAACAGAGTGGAGTGGATGAAAGGAGAAATCCATGGCAAGTTCCTGGTTATGTTAACTAAACTCCTGCCTCTCCTGGTTGATATCTCTGTGTCAACACTAAAACTTGCAAGCTGCAACTTTGGTTTTGATAATAAAATATTAATTGTTCGAAGGAAATGAAATTTCCACAGAACTTGTTCCCATTTGTCGCATTGCGCTTACGTGTGTGTAGTTGAGTTTCAGCAGGAAGATTGCGGTATTAACATTAGGCTCGAGGAAGAAGGGACGATGGGAAAGTCAAAATCTGTTGGATTTAATTGAAAACTATTTCCAAAGATTACAAAGTTTTACATACCGGAAAGATTATGCGAAACAGTTGGAAGAATGTACGGCATCGCAGCAATTGGAAATGGATACAGAAGCCGTGAGCGTCATATCGATTTCAGGATTTATAGGCATTCGTATACAAAAAATAGCTTAGAGGGAAATAGCGAAATAGAGTGCCGAAAACTTTTCGCAATCCCGAAATTTTTTTTAAATAATTCTGAAGTTTAACTTTTTTTCCATTTTTTGGTATAAAAAATAATGGACGCGAAAAAATATATAACACATCCGACCTGGTAACGGCAAAGATTGGTCGAAAGTAGGCATGCGACGCGACGGAGCATCCGCCGAGGGTCTTGCTAATCTATTTTAATGCTGTCGGCCTATCGAAGTCGTTATCAGTTGCAATGTGTAATCATTGTGTTTTATATTTTCGTAAAAATTACATTCTCATTTCGAAATTGTTCCTAACTCCTAATTTTATCTAACGGAACTATTTCTTTACAGGGATGCATGTCATGATTCCTGGACAAATTTGCGCCTGTCGCCCATGTTCGGTTGCATCTGTCCAAATAATCACATGAAAAAACGCTGTGATCGTATTTTTAATATTGTTAATCACAATCCATGTGTGGGTAAGTTGAAACTAATTCAAACGGGAAATCTGTATACCAACTATAAAACAAAAATAAGAAAAACAAAAACAAAAACAAAAATCCCACAAAACAAATTTGCAAATCTGCAAAGTTCTTACTTTGTATTCAAACAAATACGCCGTTTCAAAATAAAAGAAAATGAAAATGAAGAAGAAGAAGAAGAAACATTCAACAATATTTTTCAAATATAATTTTCTTCAATATTTCTTTAATTTCCTTTCATTCCGTGATTATTTTTGATTTTCTTTTACAAATCCTAAGTTCTCCTTACCATTTCAGTTTATCTTATGAATCGCTCGAAAAACCCCCAAAAAAACTAAAGCACGCTTCTGCATTAAACTCAAACTACAAGTATCCAAAAAATTACTTAAAACAAATTTAACCTGCAGTGTTAGTCACCTTCACCTCACAAATCACCATCAAATATAAATATACAAAATACTAGACTCGTAAATATGCTTCAGAAGATTTCCTTGTGCACCATCAAAGTTACCTCACACCAGCAACCACCTACAATCTGTTCCACCTTCTTTCACTTATTGAACTCCTACATTCCTCTCGTCTTGCCAGTAGATATCGCTCTAACGTGTCACTCGTTCCTTCTAAGCGGTCTATATCTCGAATACTTAGAATATTGGACCTTTTTAATTTTTGCACATTTTCAACGGCACACAAACAAAGGTATGAATGTCAAATTGCGATTGCACCAATGCTAGATTAAATGGGAATTTCAGTGTATTGCATTTAATTTAATTGCTGGATCTATACAAATTCATTTAACGAAAAGTAATCCAAACATTTTTCGGCCATTTCAGTTTTTTATTTGTCCACGTTGTCCGTTCGTTCGATCGGGTCACCATTTCATTTTGCGAATGACTTAGGTTTAACTCATAATCTTTAGAATTGTATAAGCAGACTTCCAGATAGATTTTGCCCATTCTTCATTCTTCGGTATTATCATTCAATTTCATTTATGTTATCTGATTGCAATTATGTTGTTGTTACAAAATTTTTAGAATATTTTTTTGCACACAGCACAGTACCAAGCACATCTCACCTCTATTATTATATGTGAATCGAAGCACACCAACCTCTAACCACTTATTATTACATTTTTGTCATGCACTGTTGAACTTTTTCGGCACCACCTTTTTAAATCTTCTCTTGCAGATAGATTAATATTCTTTCCCAGCGGTTTAACTCCGAAATTCAAACAGAAACAAAAGCAAAAGCAGCATCAACGTCTGAAGAACCACACCACTGCATTAGCAACATCATCAGCCAACTCCAACGTAGCGTCAGCGGAAAATCTCTCCAATAATATACTAGATGGTGGTACCGACCATTCTGACTCTGACGACACCGACGACGATGACTACGACGATCGTATACGCGCTGAAATATATTCGAACTATCCGCATTATCTGCACCCACCTTCGTGGGGACTCAACAACCCGCTCGTGCTGGCCTCGCACAGTCCGCACACCTCCTACGACGATGACGATGTGGTCCTGGGGGTGGGCGATGATACGCCCTCAAGTGGGGTAGGAGCAGGAGGAATGCGTCAACGTCAACACTATCCCCAGCAAGTACTGCCGCACTTCGACGATCTGGACTTAGAGCAAAGTGTTGATGATGTTGTGGTGGTGATTGTGGACACAAGCCACTCGAATGCCGCCCCTAGTGGAGGTCGTTCGACGGTTGGTGGCGCTGCTTCTTCGGATGACATACCTGAAGAGAATCGCCAACACACATACTATAAGCATGAAGGTGCTGCCGGCACACCTCGTACTACCCCACCTGCTCCAGCACCCACAAGTGCATCGCACAATAGCAACAGGCCTCGTAAAACTTCAATGTATGTGAAACACAGCACTGTTGTATGTATTAGTAATAGAACCCACACACATACCTTTACATTCATCATCATGCACAACTACTAATGTCCCTTTTATTAACAATAATTTACTCAAAATGGCACAAGACCTGATTTAGGTCGGCTTAAAATTCAATAAATTGCAAGCAAAGTAATTCAATTGCACACATTTCGGCTGGTAATTAGTAAAATAGTACGAGGCCAAACAAATACAGGCATATCCCTTTGATCCCCTTTCGAATGACTGACGTTGAACTCGTCACACATGACCAATGGTCAAACTCGATTCAGCTTGAAAGCTTTTAAAATAATTCCCTCCCTTGGGTATTCGATAATTTCCGGTTTAGCATTTTCGTAATAATAACAATGCAGCAATAGCAGCAGCAGGCAGTACAGGCCGGAAGTGTTCTCATGGGTTTTGTAAATAATCTGATTTTAATGCAAAATATTGTTTAAATACAATTTATTTCCTGGTCATTGGACCTAATTCTACCCAATAACTTCTATTGAATTGAAGTCATTCGATGAAGAGTCAGCAGAAGCTGGGAAATATTTGTGAAATTACATGAAATGTTTGGTATTAATTGTGAAATAATTCCTTCGTACTAATATTAAAATTATTAAATTATGTAAATTTTATAATCCACACGTTAAGTGTACGGAAACGTTTCATTTGCTTTGAATTCGTCGAATTTTAAGCTTGAAAGACTGCCAAGTCATCATATCACACTTTTTGCACCATTTTCTTGTGTTTTTGTTTGTTTTTTCTTTCTCACATTTTTGTATATTTGTCTCACTCCTGCACCAATATTGTAGTTCAAGCACAAAAACGCACAAAGCTCTTCATCATGACGATTTGTCCACCGGCACTGACATAATGCACCGCTCATATGTGGGCGATACCATGGATGAGAGAGGTAAGATCTTCTTATTAAATATTTTTGTAAAATCAAAAAGTTGTTGGTCATATATTACAGTGGTTCCAAATTGGTATTCCAAATTTCCAAAAGCCAGTACTGATTTCTAGGCGTGCCGTCGTAAAGATCCCATTTTTGGAAAGTCGGGTAAAATGCAGTACAGCGATTTCGATTTTCTGAAAATTGGAGCTCTTCCTCGGCGCTCCTAAAAATCCATACCTTTTTCAAGCTCATCTAACTCAGTACGTCGGATTCGTGTAATCAAATCAATGAATACATATCATTGATTGGAACCGCTTTGGGAAATTGTAAAAACTGAACAAAATTTCCAAATTTTTTAAAAATTTCTTTAAATAAAAACAAATTGAAACTGTTTTTAAAATATTAGCCTAGGCAGTTTTCCTATGAACTCAATGGATCTTTAAATTGTGATGGTTGGCCAAGACTCCCGCTCTGTCATTCGGGCTCTTAACAAACAACTGGAATGTATTAAATTACAACAATTTGATATTGAATAATCTGCTGAACATAGGAAAATAGAAATATAAACTTAAACTTAAACTATGCACCATTGCACCACGCTTGGCCATTCTTTTGCACTTCAGTGTACTCACATGAAGCCAAACGAACACGCACGCCAACACACTTGGGCACACAAGATAATCACGTTTATTATAAGCAAACAATGTCAAAAGGAAGCCAAGGGCTATACACATGCACTATTATAGAGAATAGCGATTAAAGCACGCTGAACGGCAAAATG
Organism: Heteromyza rotundicornis; assembly: GCA_951394025.1. NCBI lineage: Eukaryota > Metazoa > Arthropoda > Insecta > Diptera > Heleomyzidae > Heteromyza > Heteromyza rotundicornis. The sequence goes on from OX596012.1 coordinate 52,611,142, forward strand.
GCGAAGCGATCAATTTAAACTGGTGCACTCGAATGGTGGCATTTTAAACAACGCACATGTTTACATACTTGCGTGTGTGTCTTCTGTGCGTCTATGTTTGTATGCTTCCTTGCTTCAATATACGAACTAAATAGTCTGGCATACACTTTATGCGCAGCATATAACACAGTCCGACATAAGTTTGCACACACGAAAGACCACCATGTGTATGTATCCTGAATGTAGAGTCGTATGAATTTAAAAAATCCAAATTCTCGAAATTACTCATACGCAGTGTATAACGATTCTCGCATAGCGGTATACATTGCGGATGAGTGATTTTCATACAAAGCATTTTTAATTAATTCAAACGAATGACGAGACATTGGCACTTTTTAGGCCTACTTGCGGTATATATGTACATGAGACTTTCTTGGGTGCAGCTGAAAGTGGCATTATGTGGCACTCTATTACACTGCACAATGGAATATATGTACGGGCAATTTTCGCCAAAGCACAGTATTGTCCGATTGTTTCCACATTTTCTGCTTATCAAAGATGGTTTGGTTTTCGCTTATGGTATTTTGATACGTATATATTTATTTTATCTGTTTGGTTTATTTGGTTTATTTGGAGAGTTTTTGTTTGCTATTTTCACAGTTGTAGTTGTTGTTGTATGCTGCTAATATCATAATTCAAATTTTAATCAATCCTTGTTGCAATGAAATTTTATCGCATATCTCTCTTGACGTCGACAGATCCTCCTGCATGCGCGGATGCAACATATTGGCGCCACATTGATTTTCTTCTATATTCACTGTTGTTGTTCTTGTTTGTTGATTGTTGTTGGGTTTTGTATTTATTGCCATGCTGTCGCTTGCTGCATTTGTTGTTGTGCATCTGCATTTGAAGTAATAAATTTGCATTGACATGCATTGTGCGTTAGCATGCGTTGTGTATTGAGTTAGCCGAGTTGCGTTAAGTTGAGCTGCATCGTGCTGCGACGGGTTCATTGCTTTCAATCATTTGCGTTCCATCATTTCAGCCGGTAGTGCCGCTGCTTCTGCTGCATGTTGCACCCCAACAAGGGACTCATAATAATCCAAATGTAAACTAATGCCGAAAACGAACACATCCATACAAACAGGTGCATTCGCATACTGGCGCACACTTACGCAAGTGTACGGACATTGTAATCAGCATGTTATATTTATTGCCAGTCTTATATATGCACACACACACACGCATCGATATGTATAAGTGCTTTACCACAGCGAAATTGCATTATAACTGAGTTTGGTTTCGTGTGTATGTACACATGTTGTAACACGTGATTTCTAATCAACACAGCTTAAAGAGCTCAGTGTATAAACTGCTCATCACTTCTCAAATACCACACACACACACACACACACACACACGAATATTTAATAGTTAATGTACACATGCAAAATTTATACAAAATTTTGATTGTACCATGCAGTTGTTGCACAGAATTTTCGATTAGGCTTTAATGTCTGTATCCAAATTTTTAAATCTTTTGCATTTAAACAAAGACTCATTTGAAAACCATTGAACTGCAACAGTCGCAGTGCTCTGGTAGCGACGGTTTATGGTCGTTAAATATCTTATTTTGTAGTAAAGGGCCCGGGCTTATTTTACTCTTTGGCAAGCGTGGCTTCGTTTGTTCATGCGAAATTGCAGCGAAAAGCTCGGCGCAAACACTATATGTGTGACTAAATCAAATAATGTTGGCAATAATTTTGATAATCTATTGTTGGTTTCCACTAAAAAACAAAAAACAAAAAAAAAAATATGTACATACATATGTGCGTTAGTACTATGGAGGTTATTTATTACATTAACATATAAATTCACCACGAAACGCAAAAGAGCAATTTCGAAAATTCAATTTAGCAAAACCAAACAAATCACACGGGTTCGTTGTTTATTTGCATGCGGGTGTGAGTGTGTGTGTTTAACTATAAATATTGTCATAATGTGTTTACAGGCACACATACATAAACATAAACTAAAATAACTAACGCGAACAATACAAGTGTATGGCCACTACACTCGACTATTCGCCGCAGTATATGCCTTCTGCACTTCCACTTCCGCTCTTCAGCCAGAACCTCTCAGGGGCATCGTAATGTTGGAATTATTGCACATTTTTAAATTTATTTGCATTGTTTACGAGCATGTATGTGTGTTCATTTTTATTTTTTCAAATTGTTCATGCCCTTTTCGTATTTAATTTGTAGTTGATGCTAGTGTATGTGTATGAATGATAATTACAGTTAAAATGAAATTAATCCGTAAGAGGGTAATTTAAAGTCACTGCAGCAACAATGAAACATTTTTACTTGCATCAACTTCTTCTGATCAATACTAATTTATCGAAACATACATCAGTAGATATAAGTTCCAGAAGCACGCAAAAGTTTTGTGTTGAAACTTCAATTTTACCTGCGCATACGGACTTGACGATACCCCACTATATGCTCCATATGCAAATGCCAATTCAATTACAGCTAAAATCCACAACGTAAATCCATTTCCACCACTCAAAAACGCTTCGAATGTGATATTGTTGATTTTTTCAAATTGATACAAAATAAATGCATTAAGTAATCTATGTCATTGAAACAACGAAAGAAGAATCACAAACAAAAAATAATTCGCATAACTGTCACTTGAGCATTGTGTGCGACAACAGCAACAATAACAGAAAAAACAGCAACATTGACAACAGCCAGCCACTCAGTTAGCAATAGAGCGCGTATCCACTCTTCAGTTGTAGAAGTACCTACTCGTCTCATATCTGCTATCTACGCGAAGCATTGGAGTATCGGAAGTATCGCAACTCAACTTAACATCTATCTCATCGCAGCTCAAACCCACGCATTTCATATCAGCAATGAAGTGTAAATTCCTTGTTGACAGATTGATTTGCAATATTTATACTTCCCCCCCGAGGCTTAGAAACGAGGCGAAGCAAATTGTACATACATAGCAGTGGGTGTGGTAGAGGAAACGAATGTGAAAATGAAAAAACCGATGTAGAAGCAAAGTAACGCGGTTTTATCAGCAACCAAGTGTTAATATTTTACTTTCTTTAGTATTCCTCCCTTGTTAAGTGAAAATATTTAAAGGGATTTTACTAATTTCCGTGGATAAATATATGTAGCTTGTGTGCTTTGTGTTTTACATTTTAGAACAACTTCAAGAATGTTCACCATCAATGTCTTCTACATAGTAGGAAATACATTGAAGCGTTTGTTGAGTAACATGAGGGCCATGACTTCACTATATATACTTACATTTGGAGAACGGACTGCAGTAAGCATTTGAACATTGATTTTAAAGTCAATCTACACAAAAGCTAATCAGACCGGGTCTGAGGAATCTGAGTGAAAACTTGGATCTTCTAGAAACAGAAAGTTTTTATTTGCATTGCTTATCGTAAATCAAATATTTACTATTTTTACTATTTGTTGGTTTTTGGGTATGTGTCTAACAAGTGTGTCGGTACAAGCCCTTTTTCTACTGTAGCTTTTGTCATAGGAATGCAAATTCAAATTGTCTCACCTTTCATCTACAATATCTTCTACGTGAATTCGAAACATAGAAGCGCAGATACTTAGAGTTGACTAAAGAATTTCTTAAAATGTTTTTTTTTTACTTTTTAAATTATCTTCTAACTTTAGGAATACACTTCGTAGGGGGTCCAAACATCCGCCAGAAGATAAATATTTGTCTCACCTTGCATTTACAACAGAGGGTCCAAACATCATAATATGAATAAGCAGAGGCTGCTTGTGAACAGTCTATGTTGGGTGGTGATTAAAAAGATTACTGACGTCTTGCCCACGTACTGCCTGGCCTCAAATATAAAAGTTATTGCGAGCGAAGACGCGGATATAAACTTGTACAGATTATTGTCTTTCTTGGGAGAGACCAAAAATATTCGTTTCAATTTCTTCTTATGAGATTTTACAAATCAGCATTAAAATTTTTCAACAAATTGTGCGATTCAAAAAAATCTCAATAACTTCAACATTCATATGAGCACAACTGCTAATGTACTCGAAACGTAAGTGGATGCAGTGCACATATATATAAACATGCCCACATGTGTGATGTAGATACTCACCCCAAAGGACACTGGTCGACAGCAGAGCTTACAAGACGACTTACACAACTTTGAACAAACGCTTGCAATAATCCTGCTATTCCAGCTGATGTTAAGCAGCGACGAGTTACGATGTGTTGAGTTAACAGTGGAATTGGATTGAGTCGCGTTGAAAACTCAACGCTCAGCGCGTGTTGTGCAAATATTTACTTTTGATACAACTGACACACAAACCAACAAACATCGTTCCCCCGCCCGCTTTGAGGGAAGTCTCTGACATGACCCATTGAGAAGCATTGCTTTGTAACTGCTCCACGAATGGCAAACAACAAACAGAAACACAAGCGAAAAAGCAAAAAACGTTAGTCAACAGATAAGCAAACGCTGTGGTTGCAAAATGCTATGACGAAGAAAATCGACAGGATGCGATTGAAAGGGAAAAATAAGCCAACGGAGCGGAATTGGTTATGATATCGTGAAGGGCTTTCATAGAGCAGCAGCAGCATCTGTCAGACAGGCAGGATGGAGGCAGCCATTGATGGCGATTGGAAACGACAAAACGATAATGTTTTTTTTTACAATAGCAATTGAAAGACTTTGGACAAGGAGGTTAGTTAGAGAGACACGGTGTACGATAAGCAATTACAAGATACCAATTAGGATGAGAGCTATTTGTTGTTCATGTAATTTAAATCAAGTTGATCAGAGCAATTGCCGGATTCCGCAATGAGGATTTGGTAAATGATCATAATGGGAGGATAAGGACAACAATTTTCCACTCAAAGGAGATTTGAAGATTTTCAAGGAAAATTAGAAACAGAAATTATAGACGATATCAAATTGCTTCTTCTCATAGTTTTTCGCAGCTGTTGTTTGAAGCTTCGAAGGCAAACAATTGCTATTAATTTTTTGAGTCTGCATATAAAGCGATATACTCATCTAGTTTTGTATATTGTGGCTCTGTTTTATTACTTCTCCAATTATTCGAGGTCAATTTAACTACTCCACATCACTTAGAACTACATAATCGTCGCGCAAAGTTTTCCCACTGCATGCAGACCGTACGAATTCTGACAGTTCATTTCAACAACTCCAGGATTTTACACTTTTTGTGAATTACCTTAATATGTTTTCACCGTAACGCATGCGGCCTGCAGGTATCTTATGACCAGAGGTGAGTTTCAACATGAAACTTTTGCCATCTATGAACAACAACAAACTTATTTGACTAACATTCTTTACTAAGCACCTCAAAACTTACCACCAAACTTTATGCTCTTGCACGTGCGTTTCTCAAATAAATACTATAATATAATTTTATTTTGTTTACTCTTTATCTCGTTGCCCAATTTGTTCAGTTTGTTTGTGTGTAAAAACAAAAATAATTTGTTCTTTTTTTGTTATTTTGAATTTCAAAATGGAAATGTTCTTAAGTTAAGAGTAAATCAGCGAAATTGTAGAAATTTTTTATCAGTGAAACAAAAACTGAAGAAAAACTCGCCCTACACCCAAAGAAACGCTTTTGTCTATTACCAAAGAAAAACAGTTGAAAACCGACGACAAAAACCACTTCTTCCTCCTTCAAATTACAGTTAGAATAATGGGCATGGACGAGAAACTGCATCAGAAAATTTTCGATGATAATTTGGCGCTCATTGACACACCGCTGATAGCGGGCACCACGAGCACACACTACCCGGGCTCCGCTTCGAATTCACTGCACGGCGTACTTACATACCCGTTCAATGTGAGCGAGTTCCAGCAGCGACATATGGCGGCAGCAGCGGCAGGAACAAACGGCAATGAATCACCATTGGATATTATCGATACGGCAATCGGATATGGCAATGCAAACGGAAACGGAAATGGCGGTGTTTATTATCAAAGTATGTGTAAAAAAAAAATAAAAAACAAAACCAAATCAAATAGCCTAAACTAAAATAAAAAGTATCTGTAAAGGGACTTCTAACGATTTTGTAAAGTTTTGAGATTTTTGTAAATTTTTTAAAATTTATTATTTTTATTTTGTTTTGTGGCTTAGGAATACTTTTTGGTATCTAATCCAAAGTGTTTTGTGCCAGTGTTATGCTATGTATTTTCCTTACCCATCTTGCAGGATTTCTGTGGAATTCCCCCCGCAGGATCAAAGTTTCAAGAACAAAAGGGAGTTTTTCTTTTTTGATAAAATACAAAAATCCCCAAAACTTTTCAGTTCATAAACATTGAAGAACATACGCAAAATGCAATTAAACGGCTCTAAATGTCTTACATAGCTTGCTAATAATTTTGTTTTCCCAAATGGTTTTCAAATAAATCAGTTAATTTTTTCCACATCAAAACCAAACAATTTTGTTTTACAAAAACTTTATTTGCTTCGTTATGTTATTTTCTTTAACAACGAATAAATACGTTTCTTTGTTTATTTTTGAATTCAAATTCAATTGTTCCATAATTCTATTTGTTAATATATAAATATTTATATATAAATGAAAATTGCCATTTTTTGTACTAAATAGCAATTATATTTATTTTCTTTCAAAAGAACTTTACAAAAATTAAATAAAAACCATTTTGTTACAAAAGTTTTCCGCACGCTAAAAATTTTATTCTGCGCACCATTTTTTCAAAATAAAGTTTCAAAATTTCATGCAAAATGTTACAAAAAAAAAAGATTTCATTTCGTGACCAAACGTCTCATGTTTCATACAAAATCAGTTAAATTTTTTCGTTTACTCAAACATTTTCCCAAACAGTTCAAGAAGTTGTCCAAACGTGTTGGCCATTGAGGGCAGCGTTCGTTCGTTTTTCCTTTTTCTTTTTGTTGTGTTCGAGCAAATGCAACTGAAAATCATTTCGATTCGTTTTGTTATTTGCTTTCGCTATGAGTTATTTCTGAGTTACCCGGTTTTATTTTGAAATTTGGTTTGCAAATTTGTTTACTAATTTTTTTTTGTAATTCCGAGTTTGGTTTTCTTAGTCCATATCTTAATTTTGGCAGTTGAATATGGTACCATAATGCACATATTTATAAAGAAAAAATACAATGGTACACTTTCTACATCAAACATATTACTACTAGAGAACGCCTCATATTAGCTGTGGTTTATTCCAGAAGTGGTAAACTGGCGGCCTGTTATTGGTCTATTTTTCCCGAGTAAGTGGGTAAGCCGGAATGCCGAAAAAAGTTTAATAATCGACAGATCAAAAAATATGCAATCTGCTTACCCGTAAAATACGATATCAGCTTATCAGCTGGTGTCTACATCTAGGCTTCCTCTCGAGATGAAATCTGGTAAAATGCAGCAACGAGTGCCGAATCATAATCCCGCTTGGTCACCGCTCCCCATATAAACAAATCGGTAGATTCTTGTCTGAGCAATACAACCATCATTCATGGTGTGAATCTATTACCAATGTACCGAAAGAAGGATTTAAAAAAATAGATTCAAACCAGAACGTTTTCCACCATTTAATGTGCAAATTAAGCGACTAATTTTCCCTTTCGACTTCGTAATATAGCAACTAGCAGCGATTACATATAGCGAATAGAACGTTTATTGAAATATTATTTTTGTAATAATTTCTTAGAACAAGTATTTTCCATTTCCACATTACACCCAATTTCCATGAGTTTCAAAGCCAATACATATCTTCAATTCACAGACATTTTGCGGTGAAAGCTTTTGTTTTGTAATATTTGCATTTTTTTTAAACGATACAACTACTTTTACCGACAATAATGTAAGTTTGCTGCTACTACATATACAATACATATCTACTAGTGTGTTCAATTAGTTTAACAAACCAAAAGAAAAACAATACGTAAAACAAAAAAAAATGCAGCAAAACGCATTTACTTATTTACATAAAACTTAATCGTTCTTAGTTTATGGATATGGTCCCATTGAACCTGCTCAACGCCTTTAGCGACCTTTCTGAAATCCAGCCCTCGCCCCTAGAAAACTCCTTGATCTTTTTAAGCAATTCATTTCTATAAGAGCCAGCCATTACCCATACGATTTTGCGTTTCAGTTTCATAATATTTGCCCTTTCCTATTGGTTTTTGGTTGATTCCAATTATTTTATTTCCGATTTTAATTTCATTTATGATCACTGGTTTTGAAACCTCTCCTTACTTTGAGTGGTTTATTTTCTAAATATTGATGAGATTAAACAAATGAGTGATAATTTCTACTGATTTAAGAATTAATGATATATTTTTGGAATATCTTTAACGAGGACTGTTGTGGTACCATTGTAAAATGGGGGAATCAATTATCAATTTCAAATATCAAATACTTCCTACATAGAATTATGTAATAACTTTCAATATTCACTGGTCAATTGGTTCGATACCGCATGGTTCTACTTCTGAACTCTCAGAGCACAAGTATTGCAATTCTTGCCATTACGATCATCATGTCACCTAAGAACAAATGGTTGAACGGTTGCACTTGCCTTTTCCACAACCTCCAGTCTTCCCGCAAATGTTTATGCTGATTGCCGATTACAAATATGATCAAGTGTAAAATGTGAATTAATGTTCGCCATAATGAAATTGTTCATAATGTTAACTTACAGTTCGCATATGTGATCACATTTTTAATCTGCAATTAATATTAAACTGTCATTTATAATGGATTAGCTTCCGTCGCTTCTCTCCGCTACAATAACAGATAAAACACGCTATTCTGTGGTGCTCGAACATTTTTATGAACTGCAGAGAAACCCAACTAAACGTTACGTTAAAATAATCCAAAATTCTCTTTATGCAATCATTAATCGTAGGTATGTACACATCGAATTTAATTTACTAAAAAGCCAATTTACTATTCCCACGTTAATTAAGCGCATACAAGTGAAGACCAGCACCCGCGTATATCCCATCTCTAAATCATGTTCATAGGAAATTGCATAAATAATGTAAATAATTGCCCCCGAACACACCAAACCAGTCTCCAAACGATTCGGCTGCCATTTTTAAATGCAGGCTAATGGCATTAAATATTTGCATATTTCATTCATTTCATATTTGTCTACATTTCGTGCAATTAATGTGCGAAAATAATTTATAAAATTCAATAAACAAATATTCAGTGTCATTAATTTTTAATAAAATTATAAATGGCTATAAATGCAATATAAAACAACCCACTTAAACGAAAAAAACCACTACAATCACATGTAAGTTTAATGATTAAGTGGTTTGCTTCCAGAGTAGGGTAGACTAGGGCAGGCTAGCGAAGGGAGGGAATCTATTAAGCACAAGCTGACAGTATAAACTCAACATTTTGTTATTTTTAATTAGTACAAATCATTTAAATTGTTTAATTTCATGTTAACATATTTAATTATGTGCAAAAGCAAAATATTAATATCGTTCATGATTCGAATATGTGTATGTATGTACATTAAGGTAGCCCAGACATTTTTTTTCGATTTCGCATCGAGGCGCCTTCTTAAAATGTTGTACCACCGCCTAAAATGGATAATTATGGTTTTTTGCACGTATTTTTCTGATTCTAAAATGCATTTTTATTTAATTTTTCTTTTGTTTTACCTTTTGTATGGGACTTTTTCTCCGATTAGACCACCTTTAATCAAAATATGGGGCGGTGTAGAGTTATCCGCCTCAACGGTAGAAACCAATTTGAAATTTTCCCATACAACTCTTGGGATACCTTAATGTACATACAAGTATTATGCAAAATTGTGCATTGTATTCATTTTGTTTTGTTCCCAACTTTGGTAACAAGCTAATTTGAAAATAATTTATTTGTATAGCAATTATTTTCATGTAGTAGGGGCGAGTGTCCACCTACTGGCAATGGTCTTGAGGCCACAACTTTCGTTTGAAACATAATTTCGCATGGGGTATCATTTGAAAACTGAGCTCAATAGCTAACAAAAATTTTCAACGGAACTTAAAAATTTCGAAAAATACGACATTCCAAAAAACGAGTGCACTCATTTAATCGACCATCATAAACACTAGTTAATTAATTTGTATGTGTTGTTAATTCTTTCAGTGGTTCACGCTGACCATTTGAACTAAAAAAAAATGATTCGTAAGATTTTATTAGCAAAATAAATGGAAATAAGTGAAAAAGTTATGTGAAAATGTGTTAAAATTATGTTTCGCTGTCTCCAAATTTTTTTTAATTGCTTGTCGAAAACTTGAAGAATAAAAAATAGAAATGAAAATTCACTTAACGAAGGTGAACGATGTTAGATCAGCGTCGATTTTTTTTCGTATTTTTTTACTTTTTGACGACCGTACGACTACAGTTGAAAAGTTGACGGTTAATGAGATGACACTTTTACACTAAGTACATTGCCGCTGTCATCGCCACGAACGTCACAGCTGATGGGTGCCAGTAGGTGGACGCTCTCCCCTACTTATAATTTTTGTTTCATTTTTAAATTCGATACAATTCAATTGATAATTGAAAAAATATGGTAATTTAAATGAATTTTACCCATGATAATTACAAAACATTCAATTTTTTGGGGTGCTGGGTGTTGGAAGAGAGCAGTGTCGTAGTAATAAAGTTATACATACATTTTTTATTCTGCTATTATTCAAAGCTAATGTAACTGGTAGAAGGTAAACTCGTTGCTCGAAGAAGAAAACCTTTGTTAGTACGGTTGTTCTAGGAAAAATGTTTTTTGGAGCCTTTTGGAGAAAATCTCACCATAGATTTGTGAGATTTAGCCCAACGCTCATCTTTTCCAAAGGTTTCAATTTGTAGAACTTAAATATTCCTTGAAATATTCTTTGATCAATGAAGAGAAAACTTGTTCATTTACGGTGGTACCACAAAACTTTACTTCAGGGGAAATATTGCAATTTTTTATTTGATAATGCCAGATACATATCTAAGGGTATATACTTGTACTCCTACATATTTTAAAGATTTAAAAAAATATTTTTATTAAAAAGTACTTTTCTGCATTTATATTTTTCTTTACAATTCTAAAAAAATCACTTCATCAACTGCTTGCAAAAAAAATGCAAAAAATAATACTTAAATTGGAATCTTGAAAACTTGTCTGGCTGCGTTTGAATGCGATTCATTGCACTCAATTGCAAAACATTGCAAAAATCTTAAACATTTGGAATGCAACAACAACTACAAAAACAACAAAAAATAATACCTAATCTGTGTACAAAATCACAAACGGCCACTTGGACACGTTTCACGCTTGATGCTATGCCCCTGGTGCTGCGTCGCAACAATAATGCAAATGCAACCTGTATAACATCCCGTAGGTGGTCAGGATGTCGAAGTGGACCTCTCAACGGAAATAATCAAGCAACACTTTCAGGTGAGCACAACGAAGAGTTTTTCAGAACTACATACTGCCGTACTGTTGTTGCACTGCAGAAGCGTCTGCAGCACTTGACTTTAACTACGTGTACGAATATACGATTGACAAGTGGCATGCATGTGCGTTATGTGCCTTTTGCAGTACCAATATATACAGCAAATGTCACATTCACATACGTTAACCTAATCGGTTTGTTAAATTGCATCTTTACTGATTGGAAGCATTTTTGTTGTCCCTTTCTTTCCACTCTTGGATTTTTACTGCAATTGTCATCATCATCATCATCCTCATCGACGTCGCTATCGACATCGTTTGGATTCACAACAACAACAACAACAACAACAACACACACCGGCACACAATAGAGTACTTGTCATACAGCATTGGACACATGTCGGGAAGATCCGTCCTGTTCGTCGTCATTGCAACCGATGCTGATGCACTGCGAGATGCACCGTTGCAATCGCAATGCATGCATGACTTCATTACAGACCTTTTACAAAGGACCTCATGAGGATTTGAATTTGGATATTGCCTTCTGCCTTTGCAAGTGAGTATAATTGCGGGTCGTAATTCGATGTGTGTGTGTGCGTGCCTCGTTGTACTAATAATGCTGTCTGCATGTGTGTTGAGTAATTTTGTGGAAAAAACGAGACAAACATATGTTGTAATGTAATTTTTATTCTCTGTCTTCTACCTCCCTTTAGAAAAACAACGAATCGCCACGACATGTGCATGATTGCACAGGAAAAGCTCCATCCCATATGCGCTCAAAGGCCGCCCGATAACAACAATCAACAGAGTTCGAATGGTATTTACTATCATCCGCCGCCAGCATGTCATGTTGTGGCTGAGACTTGCAAAGAGGATCGCGAATGCAGGTGAGTGAGATATACCGATGGTAAATGCCATTCCAAGAATATTTTTGCCCATGGAAGTATTTGGTTTAGGGCTGTGCTAGCAAAGCGTACGAAATACAAACGATATGAAACAATCGAAGTTCTTTGAGGTCACATATGATTGGGTTGGCTTCAAACATGACCTGGCAATTTCAGTTGACATGGGGAAGATACAGTTTGAGAGCTCAACTATGCCGGAGAAAATATTCGGTTTTTCTTTTTGATGTAGAAAATCAATGCATCGAATGTAATTTTTCCTTGCAATTACACAGAATAACAATGTTTATCGAGCTGGGACTGTATTGTAACCATCGCAGACTAAAATCCTGCTAGCTGTTTTCTCCCTATTCCAAAAAACCTCTACTAAATAGTTTGGAGCAAAGTGAAAGAAATGTTTGTTTGTAAAATTGTTTCCATTTTTTTAGGAACACTTTAATTTTGTTGTTAGAGTCTTTAATAAAATTGTACTCGCATTAAAATTTAGACATCATAGTCCATAGAGTTATCCCCATATAACTAATAAATGTCACTCATACGCCCAGTTGCCCACTTTAGGTATTGTAGGATAAATGAAACGAACTGTTTCGATTGACGTTTAAACAATACCAAGTACATATATTAATACAGAGTATAGAACCAAAAAACCACAAAAATCTGCGTCTTTTCCAAAACACTAAAAAAAAAAACACTGTTGTTACACGCTAACATATCAAAAATGGAGAAGTTGTTGACTGGTGAGGTCAATTGCAAAAACTTGGATGGCTTTAATACAGAGATGCGTATTTCATAGCACAATTGTGCCATTCTCTCTCATGTTCACTAACCAACTGCTGCACTTGACTACATACTGAACTGCTTCAAACAACAAATTGCAGTATAATTCAATTATTATCTCCGTAATTAAAAACATCTTTGTCAATGTGGATGAACACCTTTCGTAAAATCATTAAATATAACTTTATAGACTTATGCGCTCGAACACCAAAAAATTGAGGTTGATTGGTTAACGACACCAACACCAGTGCGACCAATCTGCTCTAGAGCGCCGTTTAATTAACACTAAGCTGAAACTATGCTATGTTCATAAAAAAAGACGGAACCACGCAATCCGAAACGACAAAGCTTTCTTCAATTTAATTCGACGACTAGCTTGCAGCTACCAAAAACAACAAATGCAGCTAAAATAGTAAAAGAAAAAAAAGAAATAAAAGAAATAAAAACATCTCCGTAAACTGCATCGCTTGCCTTTAAACCCTAATAGATTGAGCTGAGCTGCTACTCTTCTGTACTGTCAATAATTTTGAAGCGCGCGGGAAAGTGTTATAAACCCAGTCACCGAATCACATACTGCAAATACTGCATTGCTCTTCGGTGTGTGTGTGTGTGTGTGTAAATATGTACCTATGAGTTGGCATTACGTATTTTGCAGGCTAAACGACCGCAAAGTACGTGGCTGCGAAATTAATTGCCTTTTAAGTGAATCGCGCTTGCTTTGGTAAACAACTAAATTGCACTAACGGCGTCGTATTTTGTCATGCAACACATGATTTTGTACATACTGTTGTTATTGGGTAGAGCCAACCACGGCTGAACGCAGACATGTATGTATATTAGAGTGGTAATGGACTACATATATCCCGATTTTTCCAACTTTCAGCCTTTACAGGCGCGTCTAAAAATCAATATTTTTTTCTGAAAATTTTACATAAAGAAACAAATGTGTTCAATTTTGAAAAATGAAAAAAAAAATAACCACTCTAATGTATATACCGAGTATAAGTCAAAGAGGGTCAACCGAAATGTATAGCAAAATACAAAGTGGTAACAGCTCTATTTCAATCCAGAAGTTTTTATATTATCCAATAACACTGTGTGCCGAATTTGTAAAAATGTGCGGTCTTTTCTGATAGATTTCGGGGTCCTGATCAAAATGGAATCCTTGGTTTTTATCTCTCTCGTCGCGTTCAATTCGCAAAAAAAACAAAGGGGAAATAGTTATGCTTTAGAAAAAACTTAAATGCAACTAATTTCAATATTCTCCACTTGTCAAAATTTGTAGTAGCCCCTGCGCTAGTGGAAATTTAGATATTTGATGTTCACCACAATAGTATCAGAATTTGTCGATGAATTTGTGATTGTCCGAATGGCACTGGGCCTTCAACGGATAAAATCCATAAAGGAAAAGCGTTAAAGCTTATTTACTACAAAAACAAGTTTTCAAATTCACAGTCGAAACGGGGTCCTGAAATCAAATTTGTTTGTGTCCGGGGTTCTTCATGGATCAATATTACATTACCGGACAAATATGATTTTGTATATGAAATTCTACAAACTCATACACAAGCATTACATCAATTAAAACCAACTTATCTAATCACATACTCATTGAATAAGTCAACATTTTTTACAAATAACATCGTTAATTCATCATCACGACACATCGACATAGTCCGTCTCCAACAACGAAGAGCTTACCATAACAACACTTGACTCCATGAATAATAAATCACAGCATCCACCTGAACTGCCTGCAAACTTAATACAAACTATCAATCAAATTTTATTTACCGTATATAACAACAACAACAACAACAACAACAACAACAATATTAAAAACAAGAACAACAGCCTTCCGCTTGATTTGAGGCATTTGTGTCAACAGCGCTTGACATGAAGCTCATGGAATTGTCTGCAAATAATATCATCAGTGACAAAATACCAGCAAAGGCAGCTTAGCACAACTACAGACATCAGAAATTGATATAGTCGATATTATTGTCTATATTTTGACAACAACGACATCAACGACAACAACGTAGTGAACAGGCAATATTAATCACATGTTGTACAATCAATGAAAACAGCAGGGACACTCATTAATGGACAATAATAACAAGTGAGAGACACCGCCCACCACACCAAGGCAACGCCATATCACAGCAACACATACTCATAACACGCATACACAAATATCTTTACAAATACCCAAAAGTTTTTAGTACTTTTCACTGTAGGTTCCTAGCTGGTATAATTTACATCATTCGACAGAGTCAAAAGTTAAGCATGAAATATTAGGTTCACTCTACTCTATTATATGCACGAGCAGTCACCAGGGATGACCTTTTCAGTACCTACAATTGTACTTTTTCAGTACAATTTCAATTCTTTTCTACTTTCCTGCTACTGAGACTTCTTCAGTACAATTTTGGAATTCTATCAATTTCGGTTGAGCATAAAATTGAGAAATTCAGTTTTGCCAAGAAATGCGTCTATTGCTACAAGTGCAATTCAAATTTAATAGAATGGAATTCAAACGTATGTAATTCGACACCATCAATACTTTTCATTACGCCTTTCCTCTGAGCTTTTCATTTCATACGAACCTAATTGTATGTTCATAGATAAATTACTTGAAGCAACAAAATTTTAAGATATTTCAATGAATCTTTGTGTGCTTCAGAATCAAATCGCATTTAATCCACTTTAAGAGGTTCTCTGTCAATTGAGAAAAACGAAAATTCTAAAATTCATATGGATTTCGATGTGGACTGTGGTCTCGTAACGAAGCAATCTGAGTTTTCTTCAAAAGTGTATTAAATTCGTTTCGTCTGGTGTTTCCGGTTAAGAATAGTTTTATTTCGGGTATACAAATATTTCGGCACAATTTTATGTTGCTAAGTACAATATTGTACTAGTTGTCATACGGAATCGAAAAATCAATTTATCATCCCTGGCGCTCACTGTTCTCACACACAGATACACAGCCCACACAACTTCCCCTAATTCCTAAATACAATCACAAACTCACCTACCGAAACTTTGGTTTGCTGCTTTGGCATGCGAATAAGTTTGTTGGTCTGGCGGTGTGCTTGATTGCATTTTTGGTCATTATGCTGGTAGCACGTGATTGGCATTGCTGGAATTTTACCTCAAAACGTTGTATGTGCAAGTGTGTGTGTGTGTGTGTATAATATATTGCTGGAATCTGGGGTAAATCAATGTGCGGTGCGGTGTTGATTCGCTCTTCTGTGTGTGTTTCTGACAGAAAACTTAATCCTTCTTGTCGTTTTATAAACGTAAAAGTTTTCGAAACACGACACATTCAAACACAAACTATCCAGTCATTTCTTTGTAATAATAAATATTGTAAGTTAGTCAGTTCCAACATTCATGCGGATACGATACCAATGCCAATAATCATTGCATCAACTTCAGATATCATGAGTGAAGTTATTTCTGCGGTTGCAGACCAGTTGCCAGAAATAAAGTAACTAATGGTGTATGAGAGTTTGTGAAATGAATGCCATTATTAAACGAAAATGACTTTCTTACAAATCTACTAAAATAATGAAAAACCTTCATTCAAGAAATGATATTGCAATCGATAATTGAAATATGCGTTTTCATCTGAGAATCGCCCAGAATTTTAAGTCCAAAAAGTATCCAGTTTTGCAGGATTGTATTAACCGACATCATTTTTGAGTTTCAAGCAGTATCGAAACACAATCGATATCGAATTAGCTTTCGCCGCCAAGTATCGACTTATACGCCGATTATGACATTCCGTTTTACTAGATTTATATGGAAAATTTCCGTTTTTTAAAACACTAAGACGGTTTTCTGAGTTATATAATAATACTCTGTTCGGTGTCATAATTCTGAGGGCTCAATCACGAACAATTTTATATATGCATTAGTAAGGGAAATAAGAACAGAAGCATATTTCACAATTGTCACTTAACATATTTGTGCGCTGAACCAAGAACATTAAATTTGTCTGAAACATGCCAAGATGCTGACAATTAGGGACTTAAATTGTAATTTAACCCAAACCAACTCCACATTCTCAATGCAGTAAAATACCAAGACTAATACCAACATAAACGACGACAACGTCATCAATCTCAGTTGATGAAGAATTTCAAAAGCTGCAGCAGGTACAGAAGATTTAGCAACATGCAACGACAACAACAACAAGAAACATTGCAAACATTGCAAACACTTGACAAATAGACAAGTTATTTCGAACGACACAAGAATTGGGATAAGTGCTGAAGAAGCGAAGAGGAAGAACTACTGCAAAGACTATTATCCGAGAACGAACGAGTGCAGTGCATCTATGAAGTACCATTATGACTTTGGTGCCTTGGCATTGTATTACAGTGTAAGCGTTGTCATTACAGCCAGATGAACATGACAAACAAACTCAACTGAAGCCAAGCACTCCCAGCACCAGGCAGCGAATGGGGCATCCTGTGTCTAGTGTCGTATATGAAAAAAATGTAAACGTTTTGCAGATTTTCACACAAGTATTCATTCAGCAACAACGGAAGTGAGAAATTGGGTGGTTCTATGTTTCATGTGCCAAATGTTTCGGCCGACCGACAAGCGTTGAAAATTCCAATTCCATTTTAATTGCACTATACTTTAGACGGCGACAAGGCAATTAGGGAAGTCTGATGACTTCGAGAGGGCTTAATAGGGAATGCAGGAGTGATGTGCTGGTGGTGATAGTGGTGCAGATGGATGATGGGACTTATTACACCCTACACCTCATGAGATATGGAAATATTCACTTTGGTCGGAATTTTGAACCGCCATTAAGCAAAAACGTTGCCGGTATCGAGATGTAATTTAGGTCAAAATGGGGCCTTGAAACAGAATCTCTAGTTTTTTTGTTTTATTTTTGGAAGGGTCTAGAATCAATTGCTTGTCAATGGGGATAATACTTGCAGGTAAAAATATATTTCAATGAAATCGTGTTATGATTGAATCATCTTCCAAATACGTAAACTTCATCATTCAAACCGATCATTATATGATTGACATTATCATTATTGAATATGCAATCATATGTTTTTATTGCCTGTATCATTTTATGATCTCTGGAATCATTCGCTTTGTCACTGCAACCATCAATGATCGCTACAGTCATAATATTATTATACAAGAAAGGTATGATCTCTGTGATCATCCTCCAATCATATTATTACTCTGCGTGGCGTGGTGCATTACGTACTTTGTAATCAAATATAAATGGTTGCTGTTGTCTATTTCACAGGCTCAAATTGGAGTATTATGAACAGGCTTGCGCCGTTGACAGTGTCACTAAGAAGTGCGCTGGTCGTCCCAGCGGCTGTCGCACTGCGATGATTGGCATTCTTGGCACACAGTTGCGCACCACATGCGCCTGTCAGGGCACTGATCCGCAACATTTGTATCAATGTGTCGGTTGGCGCCGTCTGCTGTGGTTAAATCCATGTGTTGGTAAATATATGTTTTCCCAAATTACTTTAGTCATTCAAATCAAATCAAATCCATTTGCATTTTATTTTTTTTCGCTTTTTTCGGGTCTAATCTTTTTGTTTATGTTTCATGGTCTGTTGCCCATTTCAGTTGAGGCCCAAAAGGATTTCCATATGAAGCGTCTGGCCGAATTGGGTTATCTGACAACAACCACAACAACAACTACTACTACAACCACAACAACCTTGCCGCCACCTCCACCACCGCCGACAACAACCACAACGACCACAACGCATCGAATGCCGCCACCAGCCGCTACACCGAAACAGACGCCGCGCAAGCCACCGACGCACATTTTCCAAGAATTTGCGGTAAGTTGTTGGAATCGATTTAGTAGATGTTGAAGTCTGTTGACGCGAATCGATTGTCGTTGGTCTTGTTGACTTCATTTTGCGAATTTCCCTCGAATATAACATTTATTATAGGATCATTGCATACGTGCACTTCGGGGCACTTGTTGACAAAAAATGCATGTACTGGCCGGTTGTCGTCCATTTCTTTCAGTAACTATAGACATTTTTCAAAAGACACCGTGTTCAAAAATCAATAAAACAATTGGCAACTGTTCAATTTGCTACGAGCAACTTTCAGCATCAAAATACTTTTTCTACAAACCCGAGGAAAAAAGTTCTCACGACTGAGGATAATCGATTTTACAAACATTCCAATTCGCCAATGGGACGAATAAGGTTCATTTTTCAAGTCCTCCGCAATTATATTGAAATTCGACGTATTCAGAACGACGATAACTGAGCTATTGACTTAAAATTGGCATTCCTCTTCTTTTTGCTTCTGTTTAGACGGTATTGAAAATATGAACCATTTTGATTTGGATGCCGAAATTACTATTAAATGGACCGGAACAAAATTAGAAATGGAACGGAAGGGAAGTGGAACAGGATAGAAATGGAAATGGTCCGCGACAAATCAGAAGAACATTTTGAAATGGAACGGAAATTAAGTGCAAATGAAACTTCTCGATAAGATATTGAAAAATGATCGCCAAAGAAAATAATCGTAATCGCATGTACAGGGTATTTTAGCTTCGGTCAGACCTATTCTCTGTTGACTGTCAATTATAAGACAAACCAAAGCCATTAACTTTTTGTTCATCATTCAAATAATTCCAAAATCCAAATAATACCTCTTTGTCTACTTTCATGTGTCAACCACAAAAATTGCAATTCTACAATCACAATAAACTTGAAACATAAACACCAAACCGCAATAACAACATAAACGCAAAAAAAACCTAACTAATTTATCACATAAAAATACAGCCAAAGGAGAAATCAGAGCCAACATCGATGGAACACAATTATATCGAACAGCCCGATTCGATACCGTTGCACAGCGGAAATGATGAAAACGGAAATAGCGGAAATGACGATTACCACAGCGGCAATGGTGCCAATAACAATGGACCAGGAGGCGGAGGACGGCATGGCAAAAATGGTAAAAACATCAAGCACACACATAACGGAGGCAGCACTGGCTCTAATGGCAGTGGTAGCAGTGCCGCTGCAGCGGCTGGTAGTAGTGTTGTTGGTGGTAGCTCAAATGGATATGGTGTGGCAGATTTCGATGATCAACTGATTTTTGTTGAACAAATGGAAACAACGGAGTTTTCGGGCATCCTTGTAACGGAACCGACAACCACAACGACCACAACAACGATGACCACAACAACAACACAAGCACCGAGTGAGTAGTAAGCTCCGGCAGCACTTAGAGGTTGATTGATAATGTGTGTGGGAGCGTTCGGGTGTATTTGAATACGCGTGTGCCTGTTTCTGTGGAATTTTGGTTTTATTTTGCATTGATGGGAGCTTTTTCGCAACAAAGCTATCAACGGAAATGGCCGTTTTTCCGGTTTGTATGTGGTTACTAAGTGTACTTACTTCGACAGTAGTGTGCAGCGTGTGTGCGTTGTTTAAACTCAGTTTGCAATAAATATTTTCCGTATTGTCGTGTGTCAAATTTACACAGACCTTCAAAGAAACCTCAACCATAACAAAATATGATCCAGTAATAAAAGAAATTGGACGCAGGACCGCATTTTCACAACCGACAAAACATCGTAACTAAACAACATACAAATTTTCACCAAAGTTAGAGAGACATCCACAGATATGGTAACACTGTTTGCAGCGCCAGCTGTGCGATACAATTCGCAGATGCGCAACCACAACCAAGTTAATTGTGGATCATAAGGTATTTGCTATGAAAAAAAAGTGTATGCAAAAATGACAGAGAAATACACACTTTTTCGGTGAAAGTGGGCGTGTGAAAACCTATCCTAGAACACGAATCACGACCCATAGAACACAAATATAAATTTGAGTGAGAATCTGTGAAGTAGTTTTCGAGTCTACTGGTCGCAAACATGCACGTCTAATATATATAGTTTTGGTGCCAGTTGTAATCCCACCCGGTATGATCCACCCAAAAAAATGTCCAAGGAAGCACTTGGTGTCAGCTGTAATCCCACCCGGTATGATCCACCCCAAAAAAGGCCGAGGACGCACTTGGTGGCAGCTGTAATCCGACCCGTTATGATTCGCTCAAAAAATGTGCACGGACGCAGTTTGTGGCATGGACCACTCAATATTCGATAGTTACTATGTTACATTTTAATTATATTTTTTGTTGTATGGGAGGTGCCACGCCCCGTTGTCCAAATCCAACCTCTTATGTCCTATTGCAAATTCCATTACTTACACAATTTTACCATCAAATTTCAATAAAATCAGTAAAGCCGTTTAACCGTGATATGGGGTAGAAAATTGTATGGGCGGGGCCACGCCCCTTGTCCAATTATTCACACATTTGACACATAGCAGGGAAAACATACTATAAAGCTCCATTCCAAATTTCATTAGAATATATTCAATCCTTGCTTGATTAGCCGTTATTTAAGTTACGTGTTGTGTGGGCGGTGCCACGCCCCTTGTCCAATTATGCTCATATTTGGCATAAAGCTTGGAAAAGTTATTATGCAACTTCGTGCTAAATTTCGTATTTATTATTCAATATTCAATTCAAATTCAATTCAATAGTTACTAAATTACCTTGTAGACATATTTTGTGTTGTATGGGAGGTCCACGCCCCTTTGTCCAATCCCAACCGCATATAGCCTATGTTACATGTCGATACCTATAGAATTGATCCTGAAAGTTTCGGTACAGCCGTTTAGCCGTGATGCTCGGACAAACAGACAGACAGACAGACACACACTCAGTTCTATAATATATATAGGGATAGGGATATAGGGATATAGGGATATAGGGATATAGGGATATAGGGATATAGGGATATAGGGATATAGGGATATAGGGATATAGGGATACAAATAAAATGAGTTTACTGAGACATAAGGGATATGTTTGGATTCTAAATATCAAATAAAACCATTTGCGGAAGAAGTGTTGGATGCGATGTTTTCCGGCCAGGTATCGATCGATATTATCCAATTATTCTGGAAATTCGATTAAACAGAATAGTTCCGAAAAACTTCCGATTTTTCCAGCCATTTCTTTTTCATATATCGTAACATCTTGCAAAAAGCTGCTGTAAATGCATTTATATTGACTTTACGCGGTAACACTTACTTGCCAATGCACTGGGAATACTGTCAGCGATTGTTGTGCATTCACGTATATGTTTGTATTGACTTGACCCATACTCACACATCCACCGGCCGTGGCCCAGTGGTAAACGCAAACCCAACATACACTCCTGTGTACGCATACGTTGACGGCATGATGAATGTCCGACATGAGTAGCGGACATCCTTTTTCCGCAGGCGCTCGGTGTTGGCGTCAGAGTTGGCGCCATTTTAAACGCACACACTTACGTACACACACCGCCAAAAACCGTTTTCCCCACTGGCAAACACACACGCACCACGCACGCCACCAACGAACCCGCAATTCAATGAATGATGTGTATAAATTGTCAAGCTTTATATTAAATGATCCTTCGTTATTATCCTATAGAGAACGCTCATGTTTGTGCATGTGCATGTGTGCGTATTTGTCTGGTAAATACGAGTGTTTACTTGAAATGAGTTCGGTGATATACGTTCCGTCGACATCGTGGTTGTTGTTGTTGCCTGTTTGTACACTGGTTCGTTCGTCCGTTCGTTCGTTTGGTTCGTTGGTTAATATGGAATATTGTGTTTGTTCCGTCCGCTGGGATAATGCAATTGCATTTGTGTGCGTGTTCAACAAATCCAATATTTTTGTTGTCGTTCTTAATGTGAGTTTGCTGTGTGTCTGCGGAGAATGTTTGGAATACTTGGAAGTGGGTCAAGTGACATTTGTGCAGCCGCAATCATTTCTTTTATTTGGAAACGATGAAGACTCATTTATTTTTAATAGCTTTTTTGAGTATTTACTATAAATGTTAAATTAGTGCAAAATGTTATGTACCTCTCCATTGTACTTCGTCAATTCATTAATAAGGATTTTTTTTTGTAAATTTAAGGAAATTGCGTAGTTCAACGTCCTCATCAATCTGATCAACTGATACGGGAAGGTACCAGTAAAAGGGTAAGTACTACTGACTTTAAAAAATATTTTTTAGACTTTGACAATAAGTACCGCTACTGTTGTCGATGGCACTGTAGGTATTTTACACGCAAATGACCACTTATGTCAAGATAATTTTCTGGAAAAATTCCAGTTCTATTGAAGTTCGAATATCACGGTTTACATTTACATCAAAGTGAACCACATTGTTTATAGTTATTCGAAATTTTGCTGTGAATCAAATTAAAGTGTTTTTTTAATAAAAGCAGGGACGAACCCATGAAGGGGAGGAGGGTTTGGAAGGCTTTAGGGTGCCAATTGCATCTCCACGTTGTATAAGCTAACAGCAAAGAACTGAGCATGAAACAAAATAATGCTATTCAAATCCAACAAAAGTAATTCCAACTAGCAAAACACCAAAACCTTCCAAATCCGAAACACTTTATAAACTGCAAACAAATTTACCACATTTTTAGAAGGTATTGAAGAATTACAACTTTTAAAGCTTCGCAACTCTTCCTACTGCTCCCAAACGAGAATAATAAAAATGTTGCCACAAATTGTTATTCTTTTATCTGAACATATACGCACATGCAAATGCAAACATATGTTATATAAACTTACAAAAACTACACCGAAACGATTCACCACCACATTTCAACAAAGTCAGGCAAGCAAGACACGAATGTTGTATTCGCTTCAGGACTGGCTCTTGTTGCTGCTGTTAAGTCTTTTATTGTTGTTGTTGTAAGCCAAAAGAACCAAAAACAAAAGTACCATAATCTGTGTTTCCGCAATGCTGGTTTTGAAAAGCAAAAGTACCGCCATTGAAAAAAAATGTATAAATATAGGCGAGGAGAAAGGAAAGGTGTGCACAGCAAAGATTCATATGCATTTTTTGTGTTGTTGCCTCATTTCCACACGTATTTAACTAATGCTTAAGTGTGCATATATTCAACAGAACTTTCACTTCTTAGCTCGACAATACCACAGCAAGCAACACAACAACAATAGAAGGCAACAGCAACAAAATTGTGAATTATATTGTCCGTGATGGGAGGAAACAAAATTGAAGTAGGGCGACTGAAAGTACTTAAGTGTTTGTGGACTGAATACAAGGACAATGCCAACCTGAGTGTACAGTTGTATAATGAAATTAAAGAGAAACGGTCAAAGCCGACTTGAATATGCTCTACACCGATTGAGACCCTCGAAATGGAACCGGAACGCAGTGGAACAATTTCGCAAATATATATCCGAAACAAAATGGAAATAAAATCTTGAAATTTGAATGAATATACTCTTACCTAATAAGGTATATGGCAGCACTTATTTTCAAGAAATTTTACACCTACCAACATCCTAAAAAATGTGCTTCAAGTAGCAAAAAAAACACTGTGATAAGTTGCCCGGGTACCTTCCCAAGCTTAGCAGGAAGGGCCACACCCATGGAAATATCAAGAAGTTAGAGGTTCTGGTGAAGTATCAGATTCGTAAACTATTCTCATACTTGCATAAAATTTATATTTGGAAGTTCGCTGTTTCTTGCGCACAAATTGAAGGAGAAAAATACAATCAAAAAACAAATTTTTAGTTAAGCGTGCTACCCTTCGAAAAAAAATATTTGCTTCAAAAATAAATTTGATCACGTCACGAGAAAAACTAAACCTAAGTTATTGGTTCGTCCGCCGGATGCGCGGACATTTTCGTGAACATTTTCAACAAAAGCAATAAAAAAAAAAACAATTTCATAAAAACCGTAAACGGTATCATGTTTGTCGTCTTAAGAGGTTATTGCTTTTTACCACAGATATCGTTTTGATTACGATTACATATAGCCGTTCTAGGCATTAAAGCCAGCCAGAATATAAACCACTGTTGTAGGAATAAAAATCTTGTAAAACAATAGAAATTTCAATCGCAAACAATTATGCCCTCTCCGGCGTATACGTAACCTGTACCTGTTTTCTTTTCCTTTTCTCTTTCGACTGACTTGCACTAATTTCTTCCACCGTTAAAAAATGTTTCATTTCAATCATTTGCAGATCTACTCTTTGGACGATGCCGAATGCAGTGAATTGTGCAGCTGCGGTGAATCGCTCACACTAACGTGTCACGCCCTCTGCGTGCCATTTGCCCCCTGTCGTACTGCCTTGGCCTTTTATAGTCATGCGTCGCCCGCATATCAAGCGTTTCGGGGCAGGTGTCTGTGCTATTCGGGGCGGTTCATCTGCATGAAACCACCTCTGGGAGAATACACATTGCCAGGTAAGAAGAAGACGAAAGAAAATAAGTGCAAGCTTCATTTGCAGCATTACTGCACATGCACTTTGGTGAAGACTCATCTACGGTCTAGCTGCAGAATATGCTTTATTCTGAGTATATAGCCGGGTTGTGGTTTGAAGTTTGAAGATATTTTCGAACGCTACACAGTTTTGGTTTATGATTGATGATGCTAATGTTGCTGCGTGAGTGTGTTAAAAGCGAAAAAAAAGTTTGGTTTTTACAAATGTTAAGCTTTTGTATACTAAGGGTCTGTGCGAAATGCAAAATGTCGCGGCGAAAAAAAGGAATTTTGACAGTTGTTCAACGAATTCTGGCACTATTCAGGTGAATATCAAATGTCAAAACTTTCACTAGCTCTGATGCTACTACAAATTTTGACAAGTGGAAATTACGAACGTGAAGTCGCATTCAACAAGGGCTAAATTTGTTTGTGAAAACTCAATTTAAATATCTTAGAACTTTATTTCATTTAAAGAAATCGAAACATAAAATGAAATATTATGAATTTTAAATTGATTGCATTTTAAAATGATTGAATTGCATTTTGTAAGTCTTCAACTATATTTCAGAGTTAGTCTGATGTCTTTGTAATGGCTCGTGAAATGACAAATTTTGTGAATTTTGATAAGAAAGGCATTTACAATTTTCGCAATTGTACCAATTGGCACCGACCCTAAATATGGAAAAATCATGGCGCTAAATAATTTCCAAAGCAAAATACAAATTTTATTAGTTAAAAATCCTTTTCTGTGAGTACTACGCACACGTGCAATACTCTTAAATTTTGTATGGCACACATGGACATTCTGCTGTCGTACTAGTTAATGTCTCAAATATACTCAAATATCAGTTTGTATAAGAAAAAATCAAGTGCAATAAGAAAATTCGAAAAAAAAAACTGTTTGTGGGCAAAGCTGTGAAATGTGAAAGCCGCAAGACAAACAGACCCGAGCAAAATCATTGCAGAGAGTGAAACAAAGCAACGGAAAAACAAGAAATGCAATTTATAACCTGGCGTCGAGCTGAACTCTTCAACAAAAATTCTTGTTTTCTCTTCTTTTGTTTTTGTTTTGTAAGATACGTGACCATAAGAAGTTCGAAGATGTCAGAAGCTTCTTTTTTAGGTCAGTAGGTACCATTTGGGTATACTTTTCTACAATTTGGAAAATTACTCTTTTCTTGTCAGTGGGAAAATGTTATGTAAAGAGTCGTCTACTCATTTTTGATAGGTAACCTTAAACATTTTATAAATTTATTGCAGGTGGCGTCTTTTTACTTCTCGGTTATAGCTCAGCAGATGAGGCTTTATTGCGTCCACATACAAACTTAGGAGTGCAGGATGCTGTCAGGGCTTTACAGCAATATGTGACGTCGTATATTGATAATCAGGTAAGCTGGTTCGATTGGCAGTTACAGGAAAGCACGAGTGCCAAGGAAATGTATAATTAAAACATAGTTTCCCGATTAGAACCCACATAGATGAAGCTTTTCTCTGTACGAAATATTTTCCAACATCAATCCAAAGAATTAAAATTTGTATGGTTTCTAAAAATAAATTTCGAAAACGTTGTTGTGTATTTTTTTCAGACGCAGTGTACTTTAACCCTCTTTAATATGACCGATGAGAATATTATCATAGCCGCCCGCTTGCCGCATGATGCCAAATTAAAGGCCATCGAATTGTTGCGCAAAGAAAAAGTAAAAATGCTAATACCACCTCTTGTAATTTTAAAATTTCCACAAATACTTTTTTTAGTTTTTATTTCTTTTTATTTAACCCGACTAGTTTCTTGGAGCTCGAATGGATCCGATTGTTCTTTTTTGAAAATAATTAATAATAAATAAAGACTTAAAAAAAGACTTAAAATACAGACAGACAGACACGGCTAAATCTGTTCACTTTCCCATACTGATCTCTTTCATACATAAAAATAAATTTTTGTTTTTCTGTTTCAAGAGAAACTAAGTGAATTCTAAACTTAGAAGCGCAGATATATTGAATTTAAAAAATAATTATATCTCCGTAACGGAGCCTCCCAGGGTATGGAAACGCGACTTAACAAACGTTGTGTCAGAGTTAATATAGTCTGCCAGAGTAGTGTGTGAAGGTATAACAATTAGGTGCAATTTAATTCCATGCAGAGAGGTGAATAGTGAATTGAATTTTATTTTCCACTAACATTCACCCGTGGCGTTGCCCACATAAAAAATACAGAAATTCACAACAGAGAAGCAAAATGGAGAAATTCCCCTACTCCTCACATAGATTGAAATTTCCCGCAAAATGGGTAATTCCTCACAATCATTCCCTGATCATTGTGAATAAAGAGAAAAAACATCGAACTCTGCCCTAACATTTTGCAAGCACAAACTATGTCAATGCAATCGAACGGAAACCTGTAAGCATAGGATAACATTTTGAAATAGAACTTAATAACGAAAATTAAGATATTTACCTTTCGAAAAAAAAAGAAAAGAAGTATCCTATTCGCTTCCTTGGTAGAGATATGATGTTTTAAAAGAAAATTATGAAAATCGGTTGGCTAGTTTTTGCTCCTACCCGTTACAACCGAATTGGCGTTTTTTTTATAAATATAAAGGATAAGGAAGGATAAGGATTACTGGTAGTGGAGAAGAATCCAATAACCACTGGAAATGTTTTTTTTTACCACTAAGCATTTTAGAAGCTAATGGAAGCAAAAGTGCATTGCAAATTCAATGGCCCACTCCAATTCCAAGAATGTATCCGGGCAAAATGAAGAACATTTTTTAAGTCCAACCATTTTTTGTTATTTTTTAACCAATTTTACTATTTTGTTCCTTCTATATTTTGTATATCCTTCTATCAAACAGGATGAATGCACCTCCATACTGAAAACGATCAGTCATCACATAAACTCTGAGCACAATGAACTACAATCCCACCGACTCTTGAGCATTTTCAAAATGTCCGAAGTCGAAGTTGTCTGGCCCGAGAGTAGCGATGCTCACCGCAGCAGTTATCAAATACCACAGACGACGTCGTGGCGTACGATTGGCATGCTCTTCGCGGCCTCATCAATTGTCAATTGGGCACTGCACGTGAGTAGATGGCCCTTTTTATGGACAACAACATGACAGTAGATTTAAATGCAAATCGTGAATGTATTTAAATATAAATATCAAAAAAGTTCAACTGATTGTTTAAAAAGAGAGAACACATTTTTAAAAAAACCGTTAATTTTTTTGTAAAATGGTCCATAATTACGATATTATTATTTACTACAAATTTATACAGTAAATTACAACTATCCTTAGTTAATATTAAAACTGAATATGAAGTGTACAGTAGTTGGTTTAAATTATGGCAAATATGCGAAGTATTGCAAATATTTTAGGTTTGGTACAGCTACGAAAAGGAATTACGTAAGAAATAGTTGGAGAAATTATAACTAATGAAAATAATATAATTATGAAATAAAAAAAACTTTAAAAGTATTTTTTTGTATAAGTACTACATGTTTAAATTAAAACACTTAAAATACTTTACCTATTTTTTTTATTACTATATTTCGGTACAAATTTGAGTAGTTTGGCCCTTATTTGATATTTTGTTAATAAGTGTACAAATATAAAAGCAAATTAAGATAATAGCAATTAACAAATTTTGTACCAACTGCTGTCTATATAATAATAGTTAAAATTTAAAAAGGAAAACAATTAAACAAGGGTTATGATAGTTATGAAAATTAAATTCAACAATTTGTGTTTCCAAAGTGAAACGTCAACACTAAAAAGTGTCTTGATTTGCTAGGATTGTAAGCTCGTAGCAAAAGGAATTAGATAGGATTTTGATAGCAACTGAAAGAAAACGCAATGCAACTGAATATTGTTATTGGGCCAAATAGTGGTTGTCTCCACAGCGGCAACAACAGTTGCGTCGAATGGCACTAATTTGGTAGCGCTACAAAGACATTTTCTGGTAGCGCTGCCACAACTGTTGTATTCGCTGGATGCGACTATTATTTTTTCAAAATGCTAATTCAATGAAATTTGAGCGCTTAAATGGTTTAAGTAAAGACGTTTTCCCTTTTCGTTTAAGGTTAGTTCTTCGACCTCATGAATGGTCAAACGTATTGTTACACCGGTCGACACTAAAAAAACGCACATTATCGGGACTGATAGATTCTGTTAGAGGGGGGTAAAAAAGAGTACCCGCGTTTCCCAGTTTTTCTAGATCAATTCTTAAAACCGTTTAAATCGCATTTATGCATTTGGCTCATGTACAATATAATTCTTCCAAAATACAGTTTTGATTAGATTAGATAGGGGAAAAACATACCTTTAAATAACATGTAAACTTTTTACAATCGGATGAAAACTCATCACGTTTTTTTACAAAAAAACTTATGTTAAAGTAGAAAAAATGAAAAAAAAAAAAAAATTCTGAATGGTTTCTAGTCTAGCGTGATGAGTTTACATCCGATTGTAAAAAGTTTAAAATTAATATTAATTTAATATTAAAAATCCAATTTTTTAAAGAATTATTATGTATGTACATACATGAGAAATATGCAAAATGCATAAATGCGAATTAAACGGTTTGAAGAATTGATCTAGAAAAACTGGGAGGCAGGGGTACTCTTTTTTAATCTGTCAGTCCCGATCAGGTGCGTTACCAAAAGTTGATTTTTGTCGAACGGTGTTATTATTTACTTTAGTTTGTATTCAATTTATTTCAATTTCTGACTGCCCGCTTGTCATAAAACATTCATCACAAAATCATTTTGGAAACCTTATCAATAAAATTTCATATGTGTATATAAATATATTTTTTTCATGTACGTATGTACAATTTAATATATGGAATATAATAATAATTTCATATATTTCGTATTAAAAATTCGCACAATATTTTTTCGATTAAATTGCGGAATATGTAAATTTAAAATTGCGTCTGATTGTGTGCGTGTGTTGGTTGTAATAAAAACCACCGTGCATGCAACATAATGAATTGCCATCCAGCATATCTGTGTGTGGCTGCAGAAGTAATCGTAACAACAACAAGTAGTAATGACAGCAGCCCGTTAAAGCAACAGTAACCACTTCCATACTACCATGGACATATTTACTCTATTTAAGGTGTTAATGACTTTGGCACTGCTCTGCATATTTAAATATTGTTTTCATTATTTCAATTTCATTTCGGTGGTCTGCTGCTGGTGTTGTTGTAAACGTATATTCAATATTTATACTGGTTGAAAATAATTACGTTTGCATTATCTCCTTTTTTTTTGTTCACTTCCCTGGCGAATTTTCATTTAAATAGATGCGGTTGCCATTTTTTATTGATTTTTTTTTTAATAAATTGGGTGCGTTTATATTTATAAAGATGTTCAATTAAGGCGGCATCTCCAGCAGACGCCAGTTAGTTGTAGGCGAGGGCAAAGTATTAAAATTTTGGAATAGGAAACTACGAACTGAATATTAAAATGAAATTATACATATTGTGTTGAAGGCATGGTAGATTGTAATGGAAATGAGAAAGGCCTTCTGTTCCATTCACTGTAAGCATGAACTGTAAGCGGATTTCTAAATAGAAAGTTATTCGGCTATTTTAATGGTGCTCTCATCACTTTCTGCAAGTACTCTATGAGGTAGAAGATTACATTTTATCCATACCACTGTTTACGTAATTTGAAGATTATATTTCAGAAATTGTTGCAGTACTAACCATTTCCAAGGTTTCACATTCGCATTTTCAATTGTTTTGGGTATACATTTTATTTCGTGTACAATTAAATTCTCGAAAATACTTTATAAAGAAGAACTTAGTTTCGAATTGTTAAATAATTGTCTAATCAAATAACCGATGTATTATACAATATGCGACAACTGATTGCCGCTCTGACAACTGATTCTGGTAGGTCTTGGTCCACATAATAACTCCCGCTTGAAGACGATATTCTTTGCCGTTAAAAAGATGTAACATCCTTTGAGCTTTGACCTTATCCGAGTCTATCTAGAAAAACCCTTTAAGGGTGTTATTATGTAGCAAAGCCGTTATCAGATCGGCAATCAGAAATTAGTGTTGCACAGTGTAATTATATATATAAAAACTAACAGAACATATCATATTGAACACCTAAAATATACACAAAATAATAAAAAACTAATTAGTCAATAATTTTGTACATATCAAGTGTATTAATATACAATACAACCAATACTATACAAAACAATACAATACAATTCAATGCAAACCAAAACAAACACAAACAACTTAGTGTAAAGTAAGTGACTCTGTAAATTCAACTAAATTTCAGTTGCGCCTTAAACTCGTAAAACTTTAAATCGATTGTAAATACTATTCAACTAGAGTAAAACCTATATACGATATAGTGTCAACAATGAAGTTAGCGAAATTATAGTAGAAATCGCATATATCATACCTTAAACACATTTACACACAACGTATATTTTCTACATGACCATTTCACTCACATTCAACTTAAATGTAAATAATATTGAATAAAGCCTACAGTGAAATGTAACCAGCAAATAAACCAGAAAAGGTTTTCTCCTGTAAAACGCGAAACAAAAAAAAACAAAGAAAATGGTCACAATCATGAAAAAGAGTCTTCCTTAATGCATATTCATGGTAATATGAATTGCGTTTATCATAAAACTATTAGCAACATGCTTTCAAATCACTAACAAAACAAAAAAGCGTATAAACATATATCATTACAAAAACTTATTGAAAATGTATAAAAAAAAAACGTATAAATAAATTAAATTTATAAAAACTGTTGACACCATTTATGAAACTGTTTAGCAATTATTAGAGAACGTAGTTAAAAGTAAAACTTTATTAGTGCATAAACAAGGAAAAACCAAGAATTAATTTACCAAAGCAAAAGTATAGGAATTAAAGAAACGCTTTAATGCCACCTTTGTATAAAGAACGAACCTGCTTAGTGAACACGTTGTAGTTAATATTAGACGAATTTACTATTGAACAGAAATTGAATTAAAACCATTTAAACTTAATGCTAACAAAAACCACAAATACACAATATAACAAGCTCAAATACTAAATAGCAAATGGTACTAAAATAGCTTAAACCAAATATCACCAAATATTGGATCATTAGGCTGCAAAAATTGCAAACCTAAAAATAGTAAACCTAAATTGAAAAAAAAAAAAAAAAAAAAACAGTAAAGTCTTTTTAAATGAAAAATTTTGTGAATTACTTGAAATAAAACCAGTTATTTTCTCTTCCCAATTTGTTTTCGTTTTTTCCGACTAATTGATGTTCTTTGGCTTTAATATTAAGCTAAACTCGCACTGATATCAAACTTCTGCCGATATAAGTACATTGAAACGATTCTCATTCATCGATTCTCATTATCGATAGGTAAACCTTAATCGACTAAAGGGAATAATTCTTGCTTACAGGTCGCTCTACAGCACGGTCCCGTATCGCGTTCAAATAGCCATGCGAATGTACTTTGATAGAATAGTGCCGAGTAATATATATATTATTTTTGCTGGTTTGTTCGTTTGTTTGAACTGTGTAAGCACCTGGACCTTTGACATGGTGAACTTAAAGAGCAACGGTCCACCTACTTCTCTTTCCACCTCCCGGTGCCATCAACCCACAGTTTTAAGAATTTCAAATCGATGTATCCTCCCTCTCTGAGGCTTGGACATGTCGAGGATCCCGGATTTGCGCAATATCAATAATGAATACACTTGGAAATTCCCTTACTACTTTATTTTCATGAAGTTCAATTTACGTATGTCGGCAAATTAGATATTGCAGGAGAGCCGAAAAACGGAAACTACATCTTCGTGTAGTAAGTCATGTGTGGTCCAATTGAAGGATTTGTTCATTAGATCCCGCTCCCTCTAATAAATTAGTTATGTTTCTTAGGGAAGTAAAATAATTCAATTCAACTCTTTCTACCATTCATGTTAACTAAAGGCTCCCTTCTCAAAAATTACTTTTGTCGACTTGAAAAAGATTTACTTACTTCAAATTTTTGTATTAAATTATGTAATTAAATAATTGGAAAATCAGTGAGGCAAGCTTCTGACATAAATACCGCGAAAGTACCGAAACGCACTTAATTTATAAAGTAACGTAACACGTAATTGGTCTGTTGTGGAGACTGTGCGACAATTGCGGCGCTACGTTGTAATGTACCGTTAAATTGTAAGAATATTGTAAGGATTTACAAACAAAAGAGTAAAGTAATATGTATAACTTAGTAAATTAACAATGTAAAACTTACACACGTACTTTATAAAATACAATTAACAAAGATGAGAAAAACCATATACTTTAAAGAGCAGCATTAAGCGCGAATATGCTTAGTACTTTAAAATTAAGTTGGCTTTACGTTTTAAGAAAGTGTTAAAAATATGAAAAAAAAAAGCAACCAAAACATTTGTAATGAAATGTATAAATAAATTGAATAAAGGAAAATGCTGATTGTCAATTTAAAGAAAAAACATAAAACTGGTTTCATTTAAAAAAAATTAGTGCGTTAAATTTCTCAAGAAAAACACGAAGCAATTGCATCCTATATTTTTACAAGTAGAATGCTGATGCCAGGCAAAAAGTGCTTTCGTTTCTTACGAGCTGCCGTTCTCAATTAAAATTCTACAATGTCAACACAATCTGGCATGGCTGCTGCTGTGGTGGCGGATTGGTAAAGGGGAGAACTTTCCAAATAAACTACTCGAAATTGCAACTCATACAAAAATGCTTGCAATGAAAATATGAAAACACACAACAGACGTTGAGAGGAATTTGCTTTTTAAGAAATTAATGCACTTACCGCATCTCATTTAGAAGGCTTTAGGCAGGCAGCAGAAACAACAATAACTGCAACCAAAAAAAATATAGAAGACACAACTTCAGTTATTTCAGTGCAGCCGAAAGGCTTTTTAAGACTCTGCAGACAAGTGTAAGTATGCAATAAAACAATGAAAAATGCGAAACGTTGAAGAAACGCAAAGTGGTTCGCCTCTATCGCGAAAGGCAAACACACATAAGATGCGGCAACTGTAATTCTACACCGAAAACAGTCGCGAAAACACTGACGTCTGTCTTTGTCTTTTTTGCCGGAATTCACGAAGAATTCATTGTGCGCCGCGATTTGTTTTGTAATTAAATTAAAATGGAATTTTCACAATTAGAGGCAAGTGGAAAGTGGGTCGTTTCTTTGTTTTTGATTTGTTATAGGGTAAAAAGAAGCTAACTGAAAATAATTTAAGGAAATTGCCAAGTTGTTTTTCCATTGTTGGTCTCGGCGTATTTTCTTTGAATGTTGTTGATTCAACATAGCACTCGGAGGTGGTGTGGTGTATGAATTCACAGAAATTGAAACTGAGAAATGTTGATGAAATTTTCCACTACAGGAAGAATAAATTTAGTTCTTATTTCCATGAAGTGGTATGAACAAGCATTGCAAAGAATTTTGTTTGAAAGATATGTATTCAAAGAATTTGCGATTAATAATAATAAATGTGGTAAGAATAACGGCAATATTTAAATAGTCGAAAGGTAGGTACTACTCATGAGCTAAGTATGTTGCTCTATATACTCTATTTTTAATGGGATGATTGGGCTTTAAGGTATCGATATTGACGAGCATCATCTCTTGGGTTGATGATGGCTGCCAGTCTCTCTCTCCGTGCTCTTTATTGGTAAACAAGATTGCAGGAGCTAGAAGTGAGGTAGGCGGTCAAAATGAGGGGAATCGGTAAACTGTCAGGCATACCTCAAAATGAAACGGTAACGCTGCTGCGGACTCAATAAGCAGCGTTGCCGTTGTGCGACTTAAGTGGCAATTTGACACTATTTTGACTATCTTGCAACCATGATGAAAAATGGGTCGTGAATATGAGGGGGAACCTGAAGACAGCGAAACATAACTTTAACAAATCTTTTTCCAAGCGTAAAATAATTGATACAGTTAAGCTGTAACAACAGCGGCTAAAATATTTCGAATTTATGAGGTATGGGTATATTCACTCTGGTCTGATGTTTGTAACACCAAGAAGAAGACGTGTCCGGTATGGAAGACTATATATATTCTAGATATATCAGCGTCACTTCCTGAGTCGATTTAGAGCTATCCGTCTGTCCGTCCTCTTTTCTTGTAAACACGATGGCAGGAGCTAGAAGAAAGCTAGGGATCCCAAATTTTTGGAATCAACCTTTTTAGGCCCTAGAAGGAGTTGGTATTGAAAAAGCTTACATCAATTAAAATTACAAAGAACTTCGATAAGCAATCTTTGTTAGATCTAAGCTACTCCTGTGTGCTGATAGATCTCTGCATTGCTGATAGTCGGTATTGAATGTAAGCCTTCGACTTCATTAACATTAATTTAAATTTAAAAAATAAATGCTTCCTAACGAAATATATTGGCATACCCCCCTGCGTATGAGTAATGAAACAGCATCCCACAATTTTGCAATTGAGAAACGTAAACGATTTGATCTAGAAAAACTGACAACGACAAGGGCGTCGGATGGTGTAATATATTCTCTGCCCTTCTTCCAATCTCTGAAATTTTCATTGCAAATTTTATCCAACGGCAATATGGAATCTATAAGTCTTTCAATGCAAACAACCACGCTGATCTTAGAGCTTAACATAAAATCAAATCTTATATACACAATGTCCCACTAAAGCTCGAATTTATTTTCGTTGCCTAACCTGTACGGCACTGTTCCAGTTTTTAGGGTGACAATCGACGGGACCGTCGATTTCAGCTGGCGTCATATTCCAAATTTCAGCGAAATAGCTATAAATAATAGAGCTTCAAAAACTTAGGGGCGAGGCAGTAGTCGGAAGAAATATAGCCTATATCGATCAAGTATTTCTTGAGTTATAAGAGATCAAACATATATACTCACGAAGAGTTTTATACAATGGCGAAGATGACTTCCTTCCATGGTGCCGTCAACCCTTGCCGTATTTACAACTTCCTTAATTATGTTACAGCACTACCTCAAACGAACTACCTTATGAATATGCAACAAAAGAAATGCTTTAGTGCACTTCAAGATTGACCCTCAAACGTAGCACAAAAAACACTTATTCTCCAGCACCACAACAACAACAAAAACAACAATAGCTACACTCGGTCTTAGAGTAAGCGTCAAAGTGGCAGCCAATGATGCCAAATAAATTCAATACCGTAACAAAAGCCACTGAAGTGGAACGACGAAGAATATTGACGACAAAAGCCGATGACAACCGCCCCAATGCAAAATACATTAGGAGAACAAAGGCCGAGAAAAAGACAAAAGCACCAAACAAAACGCTGCGAACAACTTTACTCCGAGTTGGCATAAAGGAGCCGAAGCGAACTGCCTACACCTAAAGTGGTGCGAGTATAGTAAGGAGCACACATACGCACATACACGCCCTCGAGCCACACACAAAAGGAGGTCAATTATTGGAATGTTGGCACTTTCGTTGAATTGTAAATGTTAATGGGTACCGGCATAGAGACTGACCCCTTTGGCCCCCTGTGTTTTTGCCCTCCCTTAGTAGTGGCATAAGAGGATGCCCGTTACTCGTTACTTCCACTTAATTAGGTAATAAATGATTGAGGAAATTATGTCTAGACGTGACGGCAATTCTGGATGGCAGTCCATACTCACTACTGGGGCGCGAGCCAATTCATTCGGCTACGTGAGGGGTTAAGTGAAGTGAAGCTGTTGTTAT
Organism: Heteromyza rotundicornis; assembly: GCA_951394025.1. Lineage (NCBI taxonomy): Eukaryota > Metazoa > Arthropoda > Insecta > Diptera > Heleomyzidae > Heteromyza > Heteromyza rotundicornis. The sequence continues at coordinate 52,648,345 of OX596012.1, forward strand.
TCGTATGCATAGTTTTGTGTTTTGCGTTTCTTTTTATTTTCCTTTCGTTTGTTTGTTTGAATTCGACTGCCACGATTTTCCTGGTAAGGCGAATTGTTTTATTTTGCTCCATTTTTTGGTTCCTCACAAAATCCATTCATTGCTGAACGTGTGTTGAATTTGATTTGTTTCTTTTGTTGGGATGTGCGTCTTTTTCTCGTTTTTTGCCAAATGGTAAACAAATTATTTTATTGGCAACAAAATGAAGCGACATGCAAGTAATTCGAAAAGCATTTGAGTGCAAATTTCAATTGTGATGTCGCCTTTGTGGGACATGAGGCCGAAGGTAACCGGTACCCAGGAGTTCGGTGTAGCTGGTGAATTAATTGTAGTAGAGACGTAACCAAATTTCTTCTAAATGTTTTCCGTAAAATTTACGAAAACATGCAACATTTGATTTTCGACATAGACCATGGAGATCTTCGTGTGAAGGGTGAGATAGATTGTGGTATCGCTTTGGACCCCCCTAACCTAGTGGTATAGCAAAAGAAAAATGTTAACACTATTTGAGGTCAGCGCCTACATAGCAAATTCACTTCCGTAGTATTTGCGAGTATTATTTGTATGTTTGTTTAATTTTCCGCTCGTTTTCGGAATGCGAAATTAATGAATCGTAATGAATGTGCCCCTATTTTATTTTCTTTGGTTTTGCGCCTCCTCGTTGCTAGTGCTTGAATGAAAACGTTCGGTTGGCTGCTGGTTCATTAAATTTTGCTGGTGCTGTTGTTGTTGTGCGCTGTTATTGTTCGTTATTGTCAATGGCACATGGCACACACACACACCACACACCACATTTGCGAATGTGTTGAAATGTCTACGTGTGGGTGTTTCTGTATTTCTGAGTGTGCGTACCCACACGTACATTTATTACGTTTTCACAATTTCCTGCTAAAACTGTTGCGCTCCTTTTGTTTGATGCAATTTTTCTTTTTTTTTTTTTGCTCTTGTTGTTGTGGATGTTGTTGTTTTTTGTTTGTCTTTTATTTCATGTTAATTGAAGTTTCTGGTGCAAATTTTTGCGATTTTAATTAAAAACATGTTTATAACAGCGCGAAATGGCAATGAATGAGCGGAATAATTTATTTCCAAACTGAAATACTTCACATACGCTGACGATGTGAACGGAGTATGAAAGTACACTTTGTTGTAGCTGGAGTATTTCTAGAAAGGCAATGGAGTTAATGTAATTGATGGAATTTCCGTGAAAAGCATCACAATAACATAATATGTATGTACTAGGGCCCGGGAATCCCGGAACACCGGGATTTTCGCGATTACATTTTTACTACCCAAAAATGAGAAAAAATTGGTGGGAGAACTGACAACTTCAACATTTTTACAGAGCTTATGTTTACCAAGTTTAATTGTTCTGCATGCTAGTTTTATTTGGTTGATTACACAACCCAGCAACATTTAGATCCGCACTAAAAGAATTAATGTGTTGAAGCACGTTTGCTTCAAATATACAACTATTAAATACAAACCTAAACGAAAAAACAAATGTAGTACATATGATCCAAATGAAGTCGTTTTGTCGCAAATAATAAATAAATTTGCAACAATTTAAGTAACAATTCCAATAAAAGTATTGTATTTTACTTTTATTGGAAACTAACTTAGATGGCTGCAAATTAAAAACTTTTATTATATTTTTGACTTGTTATTAATTAAAACGTACTGAACTGAATAAAAAACTGATGTACTGATTTTTTTCAAATCGTACTTAATGTACTGTTCCTAAAATCTCTCAAGTACTTAAGTACTTTTTGCTTTCTAACCTGTGAAAAATGACTGTCCAATTCCTATTTTTACCGCCACGCATAAAGCGAAATTTTACTTGAGTGATTACTTGAGCGACTACTTGAGAGTGGAACAAATTTCAATAATAAAAAACGCATCTAAACATAATTTCTAGGAGAGAAGAACAATGTGAACACAGACCAATAACGAAACAGCAACCATGATCACAATAAATTTTATTCGCAAAAGAGCAGAATTGAAAATGGTGACACGCAAATAAATATTGAATTGCAACAAAAAACAAAACAGAGTGGAAAAATAAGACCAGAGCCAAATGCATTGGCAAATATTTTACTAATCAAAATGCATTAAATGTGCAGAAAAGCTACAAGATAAAGGAGTATTTTTCAATTTGCACACGCAGAAGTACTTACTGCTACTGCACACCAGCAATTAAAAAAAATACAAACTAAAAACGAAAAACGCTGGATAAATTATGCCAAACAGCACAGAATAGGTAAAAAGTGTTCCGCGCACAAATAGTATTTACTGTTCAACTGCAGTATTCGTTATTGAAAACTATTTAGCAAAAGCAAAAAGAAAGCTAAAATTAAATGGAAAAAATGGTAGTGAAAACAGCGAATTCTTCAGAATGGAAAAAAAATTATAGAACATGGAATGTTGAGAGAACATCTGGGAAATACTAAAGCGCTCGGCAGAAAAATGCATTTCAATTGAAATTCAAACGCGCCGAGCATCGACTGTAGCTTTTATTTGTCGATTTGAATATAGAAAAAACACACAAACGAATAGGAAAAAACTCAAAAGGATGCTCCAATCGAAAGGATGCACTCGAACATATCCATATTCCCCATAGGAATGCAGGCAGCAGCAGGCTGAGTTCTGGTGGCATACCAAAAAGTTGCAGAAGAGTTGCAAACAGCAGTGAAAAAGAGTTAAGAAAGAAATAGTACAAATTTGCAAATTGATTGCATTCCTGTATATCGCCTTCGATGGCTTTGGCATCTCAAATATGAATTTTTCTTATCGATTTTCATACACACCGACTCACCGACATGGCAGCCGAACAGAAACAAATGCCGTGGAAAAATATCCTAGGATCGCTACAGTATGTATGTCTAACTATGCACGTAATACGTATGTGTGTATGTAAGTTCAAGTCGAATAGAATTCTTCTCTGGTTTCCTTTCCCGAACACCAGAATTGCACCCCAGAGGCACATTCTTTTGTATGGCGGCCCCGGAAACTACACACACAAATGCCCACAAAAAGAAGCGAAACGGTGGTAAGGCAGAAAAGAATGAGCCAAAGTAAAGTGAAAATTTGATGGCATCGATGTGAATTTGTGGGATGTGATGCCAAATGTCAGAACTGCAACTACGAGAAGTCAAATTGTGCTCGAGGAGAAGAAATGCAACGAATCGAAAGAATGAAGGCAAGAATTCAGCTGCATTGACATCAGCAGCGTGTGAACAGTTGGCCAGGGTTGGCGCTTAAAAATTATATTTGCGGCACCATTCACACTTAATACAAGCCGCTGCCGAGTGCTAGCTGTTCATTGATATGCTGCCAAATGTGGGTGGATGGGTTGTTCGTGTCTTGCCAATGCAAGCGGCATGGCATTAGCGTTTTATTGTGTGGCACATTTGAAGTGCATTTGAATTGTTCGGTGTTTGTGCATTTATGCACGTGTGTGTCTTCAATGTGTTTATACATGTGTTGAAAAAGTGCTACGTTAGGGTTATGCGGAAAGTTTTTGAATGCATCCAGAATCCTGTACTTTTGCGTACGGCATTCAAAGCCAATTTTTAGATATACATGGCTATGTTTCGGAATCGAATTGCTTGGGGACCTCAAAAAATATACCATAATCCCATCCGAATCAGGGATTAGACGGTTGTTACTTTTCTTTTTAAAAATGCGTTCTTTGAAAAAATAAAGACAAATGCATAAACTAGACAAATGCATAATTTAAAACTAGATTTTTAATTTACTTCATTTTTTTAAATGTGATTACCCAAAGTATTACTCAAATTTTAGTAAATTTTGTTACATTTATTTGAATAACCACGTAGTCAGGGTGAACCCCTAATTCTGTTGATTTTATAAAATTCCCATCCATGCTGTGGTCGAAGCAAATTCTTCTTCATCCGCAGCAGAATTTATAACATCATTCGCTTGATTATCTTGTAGGATAATTAAAGATATCCATTCAAAAGACTTTATAATTTACAGGGAATACATAAGAAATTGTAAAGACCTGCCCAAATTCGGATTCCAGTAGCAGAAAACAAAAGAAATTCAAAGACACTTCAAATCGTATGATGAGACACATCACAAGAAGACGAAGCTTCTGTCAAATCTTCTAAAAGCATTACCATGTTTTCGAATTATATTTTCATGTTATTCTATTGGAACGTATGCGACAACAAAAAAAAATAAAAAAACTAGTAAGAGAATTATTGTCGGTCACACCGACACTGAAATACTCTGCACCTGCACCTATGCGTACTATACATTTTTCCATATTTTCGGTACGTATTTTCTTTTCAAGAAGTACCGGTCCTTTTCCATTTACTTCCATTGCCGAACTTTGGAGTCAATGGCTCAGCAACAACACAGGTATCATGCCCAATTACAGACAAACGGACAGACGATTAGGAGACTAACTTTGATCGATAATATATACATTTTTCTATACCTCAAAGATGTGACAAAGGCAATATACCCCGGAAAGCTGTGTGTACGATATAAATGCACATGTATTTGCAAACTGATGCTTACAGAACATTTCGTAAAGACATTTGCAATTTTATGTGGCAAGATGCGACCCATAACTTCGCTTCAATACGGTCCTAGTAGGGTTCATTTCATGTCCTGTTCCTCCCTGCTTCCTAAAAATACAACATCCTTCCACATAACACCCCCCTGCTCCTCTCTACTTAGTGAGCCCTTCGACCACTTAACAAATGACCCGCATATTGTCCAAGGACAATAATACGCAACACTTGTACCGACACATCTGAATAGATTTCAATCTTGTGCTAATTTTGCCGGGGATCGTTGGTGTCCATTTGCCAGGAATATTGCAGATGCCGCTTGGGCAGCTTGGCTGCTTGTTGCTCTCTGAATAATTTATTGGGAATGTGTGCTTACAAGTGCCGCTATGTACCTTTTCTGTGTGCAAATCTGTTTGTATTTGGTGTGTGTTGAGGAATTTTTCCTAAACTCAAAACAAGTGGAAAATGTGTTTGAATCTTTTATGACCAGCAAATAATTCAGAATACATGTGAATACCATTTCGGTGTGGAAGACAAAATTCTGAATCACTTCTTTGTATTATTTTTTTCGTGGTCTATTGCGAAAATAACATTCACTTTGATAGTCTGTTAGCAGAAAACTGTTTTCGATATGTCCTTACCATATTTCAGCAAGTGAAACATTGCCCATTTAATAAAGTGAAAATGAAATCAAAATGATGACGTAAAATCACCGTCGTAAATATACATATCTATGGTTGCATTCTTACAAAACGAAAATTGTTCATTTGAAAAATGTCGGAGGGTTCAAGTCACTGGACAAAAAGGTTTTTTTTAAGGATTTGTTGAACTTTGAATGTCAGCAGAAATTACCGTTTCGAAATTCGGTTTTACACTTTAAAGTGTTAACTTATACGCGACTTCAAGTGCCTTGTAAACATGGTATATGATAAAAACTGTTTACTTCAGTTACACACGTAAACAATTCATGACATGTGCGCACAAGCGTCCAATGCTGCAACCGATTGCCAACGCATTATACCCCGCAGGCCCAAATGATATTTGAAAATTACATATATTTTTTCATATATTTCTTTCATAGATATGTATGTGTAATCCCACAATGCGCGCCTCATTTATACGTCAAATGGTATGCCGAAGTAGGCGGCGACCTACGGTCTTTACCACGCTACCCCAAAGCGCTGCCCTTGGGCACAGACTTGGCCTGTTTTTACCACATTTTGTTTCTGTGGATTCATTAAAAATAAATTCATTTTTTGTGGGAATTCGTTGTACTACCTTTGTTTTTACTTTAGATGGTTTGGTATTTTTATTACGTTTTTCCTTTTACTATCATTTTTCTTTCCTAGTTTTGCACTTCTATTATTCTTTTATTTTTGTATACCCTCCCCTTTTGATGATTGGGTATATCCACTTTGGTCGGAAGCTTGTAACACCTAGAAGAAGGCGTGATAGGTATGTGTAGATGACTATATACGTTCTTCATCGGCAGCACCTCCTGTGTGGATTTAGCCGTATCAATCTGCCCGTCTGGCTGTCCATCCTCGTTGTTGCTTTGAATTCATGTTTTCAAGGTTTTTTGGTTATTCCAACTGGGCAGAATCGGTCAACTGCCACGCCTATCTCCCATAAAAGTGAAAATCGTGTTTTGCGACATATTAGCCAACGTAGCATCAAACTTGGTACAAGGGCGATTTTGAGATCGCTGATTTCGGGGTTGATGTACAAATTTGTAAGTTCAAGATGGCCGATCCAATGAGGCTCAGTAGGTGTAGAGTATATATAAGTCGGCTTTGACCGACCGAAACTTTCTCTCTTGTTTCATGTTAAATTTGTTAGGTCCATACATTTGTTGTAGCTTATTTTGAATTTTATTCACGTTCCACCAATTTATAAATCATTCCTGCCTGTGTTTGGGCTGGTTTACGTCGAAGAGCTGCTTTGCATGCATATGTACAATGTACATATGGCTGCGTAATGATATCATATGCTAAATAATATGATTTATTGTGAGCGGTACTGTGTGCCTTATTCGTCGTCACCAAAATTAAATCATTTTCATTCTCTATTAAGAGAATTATCTTCGATCTGACCGAAACTAAAATGCCCTGCACATGTGATTACGATCCATTCGAAAGTTATTGGCATCTTACTAGTAACATTTTGAATAGCCACAGAAATAATTTTATGAGAATACTAAGATAAAATTTGGCGGTTTATTTTAAAAGAAATTTTAATTTTTGCTCCAAGAAAAATTTTGTATCTCTATATAAGATATTTTATCTGTAAAACTGTATTTTTGAAGAATTATTATGTGCATGAAAAAGTGAAAAATGCAAAATCGCGACTTAAACGGTTTTAAGAATTGATCCAGAAAAACTGGGAGACACGGGTACTTTTTTAACCCCCTCTAACAGAAACTATCAGTCCCGATCATGTGCGTTTTTTAGTGTCGAAAGATAAAAATAATTAAAAATTTAATAAAACCTTTCTGCTTGTATCAAAGTATATAACTTAACATAAAAATTCGAAATTTTTTTATTTTTTTATTCCCTAAATTATCTTCTAACTTTATGAATACACTTCGGAGAGGGTGCAAACATCCACCAGAAGATTAAAATTTTCGCACCTTTCATTTACAAAAGAAACTAAGTGAATTCCAAAAACACAAATAACTCAGCTGCTTATATTCGCATTTTCGGCACTGCACTCTAATTTTAAGACCACTTCCAATAATACTAAAATAAATTCCAAAAGTTCCTTTCAGGGCAATAGACAACCGATCCATTTACGACACACCTGCAACCAACCACTACACAGTTAGAGCATTACACACAACCATCCCTTGTGCAGAGATTTTACAAAACTGTATTTGCACTTTACGGCAGGTTCAGCTAGTTTAGAAGACTGCAGCGATTTTATGACAGCCACGACTAAAGTCGCAGAATAAAAACCGCAGCCGCAAAAATGTTAAAAGTGACTTGAGCTACACACGAGTTAAGGTACAAGTGAAGACTGCGAATAATTTGGGCACTCAGGTGCATATAGCGGCTCCTAAAATATTTATGAGTTAGTTGGGTGGCCGAGAAGAGAAGCTACGGTTTATTCTGGGGGAGTTGCCGGATGACATTGAAAAATTTGCTTATCTTTTCTGGGATACGGCCTTGTCAAGTCATAAAGAGAGACGCAGATAAGCTGAGAGACACGGTTCCGAAAGTGTCAAAGTTTGGCACATTCGATTTCTTTTCATATTTTTTGTTAGGAAACTCTGATTGATGAGTTGACAACTTTGTTAAGGTCAAATTTATTAGTACACGTTCTTAAAAACTTACAGAAGCTATTTAAGTAATCTTGCTGGGTGTATGTACATGTGCAATTTTGCATATTCGGAAGCAGTTTTTACAACATCAATAAAACTTTTAAGTGCGAAAACTTGTTAAGCCTTTAAAAAATGCCTGTCACATGCATTCGTCACCTTCACCTCACGCCCACGCTAACCTACTTTGGAAATTTATTGCAACACACATACATACGTATGTATAAATGTATATATACGGACATATTCATTTCGCACTTTTTCTTCTTCTTCTAAACTTCTCTGCCATATGCAATGCTCCCAGCTAATGCGAAAGTGGAATTTTATGCAAACTTAAATGTAATTTTAATAAAAATAGAAAAAAAAAGGGAAATGTTAAGGAATTTCATCGTCTGTAGGTAACCTCAATATTTATGCATCCGCATAAATTTGTGGTACATGTTTATGTGTTAGTTAGAGGAAGTCAGAGCCACATCCTGGCATCTTCTAATCCTGCACACCATTCTCGCACCATATTACGTTGGCAATTAGGGTCATGTGCGAACTGTACGATTGCTTTTTGTGTGTGTATGTGCGAATGTATGTCTCTGCGCAATAAATCGAAATACTCAAGTTAATTCTCCAATAAAATATTCAAATATTATTTTAATAATTTCATCTTCACCTTCACCTCACTCCCAGCGGCCACTTGGGCGATAGAGCTAAGCAACGTTCAATTATTTTTATTTATTCGAGTGTAAGTGAATGTATCAACAATTTCACTTTCGCTTCTTCCGTTTGTCGTCCTATCGCGCGGGGTTCCTCAAAAGTGTGCCTTATATTTTGTTGCTGGCTTATTATCATAATTCAATGCAGCCAATTTTTTGGGTATCTTAGCTGCTCGCTTCGACAGGATGAAATTGCCTTAGCATTAAATCAGTTAATAGAATGTGTAAACAATGTGAAACTCGATACCTTTCATCGAAACGGAGACCTCCAAAAAAATGGCATGTCAACTGAAAATTGTTTTTCATGTTTTCACGTTTTTTTTAGCATTTTTTATTGACAGCTTTTTCTAGAAAAATGGTTCAAAGTCTAAAACATGTCAAGCACAAGAGCTCCCGTTCGCGCATGATACATATCATCCAAAATGTATCATTCTCCCCTTGAAAAAGTTGCCTTGCTCAAAAAATCTCTTTCACTGATGCAAATCTGACTTCGATTTTTTTGACTGTATGTGCGAGAGCTTGTGAAAAATACGCCAATAAGACAAACATATCAAATGTCAATCTAATTTCATTTTTCTGCTTGAGTGAACGCAGATTTAGGCAAATATTTTGCAGGTGCTTTTAAATAAAAGTTACAGTGGGGTTGAACATAAAACGGCACGACAAACTTGTGGATAAAAATAACACTGTGCCACGATGAAATAAGTTGCATTCGCCGTTTACGCCTAGACTTTAGAATTGAAAAATTTCATTTTAAATACATGCCAGATTCATTATATTATATTCAGTGGGCTGCCGAATTTGGGGAACATTAAACATCTACATTTAATGAAAGGAAATTTTATAAATTCAATGAAAATTTAGAAAAATAGGAACGAAAAAAGACGATTTCAGTTCCAGTCCACTGTTACGCCGTAACATGTTCCTGACAATTTGACAAATCGAGTATTGACATTTGTTGACACATCCAAAGCGCAGGATGCGATCCGGCCCATCAACGCATCACAGGGCAACAACAACAACTAACAATCTACTACCTGCACAGAACTAAAAGAAACGAACGAAACGAGATACAAATCAATGAATTGGAAAATGTTTTGCTGTTACAATTTAGTTGGCAGGTGGCAACATTTCGAAGCATACTTTTAGGATGCTACTCTGCCAACGAAAAATTCCATGTGTATGGGTTGACGATTGGGAAATATAACAAAACGGTGTATGGCGAATGACAGGAAATATATTGGCAAGGCAATGAGAGCGGATGAGTTTGATTAAAGAATCCGCTGAATGCAGCAAAGAGCATTTGTCTTGTATGTAAATGCAAAAAGAATACCAAAAAACCAAAAAACCAAAACAAAAAGATTACAAATTCAAAGGCCAGTAGGCAACAGTTGTAAGCTTCGTTTGATTTACCAGCAGCCTCCTTTTAAATCAAAAATTTGCTTCACTTTGCATATGATTTTTAAATATTAATAAATTTAAATTTTCGCCACACACACACACATACAACACGTAGATATTGTATAAAAATTATGGCCTGCTTGCAATATTAAATCATTACGACTGGATTTTACGTACACACTCACGCACGAACTGCCAAGCACCCAGCAAGCACCCAGACATTATTGAGCGTCAAATAAGTTTACTAAAAGTTTAAAAAGCTACGAATTTCTAGTTGGTTCGATTGCAACGACGTTAACGATACGAGTACACTACGACTACCGTGAATGGTGGACTTTTGGCGAATACTTTTTATCGAGAATAGTTCGGAAAATACGAAAGTTCGCTTCACTGCTGGCTGGGCACATGCAAATTTACACGTACAAATAAAATTAAAGTAAATTGATTTATCTTCACAAACTCACACTTACAATGCCGGGGCGGTATCAGGATACGCAACGCATGGCAATCATTTGGGACGCATTAACTTGCTGCCGCCACACAAACACAAACACTTCTCAAAATACACTCATATGTGTTTGTGTATGTATGTCCATGCTTTCAGCGGAAAAAAACCACACACACTCACACATATAAATACGCTCGTAAAAAGGCAATTTCGACATTTTTTTTGTTTGTATATTTTGTGGTTTTATTCTTTTATTATTATTTTTTGAGGGCTTTTTTTGGCAACTCAATTTTCTATTTGCAATTCGTTTTTGCTTTTTTCACGTTTTGTCCATTTAAACCGCAAATATTTAATTTGCATACATTTTTGCGAATTTCTTCGTGTATGTGTATATGTGTGTGCTCGGTTTCATTTCATTTTTCTCATTTTATTTGGGTTTTTTTGGCGCGACCGCTCTTCTTTTATGATTGTGTTGGTAAGATTTGCATAAATGCTTTTATCGAAGTATAAATGACTTAAACTACCATAAATATTCAGTTCTGCCACGAAATTCATAACTCTCAGGCGAGTCATAATAAAGCATATTAAGCATGGTGGATATTGCCCGGATATGTGTGGATATGAGTGGGGATATAGTGCGAGTATAATAACAATAACGTTGTTGTTTCGGTAAATCGCATTATTATGTATGGGAAAATTACTACATGACATTCCCTTTGTGTTCTTGAGTTTGGTTTGGTATGCTTTCGTTCTGCCCGGATATGTGTATGTACGCAATTTTAATGATTTCTTTTTAAATTTCAGACCATTTGGACTAAATGTTTATTATATCGAAATTATTCTAAACAGCTACGAATCTCAACACCGTGGAGAAAAACAACGCACGACACCTTCTCATGTCAAACAATGGCAAATTTACGAGAGTATACTTCGCCGTGAAGAAACTTAGCCTTGCCATTCGGAACCGGGCCGCCCTACAATTCGCAGACACGATTTCATGTCTCTGAATTACAGAAATTTGAATTCTAAATACAAAACTAGAAAGCCATTCAACCTGGTTAAGAAAAATAATAAAAGTGTCGTAGGCAGAATTTTCTTATTATTTTTGCGAATGATTTATATTTAACGAGCTCTTAGTAAATTAATATTGTGTATAGTCGGGATCAAGCTCAGTGATTGTTGTTGTACAAACTCGGATCTTAATTAATTTAAGTAGCACTGAGCTTGAACCCGACTATATACAATATCCGAATATTTTTTTTTAATATGTTATGTATGCTATGTAGGAAAAATACTATTAATATGTACTTACATAAATTAAAATTAAATATTTTGATTTTTTGTAAATTTTAAGTGTCAAATTAGTAATGATCAAATCTACATTACTAACATGAAAAAAATGTAGTTCTAAGAAATGTCAACTTTTCAATTGGTCCTAACCATTTCGAGTGAACTGGTTTTTGAACCGAACCATTCATTGGCTTCATAGCCACACTTTGCAGTTTTCATACATCATTACCTCATTAATTTCCGTTGAGATCTTCAAGTCTGCTGCTTCCACCATGAGAAGTAGTATTTCTCGTACATACATACAAAATTATTTTGACAAATATTCATTGTCTAAAACACAAGCATCCATTAACAAAAGGAAAGAAATCCATTTAATTTTTCCGCCAACGCACCACAACTTCCGCTGTGCCATGTTCTAAGACATTTGATAGAATTTTTGGACTTTTGTGTTTTTATTTTTGGTTCTTTCTTTATTCATTTTTGCCTAGAAAACATTTTCAACGCCAACAAACTAACAAAAGTCAAAGCAATTGTAATAAATGACAGCAGACATCTTGCAGCATGCTGCCTGCTGCCTGCTGCCTGCTCGGGAGGCGACGCAGTTTTCTTGGGTATGCTATGGCATGTGCCATCTAATGCGAACGTTGCAAATCCTTGCTTTCGAAGCTTCCATTTGGAATATTCGTGATACCTTCCATCCTTACTTCACTTTGCAGCTCCACTCTTCGACATGGGAAATTTTCTAGCATTTTAGCATCATTAGCATTGATTTATGATTAAATTCAACCTCAATTTTCAGCTAAATCGTTTTATTTTTGCTACTTTTTTTATTGTTCTTCTCGTTGTTGTTGCTGATACTGAGCAGCCGAGCTTTTGTTTGAGCAGCGACTTTTTGAGGTGGTGAATTTTTAGCCTACAAGTGGAAGTGAAGTGGAGATGATGAAAGCACGTACCAAATTCTTGTACGAAAGAGTACTCGGTTTTCCTTTGTTGGCAAATATTAAAATAGCCCGTACCGAATTATCCCATATGTTAACAAGTTTTGCTTGAATAAACCTACAATGTCGTTTAAACAAATCTTTATTAGATTATATCAGCAATTACAAATTTTTTTTATTCACACGGTAAAATGTTAAAAAAAAACGGGTTACATTTTATTTGATTTTATTAATAATATTCTAAATGACAAATACAAACCAGAGACTTTTTATTAAAGTACACGTTAATTGCACTATGAATATGCGCAATTGTATTTTAAAACCGATTCTTCTCCTTACCAGTTTCTTATCTAATCGAAGTGCGGCCCGTGATTAACTACCTTTTCGGCCATACCGAATGCGCTCCAACGAGGAGAACGACTTGGAGTTGGCGGAACACGTTCGTTCGTGAGGAAACTTTTTCGAAAAGGAAGCCTAGCATCCCATGGTTAACGGCCCAAAAAACAACAAAGAAAAAGCCAAATCAGAAATCAGTTTAGCTGCGATTTCCACAATCAGACGCACTGATGTGTATAATGATCTTTTTTCCTGGATTTAAAGCGGATAATAAATAATAAAACGCAAGAAAGTGAAAAAAACAGACACACACACCAAAAACAAAAATAAATGGTGAAGTAAAGCGGCCGTATAAGTTGTATATGCGAAATGCTAATAAAAAATGAATTGTACAAGATAGGCATTATTTGAAGCAACGAAAAAACCTTCACGAAAAATATAAAGGAATATAAATGTTCTTTTGAGATAGAGTATTATCAAACCCTTGAAATGAGCATCTGGTCAAATGATATATGATGGCCCGTAATAGGAAAACTTCAATTGAGCAAACTATCCAAATAACAATCGGGGAGGGTAAGGCAAGGCGTTATCTTTTCGGAATGGAAATTAATCAATTTCATACACAAAACATAAATATTTAAAGAAAAATTACAAAATAATGTTGTTAAGCCTCAAACTTGAATAAAACAATTATGTGCAACCAACAAAACAGCCTATTGCCATACTATCAAATTTCAACAAACAATCTTTTTAAACTTTGGTATACTGACAAACCTATTTGGTATACCTAGTTTTTGTCAAAATTACTAAGGTTTCTTGGTGTGCATCATAGCCACTTTGTCGATTTGATGCATTGAATACATATCCTGTTTTATATCATAATTTACTAAAAGCATAAGGATTTCATTTTCCTCCCACTTAATTTTAATAAATTAAATAAAGAATTTCGTCTTCCAACAAAAATCGACAGAGGAAATAAATTGGGACAGAAAAGGAAACACAATTTGTTCCTTTTTTCAAATTATCTTTTATCAACATTTCCGCATATATGCACACAATGTAAGGAGTAGTTTTTCGCAGCCGCACTTACCCAGCGGATCGAACAGCAAGCGCCTCTACGTGGAGCACTTATTCAGCGCTATTCGGTAGAAGAATTAAATACGGAAGTTTTACAAAATGGCGAATATCAGCAACATTTTTGAAATCAACAAAATTCGAGATAGCAATAGGTACTCGATATATACATTTTCATCTTGAAATTGTACGCAAAAGAATACAATTTTTCAAACCCATTTTATGTGACAAATAGGTACTTGTGCCTCTACCGATTTCCCACTGGGTATTACAAGTACTGACAGTACGCAAATATGAAGCTTGTACCTACTTACTCGTATTCTTTTGAAGTTCACTTACGAATTCGACACATCAGCAGCAAGTGAAGGGAGTATCATCCTTCGAGCCAAGTCATTGAATTGAACGGATTCAGGGGCAGGGAAACGGCCAAGAGGATGCATGGAACGGGGATGCACCCAACATACTGGCATTCGTATGTGAATTCATTGAACAACAAATCAAATGCACAATACTACTTAATAATATTTTTCCCGATTGCTGCTGCCGGCAGCAGCCAGCCAGAAGCACTTCTGCCAACCGCTCTCATACAGCATGAACAAATGCTGTGCAGTAGCATATCCTGCCAGGATTGCCTTTTTCCTTTTGTCGTACTGGGGAAATTCTTTTATTCTTGGTTTAAGCGAAATCCGGTTGTTTTTCCTTGGGCGCCAACGGCAGAAAATATCGAATAAGTTAAAAGGATTTATTAAAATTTAAATGGATCCGAATCGGCTGCAAAAATACGAGTGAGTGCAAAAGGAGTTGAAGGTTATTTTCTGTAATAACTTTTACTAATAACTGAAATTGTATTTCAAGTAATAAATTAAATTGCTATTGTGTGTTTGCGTGTCATTAGTGATGACTCATAATTAAGTAATACAAGGAATTTACCACTCAATATTGATTGAAAATCAAGTAAAGCGATAATCTGTTTTT
Organism: Heteromyza rotundicornis; assembly: GCA_951394025.1. Lineage (NCBI taxonomy): Eukaryota > Metazoa > Arthropoda > Insecta > Diptera > Heleomyzidae > Heteromyza > Heteromyza rotundicornis. The sequence goes on from OX596012.1 coordinate 52,663,410, forward strand.
GTTTGTCGAATTCAAGTCCGGTTTGACGGTTTTACTCTTCGGTAATGTCATGTCTGCGATTTCTCGGAAAAATCGATGAGAAATATAAAAAATTACCACCACACAAGAAGTACCTATAACATAAAAAATTCGGTCTTAGGACCCCATTTCGTCCCATTTATAGCTAGTTGTGGAACCTCGAATATCGCAATAAAAAAATTTTTAATTTAATATGCGGGACCCCATAATTTTTGGTCCGAGTTAGCTGATTCGCGACTTGGTCTCAGTTTGGAGAACAGCGTGTATTCCAAGCTCCAAGTAAACATCGCTAATACTGCGACCGCTATCGGGGGGACAGACAAACGGACAGACCGACGGAGTTAAGTCCACTATATTATATCGATTTTACCGATATTTAAATACAAAAATACATTCCACCAATATACAATAGGCAAAAATGCTAACACAACACTTGGGGATAAAGCAGAGACCATTAACGGACGAAAAATAAAATATTTTTCATAGAAATTGCATTTTTTTTTACGCTGTGACTTAAAACTTCACATTTTCCGTATAGTGTATATACATTTTTTTTAATCGCGAAACGGTTGGTTGTTTTAACTTGCAAACTCTTGGAAAATGTATTTAATCCAGGCCCCCCAATTGAAGTAGCCACATCCGTTTGATTGCACCGACTGACTTATTTGTTCATATAAAGAATACAATTTACAATTTGATGGAACGGCATTCACTTTATACTTACAAAAAGAACCCATTAGGAAATGCGAAATATTTCTCAAAAACCTGTTAAATGCTATTTAATTGCATGCCCAGTTTGAGAACTTTTTAATAGCATTTATTTTAAAACAATTAATTCCAAAGTGATGCCCATTAATTTCAGCTCATCTCATTATCATACACATTCCATTTCATCTCAGTCCACACAACACATGCATTTCGGTCCGTCTGTCTGTTTGTCGGTCCATCTTTTAGCCAGTGTGTACGTATGTTTGTTCTTCTGTCTCCCGCTTATTTCGATTGCAAATAATTTGCTCAAAAAAGAATACTTTTTCCACCGATTTTTTTGTAATCCTTCTTTTTTGCTATTCAGCGACTCATTTGCCTTTTATTTCTCAACTTCTTGCAAAGGATTTAATTAGTTTTTCTTTCATTTCTCGCGCGCACTGTAATTGCTTTTAGCATTTATCAGCTGCTGAAGCAAAAACAAAAAACGGGTTAAAAATAAAAATGCAAAGGAACCATATCACATAGTCGTAGCAGTAGGAAAAAGGGTTGTCCACGTTTGTAATGAAATACTTGTGTCGTCCTGTCGACATTATTACCGGTTTCCGAAGTTTTCCAAAAAAAAAACAAATTAGGTAGGAAGAAAGCAGCAAACAGAAATTGCGTTAAAATACTTTTCCATTCAATTCGTGTTCATGTAAAGAAACTTCGCAGGAGCCATTTTTATTACAAAATTTCCTCTGGCAATTTCAACACAATTTATTTAACATTTCGCATTAGCTCTTTGTGTTGTTATTACTACTCTGGCGGACTAGCATAAAATTTCAGAACATGCTACGGAGAGGACGTGGTTGCCGTGGTGACAAAAAGTCAATTCATGTCTTGCCGAGCATTCTTTATTGGCAACACAACTTATGCGTTTATGCGCAAATATGTGCAACCCTTCTACTCTGCCTCTGAGTACTGTTAGCAGCTTTCACTTTACTATACTATGCTGTACTATGAGAATGACAATGGCCATAAGCGCTACTCACACATACTTACGATGGCAATAAATAAATTCTGGAATTTGCATCCGTTCTACGTTTTTCAACATGGCTGAGCAATCGGAATCACAAGTGGCATGAATAAATACAAAAATCTCTCTCACTGAATTACACTGCATTCACATACATTCCGTAGCAGGCAACAAAAGTGAAATCGTACAAAGTCAACAAAGTGGCCATCTGTGGAATTTATGTATTGCCAACCTTGGGTTAGGTTGCAGCTCTCCAGAAGCGACTCAAGCATAATTTTGAGAGGCTTCTTGAGGTGCAAAATGGGTGACCGATGTCAAAGCAAAACCTTCCTGTGCACTTTTGCAGCATTGCGGCTTATATTTTTGTTTGTGCGCAGAATTTGGCGCAATTGCGATATCACTTAAAGGAAATTTACGGCGTTACTATCAATTGCCAAGGAAACGGCAGTAGAAGGAGGTTTCCTAGTTATACGGAATTATAAACCCATATTAGATGATTCATATAAAGTCGGCAAGCCCTTGGAAACGAGCAGTGGCAGTAAAGGACTGTCAGAAACTGTATGTTTTCACTATGCGTTTTTATATACATTTTTTAAATCGAACGAATCTAATTTCAGGACCGTATGTTCTTTAAAGCTTCATTTCATTTCGAATTCACAACCTTTATTCACTTTCCTACATGAGTGTTTGCAATTAAAAAGCAATTAAAAAAACACTTTTCATCTATTATTAAAATTGAATGCGAGCAACCTGCAAGCGAAGGTGCTCGCACGGAAGTGCCCCAAATGCCTGCCGAAATGGTTAAGTTAAAATGCGTTGAACTGAGTTGAATATATAAATTGAAAACATATCCGAGTACGGAGCGAACGTTTACTACGCATTTGTTATACCCTACACAATATGAGGTACCGCTAGGGTTACCAGATTCTTTTGAGTAGCAAAGAGTACAGAATTGTAGGGGATCGCAAACTCCTCGGTTTTAGGCAACTTGTTTTTTTTTAAGACCAACTAAACAAAGCGAAAACGAAATGTCTTCAACAAAGTACCAAAAAATTGTGAGTACTGTACTCTGTAAACGAGTACCTCTGGTAACCCTAGGTAGGGGATATAATCACTTTGATCGGGAGTTTGCAACGCCGAGAAGGAGACGTGATAGGTATATAAAAGTATATATATTTTTCAGCAGCATCACCTCCTGAATCGATTTAGCTCTATCCGTCTATCCGTCTGTACGTCGTATTGGTAAATGCCATTGCATGAGTAAGAAGTAAGCTAGTCGGTCCGAACTTTGCACAGTAGGTGTATGGTATATATATATAAAAGTCGGCTTTGGCCGTCTGATACTTACTGATTTGATATTGTTTTTTTTACGAATTTTAGCTGTGGCAGCATACCTTGGAAAGGAGTATGAATAATTATTCGAAAAATAATAGAATGTTGACTCAAATTTCTTACTCTAAATTTGTTTAGAAATACTTGACATTTCAAACCAACATTTCATGTTAATTGCAATGAAATACAGTTTGTATCAAACTTGAGCTTGAAGGCTCGCGCACACAGACGCGTTTTCCGTTTCGATATTCAAATGCAATGAATTTAATTTTCCGGAAAATACTCGGAAAACGCGCCTGAGTGCACAGGCCTTAAAACTGCTCATAATATGAAAGTGTTTTTACATAATAATCCTTAGTCACTGAAGAACCTAAGTCGAATGTATAAAACAGCAGCCAAATTACTGAGACAGGCTACCACCCCTTTTAAAGGAATGCTGCCAAAACTGTGATGAAGCTACGTTATGCACTTTCTAGTATTTGAAAAGTAAACTGTAATGAGGGAAAACGATATTGGGTGTCAAAATGTAATCAAAGTGTTGGGTAAAAGCCAAAAAAAAGCAACCCCGTTAAGAGTCCTAAATTCACATCAATAGGAAGAAATATTAAGGTCACAAGAAAGATGTGAATTTTAAGGAATTTATGTAATTGAATGACGACAGAAATTTCGAGCAAATCAGCTTTAAAGTTCTTTTGTTGTATTATCAAAATACACAATATAAGACTAAATCCACCCCCCAATACGAATACCGAAAAATGGAATTGACCGTACAAGTGTTTACAAAATATTACGAATCCTCCCGACCATTTTAACTGGCATTTGGCCCTCCTCATTGCAATCAGTCAAAAGCTACAATATACAAGTAGTTTGTACCAGGACATACATACATATATGATTTAACATAATAAACCACACTTTCAGGTGTAATGGAGCACACAGGAAAAAAGTATCAGAATGACATGAAACAATCATGGCGACAACGAACCCCTGTCATTTTGTGGATTTTGTCTCACATTACCCTGCAGCAGTCGGTCGGTTCCACTGTTCCCACTTCTAGTTCTCTCCCACCCATTTTTCACATAGAAATATGCCAATCACGCTTGGCTAATAATTCACCAGCGAAGCGTTTTTCTTTTGCCCCATTATGGCACCCATTTCGGGTTAAATAGGCTATCATAGAACAGTGACAGCGCCCAGGTCACGTGCACTAGTTTTTTTTCGTTTGCTTTTGTATTTTGTGGCGACGGCGGCAGCGACAGCGACGACGACGATCCGGAGAAGCACATAATTGACGTTTCATTGGAGCTCATTTTATAGAGTGCTCAAATGATTAGTGGCGCATTTGTTTAAAGTGTGTGTGACATTTATGTTCAGTGTGGCCAGATTGATCAAAATTTGCTATAATTCAATTGATAAATGGCTTAGAATATGTTCACTCTCTGAAAGTGTACGGCTTTTATATTAAACAAGAAGTGATATCAACATACATAAATCATTAAAAGTGTTCGCCTCCTCGTCACAATTTCGGCTATATTATCACATCATTGTAACAATCTTCTGAGAGCTTGTAATTTCATTCAGAAGAAGAATACCTTCGGACCGTCCGACATGGGCGACACGGTACACTTCACACTTCACACAACTCATTATCATGCTCGTTTACGGCATTTAGGGAAACTCATAAAATTAAGTCAACATTCGACGAAAACAAGACACGAATTTCAAATCACTTTCACCTCAATAACGAACGAATTTCATATATGAACGAGGATTCAACTCATATTTACAACATAATGAGAGCAGGGAAGTACTGTACGTAAACGGAAGGAAGAAAGGATGGAACGAATGAATGAGTAGAAGAATAAAAAGCTTTCCGATATAATGAAAAGGGACACTCACAGCCCACTAATGCTAGAGGACAAAACCTCAATTTATGAGCGTGTGTGTGTGTGTGTGTGTGTGTGTGTGTGTGTGTGTATTGTATGATGACAACCAGGAAGGTCCTTTTTTATTTTTATTTCGTGTTTAGCTGTATTTTATGTAAATTGAGGGATTATGTTCTAACTTAGGATGAGTTACAATTGGCTTATGGGATATTAGCCACAAGCATGTGCCTTTTTACCTCCTTTTACAACGGTTCCATGTGGGTTTGTTGACTTTTGTGGTGTTAACGGTGATTTAATAAACAACCAATGCAGCAAATTATGTAGATTTTTCTATTTGTTTTTTTGAATTGGACCCCGAGTAGGTCGATTAGGAAAAGGATTTTCGTTGTGATTATATTTTAACTGCTGCCATATGATGGCTACAAGGATTAAATTAAGATTTGTATCACTTGAGTATCTCTGTAAAAGGCGTTTGATTGGATTTTCCAGAGTCATATGCAATGGAAAGATGTACATACAAAATATATTTATAAATTACTAGCTGACTTTAGATAATGTATCCCCTGCACTCAGCATCGAAACAAACGAACCAAAAACCTCCGTACCTGTTCAATACACTGTCGCACAGTCGCAAATAATGAAAAGCCATCAGATGATAAGCTGTGATCATCTCACCACTACGTCGAACTTTGCCGACTTAACGCATGGATTCGTTGAACTTTGGTTATTTAAAATTTCTATTAAAAACAAATTCTTAAATTCGATGAAGGATTTTCAGAAGTACAAAGTAAAAAACTCGAACCTGAATTTGTTAGTTGAACGAAATGTTTTTAAAGGTTTCAGGCCCAGTCTAGCTTTAAGTCGTTACAAGGCATACAACAGAAGCGTTTGAATTGCTGAGGAAGCAAAAAACTGAATGGAAGCTCGTTTCGATGCAATTCAAATGTCAAATTTATTCCAATTAAGCTAAATACCATGTAATCCACTGAGAGTTTTTCTATTTAACTTTTTACATAAAAACAATAAAGTTTGTCCTAGACCAGAAAACAAACAAAAAATACCAAAAATTAAGTACGAAACTTCTTGTCCTAAAATATAGCCAAAAAGGCAAAAGAACGGAAAAATGGCAAACGGTCCTTACGGGAGAGCCCATCAAAAATTATGAAGGATGAAATCTGTTTACTTTATTCTTCTAGTTAAGGTCGATGATGTGCCCGTCTTTCCACAGCAGATTTAACAAAAGTACCGCCATTAAAATTAAGATTATGTTAAATGTGCAGGTTTATTGTTGGCAGCTGGATGTTAAGAATGGTTTTGTTGGTTAGGGAGACTTTTTAATAATGAAGTAATTAATGCAAATTGCATTGCTGTAGGTTACCCAGTCGGTTAATGGCGTTATTGAGAAGTCTACTAAGAGCTGAAAAGTTTTTGCGCCAAAAAAACCATTGAATATTCTTTTCTTGTTACTTTACATTACTTTACATATATGGCTTGAAGAATGCTTGTCTCTGACATACATATCCTGAACAATTTGTACTCTGTTGGATACGATATTTGGCCCACACGGTATCGGTATATTCAAATTAGTAAAACTTAAAATAAAACCCCTTTTTTACATCCGCTTGTAATTGATTTCGAAAATACTTTACTAATTGTTTAGCATTAAAAGTCAAATACTTTCAATTAATTACGCCCACCTACCGTCCGACTACCAACTTCATATGAACCCTTTACTACAGCAACAACGATTACTACAAAAATAATGAATTTCATTGTCGTGTGGCAGGGGCGTAGTCAATGGGGAAGGGTGTGTTTGGAAGTTGAACCGCCTCCTACAAATATTTCCAACAATTTACATGGCGAAAATTAAGATTGTGTGTACAAAATTATAAGGAACGGGAAGATGGGAAAGTGATCCAGTAATAACCTAGAGCGAAAAATGTAACTCAGAAATGAATGCTGCTGGAATAACAATCATCAGTTATTCGAAAAGAGAAATGTTAGGTTGTGAATCAATCAAATCCCAACAATATGATTTTTTGAGTTAGGTCGTTATTGCAGGGGTATTGTATTGATTTTCTTTAATGTTTATTTTCCAAACCTTTCCCAAGCTTAATTCCCGGAAACGCCTCTGCCGTGTGGAATGCCCAAAGCGATTTTTATCCTTTTTAATTTTTTTTCGTTTGCGTGGAATATTTAGCACACAATTGCAATTGCTAAATGTACATGTGTTTGGTAAATGTGCACATCTGCGTTGGCATGAATTTGTGTGTGTGCGAGTTTGTGTTTGTCGGATAACTGTTCGTAAATTGTTTTAGAGTGTGCGTGTCTTACCCGTACATGCACTGTTCGTGGCGGCACACGGCACCACTAGCATACAATCGTTTTGAATTACAAAATGAAACAAATTACTTTGCGGAATGAAGTAAATAATTTTGGTCAAACAACGACCGAGCTCACGTTTTTATTGGCATTTCATGTACTTTAGGTATTTTTATACCCCCAGACACTATTGTTGCAGAGATTGACTTCGACACAACTATTTGTACCGCCCATAAGGAGGCGAGTTGGAAGAGTATATCTATTCTTGATCAGCGTCGAATTGCCGATTTGGCCATGTCTGTCCGCACTATTGCGGTCGCAGGACGGCAAATAGCGACCAATCAACCCAATAGATGGTAATAAACACCATTTAGTAGGTAAGACAAAATCTAAAATAATTTGTTCACATTGGTAGAGCAATGAAGAAAGACACCCCCCTAGTTTTAAGAAGGAGCAAAATCGGATAATAGGAATGTGTGCCGACCATTTCGATTTCAAACTTGAATAAAATTCGCATCCACATTCGTTTTATACTGTAATCAACTTTTTCTTGCAAAGCTTCTTGATATACAGTATTTTGGGTTAATTTGTCGTCACTCAAAATTAAATTTTCCAGCTGATGTCATTTACACTTTTTTGATTTTTAAATAAGTCTGAAATCGAAATTGTCGATTTGGGTCTAAACACGCGCTTTTATAAAATTCGACACTTAATTATTTTTCATACAAAGTTATTGTCAGTCTAATGTACATTGGTAAATAGAATTTAGTTTGTTTACATTTCCAAACATGCATCCAAATCATTGAATCTTTGAGTTTGTCCTCCTAAATATTGCTTTCGATCGCGGCCAATTTTCCACATTAACCTTTACGAAAACAGCTTGCCCTAATTCTACTCTAATTTCGACATTAACTTTTGAGGTTTTTCTGCCTCAAAGGGCTCTTTCCGAAAGAGGCAGCTTTTAGAATCACTCCACCCTTACACAAATTAGATGAACGAAAACAGAAAAACCAAAACTGTTCCAAGAAATCTCTTAAAACAATTATTTCGGCATAATTGGCTTTAATTGCTACGCATGCCGCCCGCCCGCAGACAGAAATGCCGAAGGAGGCAATAGAGCAGTACAGCCCGACGACGACATGCTTCCAACGAGAATGAACAAAATAAAAATAGGAAAGCCAAGCAAAAGTACCAAAGCAGTCGGCATCCGGATTCTCGTGCGAAGGTCATAATGGCATCTATCAGCTTGCGGAAGCGGAAACAAGTCATTTTGCGGCATGTTAAATGCGAATGAAGCTAAGCGATGGGCGGCAACAGAGCAAAAGCATGAGCACACGGCCGCAGCAGAACTTTGTAATTTGCAACAGACCCAAAGTGTTGAGATTGCTTAAGTTGTTGTTGTTGTTGTTTGTTGCGGCTGGCAGTTATTTATTTATTTGTCTCTCTGTGTGGGTGAATTTGGCTGCTTATGTGTGGGTTCGTGTTGGTGTTAAACCAAATAGAAACACAAACACTAAAGCCAAACACCAACGCCAATGATGGTAACTTTTTAAAGATGCCTCGGGTAATTATTTGACTTGGCTCTTTGGCGCGCGAGTTTGCTTGAGCAGCTTATGCTTGCGCTGGTGTTGTTCGTGTTGTTGCTGTTGTTACTGCTTCAGCTGCTGCTTCTGATGAAGTGGCAGTTTTATTTCCACTTTGCTTTATTATTATTTTTGTGTTTGTTTTTTGGTCGTTGCGGCTGGTTCTTGGCTTATGTTGTTAGGCACATCAATGCATGTACCAAAAAGATTAATTATTTTTTTAATTTACTTAAATGAGCAAACATTACTTCACAACGAACCAGCGGAACGAAGATTACCGTTCTCCGTTTCCATTCTCTGAATTCGTGAATGGCATCGGCGTTGAACGCTGTTACACGAATTCGAAAACCGCGAACCTCTGAGTTTATTGAGATATAACTTGAAATTTTCACAAAAGTTGAATCTGCGAGTTGAAGCGATTTGGTTTGGTTTGGTTTGTTGGGTTATGTTCGGCAAAACTAACAACAGCAACATTTGAGAGTTTTCTAAATACCATCAATCTAGGCCCTCAGGTTACATTTTCAATTTTATTCCGGAACAGAAAAAAAACATAAAATGTATGCAATGAAATGAATGCCCACAGTTTCCCATTGTTTATTAGTTTCCCATGTTTTAGCCATCACTAGCCTAGCTGTTAGGTGTTCAAATTTAAAAGAAGACTACAGAAAAACAAAAACACAGAAAACACTGAAAGTTGCGAACACAAATATTAAATAAATGCACAATCCAAATGCTTCAATTTAAATTTCAATATACTTTCGCCCCCTGAGTGTAGCATAAAGAAACTAAAGAATTTTAAATATGAAGGAGAATAAAACCAAAAGCTCACACTAGCAAAGAACATGGAATGTCAGAAAAAACCAAACAAGTAAAATAGCAGCCAGCGAAGAATGGATATCAAAACGGAAGACTGAATATTGGGTTGATTTGGCCGCAGGTTTCCTCACAAAGTTTTTGATTTTTTATTAGAAAAAAATGCATTGTTTTTTACAAACTCATCAAGACACATCAAGCTCTCGCCAGTGAAATGATTTGGTTGCATTTCCCTTTCTTCGCTGCCATATTTGACTTCCCTCCACCACCTCGGTCATTTCAACGGAAGCGACGGAAAAAAGCGAGTTCAAGCGCCGAAGCAACACCTTCCTTTTCATACTTACTGTTTTTTTCTGCTATAATTATTTTTTCTTTCTTGCGGTTCTTTTTGTAACTTTCTTCGCCTTTTACGCGGAAATCTCCTACGGCACTTCATAATATCTTGACAACAATTGTAAAGGCGCGCTTCATAATTAACAATCAAGCTCTTTTGGCCACTTCGTGCACTTTTCCACTAAGTATTTTCTTTTCGCTGTTGCATTCAACTTTTTTGCCACAACAATTTTCTGCCATTTTTGCTAGAAAAATACAATTGCTTGCCTCTTGTTTCGTTCCATTTATGGAATGTGCCCCTCCGTCGATTCTCCTTCATTCTTTCTGCTGTTTATTGTTTTAACATTTCCTTTTTGTTTCGTTTATTTGCATGTTCAGTTTATGGTTTTTTCCGTCCTTTGCTCGTCCTTGTCCGAAAAAGAGAAACTCTACCTCTTTTTCGGACTTTCTTTCATTTGTGTATTTTATTTTTCAAGGGTTAATTACTTCGCTGCTAATTAACTTGGCCATAAGTTTTCCTTACATTATTTCCATTGAGTCGGGCATTTGTTTTCAACTTAAGTAGTTCATTTCTAATTACCGCAAAGGCGCAAAAAGGACTTATTGGAAATAAATTTGTGCAAAAGTCATTTGAAATTGCTTTCAAGGCAATACAGAAACATCGGAAAAGTGGCAAAAAATGCATTCTTTTTTTAATGTGATGACTTGGAATTCACGGTCCTTGTGACTTACATACTTAGGGTTTTGAATAATTTACTTCTTTTTTTTTGTGTTTGCTTGTACAATGTACATATTCGCAAAGTATTTTTAACAAAATCGAATGCTTTCATATTCCAATATTTTAATTTTTCAATATTGTATTTTGCAAATGTAAAGGTAAAATTGTAAATATGTTTATTTACAAATGTGGAATTAAATTAGGCTTTTCATTTTACACAAGTATACAATGCGTTGTCCACTTGTTCCCTTTAATGTGCAAATATTTAAAGTTCGCACTAGTAAATCGAAAAGTCGCATTTTCTGAATTTTCATATTTTTCCCTTTTCTGTGTGGAAAATCAAAAATGTCAAAATATTTTCAGCCTAATTTATTATAAATGCAAACAGCTAGATTTTCAACACAACTACAGCAACACCTAATGGCTAACAATGCAGTAAAAACCGAGGGAACTGCTCACCCCCAACCCCCTACCCAGAATAGTTTTGTCCTGCGGGTTTGTTTCGAGCTATACTACTTGCTCATGTGTTGTAGTTTTTGTTGTTGTCGTCCGTATGGTGCGAACGCAAATGTGTGCGAATTGACATTTACAGTTGCATGAAGCGAGTAAATTCATGTTTTTGTAGTTTTTGTAGTGGCAACAGAGCTACAGTTGTTTGTTGTAGATTTTAGAAGTTCTGGTAGTAGTGGCGGTGGCCGTGGTGATGGTGATGGTGATGGCAGCCGTTCTCTACTCTCCATTTTCATGTTAGTTTTATGCAAATCACAACTGGGTTAACGTTTTTTTCTGCTTACATTTTTTTTCTAAATCAAAAGGGATTTAGTATTATTGTAAAATAGTACATAGTTTGGCAACACTAACAGAAGATATGTGAAGTTGAAGTTGAGTTTGAGGGAAAACAGCATACTCGTTGGATTTTTTGCAGACCCACTTTTATGTCAAGCAACTTGGCCTACACACTGAGAGATTCGGCAAAACTTTTGTTTATTGAAAATATGCAATTTGAGCAATGAGTTTTGATTGCCTTGGATTTTTTATCCCCTACCTACTAACTTCAGTAAATCTTAGTGATTTTAGTAAAAATAAAATGAAATTTCGTTTGACTTTTTGACAAAAATCAAGTGGACTCTATTTCCGAGTATTGCAAGGCAGCAGGTGTAGGAAACAAGTATCGTCTGTCCTTGCGAATTTTTCGAGTGTATCCAAAAGTATACGAAATCCGTGTATTTGTCGTACATGGTTGAATTTGTGCTTTTCATGTTCATTTTCAAAATTTGTGTGTTTCCCTTTTTTGGAGACTTGGTGTGTAAGCGTGACAGGTGTGGGTGTGCCGACAACAACACATTTTGAATGTTGCCGTTTTTCGGAGTTGTTCGACCACATGTTGTTTGGATTGTGGCCATTTTACTGTCAAAATTCCCACACACATACAAAGTGGCGTTTTTTCATATTTCAAATTTGAATACATATTTTTATCTTTTTTTTTTAATATTTCCATGTAAACTTTTGTTTGGAAAATAGGAAGCCTAAGGGCAATACGCTGCTCTTCACATTCACATAAAAGCTGTAAACAAGTTTTTGTATATGTATTACCGTTCGACGCCAACTTTTATGGTCACTGGAGTTGGAGTTGTACGTTGGTATGTATCGAAATCTATGCTACAATACCGCTATGGCAGTTATCCTCCCGAAATTAGCACACGATTCCTACAATTGATATGAAATATGGTGAGATTCACTAGATCTCCAAGTCAATGGAGATGGTTATTATTATGGAAATAATGATTCCATAATACTGAAGTGGCCTTTATATATATACAACTCTAACCACCGTTAGTTCAATATTTCAAGATTTTTCAATAATTCCCTATTGACTTTTTCTTTACATTGTTTGTACTTTTGAGAAGCTTCTTATACTACCAGCTAACAAATATCAGTAAAACAAAAACAAATATTTCAAAACTCCAACAAAAAATTCTTTAATTAAAAAGTGTTCTTTCAATCAGTCCGTACGATAGACCAAAAATTGGATTTATGTTAAATTTTAAACCATATTAGAAACGAGTAACATATTCTAATGAATTATTAAAACTGAATGTATCTGGTTACATAAAATCCTTCATTGATTGAATAACTTTTAAAAATGAACCAAATGTTAATTTAGTATTATTTGTAGGCAGCTAAATCAGGCTTGCCAGTACTTGCCACACAAAACTCACAAAACTTTGCTTAAAACATGCGGGAAGCATACAAAAAATCGGAGTCCGCCCCCACCTTTGATTGAAAAGTGCAAGCGCCCGCGCGGAGTTTCACCACGGCCAATTAGCACCACAAATAGTGCCTAATTAAGCGTAGTTCATGGTGAATGTCAATATTTAAGCGGATGTGCGGCCAATTTCGAACATTTTACAGTACAAACAAATACAATTTTACAAAAACCAATAGAGCCAACAGAGACGAGCCAAACGGATAGTTGAGACTTTTAGGGACCAGCAGAAAATTATAAAATTTTATTATATCGAATGAAATTCACTCAGGATTATACAAACAGAAATGGAAATTCAATTAAGCGTATGAACAAAAGGTTTGTACATATGCTGGAGCGAGCATTTGCTGTAATAATGTGTACCAAAAAATATTGATTGTATTTCAATTTAGGGTCAGGACTGTGTGGCGCAATTGCGGCACAATTAAATTAAAATCATTAGAGCACTTATTATCCTTCAAGTGTCCTCGAAGCATGGCGATGGCGGTGGCGGTGGCAATGGCAATGGCATCGGCGACCAACTTTTTCACTTTCGTAATAATTAAAAATTTCTATCGCAAGGCAATGGCGAAACCTTTCACACTTTTCCAAGCCCCCAATAATAAAATTTGCAAAATATTCCAAATAATATTTCAAGTGCGATTATGTTTTGTTTGCTACAACACAACAACGGCAGGATCTCAGTGAACCATAAACGCAATTCGAAGTTTGACAACATTTCGACCATATTTCTACTTTAACTTTTGACCTGGTTGCGAGCGAAACTTTGTGTGTATGTTTGTGCCAAAACGACAAGAGCAAAAGTTTTTTTGCATGGCACTCGGTGCCGGAAATCGCGTTATCTTAACGAGTTTAAACGTTAATCAGCTAAAGCGAAAAATTTAAGCGCCAGCATCCGCCCTTAGACACCCGCACAACCGCCCAAGCAGCTGCACACCGGAAGTGGCCGCCACTTACAACTCAAGTACTTGCATTATTTGTGAGTTTGTATGTATACAGTAACGTTTGTTCTTTTCGGTTGCTTACCAACTTTGCGAAAATTACCGCCCACAAAATTGAAATTATGTATTACATAATAGGATAGAAGAAAGTAAACAAACAGGATGTGCGCTCTTGCTGTTGCTGCCGGAACTTGCCCACCGGATTCATATTAAATTAATAATTTGCCCATTTCCGCCGTTCGTCCTTGTTAATTTTAAGCCATTTTGGCTAATTTCTGCTTCCGCAAGGATTTCTTATTTTTATTGTATTATTTTTCGGCAACCCGCGAAGGTTATACAACTGTGGACGGAAGAAGGACGGCACCATCGTCTGACCAAACATGCAATCCGCAAATACGATTTTCCATACAGATTGTGGCAATGTTGCTGTGATGCTTTTCCTCTCAACTTTTTTCTTACATTTTTTTATGCGCAGATAAACAATTAAAAACTTTTGCAATTTGCTGTAATTTCTGGTCTTTTCTTACTCGTTTAGTTGGGCAAGTAGTACCAAGTTTTCGCTTTTGTTGCTGTAGCTGGTTCGGTTGTAGTTGTGTGTGTTTGGCATTTGCGTGCCGCTTTAAACCCAACGAATGTGTTCCACCACTTCGACTTTAACTGGAATAGTTTTGTGACCCCAATTTTAAGTTAATTGTAGATGACTATCTTGAGTGTTTTATTTTGGTAATGAGTAATGAAAACATAAGACTATAATTAGGCAAAACAATACAAATGAGCAAAACCCCATATTGATTTTTTAAACATATTCACGTTACTTTTTTTCAGTGTTCCCTTAATGGATCTCATCCACCCGTTTGGGTTTTACAATGAACATCTTTCGAACGCAAGCCATTCAAAATTTCGTTTTTGCCATTTAATTGACTTATGAATTTACGCACATCAAACAAACCATTTGACGTCATATTAAATTCTCCAAATGTCAAGTTGACAGCTGTTGCAGCCACATTTGGCCACGAAACCAACCAACACACGTCAACCAAACAACAGCACAATCCCCACAAGAGATCCAGCTGCAATCCTATGCAATGTGCACATTAACTCTCGAATATGGCGTATATAGCCGGCTTTCGAATGCGAGCGAGCGATAATTTGTCACACAATAAAAAGCGCCAAAGTCAGTCAGCCAGCCAGCGACTTTGTTTCTTCGAGTCCCCATGGATCTGAACGACCACATAAATTTGCGCATTCGGCAAAACACCCAAAACAGTAAAATTGTAAATTCATTAAAAGCACTTGAAATGTGTGCAAACAACAACGACGGCACAGCCACACCGAGGCAAGCGGAAGTGCTCGCGACAACAATCGTACGCACGCATATATTGTACATAGAACCACATAAATTTCCCGCTGTAGCCGCTAAAATGTACAGTTGATACAATAATTGTGAATTTTATGATGTGGCCTGACAATGGCAACAGAAACTGTAACAACAACTACAATAACAATAACAAATTGTGGTTGTCATTCTGTCGTCTAAATTGTGTGACATTTGGCATGGCATTTCTGTGCATTCTGTGCAATGGAAGCGGAAATAAATGTGAAACGAGCAATGAAATGTGCTCCGAAAAAAAAAACCGCACAACTTATTTTCTTTTTTTCGAGTTTTTATAACTCAACAAGGGATTGTGCTATTAAGTGTGTAGTAAATATTGCAGTTGGCATTATATGCAGAGATTAGTAGAGAATACTTCCGGAAATTCGTGAAAAATCGGTTGCATACTTTTTGGGGCAGGAAAACCAGAAAGTGCCAAAGTTTCAGGTCTACAGTTTGATAATTTCGCACCATATACCCTAGTCATTATATATAATATTTTGCACCTTAATTCAAATGAATGTGTGCATTTCTTTTCCACACATGCACACACTCTCACACTAGCACAAGCAGCTTCGAAAGCGAACTTTTGAACTTTGTCTTCTCAATGACACTCAAAAGTATGCAACGTTTTTCATAAAACCTGACGTTGCAATGCCACAATTATTACACATACGCCCACATACTACGAGGACATTATCCCACAAAAAAAAACAAATGCTTGAAATAGCACTCGTATGCCATACAAATACTGTGCAAGGACTGAGGTGGAGTTTTGAAAGGCACTGCTGCTGCGAATTTGAGCTGCAATTGCATAAAACCTTTTTATAGGTTATGAAATCATCATCATCGTCTTCATTCACGAGACAAACGACACATGGCTCTATACTACTGCTGGCTCCATCTTGCGATGCCATTGCAATCACGAAACAGCATCATCGTCGTCAACATCGGTGTGGCGGCGGCGGCATCTCATGGCTTCTCTGCTTCTTGACGCTTTTCCAAAGTTGCGAATTGATCGCATGCGATGGAAATCACTTGAGAAACTTTTTTAATGGAATCAAATCAAATTGTTCGGAAGCTGTAAAAAGCGATTGCATGGAAGCGCTTGAGTGGCTACGACAACCGACAAACCGCTGATATTCACCTGAGTGCGGATGGTGGGGTGAATAACAAAAAAGTCATAAGTACTCACTCGAAAATGACGCCAGTTGACAACAAAAAAAGACCCATTGCACAGAAGAACTGCAAAAGAATCCTTAAACTGTGGTAAGGAGGTAACAGCACGTAGAGTGTAATTGTGGAAATGGCAGTTATCCTGAGTTGCCGAGGAGGCTGGAGGTTGGTTTCGCTTTGAGTGCCATTCTCGACTAGTTGACAACTTGCGGAAATAGTTCCGTGTATCAATGACGTTCCCTTATTTCTTGTTCTTGCTATTGCTTGTAGTATGCAACGATGTGACGCGTGGGAATTTACGCAAGCTTTGACAGTTGCCGGAACATTATGACACATAAGTTGCATTTAAAAGTTTTCTTTTCGTTTTTTTTTGTTTCTCATACGTATGCGGTGTTCGGTACATGTTTGTCGTAAAATCAAAGTTTATATTTGGTGAAATTTCGAAGTAAAAAGCATCTAGTTGGCTTTAAATTGGATTTAAAAGGAAAATCTTGTGTTTTTTTTAATAATCCCAGAAGTTTTGAAATTCTATTAACGGGACCATAGCTTAGCATAAACTATCGATCTCAAATTCCTCTAGCATGCAAGTGAAATGCTCAAGAGAATATGGTATTTGTTACACGGTTTGTACCGCCCAAAAGCAGGCGTGGTAGGCAGAGCAAAACATAATACGTATTTTTGTTCAGGGTCACCTCCTGAATGTATCAAACGATAACCATATGTCCGTCTATCTGCCATTTAGCACGATAACAGTCGTAGTCATTGAGCTATCGTCTCCAAAATGACCACTTAATTGAAACTATAACATTACCTTGCATACAATATGAATCTACAAAACCATTTTCTACAAATTTCTAGTATAGCAATCAACAAACTTACTTGTTAATTTGACTTGATCGAAAACTCAACTACTAATTTAGTTGCAGAATTGCATTACCCCAACCAAGGGAAGCTATTCACTTCTGCCACTTATCGACTCTTTACGCCAGTCTCGTTCCCGAGGCCCACTCTCAGTTCATGCACACAATTCTGGCAATTAATTCGAACACCTTCTATGACACAACACTACTTAATAATTCTTGTTGGCACCACATAACTTATTTCGGCCTCGGCACTCAGAGTTAAGCCAATCAATTCATTTGGAATGCCAGGCCATACCAGAAAGGCACCGACAGAAAACTACTCCCGGCTCTCAGTGACAGAACGTATTACAGTACAGATGTGCGTGCTCTCCCCCAAACCGATTGTCGCTCCTCATTGCCAAAACTTGGAAATGAAAATTAAATTGTTACTGTGCAGCCAAAGAAGAAGGAAATTTTAGAAATTCTCCTCGATGGGCAGAAACAATGAAAGTCTGAAGACCCGTTGTGTCTCCGAAATGGAGACAAAGGCACAAGACACTTGGCCAATATTAATTGCCAATGAGTGCACAAGTTCGTGGAAGAAGTGCTCCACCACCAGCCAAATATATTCGTACGCCGCACTGAGTCTCCTTCGCTTCGGTCGGGGAAACAAATTTCCGGTGACATAAACTTAATTAGCTTTTATTCTGTTTGTGTCTCTCGCACTGCTTTTATTAATGACATGTGGTGTGAATGGCGAGGTCAATTGGTTGCGGGTGTCTACATTTTATGCATTGTTGTGTGCGGTGCTCGTTGAGTGAATGGACTCGATTGCACCATGAATTCAAAACCAATGTACACATTTAAATATTTTAAAATTTAAAACAGAAGATTGAAGAAAATGTAATTGAAAGAGACAAAGAAGGCAAAGCGGCGCATTCATGCTCTTATCGAATCTGTCAATGAAGCATTTTCGAATCAGATATATTCATCTGTCAAACACGAAATTCAATTTCGACAACCACATCAAAAAGTCAATTAATCCAAATTAAATACTATTAAGTTTAACTTTTGTATTTAAAATTCGATTGCTCAATCTGATCAAATTTTAAATGAACATTAAACGCTTGTCTCTACGAGTTCTATTGTATGCGACATTACATTACATGCATACATCCATACATACATACATGTAATGGCATGTTTACAAATTATATTACGATTGTTTAAATTTAATTTCGAAGAACAACCACAAGCAACCACAATATCAATAGGACTTCCATTTCTACCTCAGCCAAGCCAACCCCCGAACCAAGTGAAAATGCCAAATTCCCAAAGTAAATAAAATTGTAGTTGTTGATGTTGTGATGTTGTGATGTTTGCTACGATTTCATGATGCCATGTATGATATGAAATTCAATAATAACGACAATATTTATTGAAAAGCAAAAAACAAAAATAAATATTTACATTAGGATGGACCCTATTCTCCAACATTTGCTTTTCTATAACTTTTTTAATTGCTACATCGCGATATTTTATTACTCATACGCCGTGTACGCCAATATTTTTTTTTAAGCAAAACCAATTTTTTGTCTTTGAATTTACATCTAATTGGGTTAGGAGACAGTTTTTTTAACATTTGGATTGAACTCAAAAAATAACTTCAAGGTAAAATATACTTCTATACTGCTAAGTAATATTTGTTGGCATACACTGCGTATGAGTAATAAAATATCGCGATGTAGCAATTAAAAAAGTTATAGAAAAGGTCGAAAGGTTTGCAAATAAAAAACGTTAACGATTCCATCTACAAATACCGACGAGTGATTGTTTATTCTGAGACCCCCTACCAGAGTATGTGGGATTTTTTTCTTGGGACTGATCGAAATTTTGAATTTCGTCTGACGGTGTCGTTTATTGAAATTATTTCACATTTCGAATAAAAAAAATACGAAATGCAATAATTTTTAGAATCCTTTGAAATATTTAACTTCATCCCGTGACTGACCATTGTTTTGTAATTTTTGTACATCAAAACTAACAATTGAAGGGTTGGATCTCTTGCCCTGAATTGCTCCCAAATTTAAGTATTCACGATGTAGTCGGAGATTTGGATATTCTGAAGACGTTATTGCAGTAGTTGCACATCAATGATGGCTCTTTTTCTGATCCTCGAAAGTCGAAGTGACGCTCACTCGAGTTCGAACGGACATATTGTATATATACATGCTGTGTATGTTACAACCGCTTTCATCCGTTCACACCTTCAATTTAATGGAACGACGTCTTTGTCCAATGTAAGTCCAACATGTATATATTAAAAACGGCAGCTATAACTTGCAAACAAAAGAGCATACAGTCAAAATGAAACGAAAGCATCCCAATGGAGTTGAAAAAGCATTCGAAGGACTCTTTGTTTGGTATTTAAAGGTAAAGCTTGGAAATAACTAATACAAATATGAATTACACACGTACACAAAGGCAGACACGCACAATACAATTTTATATATACATACACTTGAAATTTGGCATGTGTATTAACAGATTTATGGGATTCCAAAGCCACACATACACACAACCATAAATACACGCACGCATACCGCTAGACACAAATGCAAAAGTTTCGAATGGAATTCGAAAGCATTCTGACGTTATAATGATCTCCCTCGGGTGCTACGACCATCCAACCAACCTTCCAACTCTGATTAAGGATTCGCATCGAAATTCCTTTGGCAATCCGCAAACATCACCTTAATCGGCTGCCAATGTGGCTCTGCCGCCCCTTCCACCGCCGTTTGTTGACTTAACCACTTCTTGGTGCGGCATAACCTAAGGATACTATAAACTTAGCAGGAAGTGAAATCAAAAGGATGCTTACTCGATTTTCACAATTTGGTAAGGCAAGCGCAGTCAGCACTTGTCTCCCCCCCTCTCCGCCTTCGCCACGATGTGAAAGTCGAACTTGTAGTTGGTTCGTTGGTTACTGTAGCAGGGAGTTTCGGGTGCGCCAACATTCTCGAGTGTATTTTATTTGTTTCAAATTGAGTTATGCCTAATGAAAATCAAATAAGCAGTCTTCGAACACCGGATGCGGGTGTTTGGCGCGGTTTGACTCTACGCTCGAGATTATTATTTTCATAACTCTTTGTACAACATTTTTTTCAACAAAGTTTGGCGCTGGCAAAAAGTATGTGGCAAAAACATAGAAACTGCATTCAAGTTCGGGTTGGGCTATGGATTTAAAAATGTCAGATTCAATGAGGATCTATTCGAATTTCGAAGGGGGTCGGAAATTCTTCAGCTGCATTCAAACAATATGATGGGTGTTCAATCTGCACTGCAAGGTCTGAGCTCATTTGTTGAGTTGAAAAGACACAAATTTAACGAATGTGATATGGAAATGATCGGGAGGAGTATATCGAAACCAGCACAAGAAAGCGAGATGCTGTAGTTATGGCTTTGGATGGTTAGACAAGTTTGCAAGTTAAAATTACAACTAAAGAAATAATTCGATGTAGTTTTTAACCAAGCAGAGCGTTGCTTCTTACACTGGATCCACGGATATTATTACAGGTTTTGCAGATAAAAAGGCACGTACGAAAATATTCTCTTACCTACGAACTTTTGCTTTCGGTCAGTTTCTTCAGAATCTTATTAGCCAGATTGAAAAATCTCAAGTATGTGATACGCTGCTTTTATGGCACTACAGCTCAACAGCAGTTGAATAAACGATCGGTTGAGAAAGCAACTGAACGGGAAATTCCTTGTTACTTAAGTAACAATTCTACCACCAGCATTTTCTAAATATTGAAAGGAAAATTATCGCAAATAAATGCCAACTATTTTTGTGGCAATTTTAACTGGGGCCTGTCTGTCCTCGCTAAAAGCCATTTACGAAGTATTTTCGGATAAAATTGGTCGAAAATTCAAAACATCCAAAAAGAATACCTACTATTAAAAATATGTGGCTACCGTGCTTAGCCAGACGGTCGTCCTATGATCCGGGCTATAGCCGAATCGGTTAGTTGTTTAGCACACGGTTTGAATCAGGGAAATCAGAACTTGAAAAAGATCCAACGGAAAACGAACTAGGTGGTTTCCTAGTAATATTCGAAAGATTTCTACCATTTTCGGTATCGTAAACGGAACCCTTTCTGCTAAATTACAAACCGAAACTTGAATTATAAATAAAACATACAAATACTTACTTATACATACAAACGTTTGCCGTAGAGAGAGAACACGTTAGCGCCTAAGTGTAGACTACAAAGAATTCTTGTTGTTGTTGTGTTTGTTTATCACCTACGCGCAACTACCATGACGAGTGTCGTAATTGCTGCAGTTTATTTATGAGCTCGTTTTTAATTGTATGCGTGTGTGTGAGAGAGGGGGTTCTACGAATGTGCTGTTGTTATATGAGAGAATATGCGAATTTGTGTAAAAATATTTAATATTTACAACTGTAGTTAGTTTCTTGTCTGTCTGTCTGTCTGTCTGTAAGCACACTCATTCCCAACAAACAATTTCACTCAGTTTAGACTCTCGTTTCGCTCAAAAAATACTCTATTAGAAACCTTTATGGCAACAGCGCTCATGCCGATAAAAACCAAGCTCATTTTGAAATTGAAAAAAATTTGTAATTTTAATAGTCCAAAAAGATTCAAAATTCCGAGCGCTGATAATATTGTTTACTGGGTAGCTTCCTCCGTTTATTTGCTTGTCTATTAAAATGCGTATTTGTTTGTGTGTATGTGTATTTGAGCCTGTGGTGCGAAAGTTGAGATTACTTTACATGCTTCCTTAGTCATTACCCTCGCTCACTCTTGCCTCAAGAACAAAGTTTCAGTTCAAGGAAGCCAGTTGTTGTTGTTGTTATTTTAGTGCTTTTATAGATGTAAGTATAAGTAAGAGTGTGTGTGTGTGTGTTTCAGTGCAAGTGCGGAAAATTACTTAATGACTTCTTGAATTTGAAACAGAATACCTTAGTTTTGATTTACATATTTCTGTTTATTTTCACCTTTTCTGCGTTTCTTCCTTGGCGCACGAAAATTTGGGTGAATTAATTTTGTTTGCTTTGAAATTTTTCTGATTGTTCCTTAAATATTTTGGAAACTCCAACCTGTATATGTTTAAAATGTTGCATTTTTGCTTTTTTGCTAATAACTTTCGAGGGCGATGCAAGAAATTTGGCGCCACACTGTGCTTTTTCTCTGTGTAAAATCATTACCATTTCAGTATCAGAACAAAAAATTTAAGTCGTGAAACATCAACATTTCAGTTTCAAAATATAACTGGGTCGTTTCTATTACAAAAGAATTGATAAATTTTGTGGACAAAATCATCGATTCTGATTGGAAATTTCGTTACGTAAGATTTGTTAGAAAGATAAGAATACATTTTATCAAAAGAGCAAATACAGCTAATCGTGAACTCTCAAAATGCATTTTTCTCTTATAAGTATAGCTATCAACTAAAGAATGACCTTTCATCGCCACGGACATTGGTTCAGTTTTCGATACCGATCAAGATTATATATAGTTTTCCACAACGGCCATAACGTCATGACAGCGAATCGGCCATGTTGTGTGGGGGTGTTATAGCTTTGCTCTCTAGTGTTCTTCAGAATCATTTTTAAATTCCTTTTAAATATGCTCTGCATGACAAAATTTTAGAACTTGTCGATACCCTTAAGAACAATCATCCTATGCCCATATCCATGAAAATCGAGTTTTGAATGCCTGAGAAGAAGCTGCATCAGATAGGCAATAGTGGTTTGTGGGAATCGTGATGAAAGTAATTGAAAAATGAGGAAATAAAAACTCATTTCCACACAAAACATACCAGTTTGAAAACTTCTTTTCCATTTTCTAGAGCTTTGGAACAATGGACATAGTGTGGTTGTGCTTTAAGGTATCGCCAAATTCTTCCTTCGCCAAATTCTATCAAAGCTTAAAAACACATTTGCTCTTTAATCAAAACTGTCGATTGTCAGTCGGATACTATGGCCACATAAGTAGCGAGTTTCACCGAACGAGAGGCAGCGTGACAGTCAAACGCTGATTTATGAGAACAGTCGACAAAATTTATATGCGGCTGCGGCAGGATTTACCTTTTCCGTTTTTTTTCCATTAGTTACATTTCATTTCATGCTCATACTGCAATTGTCTTTGAATATGAAATGTTAGCAACATTTCGCCTAGCATTATCCCTTCAAATGTATGCAATGTTACTTGGGGGGCTACACAGCAGTCGTTTTACTTTTTTTTTTAATCCTTTTTCTATTTTTTGTTTCCAGTTCTACTACTGACAGGAGATATTGGAATGTTTTCCTGTTTCATTTGAATTCTTTTTGGCAATAGATCCTCGCCAAAGTGCAATTTGTCTTTTCAGCCATTGTTTGGTTTTCGATTCGTTTTCCTACATTTGCTGATGCCTGCTGCTTCAACTCCCGCTGCCTCTGTGTGTGTTCAATGCTTTCTCAGCCTGTAGGATTACCATAACCCAGATGAGATGCCTGTCGCATGGGGCATTTGGCTTTTGTGCTTTTCAATACCTTTACCGGGGACACGAGGATGCTGAATTCAACTGAAACGACGATCTGACATTGCCTTCTCGGAAAGGACTTGGATATCAAACCACCTCATCTGCCTTTACTATTCTCTTTTCCACAACTTCTCTTAATATACTCGGTTTGCGGCTGTTGTGTACGCCGGAAGACGTTATGCAAATCCAAGCTATTTTTTAACCGATGTGAAGGTTCGCTTTTGTTTTTCTATTTTTTTTTCTTCAATTTTATACACATTCGAATTGTAATTCTTCAATTACACAAATGATACTTTTTCCTCATGTAGACTTTGGAACTGTCTGCGGCACTTTATTTCCATCGTTGCTGTCTGCCTGGTAAACAAAAAAAACGTTGCTGCTGCTGCTGCTGCTGCTGACGACATTTCGATGATAGTCCGCAGGAGTGGCAGTTAATGCCAAGATATATGGAGCGGCTATAGCGACCTGAAATGGAGTATTGACAAATCACTTTTTAATAATAAATTAAACGGAGTTTTTTCTGTTTACAATATTTTGCACAATTTCAGTAGAAGTTGGCAAATTAAATTGTTCATCTAACAATATGAAACATTTATGCTCTTACATCGACTGGTAAGTAGTCCCAACTGTATACGCTCTAGTTGTAAACTCTCGAAACTGCATTTAGAAAAGCATGCATACTACAATTCACAGAAGCAAACACATCCATGGAACATAAGTGGGCTACCAACACACAGAACATTAAACAAAAATTTTAGTAGAATTTTTTTAATTTTCGTATTACGGTTTTCCGTTTTCCGTTTTTGTTTTTGTTTTCCTTTTTCTATTTTTGTGTGTTTCGTTTGCCATTTACAACTTAAGCTAAATGCAAAACAATTTCCCAAATGCACGTCCCCTACACACTCATACACACATGAGCATGCACATGCACACTCCAATGCACAACACTTAATTGTTCCCCTGGCAATGCTCACCCCCCTCTCCGTTCTGCCGTGCTGCCTTCACACAACTCACCTGTTGTTCTGTGCATTTTTTGTACCCTACACCTTTTAAGGTGAGTCTATATTCACTTTGTAACGCTAATAAGGAGGGCCGTTCTAAGTTTTCGATATGTTCTTGATCAGCATGACCTCCTAAGTTGTCGGACCGTCACGATTGAAGGAGCTTGAAGTAAGGCTAGAAAGAGCCAGATCATCCTCCCAGACATGTCAAATATTTGAAAAATCGTACCAGCTTTGGTAATGGAACATTTTTGATGTTGCAAATCGAATTTCTAGATGGCGGATTTTCAGCTTTTCATCGCAATACATTATTGGGGTATCTGGTTTTTAATTTCTGTTCGAATTTTGGAATCTCAAGATTATCTATTTCATTTGTACCTTTAGGTAAACTTTTTAGTTTCCCAGTACGTGTAGGGCATATACAAGTCGGCTTTGTTCGACTGAAACACATTCTCTTGTTTTACTTTATGCAACTGTTAACTAAAATCTGCAAAAGTTAGCACACATTTTGAAAGCGAATTATTATGCTAATGGAAACACTGAGTTCTTCACCAACATCGTTACCCCTTCTCGCACTCGCCATGATTATTCTTTCCCTCACATGCTCACGTAGTTGTCAAGCATGTTAAATTGTGCTTGATCCCTGAAATGTTAATGTATGTAATTCTAAACCTGCAATTCTGGAATTTATATATTTGGAACGATTACCTCCCTTATCCCGTTTTTCCTGACTTTATACAACTTTTGAATTCAGGGAAATTTCGTATCAGAATACTGCATCGAAAAGTTATTTGAATAATTCACCTCAAACTCAGTTTGAGAACAACAAGGACTCGATCGACTATGGAGCAGGATGCCTCAAATTTTGAAACTACACCCAGAAAAAACCACCTAAATTAAAAAATATCCACCTCAAAGCAAGCGAAAACGTTCATGATAGTCTGGTAAAGTTGAACATTTTCTTAGTTCGCCCAAAAGCGTAAGTTATGCAGTTAGTGTAAATAGTAGCCAACACGTTTTATTGGAGCATTAGTTAACATTGCAGTATCCTTAGGCAGCCCAGTAATCAAAGCTAATTCTTTACATTCGAGTAATCATCTAATTGTATAAAGTAAGTACTTTTTGCGTCAGAAAAATTCATTTTTGAAACAGAAAAAATTTAAGTTTTTCTTCAGCTGTAGAGTAAATGAATTCCCTTTGTCTTACTTGCAGATTTAATTTGGGTATTTGAAACGCCGTTGAATGCCTGCATTCAGCACCTCACCTTTCGAGGATGGCTTCTTCGATTTCCACATAAGCTCGTGCTTAATTTATTGTTTCTTATACCTTTTCGCTACGTGGATTGCAAATGCAAAAAGAACGAAATATAGGGTAAGCGATTATAGGAGCAACAATTCATGTGCAGCCGTTGCTGCCGCCTCCGACGAGACGCGCGATTCAGCTGTCTACGATGGAGGGAGTTCCATTGGCACCCATGTTCGAAGGCAGTTATCTTGCATAATGACGTCATTTAATAGATGCCGCCTGGCACACGTTCAGTGTCATCAATTTTCACTTAACATAAACAATTTTTGTATTGAAGGATTTTTGATTATTTCACTCGATCGCGCACATCTACTCGAAAAGAGAGATTTCATTAAAATATGGAAACTAAGCATTAATGTGATTCATGGGTCTTCGCAGGAGACTGCCACGGTGCGAAACTCCAGTCTCGTACGTAGTTATATTATTTTTTGAGATATTTGTACATACAAACTAGGGCTGTGACGGATGTGAGTTTTGCGGAGACGGATGCGGAGCTGTAAAAAGCCTCGTTGCGGATGCGGTTGTTTGAAAATGACATCCGCGAATGCGGAGCCTGATGCGAATGCGGATGTTTTGAACAACTTTTTCGAAAAAATTTAATTTTTTGCTCTTTTTTGATTTGGTGCGGAGCTCCGTCAAATCCCTAATACAAACTCAACAACAACAAAAACGTTTTTTCTTATTCCTAACACAGACAAATTATTGAAAAACGAAGCGCACTTTGCGCGGTTTTCTTGACAGCTTCGTTTGCTTGACATTCGCGTTAAGTAGCATAAGCAGCATCTCAGCCACAGTGTCTTCTCTCGGCGGTAGTCTTAAAGAGACACGTCAAATTTCATTGTCGCATCAAGTGTCATTTTTGTAGACACAAATTTCCAACTTTCTTCACCCCTCTACTGTCCTGCTTACCTTAAGGGCTCTTTAATTGTTCATGCTGGCACCATATGAATGTATAATGTTTTTTCTTTAGGTGCATTAGAATGTAACATCGTAACGCTACTTTCACCCATCTACAAAGTAGATGGCTACATTGAAGTAGACTACAAATTTCTCGACCGAATTATTATTCATCTTTGCATATTTTTAGGCAGCGATACGCGCTCTATGCTTGTGAACTTGTCGTCGCCGTCAAGTTGAGAAATCTGGCGCACGTCTGTCTCGTCTGTGGACACTTCTATCTTTTTCATGTGGTACCATGAAAGAAGAACGAATATTTTAATTTTGCTTCTCATCGATCCAATTAAAAATTTAATATTTCGCAATAATTATATTGTGCTTCATCGTCGTTCTGACGTCGTCTCTGATGGTAATGACAATGCTCAGTTTGGGAATGAAAATTTCAGAAGATGTATTTAAATGTTTTATTTTCCAGTCTAGTGAAGATTTATTTTGTGTTTTCTTTGGAAATGTGACATCAGCGCGGTAAATTATTATGGCGGCACTATTAATTGAATTGTGAGGTGAGATGAGATGAGATGAGATGAGGTGAGGTGGAGGAAATGCAGTTGCGGGAAATCTTGGGGGAAAGGGGGGTTCAGCCAAGCATAGAAATTTTATATTTCTTGTGGGTGGACACAGCAGCCCCAGCCCCCTAATTGACGCAACAGAGTTAACGTCTGACGGGATTGGTTTTCTTCTTGTTGTTTTAATGGCAATTGGCCAGACACTTTGAGGACCTTGCTTCTAAAGATTTATTCATGGTTGGCTTCAAGGTGTATAAAAGTCAGGCAGATAGGCAGTGAAATAAAAGAATTCACCAGAAAGCTATCGGAAAAAAATGTTAGAACTCACCAACGATATACGGCTGCGGTGAAAATACCACTACGCGCACTATGCAACAACAATTCGCCCATTTAATTTAAAAATATTTTGCAAAATGTTATATCTTCGCTGTTAGCTACTATTACAACAGCGAATTTCAAAATCTCTTTTATAGAAATTTGATTTGAATAACTTTTACTAGCTTTCTGAAGGTATGAATAAAGAAATCCTTTCATTTCTATCAATACCAAAGCTTGCAAATATTCATGTTAAGCAAGAATACATGCGTGCGCTAAAAATATATAAATAAAATGGCAACAAATGCTTCAACTCTGAGCGACAATAGCCAAAAAAAAAACTAAACGGCAACCAATGAAGTTGGAAGTGTATTTTCACTGAATTTGTAAAATGCAACAGCAAAACCATCATCAAGCAAAAGCAAACCATCAACAGCAACAAGAACAAGTAACACTAAACTAGCAAACAGCTGCATTAGCAGCACTGCATCCAAATCCGGGCAAAACATCAACGAGGATTCACTTAAAAATTCCAAACACAAAACGGAAATATGCAAAAGCCTGGAAACGGAAATGACACAGCCTCATGATGTTGTGTCATGGTGTTGTTGTTGAAGCAGTTGCGATGTGGAACTCTTTGGTGCTGCAGGGTGAGAATGCCGAAACGTTTTTGGTTGCAAGCTACACAAGAAGTGCTATCTATACTCGAAAAGAAAAGTTAATACAACTGAAATGGGGTAAATTTTGAACATTTTTTACAATTAATTTATTCTTTTAACGTGACCTTAGTAATTGAATGATTATGTATAGTCGGGTTCAAGCTAAAGTGCTCAAGTGCAACTTAAATTAATTTAAGATGCAAATTTTTACAACAACAAATTGTAATGCCTGCGATCACAAAAGCCCGCATGTACCAATTTTGGCACAATATCAGTGAAATTGGGTCACAATCCGCACCACCGAGCCCGCCCATTTGCAATACCAACCCTTTCTAGGGCCTAAGACCCCCTAGCTCGTTTAGCTCCTGCAATCGTGCTTATCAATAAAGAGAACGGCAGACATACAGACGAACAGGGCAAACTCAACTCAGGAGGTGATGCTGATCAAGAATATATATACTTTTACATACCAGTTACGCCACCTTGTTGGGTTGCAAACTTCTAACCTATTCCCGTGCCTCAAAAGGTGTGTGGTATAAAAAAGACAATCGAAGGAAAAGATTAGTTAGATTATTGAGAAAATCAATGTGTAAAATTTTCAGCCTGATCCGATAATGGAAAATCAACCCAAATTGACATCAAAGTTCGTATTTAGGGAAGAGTTCACAACACCGAATTCGCATCAATGCGATGGCTAAACAACAGTTAAAAAACACTAACAGTTAAAAAACATTAACATTTACTAGTAGTTTCGAAACATACAAATTTTTTACCAAATTAACTAATGAATGAATGATGTTCCAACGAAACCAGATCGCTTCTTCAACTTGTGTGCATCAGTTCTTGGATCGAAATCACTACTTCCGTATTTTGTACTTGTGCCAACAGATTCGCGACAGCCAATGTGCATCACTGTCTTTTTTTTGTTGGTGTAAAACTGTACTTTTTACTAACCTATTTGTTTACTGTGTGATATGCGAAGTATATACAGGGAGAGGGTGAAACTAAGTAGTAGTGGGCGGTGGAAATTTCCAACAATTTAGAGCAAACTTCACCCGTTGCCTATATGAATTATTTGGCCAACATTAAAAAGTAATTGCAAAATCACTTTTCAATCGCACTAAATGCTCTCCTAGTTTCCCATACACTTGCCATTTTCCATTTTCACATTCGACCCAGCGGCAAGCACAGCCAAAGATGATATCCATGACGGATAAAAATCATAA
This sequence comes from Heteromyza rotundicornis, assembly GCA_951394025.1. NCBI lineage: Eukaryota > Metazoa > Arthropoda > Insecta > Diptera > Heleomyzidae > Heteromyza > Heteromyza rotundicornis. Next base: position 52,693,250 of record OX596012.1, read on the forward strand.
CTATACTAAGCATCATCATCATAATCATCATCATTGCCTCTCTGTTGCACCACCATTTCCTGAGCAAAATGCATTCCGCCAAGGCCTCAATGAGCATGCACTTGTGTCTCTGGGCCCGAGGTGATTTTGTCATGGAAATGAGGATTTTCCACTTGGCCATCCATTCGTAGCATTTGTCGAAAGCTAGCAGCATCTGCTTTTACTAATATTTTCTGGGTTGTCATATTTCTATTTTTGTGATTGTGGGAGGTTTTTATGTGAGCGCGTGTGTGAAAGAGTGAGAGGACATGGGTGCATCATGGCTCCTGGCTGCACTCTGATAATTGTTCGACATATGGTGGCTTCGTTTGTTGCTTGTGCTTGACACAATCGCAGTTGAGAATGGCGTAAGGACATTTGGTGCTGAGATGGATTTAAAATTTTTTAAATTTCTCAAATAATCCTTAAGCCTTCATTTATTCAATTCGAACTTTATATCTTCAGACACGCGATACTAATGCTAAGGGGCATTTCACGTTGCTCTCTATCTGGCCTGGATTGCAAATGTGAAAAGAGAAAGTTTAAAATCTCATTGTTGTTCTTAAGAAATTCGGAAATTCAATATTTTTGCAAGTTTTGAAAGTTATTGGCCCCATTGCCAAGAAAGTTTGGCCACAGTGGAACAAAATGGGCAAACAGATTTTTGAATTTATTTAAGTTTAAAATTAAAATATACATGTACCAACAATATTTGGTCTAAACCGTAATTTTTTAAATAATCCACATCAACCGAACATTCTGATTTCATATGGCGATACATTCTACTGTGCACACTTAATAAAAGTAATTAGCACACTTCACTCAGCACTCCCAACAATTCCAAAGCCATTTCCACAATGAAACTACCAATTTACTACGTTCATACAGAGAGCAACAAAAACGAAAACAAATGACAAACACTCAACACCGAAACCACCAGCAGGAGTACAGCCGACAGCAGCATCCCTCGCATCCTTCACAGACAAGAAAATTAACAGCGATGAAAGCTAAAAAGTTAAAGGGAAAACTTTTTTGGCCCTGATTTTTATCAAACAAATTACTTAATTACGACCCCAATAAAGGTAGACACACAAAATTGATGATGACGGCAGGTGGCAGAGGGTGAGGCAAACAAGAAATTTAGCTAGTAGTTTGTTTGGTTTGGTTTGGTTTAGTATCGTGTTAGCATGTCAGCAGGAGAGGCCTTTTGATGTCATGTATGGTGTAGTCCTTATCATTGCACGCCCCTCTGACAGTGACTTTCAATGTTGCTCAAATATCAAGCATCACATTAAGATGGAAATTGCCAGCAACCCGAAAACTAATAGTACAACAATTTGCCTTAGAGAAGACACAAACTCATAATCATACAATTTCAGCTCACCTCTTCATTATTCGAAATTTTTTTCGGTTGCTATCAGCCGTTTGCAATCCTTTTTATATTTCATAAAAAAATGAAGTGGCATTTAGGTCTCGAGGGCTTTTTCAAGTTATGAGATCCCGTTGCCAGTTGTTTACACAAGCTTTTCGCTCGCTCCTTTGGCAGTTTATGTTTTGCTAATTTAAATCCGCCGTCTAAAAGGCAAATATCAGGCAAACAAGACGTCACACGATGGGTGGCGGCAAAAGTAAGGGCGTAGTATGGGCTGCAGTATCAGGCTCTTAAGTTGGCTTTCCATTGCCAGTCAAATGGACTAACAGTTTCAAGTAATAATTATGATGGCAAAAGTTGTCCCCACTTTACACGATAAAGGGCACCAAGGCTGCCGTGCCTTGCTCTCTGTTCAGTGGCCACACAAGCATGAATGCTAATATTGCCAAAGTAATTTCATAATTATTTATTATGTAAGTACCTGCATACACAATTAATTTAACTTTAAATATGTTTGTGCTTCAATTCGGAAATGCTAATTTAATCAAATTGACAAATGGTTGCTGATGTTTATTCTGGTGTTGTTGGGTTCGGAAGCCACCCTCGAAAACACATTGAATTTGTTAACAAGGACGTTAATAGTGCAATTTGAATGGATTACACAACTGAACACATTTTACGGTGCCTTCGATTTGATAAGTGTTTCGATAAGTCTTTGATACCAAATATGAAAAGCTGTTCCTTTGAATTTGGGTCAATTAAATTCCATTAGTCCATTAGAGAAAAGTGCTCAAACTCACAAAATGTTGAAATTTAGGAGATAAGTACTATTCCACGATTTTGTAGAATAGACAACTTTAATTTTTAAAAACATTTAAGGTTAGTCGAATGATCCTTAAAAAAATTATACTCAAAGCAAAGTTGCAAGAAACCCTTCCACATATCTGAAATCACCACATCAACGATACCTTTTGCAAAGCCAAATTTAATTGGGTTCTCTTAACTAGTCTCATCATAATTGTGCGTACATGAAAGGAAATGTTTGAATAAATTATTTGTAATATTGACCCTTAAAAAGCACAATTTAATGGTACTTACTCATAAATAGTGATTAATTGTATTATATACAGCGTGCTCCCCTATAGGTATTTGCTTTTGTGACTTAATATGCGGTATGGACAAAACGGCGTTCATATTCCAAGACCAATAATACTGACCGCAACGAAGCAAATTCAATTTAAATATTTGTTTCACAATTATTTGCAATTACTTTTCAATTTGAATAATAATTTGTGTATTGCTGACGAGTATAAAAGACGCTGCCATCGTTTAACAATTTGCAATTATTTCTGCAATAATGTTGCTATCGCAGACGACGATAACGGCGACGCATGCCACAACCCTTTTGCATTTTCTGGGTAAGTTCAACTTTGCCGTTCTTTCGATGCCATTTGCTGCACTATATTTATGGTTTCTTCTTCCGTTTCGCTATTGTCTTCAGTCAGTTCTTATTTCTCTTCATTGTCCTCGGTGCTCATTGTCCACAACACGACCAGCAGCAATGGCAACGCATTGCAACAGGAATACCTGCATGCCTTGCAACTTTCATTTCGCAATCAATCCCACAACGGCGTAATTGGTATGCAATGGATCGATGTCGCCCGCCTGAACCAGGCATTTGACGAGCAAATGCTGCGCGCTGTTGACATTGTTACCGAGGTGAGTGGATTTGCCAAAAGAATCTCTTTTTGACAAATTATTTATTTTCTCCGTATTATTCGCAATTTTTCACCTCTTTTTTGCATGGTATTGCCTTAGGGATTTATTACCATCCTTTCGAATACCGAGCGCTTTTTGCATGCACGATACTATGCAACGCGTAACGCCGAACTTCGCCTAAAGGATAAATTCTATCTTTTTTTGTGTGACGATGAAAATCCTCTGGATTTTCTGGCAAACGAGATATTGCAGTGTAAGTGAAAATGAAATCGTATACTCTGTGTGTGGGTGTGTGGTGATTCGTGGTCTTTGTCGAATGCATTTGTTGGCATACAATTTCAAATTTGCTCTTAAATCCGTGCCTTTCCACATGGATTTCCGGTCATAACTAATTGCTTGGCTTATGGCCTTTGCTCTTTCGGTTTAAACCTTTTCTCGTTTCTAGTGGAATACACGGTTAGAAACTTTTTATCTTATTTTGGCGGCATTATTTGATGGAAAAATATAAAATTCATCAGCACGTTTAGAGAATCATCTTGAGCCTCCCCGACCAAATGTTACCCACTTTTAAAATGAAAGGGGGCTCAAAGAAGCTTAAAGACTTGATTCGAATTCTCGAGCGTCCTGAGTAAACCAAAAAGTGATAGCACGAACGTATCGTGACAATTGTCGAAATTGAGATTTCCACTTTTTGTGCTATAGCTGCAATTTATTTGAAAGGGAATACAAATATATGTACAACGACTATAAACGACAATGATCGGATTCAACCTCGCTGTTCAGCAATGCTTTCTCATTTGAAGGAAAGAAGAAATTCGAAAACCCCAAGTTCCATTCTTCGTCTTCAAAGGGTATTTAACTGTAAACATTTCAGGGCCAAAATGAGTACAATTGGATGACATTAGGCAAATCATTTTCCACAGCGGACATGACACGATTGTGCATTCAACACTAAGTCTTAGGTGTACAGTTTCAATATTTTGATAGTCTATATCAGGTTGACGGTATTTTTATTTTGTATTCTTTTCAATTTTTATCAACGAACCGTCTTTCGTACTTATCGTCCCGCCACACTCAACTGAATTGCCAATAATTTCTTTCTCGTTCTACTTCAACTTTCACAACGTAATTTGATTTCTTTTTCGCATTGTCCAACCCTCCTGAAATACCGCAACTTCTAGTTTACCCGCACCACCTGATGGTCATACCATCAATGCCTGCCGCCAATGTCACACCGGAAGCGGAACCTAAACAAACAACTGAAATAATAAAAACAACTTTAAATAAATTCCCTAACGCCACCATTGGAGCAGCAGCACCACTGCTGCCGCCGCCGTGTACCGCAACTTCTTACCGCGACATCAATTTCGAACTGTGGACGCAAAAGTTTGTCGGAGCTGCCGATGGTAATTTGGAAGCTCTGCTGCTGGACGCATTCTTGCCGAACGAAACTTTTGCCAAAAATGTCGAACTTTATCCGAACAAAGTTTCCGATCTGCAGGGTCGCGTGGTACGAGTTGGCTCCATTACTTACATACCGTATGTGGTTACTAATTATGTGGTAAGTAATTTCCCAGTTAAGTTTATATTTATTGTGTTTGCCAATGCCCCATCCCCCACACACCGCCAGTAGCACAACGACCACCAAAGTTCTACAAAGGGGAACTGGACGGGTGTGTAGGTGTGATGCCCGAAATGTAAACACATGTTGCGGAACATGTTTATGGGTGTTTTGTCGTAGTTGAAGTGGAGGATTGTGTACTTTTGTGTGTGTCCTTTTTTGTGTTTGAGTGAGTTGGTGTTGTGTTGTGTTGTGTTGTTGTTCTTATTGCTCGTGTTGTTGTTATAGTTCAGAAAAAGTTTTGTTCGCACTCAATTGTTTGGCTTAGCATGAATGGTGTATGCGGTTTTGTTGAGTCAATATTGATTTAAATTGCGTGTGTCCTGTTTAATTGGGCAGTCCTTGTGCGAAACTAAGCATTATTGTTATGGTTATTGTATACGAATGTCGTTTTGGCAAATTGATGTAAGCACTTCATTAACCGCAAACACAGAAACAAACACGCATACCAACTAACACATGTGTTTGTGCCTCTAAAAGACAGCTGGTACCGGCAATGTCGACTCAATTAATTCTAATGGCCCTGATGCTACTGTATTCTATGTGGGCTCCGAGGCCGAAATTGTGAAAAGCTTCTGTCAAGTGCGTAATTGCCATTTGCGTGTAGAGCCATGTAAGTTTTCGGCTTTGATTTTGATTACTTATATTAAATTCGAACCACCGCCATCAGATGGCGTTGACAATTGGGGCCTCATTAACTCGGAGAACGAATCCTCGTCGGGCATGATGGGCGACATATACACACAACGTGTGGAATTGGCCATAGGATGTATTTATAATTGGTACAATAACATCACTGAAACATCGCATACCATCGCCCGTTCGGCTGTGACGTTTTTGGGACCAGCACCCGCGTAAGTTTCGTACTTCGAAACTAGCCAATTGGGGTTCATTGCTTCGATGGCTTCGGTTAATTATTTCAGGCAATTTCCGGCATGGCGCACTAACATCATGCCCTTCACCAATGAACTGTGGACATTTTTGATCTCAACCATGTTGTTGTGCTCTTCGGTATTATATTTTATAAAACTTTCAACCTTCAATGTGGAGAATTTGAAAAATGACAGACAGCGGCAGTTTAAGCATATCAAAGCATTCGAGCAGGCAATGTTGGATATATTTGCTGTGTTCATTCAACAGCCTTCAGCACCAACGGAGTAAGTGCTTTCTTTTAGAGTAACTATCAATTTCGGAATATTGATCAGCGTATTCGTTTTATTCGTCCTACCATAGTCTTAATCGCTTTGCGGCTCGCTTCTTCTTGGCCAGTCTTCTCTGCGCTACGATTACACTCGAAAATACGTACAGCGGTCAACTGAAGTCTATACTGACGATTCCCTTATACGGTGAACGTGTGGACACCATGGATAAATTTTCGCAAACCAACTGGAAATGGGCTGCGCCATCAATTGTCTGGGTGCAGACGGTGGGAAAGTCAAACCTGCTCAAAGAACAAATTCTAACAGCTAAATTCGAAATACGGGATTATGATTTCCTATACAATGCCAGTTTCCGACCGGACTATGGCTTAGGCATAGAACGGCTGCTGAGCGGTTCGTTCAGTTTCGGCGACTTCATTACGCCCGCTGCACTGGAAACAAGAATTGTAAGAGATTTACTAAGTTTGTAATAAAATCAAGGAACATTTTGCAAATATTTGCATTTCATGCTACAAGGTGCCAAAGGACGATCTCTACTTCGATTGGACTCGCGCCGTTTCCATACGTGGATGGCCTTTGATGCCGCTGTTTGACCGACATGTAAGGGCGTGCATGGAAACGGGTCTCTTTGTACACTGGGAGCGTCAAGTGAATACTATATATTTCGATACTTTAAAAGTTATCAAATCCAATAAAATTATTTCTTATGATAGAGTGTGGCGCAATATCTCGATCGACAGACTCAGTTGATGATGCTGAATTTGGCCTCTGGTCACGCTAGTAAAATGCCGCCCGAAAAGTTGACTGTGGAAAACATTTCGGGAGCTCTATTTGCTCTTCTTTTCGGTTATGTCATAGCAGTGATGATTTTACTCTTGGAAATTTTCGGACACACGTTAAAGTTGAAACTTTTGAGGATCGAAAATAATTTATTTGCTACCTCAAAAGACAAATGAGTAGAGAAGGATGTGACGGACTCTGACATTATTTCAAATATTTAGTCCATACAATCTGTTATACTTGATGAAATTATAAACCAAAAACTGTGGAAAATAAAAACAATTTCCTGATTGCAGATCTAATAGCAGATTCTGAAAGGTTTTGTCCGATATACTAATACCTCCCTCAATTGTTTCGCTGACAAAAGTCGAAAGTAGGTTGCCAGTCCTATAAAAAAAACGTTGTAGCGGTAAGAGATGTTGTTTTAGATCTATCAGAATCTTTCATCAGATCCGCAATCAGAATTTTAAGAAGAAAAAAATATATATTTGACGATTTTTCCCCAATTAAACTGCAAACCACTACCATTTTCTGAGACTCTTCCAAAACTCATTGAATCATTAAAAACAACTATGAATTCCAATCGTTCCATTTCCCAATCATTTAATATGGACCAATGTACAAGCAATTACAAGCAAACACAATAGCCAATCAAAGCCAAAATTCAAATGGAAGTCAAACTCAAAGTCAACTTTTGAACTTCAAATATCAAATATGTCTGCACACAAGGATGAAAATACTACAAATACTCGTACGCATACACACACACTCACACACACACACACAGACACAGAAATTGACACAAAACACGCATTGACTCTATTCCTCTCCCAGACGTAGTATTTAAGCGGGCAATTGAAACAATTCAATTGGCTTACATAGGAACCGAAGCTAGGCGAAGCAGTAAAAAGGCCAACTAGCCAACAAGCCAACAACAGCAACAGCAACATGACCTGAGTAGCAAAGCAGCAAAATGCCTGATGAAAACGGCAACTGTGTGGCAAATGGGTACGTGAAATAGAAAGGGCAGATTAAAGGATTTGCTGCCGAAAACACCAGCAGAGTCAGGCCTACATACACTCACATGTATAGAGAGCAACTCCTTCCAAAGATATTTGCTGCAGTTCCATATCAGCAGGAGGCCTTTTGCTACTTTCGATTCATTTTCATTGCAAACAGCTCCAGCGGCGACAGGAGCCGGCTCAAAACATTCTATAAAAGTTACGCTAGCAGCAATTAGCACTTGAACTGTTTTTAATGCTGACTCATATGTGGAGCGGTTAGAAGTGGTTGAGAGTGAGTCGAGATTCAGTTTGGATCATTTTTGATGCAGTGTGGTAAGGACGGTGTTATTTTATTCCAACACCAGCAAAAGCGACTAAGGTCAATTGGCCTGAAATCTATGTAAGTCCATTCAAAACTGGAGGAAATTAACAATGTTCGTGGTTGGCAGAGCCGGATTTGGGTGTAGTAGCGCTCTAGGCACATTCGAATTCGGCGCCCCAACACCATAAAAAATTCATTTTGAAACCAAATCGGAAAAAAAATTTAATTTCTTTTAAAAGAAGAGGTTTGAAAAAAGAATCGAGCTTTTTTTGACGTAGCTCATGGGTACGCCCAGAGTTGAATACCAAAACCGCTAACTTGAGGCACCATTTCCTTCCATTTGTATTAAATGGTACATCTTGCAGAACATCATTATACTGTAGAGAGTTGGATGATGTAGAATGATTTACCTATTTTACGTTTGTCTAGCTCCCCTCTGAGCCTATCGCTCTAAATCCAGCACTGGTGTTTGGTGGGAGGCTTTAAATGGCAATCACAGCATGTTGAGTTTGGAATTTGATGATGATGATGATGCAGCAGCAGAGAATTTAATACATTCAGTTTGGCCGCAATTTAGAGTTACCATAAACAATTTTGTTTAAAAAATCCAAAAATGAACTGAACAAAATTTATTATATATTTTTTCTAGTCTTTTTTTTGGTTTGATTTTTTTTACACAGTTGGGGATTTGTAAATGGAACATTAACCGAAATTTCCGATATTATAAACAGGACAGTTAAATATGCTGCAAGACCCAAATCCTAGCTTAACTCCTCCAATCAGCCGGACGGACTCACCGACACTGATCAAAAATAGTTTTACTTTTCTATATCTACCACGTCGATTTAGGGGCGTTACAAACTTCCGACCCTCGGCTCACAAAGTAAAGGTAAGAGTAATACAAAATTTTCTTTTAAAACTCTTCAAAAATGCACTTTAAGATTTTATCAATAAGCAACTGGACAACTCTGGCTACAAAATTGGCAGCATGCCTGCGTAACACATTTGCCACAAATTCCTAACCTACATGAATGTGTTTGTGTGTGAGAGCGTTCGCATACTGGGCGGTGGAGGTCGGTTTCGGTATTTGGCATGAACACACACCCGCCCATACCCAACTGCAAGCAACAATCGAACTGACCGCACCATTCGAAGCACCAAGCGCCTCAGCCGCAGCGTGGCCAAACTCCGGTCGACCAGAGTCTTTAGGCTCGCATATGTGTGTGTATACTCATATATACATATGTAGGTGTATGTGCGCACACACTTTTTACTTGAAATTTGTTTCTTTTTTGTAGTGTTTTTGTAGCAATTTGTTGAAATGGCCAAAGGAATAATGCAGTTAGCAGCGAACTTAATGAAAAGTGTTGGAGCGTGCTGGCAAGCGGAAAGATGCACATGGTTGCCATGATGGAAGCCGGGCTCTGGTTGAAGGCGCGCGTTCAAATTGGCTTTCGGTTGGCTGCTTGGTGTTGTGTGACTGTGTGTGTGCTTCGAAATGGAGTTTGCTGTGATTTCGGTCCGCAATTTAAATTTACGCTCAATTATGACGTTTTTGTTCACCATGCTGTTGGTGTTGTACTGATTTGCTACGAGTTTTAATATGCATTTAATTCCTTTAGTTTTTACCGTTTAATAAATTTGTGCATGCAATCAAATAAAAATTGGAGGTCCAGTCCGTTTCGATAAGTGCGCGTCGGATTTATCTGAAGAAACACTGTAGATTCTAGTCTAGCAAGGAAATAAAATGTTTGAATATATTTTGCATTTTCAGCTAATGAGTCGTTCAAGTTTCTAGAAGCGTAGGTTGACTAATTTCAGACGGCTACAAATTTGAAAGAAATTTCAAAACAATCAAGATAAATTATGCACGCGAAAACGAGTTTTTACTTTTTCGAAGTTCAATTTCATCACATTCAAGTGTAGTGACGCAATTGCTTTGAATGTTAAACCGTTATAAAAAAGGTTAATTAAATGTTCATATAATTTGAGAAAACCGTGTTATAGAAGAATTTCGTAGGTACTTGCAAAGTAGTGCTTAGCGAAAATAGTATAAAACAAATAACTAATAACACTCATACGCCCTACGGTGCAACCTTCTGCCATTGTACTGGATTATCAGTGATGTACAAAACCAACAACTATTAATTACTATCCTCTCGTGTTTATTTCACTCAAAGTTTCACATTATTTGCCAAACAAATATCACACTTTATTTTCATGATTATTATCAAAACAAAAACGCATCAATTAAAATCCACATATATTTCATTTTTCCACAACAACATATGCCAAGCCACACACACACACACACACATACGCAGTACAAAAATAGCAATCTTGATGTAATGCCATGTTGACAGTTAATTATTTCGAGGATGTTCAGACAACGCATTCGAGCTTATGTATTAAAATAAATATGACACTTTGGCAAATGTCTAAATAAGTACCTAAAATAATTTATACACACACAAAACAAATAAACCAACTCCCAGTGCAAAATGTGTAGAGCACTTCAAAATTACTACAAGCGTTTTTAATTGGAAGAGCCTGAAAATACATTTGGCTACGTAAAAGCTTCTCTAAGCCAACCCCATGCGCCGCGAACTACAAAACATACAAATTTTAAAGCTTTAATAATACTCGGGGTTATGATTTTTCTTCGCATGAAGTAGCAGTTGACGTGCCGGGGTTCGAAGAATCCACGAGTACTTTTTATGCACATACTTATGTGGGCCTCCAGACACCCGATTTTTTATCCCATCATTATATTATTATGTGACATCATATTTAGTTTTTCAATATTTTGTCACAGTTAGGGATTTCAGACCCTGGTGCCGAGAGCTGAGTGTTCTTTCAATCTGACACAGCGCTGTTTGGCGTTGCATATTACTTGCTAGTTTTAGTTTAATTTTCAAGGATGTTTCAGCTGCTATTGAATATGAATCAAACATTGCGGGGCTGCAGTCGTTCACTTTACTTTTGAGTGGGCAAATTAATAGCCTTTTCATGAATGGAGCGACATATATTTCACAATTGGCTGCCATTTCAAAGTACTGACAATGTTGTGAACATCGCTGACAAGACAAAACTAACGAATAATGTGGGCTCTCGTTTGAACGTTTAAACAACTCGCGGGGCCTTCACCCTAATGTGCTATTTGTATTGGTATTGATATTAATAGAAATTGTATATAATTTTGGAAATGATTTAAATTAAACTTTCTTCAAATGCTTAAGTTTATCAAAATACAAACCTTTTAGATGCATTTCCTATAAAAGAAATAGTGAACAAGTTGCCAAAGACCACAGCAACACTGGGAAATACGAAAAAACCAAGACATGAAAAATATTTCATTTCCGCAAAATACAAGTTGTAACTACGCGCAATGGCAACAGGAACCGAAAGAAAGAAATGACCAACTCGACGATAAACCAACAGAATCGTTCGGAAACATTTTATCGAAATTGCTGCTTAAAGTGTCAATGCAATGTGCTGCTGGCAGATCTAGTAGTTGGTGCTAGAGGCAGCATTACGTACGCCACCACATTTGCTACTGGCTAAGAAGCAGGCGAACACAACACATAAGACGGTGTAGTATTGACACTGATGTCCATGATGTTCATGATGAAGGTGATGGTCATCATCACCTAAACCACGATCAAGATGCAGCGTCGAATAAATACTTGTAATCTCGCCCAAGTATGCAATTGAAAGAAAACTTTACACCTGCTAAATGAGCAGGAGGTGGATGAGGAGGAACAAAATAAACAGGTGCAGTTATAAAACGATTGCGGCATGCAGCTCGAAACGCATGGTTGCTTCGATTTGGGTGTTGGCAGCTTTCAAAATATAGACACTATTGTTGCAACTCGAAAGGGAATGACAAAAGAAATAAAAATAAAAATGATTTCAGCGAAGTGCAAATCGAACAAAATAAATAAAAGTGAAATAGGAAACATCATCGTCGGCCACACCTAGATGAAAATTTCGCACGAAGGAAGCTGCTGCAATAAAGGAAGCTTGCTGCTGCCAATGCTGCATTATAATGAAAATGTCGAAAATGAGTTCTACATTTTCATTTCTGTTTCAAGCGATTTTTGGTTTTTTTTTTCGTTTTTGTGCTTGGCGGATTTATAAATTTTTCTTGAGTTGCAACATTTTTTCCAGTTGAACTTTTATGGTATATTAATGTTGCATTTGTTGTTGCCGTATTTATTTATTTTATTGCATTTTATTTCTGCGCTCGTCCGGGAGCTTGAGTGGCATTGCGGATACTCAGCAGGAAATTTTCCGCTTTGGCGTTTTGTATGATGGCAACATGGAAAGATTTGATTGTAGCAAATATAAGCGCTTTTACATTTGGAAATTTATGGAGTGTCGATTGCTCGGAAGGGGCGCGTTTAATGACATCGGCATCATTCTATGCGGTAATTAAGATATTTACATTCTAAAGACTTCCAAGGAATTCCATGGCTTTCGACTTTGACAACCAATAAATTTCTTCAAAGCATATATCGCTCATTCCCTGCAATAAAGGCATATCTCAAAAAATCATATTGTTGGCATGTTTTTAAAAAAGGTTAAAATACATCAAAAATCAAAGATCTGAATTCTGTCTATTGGCAGCATGTATATAAATATCTGAGGATCCTAGTGGCATTCAAAACTCAAAAACCCCAAATTTCGAGTTGTGTCTTTATTGCAGGGAATAAGCGATATGTTTATATTGTACTAGATGGTCCCGATCCGCTTTGTTGGCCCCAAATAAGCGGCTTGAGTTGCATTGCCATCAAGAGGTGGTTTTATTTTTCTGATCGCCGGTTTTATTTTTCTGATCGCCGATCTAAGAACATATTCTGAAAGGTCTTGGTCTACACAATTACTCCCTCAAAGGGTTTTTTCTGCATTAGGTCGGGGGATTCGAAAAGAAGAGAATCCGGGAACGAGCACTTCCAGTTATCTACCTCAATATTGTTATTTTCAGTTAGTAATGCTAGGTATATTACCTGCTCTCTAATCCTGTTATGAAACGTTGGTGTGCCACCTGACGGTAATGTCGGTACTTCCCCATTGTCTGCGATGTTCATTTGCATCACAGCCCATTACCATGGCCAATCCGTTTGACCGTTTGACCGTTTGACCCGGCAAGCGGATGGGGATTCCGCCTACCCTCAAATGTCTTCAAAAAGTCTATCTGCGTAACAATAATCTAATACAATCCTTTAATATATTGAAAGGCTTCCAGCGACTCCAGGAGATAATTGAAATAATGCACGCTGTGAAAATGATTATTTATTTGAAATATGAAAATATGTTTGGCTGCGAGTGTGTGTGTGTTTGCGACGTGAGTGGAATTGAATTTACCAAACTCAATGGAATAACTTAATTATGATACGATAAGATATTGCACAGACACATACAACACACACACAAACACCTGCACGCACTCACAGAATGAAACATATCCACCAGTAAAGTATACAAAATGTGGCGCGTGCTAGCTTGTAGCTGTATTTGATAGTTTAGTCTCATAACTGCTGCAAGGTTTGATTTGGTTTGTTTTTTTCACAACTTTATCCATATATGTGGCGGTAGTGTTTTAATATCATAAGTTCAGATGTCAAGCGTATACACTGAAAAAAAATTTCATATAAAATGGATATTTTCCTTATATCAATCTCAATTTCGTATTTGATAACATGTGAAAAAGTTTCAGTCGGTCAATGACGACTTTTACATACCCTACACTGGGACAAAAATTTCTTATATTATTTTGAAACCCACTACACTTCTTCCATTTTTCGGCATTTTCACTTCGATTGAAAACTGTAAAACGACATCACAGTAATCACAGTTCCCTGTCACAGTAGGGTGTGGTGGTATAAATATCCATATCAAGTTGGTTGTTTCACATATACGCATGTCAAAATTACTTCAAGTTTATCAATTCTAAGTACACTTTCACGTTAAAATGTTAGCACATATCAAAATAATGGGCATGTGTAGATTTGGTTCAGTGTACATTTGATTTGCGAATTTAATTAGTGTGCGAACGAGCGTGTCTGGAATGAAAGTTGCCGATGCGTGCGAGATGAAAGAAAGTCTTTGAAATTTCACAAAAGGGTTGAGAAACAAAAATCCAAACCAAATTTTAGCCATAAACAATTCAAAGTTTGACTTTCTGTTCAGCCATATTGGCGTCTTTGAAATGAATGCCAAATTTTGTTGCACTTTTTCTTTTACGGTGGAAATAAAATGAAAAGAAATAAGAATTATTCAATACCTCCCGCAGGTGCGGCACTCTGTCAAATTTTAAACAAATATGAAAATAATTTGAAAGTCGAATCTTGTGACATTTGCGTATTTATTTATTTCGCGCTAAATTTTGTTGGCAAGTAACCAAGAAAAGGAAAGAAATAGGAAAGTGCATTCATCTTAACATTTTCAGTCAAAAAGTTCTCCTTTCGCTTTGCTATCGTAGAGCAAAACATGTTTTTAAACGACCGAGCCACCGTCCTTCAGATTGAGTATTTGGAAACTAGTAACACATAGCCAATGAATTACCATCATTTGGATATGTGTTTCAATGAAATCGGTCAATCAATTAAACATTCACACACACGCAGAGTTTTGTATATGTAATAGTAAAATGGTAAACTTTCCGTCATATTGCATTAAAAAATTACAAAAACCCATAAAAAGAAAGAAATTCTAAAAGTGAAGCTTTTCTCAATGCCAAATTCAATTGGGGTTTCGTCTTAGATTTGCGCTTCTTTTATTACATGTTAAATTTATCACTTTTTTTGTTGTTTTGTTTTCTCCCTTTTAATTTAAGCCCGAGTCCTGCGTAACAATTAAATCCAATAGATTGCATTGATGTCCTTGTACGTGTCCCTGCCACATACAAACATTTCATTTATTCATTGGGCCAAAGGCTTCGGCAATCAATTGGCCTTTTTCAATTCATTGCCTGGCATTTCGGAACGTTCGAACGTTCGTCGCCATTGCCATCATCGAGGACAGCACTTTTGTAGCATTTCATCCGACACTCGTATATGTATATGCACTGGCCGGCCTATTTTTTTTTATTATTGGTAGGGAAAAATCCAAAATCAAAGCGAATTATTTGGTTTTCCAATTCGTTGCGCTTCACTTTTACAGTTAATTAAGACTCTATTTTCACATAGTTTCCACAGTTGTGAAGTTGAATCTATAGATTTGGCAATCAGCCCGCGGCGAATTCATCAAAATCCACGCCATTTCTGTTCAATCGAAAATTTGTTTGTTGTTCTGTGATTGATTTTTGTTGTTGTTGTTTTTTTGGTTTTATTATTTGATTGCCAGCAAATTTTGTTGAATTTAGTTTTCATGCGACCACACTGCATTTATAACCAAAATCAAAGCCCAAACACACGATTCGTTAGATAGTTGCTAAAAACTGCGGCGGAGTGGATTAGTTCGCTCAGTGGGTTAAGGCAGATCAATTTAATAATGGAGTTCAGTACGATTGATTACAATTACAATTGAAATGCTTATGGAAGTTGGAAATCATTCAAATGATTAAATATATTTAAAACGAAACTGCTGGAATTGAGTTTTTCGAATAATATACGTAACTAGCTTACACCCACAGTTTTTTAAACGTTTTACTATGTATTATTTAAGCGACTGAAAGGAAAATAGATTTTCTCAGTCAACCCTCTGCTCATTCACCACACAGCACCAAATCCAAAAAATGAAATCCGTTGAAAAGGACCCGACTGCCGGAGCTTAAAAAATGTTAGGGCGTGGCAGTGAACGGACCGGAAATTTTAAATATCAACATGCTACCCGTTCAGCCATCAAAATCACATACAATAGTTATTTGGAATAATATTTGACACGTCCACATTGAAATTGAGGCCAATGAAATTCCCTACATTTCGATATGTGTTTAATTGAAATCGGTCAAGTATTTCTTGAGTTATAGGGGAACAACCCCACAAACATACATACAAACATACCCACAAAGAGTTTTATATAAGTAAAGATTTGTCATCGAATATTTGAATATCTTTTCTTATAAAATGCAACCAATTTTAAAATACTTTCTTTAAATAATAATAATATTATTCAGCACTAAATTGGCCTGAAAATATGGCAAACAAGATCTTCCTCACATACACAAAACCTTTTAAAATGTACTCATATACATAAATACACTCATAATGCTTGATTATCCCTACGAAAATCCTAAACACTTAACAACAGCAAAAAACATTTATTGACACAAATTGCTGTTGCCGCTCTACTCTTTCTGTTGCGGCATATGCTGCAAATCAGGCATGTGGGGATTTTCTCTTTTTTATTAGAATAAATAGCTAATAAAATATTCATAAAGATTTCGTTCACGCGCATCGACATGTTTGGCAAAATATCCAGACATATTTCACAATAAGACCAATAAAATTGACAGCCCGTATACCCTACACTTAGGTGGTGCAACTTCAACAGATTTCGTTTAAAAGCAAAGCACTTCGTCGACGTAATAATGAGCGAAACCTTTTTCATTTAGGTTTTGGTAAACTTTGATAAAAACACAATTTATGTATTAATTTATATTTTTTAAACCAAAAAAGTTTAAGTCTCAAAATTTGCATTTAATTTTTCAAACAATCAAAGAGAACTTCTTGAAGTGTTAAAAAATGGGTAAGAATTGGCTGTCCACCTGCAAAATTAGAGTCATGCATAGGAAACTTACGGTTTTATTGACGGTGTGGCTTCTCCTGTAAAATTTTAAAAATCCGTGTTTGGGCGTTCACAAATTAAAGCAGCGATATGTTTTGAAGAAGTAATATTTTGAATGCATTTTTTCCTTCATATCATTTACCCTCTCGTTAGTCTCAGCATCCAACATATGGCAACGATTCGAAAATATTACATCATTTAAAAAACATAAACCGCTCGAATACCATATGATTTCGCCACACACGATACACAAATTGAGTTCTTAGTGGTGTGCCATATAACGGCAATCATGAAATTATTGTTGGTGGCATCAAAATGTTGAACCGTTTTGAACGCACATTTTCCGAAGTGTTGTTATTCGCCTGTAAACATGCTTCATTTTGTAATCAAAATGGCTTATTGCATTACTACATACTACCCTCTGCTATGTGAACGGAACTGTCATCAGTGACAGCTGTGCGCTATTGAATATATCCGATATTGAAATTGCAGTTCGGATACATGTAAGTAGTGTTTTGCCATCAAGCGAGTTATTGCAAAATGTTTATTGTTTTATTGCTTATGAACTTTGATCGAAACGAACTGAAACCACCAATGGAATTGCCAATCGTACGTGGTGACATTTTTAAAATATTCAAAACTTAGTTATGTGCTTGTAAATGATTTAAATAAAGTTGTTATAGCTTAAAGTTTTATTATTTAGATTATAGCTGGTAGTAGCTATACAGACCGGTAATTGGATAAATTTGCGCTTAAGGGGACGATATATCATGTTGTAAGATATCTGTTACATTCTCGGGTTACCAGGCAAGAATGAATTTTTAATTATTTATTTGTTATTTTTTAGCTTATCTTTTACTTATATAAAATTCTTTGTGAGTTTGTAGGTTTGTATGTATGTTTGTTCCCTTATAACTCAAGAAATACTTGACCGATTTTAATAAAACACATACCAAAATGTAGGTAATTTCATTGATCTCATCATAGGCCATTTCATTAAAATTGGGCGTTCGAGGTGGGCGTGGTAAATATTATTCTAAAATGCTATAATTCATGCAGTGTTTAAACGATTTTGCTGAAATTTTATATGTGTTTTTGGGTAATGAATTGGTAATATGTTGATTCTGCCCACTGCCACGTCTTAAAATTTCTAAAACTCTGTAACTCGGGTCCTATCCAAGGGATTTCGCTGAAATTTTGGATTTGGTGCTGGGAGATGAATGGGCAGAGGGATGACTATTGAAATTTAAGATCCGCCCACTGCCACGCCTCTGTAACTCGGGTCCTATTCAAAATATTTCGGTGAAATTTTGGATTTGGTGCTGGGAGGTGAATGGGCAGGGGGATGACTATTGAAATTTTAAATCCGCCCACTGCCACGCCCTAAAATTTTTAAAGCTCTGTAACTCGGGTCCTATTCAAGGGATTTCGCTGAAATTTTGGATTTGGTGCTGGGAGGTGAATGGGCAGAGGGATGACTTGCAAAATCTATTTTTATTTCAGTTGCTTAAATAATACATATAACATTTCTATGTTAACATGAAACAACAAAATTATTGCGAGCGAAGCTGTGGGTATAAGCTAGTAAAAAACTAGAGAGTGGACTATCTTCGGCTATGCCGAAGCTGAAATACCCCCACACGGTAGGAAGAAGTACCTCGAACATAAAATTATGTGGTCTCAAGACCCCATTTTGAGCCACCTATAAATAGTTTTGGAGCCCGGACCATGTCCAAAATCCGTTTCTAAAAATTTCCAATCAAATCGACCAAAAAAAAAATTGGTCTCAAGACCCCATTTAGACCCTCATATATGTGGTTTCGGAACCTCGAACCATGTCAAAAATACGTTTCTAAACATTTCCAATCGAATGCAGCAATAAAAAAGACTTGAAAAATGTTACCTTTTTTTTTCGGTGTATGGGAGCCACGCCCAGTTATTGTCCGATTTGGCTGATTCTCGAACTTGATCTCAGTATTCACGAGAAAAACATGTACCCAAAGTTTCAGGTCGATATCTCCAAAACTATGACCGCTATCGTGCGGACGGACAGACGGACGGACAGACAGACGGACATCGCTAAATCGACTCAGGAGGTGATGCTGATCAAGAATATATATACTTTTCCATACCGGACACGCCTCCTTATGGGCGCTACAAACGTTGTGACAAAGTTAGCATACCCTGTCACAGTGAGTGTGGGGGTATAATAAATTTTGTGCATAAATCATTGTATGTAGGCAACTTGATAATTAAAAAAATTGTTTTGCCTCATACAATTGTTAGCCCGATTTGGCCTGTTTTTTGCTCCTTTAAGACTTTTTTAGGCCAAAAGGAAACATCTTCCGCCCGGCCGTTTCACATCGGAGAGAAAAGGTTTAAATGTCAATTTTTGTAAAACATGTCGTAAGGGAGTTCTGTAAAGAGTAGTTACTATAAAACTGTTGAATTCCACTTATTACACTCTAAAAAAAGGGTGTTTTTGGAGGTGGAATGAAAGACTCGATGATTTTCTTTAGAATTAAGTTTAACAGTACTAATGTTTTCAAAAACACTGAATCGATTAACGTTGCCAACGTTGCCCCCACATGCTCATTCGAAAGTACCTCTAACATTAAAAAGTGTATATACTTTTCCATACCAGACACGGCTTCCCAATGGGCTATCGTGGGACATGACCGAATAGTTTCAGTTTTCGATGCTGATCCACGCCTCCTTATGGGCGTTACAAACGTTGTGTCAATGTGAATATACCCTGCCACAGTAGTGTGTGGGGGTATACAAATTACAATATCAAAGGGGGATAAAACAACAAAGAAAGCCATTAGTTTAATTACTTCAGTCAAACTGCAAGCACTCTACAACAGCAACTGCAAAGAATTGCGAAAATCAATTTGATGTTGTTACTGCATATTGCATACCACTGTTGCTTGCCTTGTTGTTTTTGTATATCTGCTAAATGCATTTCCACATTTCTTGCATTTCTTGCATTTCTTTGCGCTCCGCGGTCCACTTGTGTTCTCTCAGTCAGATTGTACACCATTTAAACTTCATCTTTTTTTACCGATGCGGACTGGTTCCAGCAGGAGTTTGTATACTGCACTGCTGCACGCATGGTTTTAATTAGTGCAACAGAGTTATTTTCTATTGGACAATTTACCGCAGAAACTTTATCACCAAACTGCGGCACGAATTCGATTGAGAACCAAGAACCATTAACTGCAAAGCAATGATTTTACTCACAGATGTGGGAGTGCATGTACATACGTATGTGTATGTGTCGATTACCCATTACCCTTTCTATGCCTCTTTCAAACTTTCAATGCGTGTGGTCAAATGCTGCAGTAGCCGGCGTAGTTCAATCCCAACTTTTGTCCGGCCTTTGAATATGAGAGTATGATGACGTTGACAGGCCGCCACCGGTTGATGATGAAATCTGCTGCTGCATCTCGTTACTGATAGGTTCGACGATATGCAATCAGCTTTGTTTTTTGTGTACGACGAAGGTAAAACTAATCAATCAGTTTCTGCGGTCGTCGGATGTGGTTCATTTTATGTTCTATGCGAGACGAAGGATGGAATAAGGTAACTTACAAGGCGACGCAATGGTGGTAAGTGTGATGAGTGAAACTAGGCAACTGAACTAATAAATATTTCAATTAATGTTTTTATTTCATTTTAAATAATATAGTTTCCTAAACTAAAGCTAGTTTTTTTATAATAGATTGATTTAAATTCCAAATTCAATTGCGGTTCCAGCCTACTTTCTATCATTTAGCATCGTCTTCTTTTCGTGGTGGTGTCTCAACTTTTTGGATCATGTCCTTAGCATCTGTTTGTGCCGAGTTCTTGTCTCTTTTCGTCGAACCTGCTCTAGTTGCACGTTCCTTATTCTTGCCCAGACGTGCGCGATCATTCTTTACCAGCTCGCTCAATTCTTTCGACCAGCCTAGAGCCTCTGCCAAGGCCAAGACACCATCATCACAATCGCCAATATACGCCACGTCTCTTGTATTCCGTGAACTGTCGAACATGAGTCCGGGCCCCGACATGAAAGCGCCGAGCGCTCCGTGATCATTACCCACCTTGGTACGATTTATCAACAAGCGTACACAGCGTGATCCGGCATGATCAATCAACGAGGCAAAAGGTTGCACCTCCAGCGATGTGCCCATAATAATCAACAAATCACATTTCTCAAAATCGCTTGTGGGTAATTTGTAAAATTTCTCAGGCAAATTCTCGCCAAAAAAGACAATGTCCGGCTTGACCAGAAAATTACATTTTTTGCATTTCGGCTCACGATGTGAAAATATTTCTTCTTTCATCCACTCCATTGAGTAGATTTTCCTACAGCCCAGACAGTGATTGCTGTAGAAAGTGCCATGAGCCTCCACCAACTTCTCTTCAGGTATACCCGCTATCCGCTCAAGTGTATCAATATTTTGAGTATAGTGACGCAGCAAAAGCCCCTTCTCGTGCAATAAACGCACGAAATAGTGAGAGGGCGTGGGATTAAAAGTACCCGGATATAGCTCTCTGGCCAAGTCGAAAAAAGCTTGCGGATGCGCCTTGAAATAATCTATATCAAAGATGGCCGTAGGAGTCGGTAGATCATATTTCTGTAAGTTATCGTAAAGACCAGAACCGGGAGAACGAAAGTCGGGAATACCAGCAGCTGGAAAGAATACAGTATCAGTTGCACTTTCAATTCAAATATATATTTAAAATGCATACATGTTGATATGCCTGCCCCAACCATCGTAATAATGTTCTTAAATCCTTTGTCCTTCCAGTGTTTAGTTAATCCATCAAAGGATAAATCAGCAATTACCTTAAAAATTAAAAACATTTATGAATTTCTTCAAATAACACTGTACAACAGTAAATAAAACCATCGAGGTTTCACACATTTTTTCTGCTGATCAGGAATATGCCATCCGTTTTCTAGGGTCAAAAATGTCCTTTTCAAATTTTATCCATTAATATCATGAATATGTAATCATTAATTACATATTCGTGATCATACTGGAAAACATGTGTGAAACCCCGGGTGTTTTTGAAACCCTCAAAATGGTTGTACAGTGTAATTGACAATGTTCATAGTCAAATTTAGTTCATGTCAAATCGTAGTACAGACTTTATAGCTGTCAAATCTGTAAATTCTTATGACTACGAATATTCAGTTGAAGATCAGTTTTAACCTTTTCTGGAGTCCCTTTATCGTCATCAAAAGCTGTAGCCAAATTCAACTTATCCGCAAAGAACTTGCGAATGGTTTCCATAGCAGTGTCATCTGGAAATTAACAAGTTGTCGTAAACGTTATTGATTACACTGTGCTACACGAAAAATGTAGAAACATTCCTACTTATAGTTGGTTTGATACTTAAAAATACTGACTTTCTGCGTTTACAAAACGTTTCTATCACATCGAATTTTTTAAATAAATTTTTTTAATAATAGACTTAAAATTAAATTTAACTCTGATGATCGTATTCATCTATTTTTTACCCGATTTTCAAGTGTTTGGTATATCGGATCAGAAATAGATAAGCTGCAACCATCAGAGTTACCAAAAGGTGCTAATTGTATAGTCTCTACCTACTATATAGTATCAAACCAACTATATAGGTGGGAATATATAAAAAAAAAACATTTTTTTGTAGCACACTGTGCTGTAACTGAAAATGAGCGGGTTAAGCTACGGTCAGATTAGGTAAATATTTGCCCAAATACTAGGAAAATACACTCAGTAAAATAAAATACTGGTTCAGTCACATACGATTTTAGTTGATTTCAAAAATATCTGAGTGTATTTGATCAAATATTTGCCTAGTCTGACCGTTGCTTAAGTCATTACAAAATGTAATTGATGCTGCCTTTGTCTGACTTTTGTAGTGTTATTAATATGTTATTGCACGAACGAAAATTCATTCGTATGTTCGGGCAATGTAAATGCACCTTAAAAGTTGGCAACTTTGCTACTACTCACCACTGTGCTACTCACCTTCGTTTTTTATCTTCGATGATGACGGCTTTTCGTCACCCATTTTTCCACTTTGCCCGACTATTGATGGGAAAGCTTTGTAAAACGACGATGTGCGTTTATTTATTAATCTATTCAAAGCAGCCCCAGCCGTCTTAATAAATTTTGTAAAAATGTGAGTAAAGGTAATAAAGTTTACGTCGCCACAATTGGACAAGAAAAATCGAATGAAAATGGTGTGAATAGTAAACAAGAAAGTATTAGGGATGGGGCGATATATCGGTTGATACTATCGAAATCTATATTTTCTAGCGGTATATCGAAAACGAATATTCGATATGGGAAAATGTCAAATTTTGTCCGATGGTTTTTTAAAATGCCGATATTATCAGTATCGATAGAATATCATCTTTAAAAAAATGTTGAAATGTATTCGATAATTGATATATCGATCAATTGTATTCCCATTTTTTTAATATTCAATACTTTAAAAAAGCGATATTTTGCACATCGATACAAAAAATTAAATATGTTTCGATATATCAATATAGATATTTTCGGATGTATCGCCCATCCCTAGAAAGTATCTGTGTAGTTGCCACAAGGACCGAATTGCATATTCACTGCATATTCATTTTCCCATACTTTACATCAGTTCGTTAAATTGGCAACGAAATGCCAACCTGTTTGCACTTGGTTGAGGTGGTGATCTGGAAAATCCATGTCCGGAAGTACTTCTGGTGGCGAAATGCTGCCAAAAAACGTTTAATTCAATTGATACTTCCAATTTGCAAACTTTACCATTGTGAAAGTGGACAAATCGCAATCGGTCGGATCATGGTACATACTAAGGCATTCAATCCCGGGATCCCGAATCCCGAAATCCCGGGATCCCGAACGTTTTCTAAATCCCGGAAATCCGGGATTTTGAGTCCGGAATCCCGGGATTCAAAAAATTGATTTTTTATGCATTGTTTAAGATATTTTCGACTCTTTTCCACAAAAATACTGCAGTGCGTTTACTTTCAATCTAATTGGTAAACACAAAAAGCTCATTTTCGTAGACTTAGTGCTACACACACAAAAAATGAAGACAATTTTTGTCAATAACAGTGAACAAAGCATTTTTATCGATCTGAATAAAATTTTTTCAAATTGAAACAATTTTTTTTATTCGACAAAAGAGTAAATATATTTAATAAAATTATTTTGTGACAGCGTGGCAAAATAAATAATAAAGCAACTCAATTTAACACATAAAATATCAAACTTGTTCGATCAGAGTAATTTAAAATTAATAACTTTTGGTTTTATTTATTTTAAATTTTGTTGTGTTTAATGCAATATTTATTAAATAGTATTTCTACGTTGAATTAAAATAAAATTAAGCTTAAAATATTGTTGCAACAGTTTTTTCTTTAATCCCGAAAATCCCGAATAAATCCCGGGATCCCGGGATTGTAATTTCAAATCCCGAAATCCCGGGATTTTCAAAAACACTTCGGGATTGAATGCCTTAGTACATACACAAGATTTTAGTTGCAATATTTCCGGCAAGTTTTTTTCATTACAAATGCTTCCGAAAACCGCTGATCCACGCACCTGTTAGTCGGAATGGTTATTTAGTCGAAATCGCACTGTTTTTGACATTTAAGGTATTTTATTTGTTGTTGGAAAGTGGCACACTAACAACTCTACCAGTGCTTATTCCACCTTGTATTGTGCACCAATTATTATAAATTGGTAATATCTGGTAGCACTGCTGAGAAAAAGTGAATCCGAACCGAAAACCACGCTGTTCCAACAGAACTGTTAACAGCCACAACCAGCCATTTTACGATAATTGTATTACTACCAAGCTGCCACACATGCGATTATGTAGTTGAATAAACATGAGCATTTTCCACTATTTTCAACATTCAATTTCACTTTCAGCTCGACTAGGCAGAGAGTTATGTTCCAAATGGCGTTAAAAGTGCGCTTCAACCAAATTTGACAGTTCTTTTTAACATGCGTTTACTAGTATGTGTGGCAACCTCGTTAGAAGACAACAAATATCGTAAAAACTTACTCTGATTAGTGCTACCATGCGAGAAATATCGTGTCTCTACGGATTTTGAAATTTTTAAGAAACAAATTTTTACGGACAATTTCCGATTTATCCAAAATGAAGTATTAAAAGTTTTTATCAGTGATGACCGCGAAAACTCTTTTGACGTCAATGCGTAAAATTTATGCGTCAAATTTTACGCGACAAATTTTTTTGTTGACGTCAAATTTTTTCGAAAGAATTTCAAATTACCATAATTTTGGACGTGTAAAATTTGACGTCAAAAACGTCAAATGAATTTGTGTACGCGTCAAATGCCATCACTGGTTTCCATTCGAAAGTCAACATTTCCAAGTTCTTTAAGTTTTTATTTTTATATAAACTTAAATCTTAAATTGGGTATTATATTGCCATTTGGCATTCACTATTTTTCCTTTTCATACCTTCACATTGAGACGAAAATCACAAATTATCGCTATTGTACATTCACAACCACTTTGAAATCAGTGACCCCAATAACCCCCATATACTTAGTTTCATACTATTTCAATGAAATCTTCAAATTTGGGTAGCCATATTAAATTAGACCACCCCCCCCCCCCCCCCCTCTACTAAGTTTGGGACTATTTCAGCAAATTTGAGATACAATCTCACAAAACACAATTGTTTCTTATATGGCAGGAAGGCGTGGCGATTATTTGAAATATGCACTCGCTCTTACCCACTCCTGCTATAAAAATGTTTACAGATTACTGCTGTGACGCCATATTGCAAATTGTGTCTATATGGATGTTGCGGGTTTTCGTGCAATGGAAATCAAGAAAACAGAAAATCTGGCATCACTAGACTTTATGACCATCCCCAGCTGGTTTGTTTTCTTTTCCTGAAAATTTTATCCTTGAGCGTGAATTTTCATAAAGTTTGTAAAAAGTTGTAAAATAAATGTCCTACATTAGCTATTTTTTGTAAAAAATGTTCCTAAGAACGGTCAGGAATGGAAATTGAGTGCGAGCTTTGTGAATTCGACCGAATACATTGATTCCCAGTTGGAGGCCACATTCGCAGTCACAGACTGCTAAAACAACAAACGGTGAGGTGCAATTTTTCGCTTTAATTTTTTCAATTATTAAATACGAGTTCGCGCATTTCTAGGCATTTTCGCGCAAATATAGCAGACAATAAAAATTTAAAATATCGATTTTCTCGAATACCTCAATACAAAATGCACCTCAACCACGCGACAGCAGCCATGGCTAACTACCAACACTACCCGCCGCCGCAAATATCATCGCATGGTGGCACTGTGCCGACAACTGTGCAGCAGCATACAAGCATTGCCGGGTTGCAGCAAAGTCCGTTCACGCTGCACCAACTGACCGCGGTGCAGGCCATCCAACATCCGACACACCAGGCAATGCTTCACCCGCAGCATCCGCTCGTCCATCTACTGGACATTTCTTCCACCACAAGCACACCCAATCCCACACCCATTTCGCCTACGAAGATCGAGGTGCAAAGCGAAGAGGACGCCCAGGTGGATGATCCGCGCAAGAAGAAGCAGTGCCACGTCTGCAAGAACAAGTTCCGCCAGCTGACAACGCTGCGCAATCACATGAAGATCCACACCGACGAACGGCCGTACAAGTGCAAACACTGCGACAAGGCATTCCGCCAGATATCCACGCTCACCAACCACGTCAAGATCCACACGGGCGAGAAGCCATTCACGTGCAACATTTGCGCCAAGGACTTTCGACAGCAGAGCACGCTCATCAATCACATTAAGACGCATAAGGGTGTGTTATAAAAGCGTAAATTGCACTTCAATTATAATTTTTTTTAATTTTCGTTTTGTATTTACTTCGAATCACTCCCAAGCTCCCAAGTCCACCAAATAAATCTCAACAACGTTTTTCATAAAACCTATTGGGAACATTCTTCATTCATTTCAGAGTCGAGCACCCCCACATCGCTTCTTAACTATCAGCCGGGCAAGCAGACGCCGCGCCACTCATCGAAAATGTCGCAGGGTCAAATGCACGGCTCCTACCAGAATCGCACACCCATCTCGAAGAGCCTGTACTCGGGCAGCTACAATTCGCCCCAGGCCGAGGAGCTGGTGAAGCCCTATCAGTGCAGCGTCTGCAAGCGACGCTTCCCGCAACTAAGCACGTTGCACAACCACGAGCGAACGCACATCGACCCGAAGCCCTACAAGTGCGAGACTTGCGACAAATCCTTCAGCCAACTGGCCACGCTGGCCAACCACAAGAAGATCCACACCGGCGATAAGCCGTATGCCTGTTCCTATTGCTCCATGCAGTTCCGCCAACAGAGCACGCTGACCAACCACATGAAAACCCACGCCGCCACAGGTGAGCCACTTGTGTGTTCGCCGTTCGATTGAGAAATGTTAATACCATTTTCCCCTAACAAAGCTTTATTTTAAATTTACACGCAAAACAGCCGCCGCCGCCACCGCCACCTCGGCATCAGGAGCAACCGCAACAACGATGGCAGGACCCACAGCACCACATCTGGGCCTCACCATGCCAACCATCACGACATTAACCGCTCATCCGCATCTGCATCACTCACAATCCGCACACCTCAATGCCAACATGCTCCATCCCCAGTTGCAAGTGGAGCATCATCCGCTGCTGCACTTCCTCGACAGCAACACCACGGTCAGCACGATCGTATCCAAGGAGCACTACAAGAACAGCGATCGCTGCTCGCAAATGAGCAACAACAGCAACAGCATGATGTGCGAGAGCGCCGACCGCCCGTTTCCATGCGCTATCTGCCGCAAGGCCTTCTCGCAGCAGAGCACGCTCACCAATCATCTGAAGACGCACACCGGCGAGAAGCCGCACAAGTGCAAAATTTGCGACTCGAATTTCCGTCAATTATCCACGCTCAACAACCACATGAAGATCCACACTGGCGAGAAGCCTTATGCCTGTTCCTACTGCCCCAAACAGTTCCGCCAAAAGAGCACGCTCACCAATCACATACGCATACACACTTGTTAGGCAGTCTGATTCGTCGATCGAGATCGATTTATTTGGCCAAATGTTAACCCGTAACAGAGTTCGATGCAAAATGCAAAATAAAAAAAAATTGCTTAAATAAAAAAATTTAAATATTGAAAAAAATTATAATTGATATTGTAATCGTCTGCTAATCGTAATGAGTTACTTACCTGCTCGGCAGCATGTAATGTCCATGTAAATTAAGTATATATACAGGGTGTTTTCTTTTTCTTTTTGTAATGTATTCGCTTCAAATGTTATTGCGAGTGGATTTAAATTGACAAGCAAGCAAAAAAAATGCAGAAATATTTAACATACATAATAACTGTACTATTAAACTATAATGTGCGTAGAACAAAAAGCGTTTATTAAAAATCTATGTAGAAAATAAAGCATTATTTGTAAGCAAAAGAATTCGGTCGTTCTTTCTTTCATTTGGAGTGAATTTCTTGGCAATTTCGATTTTAAATTAAGGGTTTTTGGCCACCTCAAAATCTCCGATGACATTAGGAAGAAACTAGCAAAAAAAACACTCGAAGTTGTGGCAATTTTTTTTCCGACTTTTAGTCGATTTCAGGGTTAAATTTTTAACAACTTGTTTTTAACTCTTTTTTTTTTAAAAAAAAAGTATTCCCCTTTTTTTACTCTTTTTCCCGAACGCCAATCTAATCCCGAACTTGACCGTCACACCCCACCCTAGGGGTCAATAAGAACCCACCTACCAAATTTTATCATTGGAATCGGAAGTTAAGCCATTTTAAAGTGAAAGGAGTTTGAGTCCCCCAGGGCTCTGATCGACCCCAAAATTTAATAGAATGCATTGTCACCGGACAACTTGGTACCAAGTTTCGGCTAAAACGTTTATTTGCGTCTACACTTTTTCGTTTTTTAAATTTGTGAAGTTAATTTTTTGGGGTTTTTCTATAGCATTTTCCATAACCAAAAAACAAAAAAATTCAATAAAAATGTCTATTATTTCGTAAAGTTTTTTTGACTACAAGCAGTAAAAGGCAGACGTGCACGTGAAAAACGGGATTTTTAGAAGTTGTTTGTAAATTGTCCGAAATATTTTGAGAAGCCGATATTTACCACAAAAATCTTTGAAAGCTTGATTTTTGAAAGTAACTTAACAAAAAAATGACTATTTTTCATAAGAGTATACATTTTTGAAAAATAAAAACAGCTTGCCTAACTTAGGCCCGCATAAGATGTTTTATTATTTATATAGGTATAGGTATCGCTCTGTTTCCATTTAACGTTAAACATTTTGCATTTTACACAGAAAAATATGAACCTAGTCCACTAGCACTAAGGACCTCATATCGTTAACTTAAAGCACAATCATGCTATGACCCTGACCATGTTTTTTTCGGATTTTTGGATTCCTGAGAATAAGTTGCATCAGATATATATATATATATATATATATATATACAGTCGAACTTATAATGAATTCGCAGAGAAATTCACTATAGAGAAGTTTGTATATATTTGCTTGCACGTGTTTCCTGTATTCAGTGACCTATAATAAAATTTTACGAGGTTCATTTTTGTTGTTATCTCCCCAACTTCCGTATTTCTGGGTCTTTTTTTTGAGAAGTTAATTTTTTCTTTGTCTAATAAAACATAAAGTGGCCAAAGCCAAAAAAAGCTCGATTTTTTTTCGAACCTCTTCTTTTAAAGAAAGGTGAGTCCTAAAGGAAATTAAATTTTTCGTTCCGATTTGATTTCAAAATTAATTTTTTATGGTATTGGGGCGCCGAATTTGAATGTGCCTAGGGCGCTACTGCACCCAAATCCGGCTCTGCCAACCACGAACATTGTTAGTTTCCTCCAGTTTTGAATGCACTTACATAGATTTCAGGCCAATTGAACTTAGTCGCTTTTGCTGGTGTTGGAATAAAATAACACCGTCCTTACCACACTGAACAAAAATGATCCAAACTGAATCTCGACTCACTCTCAACCACTTCTAACCGCTCCACATATGAGTCAGCATTAAAAACAGTTCAAGTGCTAATTGCTGCTAGCGTAACTTTTATAGAATGTTTTGAGCCGGCTCCTTGTGTGCAGACTTATTTGATATTTGAAGTTCGAAAGTTGACTTTGAGTTTGAATTTTGGCTTTGATTGGCTATTGTGTTTGCTTGTAATTGCTTGTACACTGGAAATGTTTTCCACAGTCAACTTTTCGGGCGGCATTTTACTAGCGTGACCAGAGGCCAAATTCAGCATCATCAACTGAGTCTGTCGATCGAGATATTGCGCCACACTCTATCATAAGAAATAATTTTATTGCATTTGATAACTTTTAAAGTATATATAGTATTCACTTGACGCTCCCAGTGTACAAAGAGACCCGTTTCCATGCACGCCCTTACATGTCGGTCAAACAGCGGCATCAAAGGCCATCCACGTATGGAAACGGCGCGAGTCCAATCGAAGTAGAGATCGTCCTTTGGCACCTTGTAGCATGAAATGCAAATATTTGCAAAATGTTCCTTGATTTTATTACAAACTTAGTAAATCTCTTACAATTCTTGTTTCCAGTGCAGCGGGCGTAATGAAGTCGCCGAAACTGAACGAACCGCTCAGCAGCCGTTCTATGCCTAAGCCATAGTCCGGTCGGAAACTGGCATTGTATAGGAAATCATAATCCCATACTTCGAATTTAGCTGTTAGAATTTGTTCCTGGCCTCGGGGCATTTTCGTGTACTTTCGCGTTGGCCACTTCCGGTCAAAAATCGACCGTCGGATGGTGCTACATTCGTATGGGAGGCAATTCCATGCATTTCAACAAGCCTCGGGCATTTTCACCAACCACCAGTGCTGGATTTATAGCGAAAGGCTCAGAGGGGAGCTAGGCAAACGTAAAATAGATAAATCATTCTACATCATTCAGCTCTCTACAGTATAATGATGTTCTGCAAGATGTACCATTTAATACAAATGGAAGGAAATGCTTTTTTCAAAATGGTGACTCAGGTTAGCGGTTTTGGTATTCAACTCTGGGCGTTTGGGACTCGCTGAACTCTCATATACTCTGGTAGTCCCAGTCGTGGCTAAATTTCCATATAATAATAACATCAATCAAACTCTTCTTCAAATAAAACCTCTTCCAACATTGAATGAAAATTTTCTTTTAATATAATTTTAAATGTTAACAGCGTTTTTTTTATTTGTCCTTAAACATAAATGAATTTGGCAATCGTATGACTCGATTGCGAAATTCATAAAATTTTAGTGTACATTTTTTTGTTGGGTGTCGATAAAGTTTCAAAATTGTATTAGGGTGCAATCAGAAAACTATAACAAAAAAAATGGAACAAATAAGAGGAAGAAGGGAGGAGAGTTACTTCAAAATTCACATATTTATGTATGTTTAAGTTATTGTAAAATGCGTTTATTTGCGAATAAATTAGGCATTGGAAAACAAATAGAATCAACTGTTTTCCAGTGCATGTCTGGAAAAAAGCACCATTAATATACATACAATCAGCATAGCATTACAATCAAAATCGAATCTCTCAAATGTCATACACCGGGATATTGTTTGCTAGAATATGCTTACGTACTAAAGAGAGAGGGTTGGGAGAAAATTAGTAATGCCATATGCCATTTTCTAAGTCTTACAAGCTAAGCACACGAGTGGTGGTAGTAAAAAATACACAATTCTACAAACCACACGAAGAAGGAAAACACGAATGTAAAAAAGACGATAATAACAGAGTTTAAGAAATATCTATGAAACCGCGATTACCGAAGAGGTTTACCATGGGTCGTTCCTGAACGTGAGGGCGGACGAGAATTAGGAGGAGCTTTTTCAGCTTACGTGGAAGCAAAACCCAGCTAAACATAACATACTTGTTTCTGTCTGTTTTCGCCTAAACAAACCAGAAATAAGAGAGCGCCATTTGTTGTCCTCTGTCTTCTACTTGAAGAGCCATTTTATACAGACGCATATGAATACGCCAATGAACGCATAAACCAATGTCTTGACCACCATTGACTGCGGCAAGCTGTGCGGCAGCAAATCCAAAAACGAAAGAGACGTTGAGGACTGTGCGTTCATCATAGATGAGGTTGGTGCATATTGCAAACGTTCCACTTTAGCATGAATCAATGCCAGTTGTCGTGTTTGTTCGTCTAGAGCT
Source organism: Heteromyza rotundicornis (assembly GCA_951394025.1). Taxonomy (NCBI): domain Eukaryota; kingdom Metazoa; phylum Arthropoda; class Insecta; order Diptera; family Heleomyzidae; genus Heteromyza; species Heteromyza rotundicornis. The sequence goes on from OX596012.1 coordinate 52,725,201, forward strand.
CTATTCACTTGTTCCATGGCGCGCGTGAGCCTGTTGATACAAAATCTTTTGTTAGGTACCTTTCTTCGCAAAAACATCTTTACCTACTTTCGTATGGATTTTTTTGATATTGATTTCTTGATGACATCGTCGTTTGATTGACTTGACTCCGAGACGCTGCCGTCGTCCGCTAGTTGAACAATGGATTGCGCCTTGCGTTTGGCTTTGAGCATAAGGATTGGATCGCCACTAATGACGCTGGCGGTACGAACAATTGGTGCCTTAAGGCGTGTCTTGGTTAAAACCTTGTAATTGAATTCATACTGTTTCACGTCGTTACGTGGATCCCAGGGCCGTAAGTCAGAGTACTTGTAAATCCACTAGTGGAAAGAAAGAATGAAGGAAAACATTTATTGGGTAAACATTCTTCCCTTATCGGTACTTTTTCATCGGAATGAAAAGCTAACTAGCTCCATTACCTGCCCTGTCATCAGATCCTGTTGAAAATGCAACGGCTGCCATTCGGTGTACGTGGATTTTCGTTCCTTGGCCGCATTCCGTTGAGCCTCTTCGAGTACAGTTTTCTCTTCAGTGGCGCCCATTTGATCTTCACTCCTAATAGCCGCGGACACCAGCTGCCACAAGCGTTCCGATTCATTCGGCAGCTGCTCATCAATGGGCACAATGTGCCGTATTAAGCGTTTTTGTTTCATGTCCCAATTAACAGCAAACAGCAAACTCTCCTCCGCGTTTTTTGAATCCTTAATGCGCATTTCCGAATCCCAATGACCGGCTATTGTGGCTAGGACCTCTTTGCCTAGTTTAATTTTACCTGCCACCATATTGGTGCCATCGGATCCGCCCAGGAATGGTTTCAGCTTAAATTCCAGCTCCGTCTTGTAACCGGTGTTCTCGCATTCAATGAAGATCTTGCCGCCCAGCTCCATTGACAGCGTGCCCATTAGAATGCCTTTGCAATGAGCATAGGGCGTGGTCAGAGTATAGCTCTCGCCGCGCGGCAATAGCGTGAGCGTGGCCACGCCCTCCAGCACAGCGGAAGTACTGTTGCCATAGAACTTCGATTTAGCCAAGATGGAACAACTGATGCAGAAACCATCCTGACGATTGGTCACATAGAAGGCCGAGATCGGCGGATGATGCGAGACTTGCTCAGCGATGTAGTAGGTGCGACTGCCATTCGGATGATCCCAGAAACAGCGGAAAGTTTCGCCCAAAATCGGATTATAGGGTTTCTTCAGACCCTTTGGTTTTTTGTAGAAACCAGAAAGATACCATTGAACAACCATTTTCATGCGTGTGAAAGGATCGTCCTCGAGAACGGCTCTAATTAGCGACATTGGAGTAATTAATTGCATAACATCAGGATACAAGTCTTTGAACAAACCTCGATAAAAAATCCGCATGGTAGTAAGAATCAGCCAATTTGTCTAGAAATGAGCGCGGCTCCAAAATGAATGTGGGCAATACGACCTTACTCAAATCCATGCCCGGACGGACTTGCTTAACCAAAATCCAAATCAAGCTCTTGTTCTCCTCGGCAAGTTCCTCGACTTGCTCGCCAGTGTGCTAGAATTGTGATGGTGGAAATAAGTTCAGTTGCTGTGGTAAATAATTTCAATTCAATTCACCTCGCCAAATTCTTCTTCCGCTACCGGCACATAATTAGTTTCTTGTATCTCTTCCTCAGGTCCCTCACCCGCCTCTGATTCAGTATCCGTCTCCACACCGGACATTAGTAGGGCGGTGGCTCCCTCATTCTGACTATCAGCATCGAGGTCTGTGGAATGTGGAAGAGAGAGAATCACCTTAGATAATGTAAATGCAGATGCTCATCAATGGATACGAAATAGGGTGTAAACTATATTGATACTACAACACGTGGAACGGTATTTAATTTCTTCAGTCTACAATGTCTGTAGCGCAAAATGCAAGCGAATATATGTACTACATATATTTACTTAGGGTGGATCCGATTTGATTTATTGCAAACATTCTGACGGCTTTAATGAGGGACACGCTCTGCATATTATTATTAAATTCAAATGAAAATGAGTGATAAATTAAGATGCTATATCGACAAATACAAATTTGATCTAAAGGTAGATTAACGCTGGAAGATCTGACGTCTAGCCAACTTATGTCTCTTGAAATATCAAAATAAAGAAATCACAGATTCTCCAAACCCTTTACGTTCACAATGAATGGCATCATGGCACTTCCTGGATCATGGGATACGTTTTCGTAATCATCATAATCGCTCGATGAGCTTGTATTCAATATCGAGCCTAATGAGATCGATTTAGTAAATTGGTTTATGCGACGTTTCTTCCCAGGCAACGATTTCGATTTAAGGTATTTTTTGTGAGGTGAGCAGTCAACACTTGATACATCACTGAAATCGACAGTACCGTCGCCTTTGTTAATCTTACGAAATTTGCGAAAATTTTTTATTTTCTGAAATTCTGGCGTGTGAGCCACAATACGCTCCCAATTGGTCATGGTTAGGTAGAGTTGTTGAAATAAGGGGGTCTGTGGACGTGACGATTGATTCGTATCGGAGCCAGCATAGGATTTCGATATTTCGCTATCGGGTACGGTTAAATACCGGGAATGTCTTTTGGATAGTCCGCCGTGGCATGTGTTTGGTCCAGATGGATTTTCTTTCGATTTATATATTGTGACGGAAAGAGTTCATTTGATAAAAGTGTAAAGGTGTATGTGTAAAATTTTTGGTATAAAAGTGAAGTATTTTTTGGCTTGCTTTGAACCTACCATGATCATTGAAGTGCTTTTCATAGTCTGCTTCCGACCATTGTGTCTCGTGAGTGATTTGCGACGAATCAGTGATAATGGCACTGCCTTGTACCGCTCCAGAGTTACTGTTGGACCGTAACAGTAAGGCTGAACAGCGCAAAGAAAGCTCTAGTGCATCCATCCAACACTTACCAGCCGCCTGGCTGGGTGCTCGAAATATCAGGTAAGCGGTTGGTAATGGTTGGACGACTGCTCCTGTAATTCATAAAATTAGTTTTTTGTTTTTCGTATTATCATTTCTTTAAAATTTGTGTTTTGTATTTGTATTTCAATTGGTTTCTATATAGTTTTCCCGAAGCTAACCTATTGTTTCCTTGTCTGGGCCGCGTGGTGCCCAAATGGATTGCTCCATGGGATGAAATAGTTTAAAGCAGAAACCATCCTTCTTACTGGGACGTTCGATGACCTGGCACGATGTCAGCAATATTGTGCCAACCCAATGACTTGATTTTGTCTTGGGGCTTTTGTAGAGTAATAAAAGTCCCGGCTTCAATACACACCATAATTTTGTCCATGACTTCAAAGTACCGCGCACCTAAAAAGTTATCAAATGGATTATTTTGGCTCTGATCCATATATTATGATGGGTGTCATAAACAAAGATGTTAAACAATTGGAAAAATAATAATAAACTGAATGCTAACTAATACCACTAAGGCAATGCAATGTGTTAGTTTGGAACGAGTACATCTAATCAAAATGTGTTGTGCTTTATTTTAGCGTACTTTTCGCCAATTACTTAATAAATATTTGTTCAATCCAACCACAGAAACATGCTGGCACACAAGCGAAAAAGTTTGCCTGCACTTGGGTGTTGAAATTTGATCCTCTACCCCTAAACGTCAAATGAAAACTTTTTCGATTATCACAAAGCGATAGTTAACATTTTTATTGTGTTTGATTGAACAACGATTTTGCCATTGTACTTGTAATTTGCAAGTAATAATTAAGAATTATTTCGTGTAATTAAATTACCTTATTATTAGCAAATGCGATATCGATATATCATTAAAAGATTTAGAAACAGAAACGTGCGTCAATGACTATCAAAATGGATGGCTTCCGGAAATTTATTATTAATACACCTATAAAAAAACTAAAAATAAGTACAAATGAGTGAACAATTGTTTCGTCGCTCTAACACATCGTACATTCGTAGTCGTAGATAACAGAGATTTACAAAAATGTATAAACTGGTGCGGCCGATTCAGATTCGCGGATTATTCAGGCAACATCAACCCTCAACCCTGTAAACTTTCCAAAGCGCACTAGAATTCGGCCATTTACGCCAACGCGAATGACTGACTTGACAAACTGAATGAATCAATATGGCCCACCTACAACAGCACCTTTGATGTAGGCGAAGATACATATCAATTGCTTTCATTCGAATATAAGTAAATACATATATTTTTTTCAATGGAAATTAACTTAAGTCAGCTCCAGTGCATTTCCGAAACTCAGGTTAACAAATAACTGAGAGTGCGTGCGGAGCGTGAGATGGGTGATAGTGTGTGTACATACATTTTTTCTTCCTATTTACCTTTAGCCAATCTGCTAGCACGATTACCGCAGGATCCTGCAGCGAATTCAGCAATTCCGAGGCAACACGCTTCTTTTCGCGTCGATAATTTTTCCGTTGAGCTTTGTAGGACTCTTTGCGATTCAGCTTCGATGTATCGGTTGGTGTCTGCAATGTGAAATCAAAATGAATGCAAATATTTGATATGGCTTTTCTTCAAGTTTCAAGTTTGTCGCTTCTACGTTATACCAGTATACCAGAACTGCAGTATGTACGTATGTGGCTACTAATTGATGTCACAAACTGATAAATTATTTTTGATGGTGGGAGATTTTAAGAGTATTTGCTACCTCAATTTAAGGTTGGGTATATTTTTGTCAAGAAAATAATCGAACGGTTTCTTTTAGAGTATTCTGCTTTTTAATTAAAATGATTTTTTCTACTTTTATAAAAGAATTTTAACCAACTTCTTCGACGACTAACTGATGCAAGCTATCTTAATTTGTAACACGCTAATGCGCTTTTTTAAAATTTTAGAGGAGAAGCGAAGTAGTTTCATATGATGGGCCATTTACAAAACCGTTAATATGTAATTTGTTTTCGATGTATGTCGGTAAGATGTTAGGTTGTGAACACGCCTAATGAAAATCCATGTAAAACTCCATTTTGAATAGAATATGCGCGCTTACAAATTAAGGCAGCGAGCGATATGTATCTACTCATATCTTTTTGAAAATTTGAAATAAGTTATATTTTGATTCATGTTAATCACATTAGCAGAAATCGAAAACAAACAACATTCAATCAGCCTAACCAATAAGCAAATTAGGCTGAACGAGTGATTTGGATGTTCGAGTATCGAAAATGTACTTAATTTTTTGTATAGCGAAAACAAACTGAACGAAAGAAATAAATAAACTAAATTCGCACTTACCTTATCGGTTTGATTGCTATCGTATTTGTCACGACTATCGGTTGCCCAATTGGCAAGTCCTAGAAGAAATTTCATGCTGTTAAAACAGAAACGCCACGTCTTGCCAACAAATGCGTTGAGTGAAATTCAAAATTCGGATTCGAATACGACAAAAAATATTCAGCAAATTGTTTACGAATTACATTTGTTGTTTACAAAATGTAAAATGATTTTTAATTGTTTTATTTTTATTTTTGTTTGCGAAAAATCAAAACAAACTTGTATCCATTAAATAAGAAAAGGAAAATTCAAACAAAAACAAAACATCAACAGCAGCACTGGTGGCGATGTCAACAACAACACTTTATTGAGCTCAGAGCAGAAAATTAACCAAAACCACAACACGGTAAATAATATTTTAACATTTTATATGCTATGTTGAAAAATAACAACACTCATCACACAGGCGGCCTTAGGGTACTAAATATTTTTAAAAACTTATTTATTTACAATGAACACGCGGTAGCGCAGAGGAATTGCCATTAAAACATTTCGTATTTGCAGAAGTGTTTGCTAAAAATAATTAGCAACAGAAATAAATACAATGGTGAGATTGGCCGGTCGCTGGTGTACGGACGCACAGACAGATAGAGACGACAGCACACCGAAGTGAGGCCTTCGTTTGATTGACGATTGTCGGAGTTCTTGGCTGATTGACACTTGTAGAATAGTTTTTGTGTTCGCGACACGAAAACACACTGGTCAAAAAGGCTCCTCAAATTATTTCGATTTGAAAGAATTATTACAGAAATTAGCAAACAATTATATATTTCAATTATATACTCTTATTCCAGGAGAGAATTTGGTTCTGTTTCACGAGTTGCTGTTAAATTTCACACGTAATTATTAAGTATTTCGCGCTATTTCCTAGGTGTTTCTCAATACAAGTGTTTATTTTTCTTTATTGGGGTGAGTTATGTACGACTACGATGGCACTCGCAGACTGATTAAGATATTAAATGAGCGCAAATAGCCGCAGCAAAACATGTCTCACTCAGCGGCGTAGCGACGGCGACGCGGACCCTCAATTCAGTCGGTGGCATTCGACACGAATAGAGGAGCAACAATGAAATTTCATATGTGTAAAATCAACAATGAATACAATAACAACAAAAATGTTCAAAATTAACTACACAAATGAAATTCTACTGCCGGCGCTTGAGTAGGCAATGTACTGTTGCAAATGGAATTTAGAACGAATATAAGAAAATTGGGGACTTTTCATTAACTAATCAAAGTACAACATTCAACATAAGGTAATCATCAAATTTATAGTTTTGTAGATATTAGCGCTTAAAGGCATCGATGCGCTGGGACGAAGGAAATAGGAGAAATGGACTTAGGTAGTTCGGAAACAATTCAACTAAAACTAGTCTAATTTTAATCTTGTTGGGCTCAATGCCGAAAAGAACATTTTTTTTATAACACACAAACAAGTATGTGACGAAGAAATCTTATAAATAAAAGTAAATTCTGATTGACAAACATTTTGTTTCACAAAATGGACCATGTGATTTTTGACTGAGTAAAAATGTAAATAATTTGTAGATAGTTATTTTTATTTTTTTGCAACTTGGACTAGGCCTATGCAGGACTTAGGCTATCATCACATATCGTAGGTTTACAATTACATTTGGAAAAAATGGACTTAGTGATTTCTGTCAGAACGACGACGATATTCTGTGATCTTTGTAGGTATATGGGTTTGAGTAAAGAGTGTCTCTACACACATTTTAAGTGGATTCAGCATTGGTAAATGATTAGTTCACTATGTTTTGAATTTTATAGCGTAGATTTGCACTACTTTATTACAGCTTCGGCTGTAAAGTAAGGGATTGTCGTAAAGGTTGGGACGGGTTCCGTATATGGTTTATTGTTTTGAAACGGACGGGATAATGTCAGCTTATGTAGACAGATATGAAGCTATGTTGTTGTGATGCAAAAATATCCAATAAGACCAACTCGTGAATTGCTCTATTCGATATATGTACACTGCAAAGTGAACCTTTTGGTGTGTAATCTTACACATAACACATATTTTTAAGTGTGTGTTTATTTTGATAAATAAAAAAAACACACGCAACACACTTTCAACGTTTATACACGCAAATTTGGTGTAAAATGTATCTACAAGTTTTACACACTTTAGGTGTGTATGAACAACGCATTTCACATTACATTGTGCAAATTACGATTATGCAGAAATTATTGAAAATATATTTTTTATACAAGAATTCACGCTTTGGTACACACATAATCAGCATAACTTATTCGGTCAACTCGCACCGAACGATAGCTTGTAAATATAGCTTGACTTCGACAGTTTAACATATGTCATGGAAGAAATACAGCTTTCGCAACTTATACGACAATCCCTTACTTATGCAAGTTGTTAACATACATATTTAAGGAATGAAATTTAAAATTTCATACTTCTACTGCATAAAATTACACATGAGAATGTCACGAGTGACGTGATTTTGACGTCAGAGTATTGCAATTACAGATTGACTTTTCTTCCAAATTATTTTTTTTTTTAATTTTTACAAAAGTTTTTATTTGTTGAACAGTGCAATAGAATCCAAAGAAAAAGTGTAATCTAAATTTAGTGAAGCAAATAAAATAGAATACTCTATAAACATTTCCGAACTTTGTGTATTTGCATGTGTGTGACGGTGATAACTAATTTATTGCAGTCGTAATTTTAAAATTAAATTAGGAACATAAATAAAATCGGAGACTTGGCATCAATTCTTTAATTTAAAAGAAATCCATTAGAAATCGTTGCATGTTTGTAGTAAGAAAGGTGCAGGGGAACTCGTAGAAATGCAGCAAATCACATTACAAAATTACAAAGAGTTATTAAATTACACATACAATGTTTCTAGGCAAAAAAATTGTTATCTTGAGAAAAGAAAACACATCAAAGGAAAAAAAAGGCAAAAAAGATATTTCGGAAATTACTTTCTACAAAAATTAAGGTGGCAGAATTCTGGGAATGCTCAGAAAATTTTATTTAATATTTTTCATAATTACTTTAACCAAAGTCAAATAAAAAAGTTCTTTTATCAAAACTAGCTTTTATCTACAACTGAGATAAAACAAAATTCGATATACAAAATGTGCCATTACTCATTAGCAAGGTGATCATTTTTTATTTATGTCAAAGCGAAACAAATTTGTTTAATACATACGATATATTATATCGTCCCCCAACCGCCAATCGTAAGTGGTACTTTTTTCGAAAACGCTTTTTTTTTATTCCAAATGAATCTTTAGCATCTGCACCACTTTTCTTCTAGCATCCACATTAGAATATGCGAATTGTATGTACAGAAGTCAAAAAAGTTTATATACAGAGCCTCTGCCACTTTTATTATCGATATTGGGTCAATGGAAAGGTCTATTCAAAACTTTTGGAAGGAGTACCTTGCACACCTTGATCCGTTAAGTACACTTCGAGAAAATCCCGGTAGAAAATTGGTCTACTTTTCGAAGTTGCGCTATTCAAAAACTTCGAAGCAGAAAGTTTTATGATCAAAAATTTTTTAGTAATTTTGTATGGGCATGATGAAATTTTGTCATTTTCGCCCAAAATTCTACTATTCAAAAAATTCCCAAAATTCAGGATCATAAAACTTTCTGCTTCGAAGTTGCTTGTTTTGGAATAGCGCCACTTTTTGCATTTCAAAACAATTTCTGAAAGCGAGGGCATTTGCGTAATGCTAGCCGTTCCTCGGGACAGCGGAACACAGTGCTTGAAAGCGGGACGTCTGGTCACATTACTCATGTCTGCAAACACCTGTTTCCTGCGATAGTGTGTGACTTCAGTGTTATTTCCTTACTTACTTTATTTCAAGACAAAAAACCAGTATCTTAAGAAAAGTATCTTTAAGAAAGAAAATAGAAAGTATACAGAGTTAAAATTTACTTCAAGCCTAGTCCAAAAGTTAGATGAGGTTTTCCACAAATTAAGCAAATTGAACTTTTTTCAATCAAACAGAATCGACAGTTTTTCATTCATCTTCCTCTTCTTTTCTGTTTTATTAAGATGACACACAACTTTAAATTATGACATCATTAAGCAGTTTAAAGAGAGAAACTGAGAGATAATTTAAATGCAAATAAACAAGTGCGTCATATTTTATTCATTGGCAGTAGAATAGTTGAGACAGTAAATTGTGGTGGGTAGGTAATGTGATTTTCTGTGGAAATTGCAACAACAACAATTGAATTACAAAAAAAAAATACTTTTCACAGCAATTCAAGTTCAATAAAAAAAAGATATTCTTAAGAAATGTAAGTTTCTAACGAGACAAATATGTGTGAAGTAACTGTGTGAAGTAAGGAGAAAACAAATAGTTAAAGTATTAAAACCAAATACATTATTTTTTTGGCCTAATTCAATTCCAAGACTAAAATCAAACAAAATAGAAAAATGTAAAGTTTTAAGTGATTGTGCTTGAGTAGGAAAATCGAAAATATCTCCGAGGAACCATTCAAAACGTTTGAAGTTTTTGTATATTTATTGTTTAATATCATGAATTTAGTTCTTTTCGGACCGAAGCTAAAATACATTGCACATTGTACGATATGATACCTTCTTCAACCATTTTTCGATATTTTATCGATACTTTTTCGATAATTTCCCAATTATTTTAAAATTTTGTTTCAATTCCATTTCGCTCCAGTTCCATTCATGTTCCTGTCGGAAACGGAAAGGGAATAAATTCGGTTCAGCATTTCTCCAGGTAAAGGAAAATAAAGAAAAAAATTAATTCATTTCTATACTTGCCACGCCTCATTTTGAGCGTTACAAACGGTACGGCACAAACAATATACCCTTGGATACTTGTGTGCAGAGTATAAATATAAATCGCTGTAAATAAAAAGCGTTTGTTGTCATATTAAAAGAGTTGTTTTCTTGAAAAAAAAAAGTGAGGTTAAGAACAAGTTTCTTTTTTTGCTTGTATGAGCCTATTCACACAGTCATTCCCATGATGCATGGGCATGCCGTTTTTAGAATTTACACTGACATGGGCATGACGAAATTTGACAGTTTTTATATGAAAATGTAAATAAACGAAGCATGGAGTTGCCACCTTTTACGTTTTTTGTATAGATTTTCGGTGCAAAATGTTCTATCCCTTTTTCACTACCGCAGTTCTTATAATCTCTTTGTCAGATTTTTCGTCATGGAACTGATAGTGTAAATAGGCTCTATGAAATAGTGAACCGATTTGGACCCTTTTTTTATTTGTTTGCAAATGATGTCGTGAACGGATGATGGAACTGGAACGAAATGGTATTGGAACCAAATGGTATTGGAACAACATTTTGAAATGGATCGAGAATGAAGTGGAAATGGAAGTGATCGGAAAATATCAAAACACTTTCGTTAAATGATCGTTAACTAATCGAAGACGGTATCGTACTAGTGTGCAGGATATTGTAGCTTCTATTTGTTTTATTGTTTGCTTGTAGGTGTCAGAGTGTTTTTTGTTTTAATAATTTTTATCCAATTATGTAAGCCAACGGAAAAACTCAAAAGGTGTAATTTTACGAGATCAATCAATTATGAATAAATCACCTGGCGATGATGGGCCCGGACTGTTGCTCAAGCTATCAGTGGAAGGAAGTCTTGGCAATAGAACTTTTAACGATGCACGCCGCATAAATTTGAACTCAACTGCTGCAGAAGCGTATATAAGATAAAAAATGTATACATAATAATGAAAGATAGGCGAGCAGGAAGAGATATAAGTATATGTACATTCACATTCAACAAATACAATGTCATTATCTACACTATCTACGTACATACTAAGAACAAATGGAAAAGGAAAAAAAAAATAGTAAAAAAGTAGTAACTTTCTCATAGGAGCATAAATGATATTTTAATGATTTCATTTTGTTTCGGGGGAGCGGGAGAACAAATGTTTAAAAAATTAAAAAGCAAGAATATATAATAATGAAATTGCCGTTCAAAGTTAATTTCAAATTGTTCCTTTCGCATTTATGTTACCTTTCGCATTTATGTTCTTCTATTAACCGACGACTGAAGCCAATTATCTTATCATTGAAATAAAACACTTATTCGCCATACATAAATATCTCCTGATAACTTCATCGAATGTTTAAACTCATTTTTGTACTTAGCAAAGCGGAAAGATAAAAAATCAATGAGTTAGTTTCACTTGCGATGAAAGTACACAATATTATTTGTTGTCAGAGAAAAGGGGAGAAGAGCAGAAGAAACAATAAAACGTCTCTTTTAAGTAAAATGTATATGTTATAGTCTAATTTATAGTCTAAATTCATATCAACTGCCAGCGCCAAACGAGAAAAGGATTAAGAGTACTGCGAGTTGGTGTCTACTTTAGGCGACAGTGAGCTCAGAGTACATGTACTCAATATAAGGCAAGTGTGTTAGATGCCAAGAAAAGCGTATGAAAGCGCGCAGAGGGAAGGCACTGAAACTGAAAGGCGCCATTGTGCATGTTAATGCAGCAAGTTAGGATGATGGTGATTCTAACGACGGAGGCGCGCTGACATTATGAGTGGAGTGATGCACAATAAGCAGCTAAACCAGCAGCAACGCCAAGAAAAAATATTCTCAGCACTGTCTCTTCCACCGCCATTGCCAGCACGGATGAAATGAAACTGGGGCAACGTTACGATTAAACTTTATGAGGATGCGAGTTGAGGAAGTGTGAATTGTTGTAGCGGCATCATGACAATGGTACGAACGTGTGTAAAGCATTCTATTCATATACAATTTTTTTCCAAAACTGGTTGAATATATTCCGAACGCCATGTGATTGTGATTTTATAAAATTAAGTACTTAATTACTTTGAATTAATCACACAATTACGTTTGTTTAATTTGTCGGTTTCGTAATGATGACGGATCTAAAAGTTGTACGCTCGGTTGGATTTTCACATGCAATATTATAAATGCAGAAGTCAGTGGATAGATATGTATGAGTGGTGAGAGTACATACAACAACCACAATCAACTCCCCTCATATCAGCTATCGCTTAACACAAATTGTGGGCTTTGTAATTAGTGAGTGTATGGAAGCTAGAAATTTGAAGCGTGTTTGAAATTGATAGTGGATGAAGTTGGCATTTAAATGTTATTTTGTTTTTTAAAGCTCAAAAACGAATTTTATAAATAGATGAAAACACCGCAAGAACAGATCGCCAATCGCAGTACGAGTTCAGTACAATGCAATGCCATTCATGTAACATGAGAATTGTGTGTCCTCAAATGTTCCACGTGGGTGGTGGTTTCGATGTGGTGGTTTTCTCAACACCCAGAAAACCATATTATGAGTGCTCAGAATTATGACTCCGAAAAAGTCTTATTTCTGATGGTTTTATGAGCCCTCAGAATTATTACTTGGATTATGACTATGATTTCTTCAGATATGAACATAAAATCCGTGTTCGAATCATACAAAAGGTTAAAAAAGTTCGTCTTTTATACTTTCAACATTAAATTTTAAATTGAATGTCCATGCGTGGTAACCGGACAGCAGTCGACATTTTTAGAGGTTTAATTTTCTTATAACTCATAGCTAAACACGCCCATTCCAAAGCCTTTTTATGTATCTCTCAGAAAAACAAAGGACCCATGATAGACTCTTTTTCGTATTTATATTGTTTACTGGGCAACAACAAAAACGAAACGCGTTACAACTACATTGTCATTAGTCATTAAATGGAAAAAAGCGTGACCGAGAATTGTATTTGTTGTTCTTGCTGCTGTCCTCAGTTTAGCTCTGAAGAGGATCACCGTCAATTGGATTTGAATCCTCTACAAAGTGTATTCATGAAGTTAAAAACTAACGTAGGAAATTTAAAAAAAAATTTTTGCAATTTTGTGGTAAAGTTTCCATACCCTAAGACGCTCCGTTACGGAGATTTAGGCGTTGCTGAATGGATTTTTAATGAACTTATGGAATTATTTTTTGGATTTGTGCGAAAAGGAGGCACCGAATGAAAAAAGTTAGAAAAAGTGGAGCATAAAATGAATTCAGAAAATAGCTAATGTGACGCTAACATGACGATAACGAACAAATTCTCCATTTTAATGTTAATTAAATACGAGAATAGAGATCACAAAGTGGAAATTTGAACTTTTTATTAGCTTTGGCCATCTTTTGATTTGAAGGAAATATCGCAGACAGAAATAAGTTGTATATTTAATTTTAATTTTATTTTATTCCATAAACGTTTAGAAAATAATGTTCAAGGATAAGTATTGAAAATAAAGTCAAATACGCAAAAATCGTTTGACCTTTGCAACCATTCAATGTAAACAATCATTGTACATAGACTTGTTAGAGAAAAATTGAACTGAATGGTAGACAAAGCTGTTGTAGGCACACATACACCACTCAACTGAATTGCAGACAAAAACCTGCGAAAAATAAAGCAACAACAAAAATATAGAATAGAGTAAAAAGGAAAAAGGAAAAGATACAAAAATCCAATGCTGCAAACGCGCATAAGACCAACCGAAAACTGCTGTCGGCAATTTGAGCTTTACAAAATGCAAGTGAATGGTAGAACCGTAAAACGGACGGAAGTGAAGTGAGTCCAAGGTGGTGGTTGTGGTGAATAGTGTTGCTTATACTCGTATAAGTTAAATAAAAAAATTCAAATAACTGCACGAGAAAATATGGAAAACGTTATACAATGCCAGGTTTTTTTTTATTTATTCAAGCTGAAATTTTTTTCTACTTGTTTTCTATTTTTGCATTTTTCGCGAATGGGCAATAGAGATGAAATATATATGAAACATTAAATGAAAGGATCGATATTATTCCGTCATTAGGAAAAGTGCATTACAAACTTGCAATTTGCGTTAGGGAAATTGAATATTTATGGGGATTGAAGGTGTGGCTGGCGATACTAGGTAGATAAGGAACACTGGCAGGAGATAAGCGGTGCTTCCAATAGAACCACCCTTGACGAAAAATGTAAACCTTTCGGAGCTCATGGAAGCCATTAGCACAAATGAAAGAAAAAAACCTGAGAACCGGAATCCCATTAACATTGCATAAATTTCAAAGATCTGAAAATTCTTCGCTACTTATCTGCTCTCAAAAACCTTAAATATCGGCAATCATTAAGAGAATTCACAAGGTCTCATATTGTCGTATTGTCGTATTTTTTTTTGTATGGACAACAGCAACAACATTTTTACAACTATCGTATATTTTCACGACAATGTTGTATTGTTGTACGACGGATATAAGACCCTTGTGAATTCCCTAATTGTGAATCCCTTACCCTTGTAAGCTGGCTGCCAAGTGACGACCCTGAGGAAATTCTGTGATAGTTGAAAAATATAACAGATTGCGCTCCGGCAGGGTATTGTAATGGAATTAGTGGTTTTGTTAGGTTTAAATCATTAGGTATATCAAATGGCTAATATTAAAAATACCTTACTTTTAAAAACGCAGTTTTGTTCCTTTTTGCCAAACAAATTCATGAAATTTTATTTATAAATTTTAGACAAATTATTTTTTTTTTTAAGATTTGTTTAGCCATGCAAGAGACGGAAAACCATTTTTCAAATATTTTCGTTAAACTAATTTTAAAGCAATTCCAATGAAATGAACAGACCCACTTCCATTCAAGTTTGGCTTGTGGGTATGAGCAAAATCAAATGAGACCATTTATTAACAAATCAGTCACAAAGTGGCAGCAACCCAAAAGCGAAGAGAAGTTTACACTCAACAGGATTGTAATTATTTCCCGACTGGTGGCCTAATAGTTTGATGCTGTTGTGGCGCCTAAAGTGCTGTTCTTGTAAATGTATTGGTTTTTCGTTGGTGTGGTTAGAGGCTAGTGTATATGAGGGTGGCGACGACGATGACAAGATGGCTTTTTGCAGCAACATTGGCTTGATAGGTGAGAGAAAAATGACGATAACATGTAGGCATTTATCAATTAGTCACATACACTCCGAAAACCAGCACATTACAAGAATAGCTGCCACTGCGTCGATTCAATAATTTCTTGCAGGAAAGTAAATTCGTGTACTTATTGTATGTTGCTGTGGGTTAGAGTGGTTCTTATTTTTCGAAAATGAACAAGTGCACCCTACCAGTTTGCTCCTGTTACAACAACATGTATGAGCAATCAAAAATCAAAAACCAACTCCGTCTAGGCTTAAGAAAATCAATACAAAGTTTGAACTGCCAAGCTAACTTCTAGCTGCTACCAGACAGACGGACGGATTGACAGACGGATAGGGCTTAAACAACCCAGGGAGTGATGCTAATCACGAATATAAATACAAGCTTCCCACTAAAGTGAATGTACCCAAACCTCTCGAGGTCTCCAAGGGCATAAAAATGGAAAATTCGTTTTTTTTATTTTGACCCCTAATTGTCACTTTTTAAATTGATGATGTCATTTTTTCGAATCGAATGTTGCCAAAATAAGCTTCAGTCTAATCTGGAAGTATGACAATTGAGATTTCTTGAGGGGGATTCTGTTGGATTGACGCTGTTTTTTGTAGTTTGAATTTTCGTTTGTTTTAAAAGTTGGTTTAGTTATTTTTTTAACTTTGCTTAACTAAAATATAATCAGAGATAAATTTAAAAATAAATAATTGCAAACACAAGACTGAAGCCGCCTAATCGAAACACACCGAACTCAACGAACAGACAGAAACTTACCACCCGATTGTCTTAGACCCGCACTATTCGGAGGCGTCACATTTGATCTCGTAGCAGCACTCGCTATGCTACCTTCTGCCATGACCAGTGATTGATTGGAGGCCCCTACTGGATGGCTTTGCAGTTGCAAGTGACCCACAGCAGTGGGCACGCTGCTCGATTGTTGAACGGCCGCGCCGACCGGCGACGAAGACTCGTTTCCCGTTAGATGCTGTTGCTGAGTGCCATGGAAGCTGCCCGAGCCGGAGCCAATGCGAATTGGTGTGCTAGCCATGAGGAGGAGGTTGGCATTGGAGCCGGTGGTGGATGCCGTGGGTTGTGTCATTTTTAAGGCTTTTTATTTTAACTTGTTGAACTAGAATTTGTTTAAATAAGGCTAAAAATGTTGTTAATTGATTTGCTCAAGTGGGCATGCACTGCGAATTTCAATAATTGCTGTTCTGGGTTTTATTGATTTACTGTTTTTTTTTGCGTTGAAGTGGAAAAAAACCAGAAGGCGGCTCAAAAAGTAAACAAAAAATTCCCGCCGCTAAAATTAAATTCCCTTCCCGCTAACCCAAACACTTTCAGACTGAAGATTTCACCAGAGCCTGTGTCCGTCAAATGACTGCGCGTGGGTTGGACAAAATTCCGTGCAGTGGCATTACGGTCAACAGTGGCATTACGGTCAACAGTGGCAGCAGAACGGCAAACTCCATCAGAACCAGAATCCTCCGCCGGTAGGAAGTGTTCCGTCGTCACCGCAACTCAACAACTTGGTTATGGTACAACCACCTCCTCCCCAGCACCCCCTCCCGCCCACAACGTTGACAACGTGGAGGAACCACGGTACCCAATGCCAGCACACATGAGCACATATCCATACCCTCCACTGTCCCTTTTCATTCCCCCCAACGCTCACCAATACCAACAACCCTTGGACCTCCGCTCGCCACCCCTGTAAATGCATTTAATGTAAATTGTAATTTGTAATTACATGTAATTACTAAATACCCGCTAACTTGTAACTTGTAACATGTCACTTTCCAGTTCCACTTTCCAGTTTACCCCTCCGAGTTTAAATCATTCCCATATTTACCCCTCCGAGTTAAAGTCATTCCAATATTTCCCCTACTACTCTACCAATTTGCTGGGCGACAACACAGCCTTCGCTGTCGTTTTTCTTCACTTGCACACGCACTTTTCTTGACTTTATTGCGTGCACTTTAGCTCTTTTTATTGCATTTTCACAATTCCGAATTAAATTCACTTAATTAATAATTGCTGTTCTGGGTTTATTGATTTACTTTTTGCTCCAACGTCGACACACGTCTTTTCTTCTTTACGCATTAAACAGAATGCAGCGGTTGACGGCTGGCGGAGTCTAGGGACACTACGATACTAGTAGATATGAGTATTCGATACCTTTGTCAAATATGAGTACTTTTTGTACTCGATACTTTGACGCACTTGGTATCGGAAAAATAAGGTGCATCGATACCAACCCAGCAAACAATATTATGAGCGCTCAGAATTTAGAGCCCGAAAAGTATCTAAATTTGAGCGCTCAAAATTAAGACTCTAAAAAGTATCTAATTTTAGAAGAATTACATGGCCATAGCTGCCAACAGGACTGCGGTCCATGCAGATATAAAAAAAATTAGATTTGTTCATATTTGGGAAACATATTAGAGTCATACTTTAGACTCTTTTTAGAGCCATACACCGTATACGGGTCCTAAAGAGTCTTTTCTGAGCGAAATGAGAGCCTTAAAAGATTCAAAAAAGAGTCACATTGTTTGCTGGTAATTTTAAATGTTTCTATATTTCTGCCAAATTAGTGAAAATAAGAGGGCCGTAATACGTTTCTGTAATTTTTCGTCATTTAAATAGTAAAGGTTCCCACAGACTGACTCGAAATTCCGCATCCGCTGCGGAACTGCCTCAAAGATTGTTTTTGAAAAGGCGATATTCGAATAAAAAAATATTTGTTTGTGGTGAAAAATACTATAGAAACAAATAAAAATGTGTATAATTTATTTATTTTGTTAACAAGAACACACTATGGCAATTTCAAGAATCATTTTTGAGCCAGTTCCGCGGCGGCTGCGGAATTTGGAGTTGTGTGTGGGGATCTTTATTGCTTCGAGTCCCCGGTTTTTACAAAGAAAAGAGACAAACGATTATTCGATGCTTTTGTCCGATACTTTGTTCCGACAACCGGCTGGGTCAGCAACATTTCTGTTACCTTCACAAATATTCATACAAGAGCAAGAGTTAGGGGTGGGTATAATGGGCGATGACGGGACGTGGCCTATCGTAGGAAACGTGGATGTGGTTATAATGTTACGTTCCGCCACGTTCAAACGAACAGCTGTTTTCTTTTTGCAATTGAAATGTATTCTCCAGATGAAGTGAAAAAAGGACGGTATGTAGCCGCATAAGCTTTATTAATAGTTGTCAATATTTTTTGAAATATTTCATTTCAAATTTCTTTTTTATTTGCGCTTTTTATCAACAATTTGTTTGAGAACTAAGCTTTGGGTTGTCAAACTGTAAGCTGCTTATGGAAATATCTAATATCGACAGATGTTAACGGAACGACAACGACAGGTTCCGACCATTAAAACTGCCTCCATTGTTTTCAAACAACAGATGCTTATGTAACATTTCTTGCGGCCGTAGCTGTCCCGCCACCGTCCATTATAACTGGCTTATTACGATCTATGAATGAAGTAATGCTGGTTGTTTTCAGCAAAACTCAAAACGTAATGAATTTTACTGGCAAACAACAACAATGCGTCACATTTTTCCACGTGTAACATCGTCCTTGGAATTTCTTAGAAAATCGGCTAGTCTAAACAGGGGCTTATTTTGTATTATTTGGTTTTTCTCACTACTTTTTCCGGAGAAACAGTGTATTTTTCTTCAGTTTTTTGTCAAATGACTACAAAACGGGCGTAAAAGCGGCACTGAAATGACATCATCCAAAAAAACAACGCCTTGATTTATGACAGAAAAATATTCAAATGTTTATTAATATAGTTTACAAATGCCGAATTACAATAACTTGTATTAATTCAGTTTATGTATTCCTCTTGTTCATGTAATTCAACAGTTTTAATAATACAAAAATAAATATGAAAACTCCTTTACAAAATAGTAAAAAGATTTGTGAATGAATAAAAAATACGCGCGTTCTGTCTTTTGCTACGAAGGACATTTTGTGCATTGCAAACTTATGCGAATACTAAAATAGAATTTTTTTCTACATCTGTTTTTGATACTTGCGATTTTACACTTGTGTCGCTGAGAATTTTTTTAGTTATGCTCCTTTTCGAAAGTGGCTGCAAACTTCTTAATTGTTAGAGTAAAATAGTTATTTTAGTTTTGATTGATTACTACTAAGCGAGCTTTATAATCTCGAGCTTAATTAAAGACCAAAAGTGTAATTGTGTCCACGTGTGCTGTTAGTCATCGAAATCAATATCGGAATCATCCGAATCATAGCCGCTCCGAATGGTCTTGTTCGGGCGGTTGATGTAAGGTTTCTTCTTCACATCGGGTGGAGTCATCAAGTCACCCTGAAGAAAGATTGTTTAGAATTTACCAATTGGGCAAATGCGTATTTACTTTGTACCTTATAATCGATGGCACCAGATTGTGCTATTCTCCACTCCAGCATTTCGGTGGCGAAGTCATCGCAGTTACCCAGATCAGTGAAACCCACAATGAAGTCTTTCGTTTTGCTGTCCTTGACCAGCGCAATCGTGGGTATAACCTTGATGCGCAATCTTTGCGTCAGAAAGGGCGACTTTTCGGCATTTACTTTGCAAAACTTGGCCTCGATGTGCTTGCTTGCCAGAATATTCAAATGCATGTCAACGATGCGGCAGCGCTCTGCGGAATCCCGATAAAAGTGACAAACGATATTTGGCGATTTTTTGGATACTTCGAAGAATTCCTTTTCATCGGCCAGCTCGGTGTAAGTGCCATGACCCTAGAAAAAGATTTCCGAAGCGTATTTAAGGATTTTGATTTTTGCCTTAGGCCACGTGAAAGTCGTCTTACGTTTTTTAGCCAATCCTGCTTCTTCCGATTCAAGTCCTTCATCTCCTTCAACCGTTGCTCACGTATCGTCTTCAGGTCGTCCGTGTCCAAGTTCTCCAAGCGGTCCAATTGCTGGTCGAGCTGTTTCTCGATAACCTGCGCCGCCGTCATCAATTGGTTTTCCAACATGTTTGCCATTCTCGAGCTATTGCAGCAAAGTGCGTAGGTGCGTACTGCAAAATTTGTTGAGGTATATCTTTTTTTTCTTTTTCCCAACTGCGTTTTCCGGTTGGCTGTCGGCACAAATGGCAAATGGTGGCAGATGATAGAAATTTTGTTGAAAATAAATGTAAATATGAAATAGTTTCAATATCATTCGTTTAATTCCGTTATAAGGTAGCATAAATAATTGATTTTTCCACCACTTACATTTATTAAATGCGTTATTATATATCTTATTTGATATTCAATATAAAATAATTCACAGCTACACCAATGAAATTGATCACACACAGTGTTAGTGATGGGCCGAAATGTACTAATCGATACTTGACTTTGAAATACTTCTACAAGTATTCGATACTCAGTACACAAAGTTGTATAATTTCGATAACAAATTTTTTTTGCTTTGTAAAGTTTGATGCTGGGATGCTTATGTCTGGTTTTTATTATGTCATAATCAATGGCTTCTATTGTCAGTTAATTGTAATTGTCAGCTTCTAGGATCCAAATTCACTTAGTTTCTTTTGCAAATGAAAGGGGAGATAAATATCTATCTACTGGTGGATCTTTTTACGAAGGATCGTTTACAAAATGTATTCATGAAATAAGAAAGTAATTTAAAAAATTATAAAAAAATATTTTGAGTCAAGTTTGGGTATGAATCATACCGTATGATAGAAGCGTTAAAAGAGCCTATTTACACTATCATTTCCATGACGAAAACTCTGACAATGAGCTAATAAGAACTGAGGTAGTGAAAACGAGATAGAAAATTTTGCTCTGAAAATCCATACAAAAAAAACTTAAAAGATGGCAACTTCATGATTCGTTTATTTACATTTTCATATAAAAACTGTCAAATTTCGTCATGCCCATGTCAGTGTAAATTCTAAAAACGGCATGCCCATGCGTCATGGGAAAGACAGTGTAAATAGGCTCTAACAAAATAAATTTCCATTTGAAGAAAAATTCCGTAATTTTTAACGTGCAAAAATTTACAAATTTTCGTATTTTCTGCGTTTGATTTTCAACAAACTTGTCGGGCTAACAATTTTTAAAATATTCTAAAATTTTTAAAATTGAAGTATCTAGTATTTAGTATGAAAACCAGCATTTTTGGCGTTTGCAGAAAAATGGTGCGTGCTTGTAAAATTGCATGGTAAAATTGCATGGTTAGCGTGGCAAAATACCAAGTTTTATCATTTAACAAAAGTACTGTCGACCAGTGTAATTTTCTGTACGGGTTTTACGGATAAAAACTAGAAAGTACGGATTTTTGGAAAAAAAAAGTCTGGCAGCACTACATCTAGGTTACTTTGTTTGATGTGTTTTGTGCTTCGCTTCCTTGATTGCATTTTACATTTTTGGAGCTGTGTATCAGCATAAAAAATTAATTATAGTTTATCAAGTAACAAATTAAAAACAATTTACGGTTAAAAATACATTACAAAGGTTTTCTGCGTTTGCAAGTGTAAATTGTTGAATTACATACATATTTGTGAGAGGTTTCAGTTTTGAGTGGCGTCTATTTGGTAAGAAATAGTGTACAGAATTTTTCCCGAATGAAGCGGCAAAAGTGCATTTATTATTATTTATTGTGTGTGCAAATTTACAAAGTGTTGAAATTAACACTTAGAAATTAAAAACTTTTAAAGTAGGATGCAAAAATTAGAATTGAACATCTTAAATTAATTGCGTAAAAAACAGCATAAAAAACCTTAACCGCCATTTTTAAAAAACGTTTCCTTGCGTGTACAGTGGTGGTTACTTTATTAGGACAATTTGAGTACGATTTTTTTTTGTTAGGTTTAACTCAAAGTTAAAATTCATTAAGAATGTCTTTGTTCCTAAATCAGTCCTATTTACTTTAGTCAGATTTGGTCCGAAAAGAAGCAAATCTGTAAATGAGAAAAATGGAGCTTCTCGAAGTTGCAGTCGAGTGTGGGCGAGTTTTCCCTTTCAACACATAAAACCCATTTTCAAAATTCAAGTGAATGTTCAACCAAAACATATGTTCAATCGGGAACATATCGACGCTTTAGAATGGAAGCACCGGTATTATCGACCAGCCAATAGTTGATCGATAATAACAAAAATTAAAATCTGTGAAGAATTGACTGGTCGATAATACAGGGACCGAATCTGGAAATAGCTCTTATCAAAAATTTAGTTTTTCACGACAACGATTTTAAAATCCAACATTGAAACACTCAAGCCATCGCTTTAACAATGTAATGTTATTTTTAATGTGACACCAGTGTTATCAAAAATATTTGTGGATGCATTCTCTCAGTTTACTTTGTTTGTGTTAGTAGAGAACAAAATGAAATAAATAGTAAAAAGTTATATACAGGGATCGGTTTGACGGACACATAGTTTTCAACGGACTTACATAAAACGTTAATTAATATGCTAAGCGGCGCATTTGTATGGGTCATTCCCTCATTTTAATAGTGATTTCCTAACAATATTGTTTTTTGAATTATGTCGTTCTTGCAGTGAGCATGTACTCATTAATTAAGATACTGCGACTTTATCTGCCACAATTCTAAACACATTACCGATCAGATTTCATAAAGTTTATTGATTTCTTGATTGGGAATTCGCATAAAAAGACAAGGTGCAGATCGTCATTACAATAGTTGTTCATCAAATATTTTCCACTTTACCGTCTGTGTTCCGCTTGCACAATAAATCGTGACATTTGTTCCTAAAGTGCTATTGCAATTTCACAGCTATTTTTAAGTTTTTGCTGCACCCAGCAAATATATATAGTAGAGTGACTCCTAAACATTTTTTGCAACCTCCTGAAGGCTCTGAAAATTTTGTTCCCTTAATTGTATGACTTTTTGCGAATTTCGATTTTTAGAAAAATGTAATTGGAACTTTTTTCCAAAGCGGTCTTCACCAATATTTAGAAATCGCTGTGTCCTAGAAAACAGAAAGATCAGTTTTAAAAAGTCATATTTTTGTGCCGACA
Source organism: Heteromyza rotundicornis (assembly GCA_951394025.1). Lineage (NCBI taxonomy): Eukaryota > Metazoa > Arthropoda > Insecta > Diptera > Heleomyzidae > Heteromyza > Heteromyza rotundicornis. The sequence continues at coordinate 52,748,441 of OX596012.1, forward strand.
ACTTGATGTCAGATGTGGCGATTTGTCGCCCTTTTGGAGATTTCGCGACGAATTTTGGGCCTGGGCGACATGGCGACTTTTTGGCGATCTGCATTTGTATTTGGCGATTTTGCGACGATTTAATTTTTCGATTTAATTTTTATAATCTTTGTTGGGAATATTTGCGGTTCTCAAATTCATCCTCATTAAATCGAACTAAAAAAAGTTTTGAATTGTGACTAGCCTATTAAAGAAGGACATGTTTTTTGCAGGCAGAAAACGAAAAACGGATGTGAACAAGTAAAGTAATAATGGGTTTCATTTAAACGTGTAACTGACCTTGTGAACTTACGTCCCGGTAAACTAGTTATGCATATCTGTGGACATTTGACAACTTTTCAGGAGAGCGAAAAAAACAGTTTCTAAATACAGAATTTGTTCACAAAATGTGTGTAGAAATTTAAAGAAATGTTAAGGTTTTATATTGTGCACGAATTTCCCAATTAATTTTTTTCATCTAAGAGCAAAGGTTTTTTTATAAAATAGTAAGCAAAATAAAATAGATGTTTTGTCAAATTTATTTGTAGAAAAAAATCAGCTTTTACTCCAAAAGTTGTTTTGTAAAAATGGTATCGAGTGTAAAAGAATATGCATTGGTTTCGAGATATTTACCATTTTGTAAGGAGTTGTTCTAAAAAAGTTTTTTAACTTTTTTCCTATATGGTTTTTTTAAATTGCGTATTTTTAACTCAATTCATGCTGGAGTCGGCATAAATGATTATTGCTTGTGGGCACAGAGTTAATAAAAATACCCTGTCAAATGTTCTTATCTCGGAATGGGTAAATTTTGTAAAATATGTATTTGAATAAATTAATAGTACAAAATTGTTAAATTTTTAAAAGGATAATAGAATAAATCATATACTTTAATCCTTAAAAACAACAACAAATCATGTAACCAGTACTGCCAAATCACTGAGAATTCTATGGGTTCCAGGCTTTACTTAGTTTGGGAATCCCTTCCCGATTGAATGCTTTCCACTTTCTAATCGTTTTCGGAATAAATTTTGCAACGCTCCTTGCTAAACATTTCTCCTCTGCAAATGTTGCCGTATAGAAAAACTTGTTTTGCTTTTCCCTTCTTTTTTGTTTGCTTTTTTGTATTTGGTGAATATCTTTTGGTTCTGCTTTGTCGCACTGTGGGCTAATGCTGCTATATACCGTCTCGTCGATCGCGATTCGTTCGGTGTTTGTTGTTTGTCAGCAACTGTTTGTGTTGGCAATGTTTTGCCCGTTGACGTTGAATTGTTGCCGATGCAGCTATTCTCGTTTCGCCGTAATTGTTAGTTTAGTTTGCGTGTCTATTGCCAGTCACTTTTACTGACAACCGTTGTTTTTGTTTTTTACGCTTTTCATTGGAATTTGTTGTGCAGTTTGCTGCTCCTATGCGCTTTTGTTTGTCTGTCTTTATGGATAAACTTGAAGAGTTCTCAGTGAACGGAAATAATGCTAACTTATTACCTAAAATGAAAATGTCAAAGTTTGGCACCGGATATCGATTAAAGATTTGCATAAATTGGGGGAACTACTGAAGCGGAACACGTTTACATTGTTTTTCCCTTGTTTATGGACAAAAAAGTACTTTTGGAATCAAAATGGGTCCACCCACAGTGAATACGATGTTACGCATGTTAATTTGGTTGACTGTTTCGCGTTAATTGTGATTTCGGCTCTCAAACAACTACAACAACATATGAAATCGGATAAAAACTTCCCAAATGTGGCATTGTGCCTAGAGCATGCCCCATTAAAAATCGGTGTAGAGTGAGTTTTGGGTGCAAATGAGTTTTCTTAATTAATTTCCCAAGCTATCTACTGTGTAGTTTGCGTATGTAACTAAGTAAAAATAAATCGGTTTTCCAATTATAAAATTTAAAAAACAACCTTTCAAATTACGTAATGCTCACACATTTTTATACCCCCACACTCACTGTGGCAGGATATACTAACTTTGTCACAACGTTTGTAACGCCCATAAGGAGGCGTGTCCGGTATGGAAAAGTATATATATTCTTGATCAGTATCACCTCCTGAGTCGATTTAGCGATGTCCGTCTGTCTGTCCGTCCGTCCGTCTGTCCGTCCGCACGATAGCGCTCGCAGTTTTTGAGATATCAACTTGAAACTTTTTTTACATGTTTTTCTCGTGAATACCGAGATCAAGTTCGAGAATCAGCCAAATCGGACAAAAACTGGGCGTAGCTCCCATACACCGAAAAAAAAGGTAAAAATTTTTCAAGTCTTTTTTATTGTTGTATTCCATTGGAAATGTTTAGAAACGTATTTTTGACATGGTCCGAGGTTCCGAAGCCACATATATAAGGGTCTAAATGGGGTCCTGAGACCAATTTTTTTTTTTCGGATTTGATTGGAAATTTTTGGAAATGGATTTTGGACATGGTTTGGGCTCCAAAACCACCTATAATTGGCTCAAAATAGGGTCTTGAGACCACATTTTTTTATGTTCGAGGTACTTCTTTCTACTGTGTGGGGGTATTTCAACTTCGGTATAGCCGAAGATAGTCCACTCTCTAGTTTTTATTGACTTTGAAACGTGGTCCACTGGTTTGTCTAAAATGGTTAAAAAAATTTTTTTTTTTTTGTAATTTCCACTTTTTTTATTTTAATAGAATTTCTTTTAAATGTGTTGCTTAATTTTTTCATTGATTTCCTTCCAGACTACAAAATCTTGGTGAACATTCAAAATAGTGAAAATGTCTGCCAAAACAAGTTCACAGCCAGGTCGGCGTACACCCCTCACCTTGACCGGCCCTGGCGGCGGTTCCAGACCCCAACCGCAATTCAATAAGAATTCTTCTGGTCCCAATGGCAACTCCAACTCAAATGTGAAAAACGACAATAAGTCCACGAACCAAAAGACTGAACCTACTCTGCCCGCCGAGATCAAAGAGACCATGCAGAAGGACACTAAGAAGCACCAGAATGTGGAAAAGAATGTAACCGAGAATACAAAGAAACCCGAAAAGCCAATTGAAAAAAAAACCGAAATTGGTGGCAACAAAAACAATGTCAAGGATAAGCCTCAAATGGGTAGCGAACAGAATGGAAATAATCCAACAAAGGAGAAGAGGGAAAAACAGGAAAAGGCAGAGAAGACCGAAAAGCCGTCGAATAAGGAGGCGAACAAAGAAAAGGAAGAGAAAAGGGAGGAAAAGAAGGAGAAGGCAATTGAAAAGAAATCGGAGAAGATGGATAAAAACAAAGATAAGAAAGCAGAAAGAGAACCGGAAAAGAAAGCCGAAAAGGAATTGAAACCTAAGAAAACTGAAGTGGAAACTGAAGCAGACAAAAATACACAAAGTAAAATTGATGATGAGAAAATGGACGTTATCGTCATCGCCGATATTTCGGACACACCGCCCAAAGGAGCAGCGGTGCCAACAAAACTCACCCCAAAGGAAAAGCCTGATTCAGTCACCCCAAAAAAGGTGTCCGAAAAGAATACTACTCCAATTAAAACTACTACCACAGTCGACGATGTCGAAATGATGGAGCCACTGACTGTCGAACAATCACCAGCTAAAGCTCAAGTCGTCGAATTGAGTCTTCCCATTAACATCGCTCCTGACGCCACCTCTACACCAGGGAAAGCATTGGCAATCAAACGCTGTGCCGCCGTAACCAAATCTGAAATAAAATTAGCCATAGAAAGCGTCAATAGCGGCAGTTCGCCCGATCGCAACTCTTGTCCGCGCACATTTTCGGCAATTTCTGGACGACGCAGCATACGCCCCACCAGCGACTTCACAGCCTCGCAGTTCCAAAACTCGCAATTCCGCGAGTCATATCGCCGCATCAACACTGAGCTGGATGTCACTTCTAACACCAATACCAGCCTCAATGTGACCGTGGGCTCTGAGATCCCGAACAATTCTTCGTTCTCCTTCTTCGGACGTGGACGAAAACGCGATCGCACGCCTCACAATTCTCAGTCCGCTATAGATCTTCACACTGATGCCGAGCTGTCACCGCCGAAGCGTCCACGTCTCGAGGGATTCTTTAATGCCGTCGCATCACCTCTATCGTTGCTTCGCTCGCGTTTTTCCAAGACCACCATCCAGAGCAGCACTCCTATGAAGATGCGCTCCAAAATGGCTGCCGCTGAAGATGAGTGCGAAGTTCAAAATGTTTCGGGCATCTCTATTGAAGAAGAAATTCCCAACGTGGGTGGCGAAGAGCCCACTGCGACTGAGGAAATCACAGTTGGCAATGAAGCTGGCCTGGAGACTCCCAAAAAGGGTTCGCCGATCAAGGAAGGTTCCGAACTCGTCTCAGACAATGCAGAGCTGCAGGTTGACATTGCCTGCGACTTGGAAAAGTCCACTTACAACATAGATGGCGATGGCGAGAATACAGACGACATCAAATTCACAGAAACACCCATTGGAGGCGCTGTCTGCGATCCCGCCAAGAACAAAAAATGTAGTATTATGTAAAGTTATACAAAATTGGTATTGCGTTCGGAGTTTTATGCTCGTCTAATGTGTTAGTTATCGTATATATCAGTAGTGTGAGTTGTCATTACCACATTTCCTCTTATGTCGCCTATCTCGTCACCGCTTCATTATCAAGAAAATGTATTGCATAGCGTCGTAAGATTTTATCATGTTTGTTTGTTCTGATTTTTTTGTTCTTTTGCTGTGTACTGTAGAATTACAAAAGAGAACAAAAAAAATTCTTTAGGAGTTGTCAAGGAGAAGGTTTGTATTTCCGAAGAGAAATATAACACTTCTCTGAAAGTTATGAAATTTCTGATAGGTTTTGTAAACTATTTCTCTTTTTATGATTTGTTATATGCAAAACATAGTTAGACCGAATAGCATAAACGAGAGCTTTCTTAACTATCCGCTATGCTTAAACATTTTTGGTTTCATTTGACTAAGGGCCAATTTTAGTGCAACAAAAACATAATTTATGTATGTATTAAAACTAGTACAGAAATTTTCATAAAATTGTTTGCAAAATAATTCGTACCTTTTTGCATTGGGGTATATGAACAAAATTAAATTTTAATGTAGAACTACTTGAATAAAAAATGTATTCAAGGTTCACACAAAGTTCCAACTTAACTTTTAATTTTTCTGCTATATTTGACTGATTTGACAAATAAAAAGTTGGAACGCAAGTTAAGTAGGAACTTAAATCGACTACGAATAATATGTACCATTGAAAATAACAAAAACTTCAATATTATCTGATGTCTCAAACAAATTTTATGTGAAATCTTATTAAACCATATTTGTATACAAATTCATATTAATATCAAATATTTTTAAAAATAAAGAACCATTTTATAAAAAAAAATATTTGATTGGTATTTTTATCGAAATTATCCCAACTTTTAACCAGTTGTTTTTTGATCACACCTATTTTTAATTATTGATAGCCTTATGGCCGATAACCGCTTCATATAAAATTTAAGCGACAAAAATTCTCGCAAAAAAAATTCTCACAAAACTAAGATCTTCGGTCTGACCTAAAATACCCTGCACATGCCGCTACGATACATTCTTAGACCATTTGTTGGTAATTTTATCTATAATTTTTCGAGTTAGAAGTACCTTGAACATACAAATTTAATCTCAGGACCCCATTTTGACTCACTTATAGGAGGGTTTGGAACCTCAGACCACGGTTGCAAGATTTGTGAGATTTATCTCACATTGAGATTTTTTAATAGCTTGTGAGAGGTAAGATTTTTCTGAGTATTTTAAATCGTGTGAGATTTTTTAATTACTGTGAGATTTTTCGTGATAGTGCTTTCACATTGAGCCGAAAAGCGAAGTATTCAGCTATTTTGGGGGATTCGACCGAAACGCGAAAAATTCAGAGGTACAAAAATGTCAAAATGAAACCATAAACTTTTTGCCTTTCGCATTAACCCTAGGGATACAAACTTTGTCGAACGACATCAAAAATTCAAAAATTATGTTTCCCACTTTTTTGATGCTGGGAAATTTTTAACATCGATGCCAAAACATCGTTTTTGGGCGATATATCGATGTATAGTTTGCATCCCTAATTAACCCCGATAAATGAGATGTTTTCGGCGAACGAGTGGCATCTCTGTTGATATATTCTCTAAAAAAGAAGCGATTATTAAAGAAATAAAATTGTCGATCAAAATCTAAACAAACGAAAATGTTAAAAATTGTTAAAATATGTTTTTGGGACTATTTTTAATGGATCAAAAGTGCGAGATGTAATGCTAGGATGACGCGCCCAGCGGCCTGTGGGAGCATTTTGAATGCATTAAATATTGTGAAAGTGTCGAAAATATTAAAATAAAGATCATGTGAACCACACTATTTGTTCCGACTGTTTATTTGGCCCATATCTTGAACTCCGCGAATGGTCCCTAATGAAACCTAATGTGTGTTTCAGCCAATACGAACTTCGCGTTTCTTTTGTTACAATTTGTAACCTTCGCGTTTCGATCAATGTAATTATTTTTTTTTAATTTGAATATGAATAATAAAAATGGCGTTTAAACCTTGAAGGTTTAAACTTCGAAAACAATATCGAAACCAGTATTATCGGACGAAAAAGTTACAACATACCGCCTTGTCAAAAACTTCGCTGCGATCATATATGTAATACTTCTATATTGACAGTATCCTATCTCTGCAATGTGTTTTGAGCTCACTGTAAGAGCGAAAAAGCAAGCATTGAATTTTGTATTAGTTTGACAGAAATCCGAACTGCGAATGTACTGTTTCATATATTTTGTCTCTTAAAGGTCCCCACACACCAACGCGAAATTTCGCAGGCGCCGCGAAACTTTCTCAAAAAATGTTCTTGAAAATGCTTAAGTGCGTTCCTTTTACCAAATTTAAAAGTGATATACAGTTTTATTTGTTTTTATTACATTTTTCACCACAAACAAATCTTTTTTATTCGAATAGCGCCTTTTCAAGAACAATTTTTGAGCAAGTTTCGCGGCGTCTGCGAAATTTCGCGTTGGTGTGTGAGGACCTTAATATCAGAGCTGGCTTCGATAATCGCTTCGACAGTGAAGTTATAACATGTTGCCACTTTTTTGCTTTGATTTTCCCAGGAACATAGAGGAAATCTGGCTGGTGTGGAACGCGGCAGTAGTCGATATTGATAGTAATAATCGATATATCGGCTATCCCTAACTACAAACTCAACGTTCGTAGCCGCGAAAAGTAGTTTTAAAAAAATATATACACTAGAACAAAATATTTTATATTTATATACATTTTATTTGCAAAAAATACATTTGAATTCACCTGTGAATAGTGCAGAACCTCTGAAGTTGACAGTTTTTCTATAAAGTGAGAAAAAGGATAATAAACAATCGGAGAATCGAAATTGCACGCGCCATAAATATTTATTTTTGGCGAGAAAACCATGGAAAAAGAAGATTCTCTACAGAATCGTCATCATCCTCAAATTGAATACAAAACACCAAAAAAATCACCGCTAGATGGAAGGCTATTGGACAAAATCAATATCCTAACAACGAAACTGGACAATCAAGCCAAGGTGAGAAGGCACGCCAGCGACCAAGTAGCAATTTCATGAGATTTAATTTTCGTGTTTGTTCCTTTCCTCGTGTTGTTCAGTTAGAATTGACGAAATGGCGTATTGCTTTCGCAACCATCTTTCCATCGTTGTTGCGTTTTTATTTGATATTTTCGTTTGAGGGAAACCGTTTTTACAGGGTGTTGTGGGCGAAAATGCTTGCAAAATGAGCCATTTCCACTTTCGTGACAAATTCGTTAGAATAGAGCTTTCGTGGGATTCTTGATTGTTTGAAGGGCTACTTTCGATCTACCTACTTTTCTCTTTTCTAGTTGCCCACTATCAAGGACTTTGTCATCATCAAACCGATAAGCCGTGGCGCTTTCGGCAAAGTCTTCCTCGGATATAAAAACAACGATCCAAACAAGTTGTTCGCTGTCAAGGTGATGCGCAAGTCGGAGATGATCAACAAAAATATGGTCTCCCAGGTTATCACCGAGCGCAATGCGCTGGCGCTGTCCAGATCGCCCTTCTGTGTGAATTTGTTTTATTCACTGCAGTCGATTTCGTATGTCTACCTCGTAATGGAGTATATGGTGGGGGGAGATCTCAAATCGTTGCTCGCGATGTATGGCTACTTCGATGAGACGGCCGCACGTTTCTATGTGGCCGAAGTAGCTTTGGCGTTGCAGTATCTGCACGAACATGGTATAGTGCATCGAGACATCAAGCCGGACAATATGCTGCTATCGGGAACGGGCCACGTGAAACTGACCGATTTTGGCTTGAGCAAAATTGAGATGCGAAGAGGTGGGACGCGAATACTTGCTTTAAATGAAAATTGTCTGCAATTATTTTAATCTTTACGATTGCAGATTTGGAAATATCCGATTTGATAAATTGCTCGCCCAATCTGAATGCTCGTACGCCGGGACAGTTGCTTTCGCTGACTTCGCATTTGTCCTTCGGTTCCGAAAAGAGAATGAAATGCGGCACGGGCACATCGAACTTTGTGAATGCCATAAATAAGCACAGTAAGAAGTGGAAAGGTGACAGTCAAAAGTTGCGATATTTAAAAATTATGTTTTCTTGTACACCCTTAGACATGATAGTGGAGTCATCTGACAGTGAGGCCGACACGTCCCTGAACGATGCAGAGAAAACGAATGAGAGCAAAATCTCGGGAGTTTCGCCCTTCTTCTCTGCAGAAGATATCAACGTTTCAATCGCTCACACCTGTACCAACAACAACGTGCGTCGCCCTTACTCAGCTGCTCTTTCGGCTTTTGATTTAATTCGATTTCGATTTCGTTTTAGTTACTGGACAGTTCATCTTCATACCACACGTGTGCCTCTGCGGACTTCAGCAAAAGTTCACCCCCCGCAGAAGCTGGAGGGGCACAGCTTCCGCCTGCGAATTCTCAGGCCACAAATCGTCGTGTAGAGTTTCTGGAAGTGCCAAATGCGGCCGACGGTAGAGCCCTTTGTAACGTGAGTTTTTTTCCTGCCCATTAGCACTTGTCATATTCTTTCATGTATTCCCTGAATATTTTCAAAAAAAAAGGGTTGCAAGTACGACAACACGCGTGTCATTGATAAAGAGAATCATAACAACAATAAAAATATCGGAAAAATGGAAAATGCCGACGATTCCTCGTTTGAGTTTTCCATGGTACGAAGACGTTCCATCGATGAGGTCTGTGTGTTTGTGTGCGTACAATTAGTTCATGTAATTAAACTGTTCGACAAATTCAATAGTTATGGAATGACGATTGTCGGGGTCTCTGATCTCGAATCGGAGGACGTCTAGACAAAAAAAATATCAAATCGAATTTTTCGCAACATTTTGTAGAAATTTTTTATAAATTTTTCATATTTTTCACGTTTACCATTTTAATTTTGGTGGATTCCAAGTACCTCGGATTCGTGATCCCCCATTAATCTCGAATGCCTAGTTTTCTCTATGTCATCTTAACTGTCCACGTAATCTGTCAACGACTGACGGCGATACGAGAATATTATATATTTCGCTGTCCTAATTTGTAAAGGCCCAAACACGCAGTTTTTTCAAATTAGGACAAAAAATTGGCAAATTTTTAAAGTTAAGTGCGTGGCGAATTGGCCATAAATAAATGCGTGCAACATTTTGTTTTCCAATTTTTGGGTCCCCAATCGAATTCAAATTCGAGAAAAGCCATTGACATGGTGAAAACCAGGCACTATCCTCATGCCACAAATACTTTGGCTGTCGAACGGTTGTTTTATGTTTTTTGGCTTGAGTGTGGTGGCATTGGTTCTGTGCAATATTCTGTTTATAAAATCTGCTTCATTTCATTGAAAAGTCTGTAAATATTTAATTTTAATTGATTCCCTTTCGATGCCAGCGCATTCGCATATCGAAAGGACAAGAGGATTCCGGTGTTTCGAGTCGTAAGAGCGATTGTTCCACTTCCAATGTAAACAGCGAAACAACGACATCCTCAATTGATAAGGCGGAAAATTTGTGTAATTCGAAAGATGAATACAGCTGTTCGGATTATTCAAGAAGGTAGGTTGGCTACAATTACCTTTGAACTGGCAAGTTTCGAGTATAGATTTGTATTATACATATGTGTTCATGCTCAATAATGCTATGTCCAGTTTTTCAAAACTATACAAAATTATGAAAACGGATTTTTATTTATGGAAATGGACATAGCACTATTGCCCATTAAGACATCGTATTATATATATTACACATTCGCGGATATCGCAATTTTCTGTTCCCTACAGTTTGAACATATCGGCGTCAATTTCACGAGCTGCCGTGCCGCATCTCATATGCAAACATCCCATGAGTTACGTCAGTTTGGCGATATTGGAGCTACGCCAGTTCGTGAAACTGACAACGATGTGAACGATTCGCTGGACGAACCGTTCATGATAGAAGAATCGTGGAAAGTGAACGAATTCCGCGTGAGCCGTGATTGTATGTACAATGTACATTACACATTAGGTTTTCATTGGATCGCCTTTTCTGACTATTTCAATAAACAAACTATTACCTCATTCTTTTCTCATTTCTACAATTAACCTACTTTCAGCTATAATAACATAAACAACACAAACGAAATTAGCGGCATACGTATGCATTCGCCATTTCGAAACATTTCGCGGAATTTCAAACGTCCAGAGTTTCTAAGGTTCTTTAATCACTTCCAAATACTTTTCAACTGGAATAAACTAACGGCATTTTCGTTTAATCTTCCTGATTTCTAGCAATTCTTTCAGGGGCATGAAACGTAAAATAAATCTCATCAATCGTTCAGGGAACGGCTTGGACGCAGATGGGTCGGGTGGGGGCAGCACGGGGCTAACCCAGGAGATCGACATTATGGATATTGGCAGTAGTACGCCGAAAAAACGCAAAGCCATACGGGGGGTGCTGAAAGTGCGCTCACTTTCCGACGACGAAATGCCCCAAATGCTCAACGAGAATGTGACGAATGTGGTCTTCTCCACGCCCGTGTCCTCACAGAAGGTGCCGCGACGCGATGGCGGTTTGCTCGGCAAACTCAAGTCGACTCGGTTTGCACTGCCACTGTCGATCGAGACAAAGAAACGCGAACAAATAGCGGAGAAGTCCACTGGAGTGCACTATTTGAAAATGGCTGACGATCCCACAATGTCGCCGATTAATTTGGGTAGTAATGCTCCAAAGACGCCAAAGAATGTAAATACACCATTTCGCACGCCGAAGTCCGTGAGGCGTGGTGGCCGTCCGTCGTGTGAACGGATTTTGGGCACACCCGACTATTTGGCTCCGGAGTTCTTACTAAAGTAACAAACAAACTGAGATTCCCTATTTTTGCTGTTGAATTTTCCCAAACTTTTATTTGCTCTTAGACAAGGTCACGGTAGTGCCGTTGATTGGTGGGCCTTAGGTGTTTGCTTCTATGAGTTTCTAACTGGCATACCGCCCTTCAACGATGAAACACCGCAAAAAGTTTTTGACAACATTCGCAATAAGAGTACGTACACAGAGGATTTTGGGAAAAATTCGTTACCATAATTTTCGCATATTTCTCTTAGATATCGAATGGCCACAAGGTGATGAAGCTTTATCCACGGACGCCATAGAGGCGGTCGATTTGCTCTTAACGATGGATCCAGCTGAACGCCCTGCTTCGAAGGAAGTTCAACAGATGAGGTTTTTTGCCTGCATTGATTGGGATCAATTGGAGAATGAGGAGCCCCCATTTGTGCCTGCCCCTGATAATCCCACCGACACTGGGTACTTCGAGGCTCGCAATAATATGCAACATTTGAAGTTGTCAAATTTCGAACTGGAGGATTAAAACACACAGAACAAAGGATTTTATTTCGTTTCAAATGTTGTATGCATTGTGATAAAATCATCGACAACTCTTAATCTCTAAATCGCTAACTCTTAACGGGTAACTGGAGCCAGCATCCCAACACCCAAAACCCAATACCCTTATTGATTTTAAATTATTTTCGTATTTTACACATTTATTTTATTATTGTTTTTATTATAATTACACTATGCACTTTGCTGAAGCCACTAACACGATATCACTTACTTTTAAAAAGCTGTTTCAACGCTCATTCGAGCCACCGGGAATTCGGTGTTACACAGTGGCACAGTGTTATTATTGATAGGTTTTATTTCACTTTTATTTCACTAAGCAAAAATTAGTTCTACTTCATAATTTAAATAAACTGAGCAATACCGCAATCATGTACACAATTGGTTTGCCATCATTTAATTTAGGCTCTCTCGGGCGATCTGGAATTAGGTTAATCTAGAAGTTTCTACATTTTATTTCTTTGTGTAAATTAGTCTCATAATTTAAATAAAAATTCCGAACAAGTTGTCCATTTTAAAAGTGGCTGAGTGTGTTTTTCTTTGTATGCTTACGAATTGTACCCATTTGCATACTTTCGTTGAAGCTTTTTGAAATCTAATATTAGTGAAAACGATTTCCAGAACTTTATTTCCAAAAAGGGTAAAAAGGCGACAGCAGATTTTCAAAAAGGGTCGAATTTACGTAATTTTGAGAAAATGAGGCCAAGGGGCATGACTCCAAAAGTCCCAAAGAGAATTTCAGAATTCTTACGATTTATTCCATGTGAAGCTGGGTCGATCAAGCTCTCATTTACAGGCAGTAGCTAAATGCTTCTAAAATAAATTTTATAAAATATTGGTCGACTTGATCTAAAATGTCTCAACACTTAACAGCTTCAGCCCATAGCCGGCTAAATATTCCTAGATAAAAAATAAAAAAATGCCTAAATAGAACTGCCATGCGGGCCAAACTAAGCACTGATCCGATGCATTTAATTATAATCAGGAACTGCCAACAGCCACTTGGCACCGGAACCATTTCAATTCATAGAACCGAAACCGATATTTTGGAAAGTCTGGGAACCGAAACCGGAATCAACATTTTTCTAAATCTGAGAACCGAAGCCGATACCGTAAAATTAGTTGGTTCCGGTTCCTAATTTTATAATTCAAAGATACAATTTAAAAATATAGGCCCATATTCACAGTCAACTTAATGACAGTTACTAATTTGACTATGAATATACACCATGTATTTTAATTAAATGTCCCTGTCATCCACTTTTTGTTAGTTAACTTTGGTTTTTTCACTTTCACTTTGAAATTTAAATTTGTTTGACTTTATGGAACCGAAACCGATTTTTTTGAAAGTCTGGAACCGGAATAGGAAAAAGGATATAGGATTCAGGAATAGGAAAAAGAGTACTTAATAGTACATTCGGAGAAAAAGTGAGAGTAAAAAAGTGGAGGGCCGAAAGAAGGGTACTGTTCTGTTTAAAAGGGTACGTCTGGAAACTCTATGTACGTTAAGATATCTTTTATCTCCAATATTTCCATTTTTATGTCTAAAAACCAAATATGATACCTTCCCACCGATACTATAAAATGTGGCTGTGATCCACTGTACATGGAGAAAAATAAGCCAAATACGTGTGCGAGTCACTGCATGTATGTATTTTGGCAATTGTTCAAATATAACTTGTTTTTTTTAGCATCTGCAGTCGATTTACATTTACATTTACATTTACTATCATTCAAAATGGTCCTTTGTGTCCACTTTGCTTTTATGAGGGAGCCAGAACCTTCATCTTTTCTTCTTTGTCATTATCTTTGTAGTGATTTTTGCTATTTTGCTTCGCACTTTAGATTGGACTCTGATGAAAAATTCAGATTGGCCTTTGACAGCTGCGGTCGTTTACCTACATACGCAAATACTATTGAGCATTCACGAAAATACTATTCGTATAAATGGTCGCCGGTCGTAGTGGCAATTATGCCAAGAAAATGTACACCAAATTGCTATGAGTTCTTGGCAAACCGATTGGCGTGTGGGTAATTGTTTTTATTTCTTCCTTACATTAATGATTACAATGGGATTCTTCTGAGGAGTACTTTGGTTCCGCCAAATAAGTATGAATTGGCATTTGTTAGGTATATATTTTTCCTCTGATAGCGACTCATGTTTGCCGAGAGTGAGCGGCACATTAAAGACAATTTGACATTTGCAAAGGCTGGAAATAAAAATTTGCGAACTGTGAAATCAATGTTTGTACCAAATTCAGCGAGAACTTCCAGAATATTTCAGGTAGTATGAGGAAACAACTAACACATTTTTGTTAATTCAAATATTAATTATAGCCTCATGATGTGACCAACTTTAACTTCTGATAGCTTTTCTGTGAAGTTATTTATGCATGAGTACGGAACACACACACTTACTAATGACAATTATTATCGTCCAACTACTCCCACGGACAATAGCAGACGTTGAAAGAGTGCTAATGACGAATGTCCATTAAAGCACATCCCCCGCCAAACATGTTCCAATCCCTAACAACAATATTAACACTTGACACGGACCCAGCTAAAGCAAAGTGTCGAGCGTATAATTTGGCCACTATGTGTTTCAATTACCAGTTAGCCACCGACAGAGTGGATCCAGTGAGTCGCAACAAACAACATCAGCCAAGTGTCAGTCAGTTGGGCTGGCGTCAGGACTCAGCGAATCAGTCAGAATCTTAGCATCCACCACACCGTTGCCACAGTCAATAAATCATGTCATCGTTGATATTCCGCACTCCTGGAGCTGACCTTAAATCGACTTCCAGTGCCGTCTGGTGGATTAAAAACCCATCAAGGACGTGGACTCGCAGGCAGCTGAAGCAATCGGTGGGCACATCCTTTTGTAACGATTTGGCTGATTTATTTCGCAATATCTCGTTGCATGGCTACAACAAGTTGCTTGTGCCGGAATTGTGTCTATGGGAGAAGTAAGTATGGATGTTCCACATACGCCCTGAGTGGCATGGCATCAACTTCACCTTTTTCGTTTTTGGCTGCACTTACGAAACTTCGTTGGCTTTTGTTTTTTCTCATTTTGTTTCCGATTTTCCCCCTTTATTTGCAGATTAATTTGGTTAGCAGTGCATTCGATGACGTTGTTCGCTCTGATAACCATCTTGTCACTCACCTGGGAACAATTCGTAGCTCAGTACATTGTCATTCACTTGCACGATCCACTCTATCCCGTTGAAAAGGTTCCGTTTCCTGCAGTTTCGATATGCTCCAACAATAGAATCTCACGGCAGGTGGCCAGGATATATGCAAATGAACTGTGAGTTGTTCTTCTATATTAGTGCCAGTTCGTGTGTGGTTATGTGTATGCAAATGCCAGTGTGTCTTTTGCAATCAATAATACATAAGATGGCGACTGAAGTGTTAAGGATTTCACGCAGAAATAAAACAAAAAAGTTAATTGGGAAGTTCAATTTTAAGAATTTACGGTTTTATAACGAAATCTTTTCTGGAAAAAGAAAGTTTGGTCTCATCGCGATTTCGATGGCCTCTCAGTACGTTCAGCTACGGCCGGCACTGTTATACTACGATCAAGCTGGAATTCACGGCCTTTCTGTCATTTTTCCATTTTGTAGACGCGATAAGGATCCTTTGAATCGGTCAGTGGAATATTTCATGGAACGCATACATCACTTCAGCAACATGTATTACAAGTACAACCCAGTCGATGATTATGAAGGCTATTCGAGTTTCCAAAAGTTTCTCGATGCTTACGATACGACTTACAATGAGACTTGGTATGATACAAGGAAAATTATGCGCAGGGTAAACTAAACTGGACCATACATGCACTTAAAGGATCTTCACTATAGCCCTGAGAAATTATTTTTCTGTTTACAGCTAACCCCCAAATGTAATAATTATTTGGTGCAATGTTTCCTCGCAGGCGTTGAACTTGAATGTTTCGATGAGAAAGCCTTTCAGGAGAGCCTTACAATGTATGGACAATGCTGCACCTTTAATTTGGAGAATACGTATGTTGGGGTGCTAAGGACCTCCTGTATTTAATTATGAAAATTCTAGCCGAAATTACTGCAATTACATTATGCATATCTGCAGTTTGCGCACGCGTAGTTATCATAATCGCTTAGTCAATTGGGACTTTGGCTTGACAGTCATACTCAATACCAGTCGTGAGGATGACTTTGCTCCTATATTAAGTCTGGATGGCTACATTGTAATTATTCACGATCCAAGGGATTTTGCTGATATCTCATCGGGTGGTGCTCTGGAGGTATTCCCAACACAAGGTGAGGAGTCATATTTGTCGATCAGGGCTCATATAGTGGATACAATTGATGCTTTGAGGGATTTCAGTCCGGAAACCGTAAGTATTTTCTGAGCGAATCGAAAAAAACTTGCAAACCAAAAATACATTTCAGCGCAAATGTTATTTCAATGATGAAGCGCCCAGTCCAGAATTTATAGTTCGAAATTCCTATAGTTTCACCAATTGTATTACACGCTGTCGTAGCCGTAGCATAATTGCCCTGTGCCGTTGTTTGCCGTTTTATATGCCATTGGATTTGGTGGATGATACTGATGGTGTGGTATATTGTACATTGGAGCATGTCTCGTGTCTCTTGCGTTATAATTGTAAGTAGACTTAAAGGACGTTGGCAGGCAAACACTCAACCAGTGAAGGATTTACACTTGGTATTACCACGACCCTACTCAATTCTACACCATTTTGTGTTTTTGTACTAGAATCAAAGTCATAATTTCTAAATGCAAACCACCCACCACCCACATGCTGATCCATTTAAACAAATTTTAGTTAAATGGCACAATGTACTCACCCAACGCGAAACATTGCCCGGACTCGAGCGAGCGATTGAGGAGGCGCTGTACTGCCCCAAATGTATGCCGTCATGTGATGACATTCAGTATCAGGCATCGCTAATGACATTACCAATGGATCGCTATCGAGCCAGTATCAGTATGGAGTAAGTAGAGTAATTCCGTGTGAATAGGTGTGGTGGATAGTTCAACACCATCCACTACGCTCTCGCTTACGTTGTGTGAATGCGTAATTAATTCTAATTGTTTTTTATAAATACATTTTCGTGAACAAAAGTCCACGGTATAAAAAGGGTTTGGAAAATCAGGATATTTCCGTGTTACGGGTATACTTTGGCGAGACCAGTGCAAAATACTACAGACGCGTTGTGGGCAACACTTGGTTCGAGGCTTTTAGTAAGTGTCTTTGGGAGGTTGTACGAACAATGTTCGCTCATGTCTTTTTACAGGTACCATGGGAAACGTTTCCTCCATCTTTATTGGCTGTTCTATTGTGGCCATTTTTGAGATATTATTCTTCGTTGTGAAATATTTTGTTATATCCATCCAGAAGTTTGCTTATTACAACACGAAGCACACAAAGGACGATGGAAATCCGAGCTTGGGACCCTCCAAATTAGTCATTTATCCTTAAGAGAATGTAAAAGAAGTATACAAAAAATGTATTAAATGTTTGTAATTTTCCAGACTTTAATGTGCAAATAAATGTTGTCGATGGAGTAATTTTTGAAAGAATTTCTTCTCCGAGCAAAATCTGCGATCTAGATAAAATGTTCACGAAGAATGAAAACAAGCCTGTGATGGCAAAGACGTTGCTCGCAAAAAAAAGAACTTATACACGGAACAATTACTGTACATGTACTCCAAAAACAAAAATCAATAATAACACTGTGCCGCAAAATTTCTCCATCAAGGGTATTTTGAGGTCTGATAGACTTTGGGGTCTTGTCTCTCTCATCGTTCAAAAGTTATTGCAAGAAAAAACACATTTTCGATGCACAACTTTTTGAAATGAGACCATTGTGACCTCAAGTTTAAGAATTCTAAATATATACATATATTCTTAAAGGTGGCCATGTGGGGCTTTATACAAGTTCCTGTCCCGATTTTAATTAAAATGCTTAACAATTAACGTCGACAACATATTTTGTCGCATGGTAATTGCCTTTTAAAACCGTACAGAATGGCTGCCATCGCAGTCAGTCACTTAATATGAAATTTCAATATGAACCGGGCTGGCGCCATTTTCAATTCGAATTGTCAACAATTAAAGCAAGTTGCGCGCCCGCTGAACTTGTGCTTGTAGCAGTTAATGCGTTGGCAATAAGAGGAACACGAGTTTAATTACAACAACATATCCACTTGAACATTTCATTACAGCGACGAGCTCCCCTCGCCCACGCATACACATGCTGAGCCAAACTACAAAAGAGCTTCCTTCAACGCACAAAAACGCGAACGATTGTTCATAGGTGCATCAGTTGCAATTTATTGGTGCTGCTGCTCGCTTGTTGTTCTCGTTTTCAAACATGCCAGCATTTCCGGTGGTACGCCACCGTCCGCAATTTGAAAACAAACCGGATATTGCACTTGTAGTGGGCCGCGCTCCCTGGTGGGTGTCCGTTTTAACGAAAAACAAAAGGCAAAAGTCCACGTTCACGGAGGCGTTGAAGGATTTCCTGGGCAACTTTTCGTTTCATTGTTATTGGAAATTAGTCGAGCCTGGACGCCGCTGTCAGGAGAGGTAGGGGACATGATATGGGTGGGGCGTTAGTTGGAGGCTTGAAATTAATTACGTTTCTCCTCCTTCTCTCCCACAGATTTTTTTGGCTCTTGTTCCACATTTTTGCGTTGACCATTCTAATTATTTTTCTCTGGGGTACCCGCAAAAATGATGGTCAAATGCTGTCGACCACCATACTTAATCCTCTGTACCCCATTCACAAGGTGGCTGTTCCAGCCATTTCGATTTGTACATTGAATCGCATTTCGAATGTATCGGCCACGCAATACGCAGAGGAATTGTAAGTACTTACTGTGACATTCAAATGAAAAGAGTGCTCTCATTTTTGTTGTTGTTCTTATTCCAGAAATGCCAGAGATCCACGTAAACGTGGTGTCAAATACTTTTACGAGAGAATGTTCATGATGAGCTACAATTATTACATTCAGGACGATTTTGTAGACTATCAGCGCGCATTGGAATTCCAAAGATACTTGGATCTGTTTGACACGGAGGACTCGGAAATGTTCTACAATACCCGAAGACGTATGCAAATGGTAAGCTGCAAAAAACGAGATTTATAACACGATTAAGCTATTAAAATTGTGTGGAAACAAATGTGGAATCACACTATACGAAAATTCTATTGTTTGTCTGTCGAAACCTTCCTGAAGCCACCAGTCACCACTGCCATCCATTGTAATGGTTGTTTAGACATGAATTACATTTTTTATAAATATTTTCCAGTTGACTCCAAGCTGCAGTGATACTTTGATGCACTGTCGCTTGGGAGGCAAAGAAATTAACTGTTCACAGGAGTTCGTTCCAACATTGACAACTCGTGGGTTCTGTTGTACATTCAATCATGATGGAAGGTAAGTACTTCGGCGCACTCCACATGGGAGTACTGGAAGTTTTAGTTTCATACACTGCAGATATTCCGAGCAACGCGATATGAAAATGAGTTTTTTCGGGCAGGACAACGGACTCATATTACTTTTAAATGCCTCCATTAATGATAATTTTTACAAAACTTCGACTTTGGAAGGTTTTACGGTAAGTAAGAAAGTGGTGAAATGGTGTACTTAGATATTTTTGTATAGGCTTCCAAGGGCTTATTTAGTAATTTTGTAAACTCTTCCAGGCGTATATTTACACGTACAGAGATTATGCGGATGTTGCATCCGGTGCAGTTCGCGAACGTTATGCTCAGACGGGGGTGGACTCATCGTTGGCTATAACACCGAAGATACTGCAAACTGTCGAGGAATCTCGATTCCTGCGACCAAAAACTGTGAGCTTAACTTATTTGAATTCCTCGGAAAATCCAGCTCGCACTGTCTTCATGCAAATTTAGCTTATTTTACCGATTTTGTATGTGTTTGCTTGTTTACAAGTTCTTTTTAAATTTGATGTTATTAGTAAGTGGATTTACAGGGCGTACACCGAGAGAAAAAACAGTTTCGCCGTTTAAAACCATGCGGCAGTCGGAAAATTGTTGAATTGACTTCGAAAACGGTTTCGGTTTCGGTTTTTAGCACTTTTTTCTCTCGGCGGACGTATTTTCATTTTCAATGTATTCGCCTGGCTTTCCATTATTGCCAGAAATCATTTCCATTTGTGTACTTACTGTTTTTTCCGAGCTCTACTTGGAACCCTTACAGCGCAATTGCTTATTCGAGGACGAAATGCCGCGTATCTTTGGCAAGAGTTACAGTTTCAATAAATGCATCACTCGCTGTCGTATACGTAGTGTGCTAGTGCTTTGCGAATGCATTTTGTTCATGTCGCCACTGGAGTACTTGGATGTGGCCACAGACACCGTTTACTGTACGCTGCAGCACAAGGAATGTCTCAAGCGGTATGATTGTACGTTATTATCGTATGCTTTCACATTTTTCGGCTTGATACTGTGTGCTTCTTTGATCGCAGTCAAGTGGCTGAATGTCATCACGCAACGCCAAAATGTTTTCGGCCTCGAACATGAAATGGAAGATGCTTTGTACTGTCCGGATTGTTTGCCCTCATGCACGGAGACGCGTTATTTGGTATCGAATACGGGTATGCCGTTGAACTCACACAATATGCGCACATTTAGGTAAGTACTGCTCCTAACCTGCACCCACACCCACACCCACACCAGCCACGCATCTTATCTGTACCTAATTCCATTCGTATCCACTGCTTCCAACTCAATTGAATTTTTGTTTCGGATGGAATGGTTCGGTAACATTTTCTTTAATAACAATGCGCCAAAAACATTGAGAAACGTTGAACAGAAGAAGACAAATAATTTTTTTCCCTTCATTTTATGATTATTGCAGCAAGGATATAGACAGCAATAACTCGGATCTGGCAATCCTGCGCATCTACTTTGCCGAAACGCATATTCCATACTTTCAGCAGATTCTTAAAAACGCCTGGTTTGAGATATTCAGTAAGTTTACCGACTTAGTGATGGGGTGAAGGAAGCCAACCCGCAGAAGACGGCGGGTTTCTTGTATGTCTGTTTGTGTCATTTTATGACGTAGCATCAGCAACAGCAGTTACAGTCTATGATATATGTATATATGTATGAAAGCTAATTTTGTTTTTATGACTCTGATATGTTCGAGCTGTTGGTGCTCCTCCTTCCTCCTTCCTCCTGCACTCTTTACCTGACTTCACTTAAGCTCATTCCTTTCACCTTCCAACATTTACTGGTTTCGGTTGTAATTTGCAGGCACCTTTGGCAGCATATGCGGCATTATTACTGGCTTCTCGTTGATTGGAATTTGTGAAGTTGCGTTTTTCTTTGCAATTCAATTGTATGGTGCATACAAGGAGGAAGTCTCATCCGATCGTAAACGCAAATTCGAATCGAGAGAGCCGCTGATTATATTGCCGTAATTAAGCGAGGAAGGGTTTTTGTCTTTCCTAATTATTTCTGCATCCTGCGTGTATCAAGGACATGGACATGGAAATGATGTTTGTTACTTCTGATTTGTGTGGGCTTAATTGTTCTGTGTTCAATAAAAATTCCCCATGGCAAGGACATTTGCTTAATTTATTATTCACAAAACTTTTCTCGATCTAATTTTCAAATTCATAAAATAAAATGCACATACATCACACGAAATGTAGCAACAACTTCGGTAGCTACGTATATAAATGCTTCAAACTATGCCATCGTCTCTCTGCTGATATAGTACTTGTATGTAAAATTCGGCAAAGTAAGTAAATCAAATGTAATAAGTTTTAGTTTAAATTGGGAAAATCTGTCTTCATTCCACACTTGCATGAACGTTGACATGGTGTTGTGTCAAACCAAACTAGAACTAAACCATGAAATTGCTCAGCTATGAGAAGAAGAATACTAGAAGCATATTTAACAACAACATCAACTTCCTCCAGAACAGAACAGAATCACACATTTGCTTCAAGGATATAAATGCTATTTCATGGGTTGCCAGTGGGGACAAGCAACTCCCAAGGATGAGACTGCAGCTGAACGAGGAGGAAGATGTGTGTGCGACAGTTATGAGAGTTCGTTTCATGGTGGCCTTATGTTAGTGTCGCTGCCATCGTTCCTGTTGTTGTGATATGCTTGAGTAACTATGATTTTGCATAATATTAGAATGTGCCAACAAGGATGTTTGTTGCTGTTCGCAGCTATGATGATGCTTGCCACTGAAAATAAGTTAGTAAGTACATAGACCAGAATGCTGCTACATGTCGCTACTCTGCCGTACGTTTCGTGCTCAGGCATCCTCTTTACAATTATCATCATCATGTATTTTTCGTCGTTAGATATAATGTGGAAATGAACTGCCATGGGAACGTTACTCATTTATATCCTTAATAATAATGTGTTTATATGCTCGTACTTATTTATACGTGCAACATGAGGTATTTTGCATAAAATGTGTGTGTGTGTGTGTGTGCGACACTGTGTCTGTGCGGGTTCAGTGGTGACACAGTTAAATCCTTTTTACATTTTCCTCTTCACAAGATGGAGTAAGTTGGAGAGTGTTTATGAAATTATGAAGTCAGTGGACTTCTGGGAGCACATAGTTAGTGAGCCATAATCTGCTTGCAAGCATGGTAGTTGAATTTTAATTAGGAAGGAAACAATTTTCAAATGTTTTTTTAAATTAAACAAATTTGTAATAAAATTAGGATTTTTTATGAGCTTCTGCAATTATTTAATTTGTTCTCTTAAATAAATTACTTTACAACATCCCCGAAAACAAACACATAACTTACCAGACCGGCAGACATTCGTATTTTCAAATACCAAAGCACAATGAGGAACAAGTCAAAATTCCAAGAACATGTTCTATGCACCAGTAGCTCAAACATGCTTATTAAAAACTAATTTCATTTGCATAATATTTGCTCCAAGTAGCAATGGGCGGCTGCAGCTTTCTAGTGCGACAAACCACTGCTTGGGCGAGAGAAATGTGTAACTGCAGCGCTACAATATCAAGTTGAATGCATCTATAATTTAAGAGGCTGTAATGAGCGCAATCATACAGCTGATTACACTGCAACAAAAGTATGCCGTATATGACTTACAAACTCACTTGCGAAGAGTGTTGGTGAATTGCGTTCATAAATAAATTGGAGAAAAGGGGGCTGCTGTAACGGACATAACAATACCACCCAGCGCCTTCAAGAGCGTTGTAAACGCACTTAGCTGTTAAGATTGAATAAACTTCGTTTAAGTTTGACTGCGGGTTTGTTGCGCCTACGTCACCGTAGCTATGGCCGCAGTATGCACTTACTGCAAAGGAGAGTTTAACACAAACTTAGCTGAGTCTCAGTCTGAGCTCACACACCCAAAAAAGTAAACAAATTGCAGGAACGCATGTAGTGGTCAAACATGAAACTCAGAGGATCTGAAGTTAAATGCTGCATGTGCCTCGGTGCTCGCTTGGTCGGTCGTGGTCGGCTGTACTAGCCTTATGATTATTTTACATGTTAGCTGTTAGGTTTTTTTTTTTGGCGAGGCTCATGTTTCGGTTTGAACATTTGCCCATTCGGCTAGAATACGTTGGCTAGTAATACGAATGTGCGTGGTGTTGCAAATGATGGTCGTTCAGTGCGTAGTTTGGCTGGCACGTTCCTCAATCAATGAGCAAAAAAAGGTGCCAATGAGGTAACTACTACTGTGCACTGCGTATTCACCATTTCAATGTGTATGCCAGTGCCTAAGTAGTTCCCTCTGTGCCTCTTCAATGTTTTGCTGAAATATTGCGGCGTACAAATGCTTTAATATTTGTTTCTGGGCTAGTTTTAGTACGTTCTTCCGAACACTGGGCTTTGGGCGCTGTTGGTCATGCCGATCACGTACTCTCGTTTGTGATTTTGCATGCGATAATTTGTTTTAGAGAAATTTACACAAATCACTGATTTGTATTTGATTTAATTTGCATTATTTTGTGTAGCAGAAAAGACATATCACGCCTCCTTCTTGGCGTTACAAACTCTCGACCTCATAAGGTGTGGGATATAATAAACTAAAATATAATCGGTCGCTCAGCTAGTGAAATAATCATTCTTTATTAATTGTAAATGCCATTAGATATCCGGAAATTTAATTTCTCGCACCATAGTTGAAACTACTAAACTTTCGTGATAACAATAAAAAAAAAACGAAATGGAAACCATGGCGGGAAGTTACATGGATTGCCATAAGCTACTTAGACTGAAGAAGATTTAATTAAATTCGAGTGTACTGACCTTTGGACGCAACGCGAAGGGAAAGACAACAAGTGATCAAGTGTGGACTGCTTTTTGGGCAGGGCCAAACGGCTTTCACAATGTTATACTTTTGCAGATTGCAGCAATAGATAGGGCCACCTAAAGTACGAAAACAGAAGGACAAAAGGTTACAAAGTGTAAAGAGAGCAAATGGATTGAAAGGATTAAAAAGTAGTTGCTGGCATGGTGGTGTGCATGCATGTTAAGATCAATGTCAATACATGTGTATGTGTGGCAGTAGACCAGCGCAAGTAATTTTTTCTTCGAGTTTCAAATAACTGGATACCTCTCCTTGCTTGACTCCCGAAAGAGCCACTATGACCCTTAGTCGTTCCTATGTTCTATAGAAAAAATCAGGTTCACAGAACGACGCTTCCGGCCGGGGGAATAATTTAGAATTTTCCTGTGATTTTCTCCTTCTTAAACATGCGAATTTGTGTTTTTTACTTGATTTTTTATCGAATTCCTAAAGGGAAAAAATTTTAGAAAACTTCCCATACACACTTGGGCTGGCCTAGTGTGGCAGTATCAACAAACCGAATCCACCAACATGTCTGGTTCATTCGTTGGTTGTCATGGCCGTCTCCTTTCGGTTTTGGGTTCAACAAAATCCTTTATTTTCTGTTGGTGGTAATTTCCGTTTCCGTCATTGCGCAATTTTAATCTCTTCTATTTCATTGCATTGCATTTCGTTTGACAATTTTTGTTCACATTTCATTTGTTTGCTTTGAACATTTTTTTCGCCTTCCAGCATCCCCCTACTCGCACACTCACACATTTGAATGCAGCGCATTAAACTTGTGTCTGCTTTTTATTTTATTCATAATGAAAAGCAATCAAAGATTCTAAGTCGAGATACGATGACTCCTGCACATTGAATTGCGCTTTTGATTAGAGTTCCTGGGGAAAGTGGGCATAGAGACGGGCGGGTAGATGTGTCAATTTCTATTGACATAGTGAATGGCAGGAATAAATGTCATGGTTTCACAATCACAATCAATGGCGGAAGTGGTTCTTCTATAATTTACTTTTATATGTTTATTTTTCAAAGGTGAACTTTTCCGATTCAAGGGAAAGGATTTAAAGTTGGTGAACTCTGTTGGCGATCCGAATGTCTGCTTCCCGAATCCACCATTGAACATAGAGAGCTCTAATTCGAATCATATATTCTACGATTCTAAGTTCTATCGTAGGCAGATCTAACATAAGAAGCGAATCATCAGATCTGCCGAGATCTTACCACAGCTGCAGTGACATACTGAAATGTTTACCTTTTTTGATTTTTTCATAAGACAAACGTGCAGTAGTGGCAAAACCCAATGACTCGGACAAAGCCGCATCTACTGCAGATTACTCCACTTTTTCTTTGTACGAGTCAATTCTAGTAACGTAACATGCCATTCTCAACTCTTTGAGAGTACCTCACTCTTCGTAGTTGTCATCATCGTCTTCCTTAGTTCCCTCATGGGACACGTGACGCCGTTTCGTAATTATAGCAATAAATTAATATTTACCGAAAACTAACAAATTTCCAGTCATTTCCTAAGACCCACGTTTGAAAAAGACCATACCAAGAGTTTGAATGATTCAAAGAAATGCAAAGTGCAAAAAAAAACCACAACAACAATACTCGAGAGATACTCAACAGACTAATTAAGTTAGCTGCTGCTTTCATTGTTCTCCAGAGACAAACCAATGAAAATGTTTCGCCACTTTACACACCGAGGTAAGACCAACCAAATTTACTACGAGAACCAAGCACCTACCCATAGTATATCAAGACTAATAAGCAGCACTTGGGAAAGCATTCTAAGACGAAAGCGTTTTGCATTTGAAATTAAAACAAATAAGTAAATTGCTGGTAATGACATTCGTCCCGAAAGTAATCCATCCAGACAACCCACCAACGCAGCAACCATTCAATGTTGCTCCTACAACTACCTTTAAGGTCTACGCGCAAACAATATGTCCGAGCAGTTTCCATCACCCAGAGATTGTGAGGATGAGCTGAGGATGTCTGAGCCAGTTGTCGACAGATGAAATGAATTTCCTCGGATAATAACAAAATAATAATGACGAATTTGATGGATGCGCATTCGACAATAAAGTTTCTTTTCAACTGTTCAAAATTATGAGAATTACTGAATGTGTATAATGGCGAAATGAGTTCGCAGGCGGTCTTTCAACCTTCGTTTCGGTGATAGGGCATAAAGCAACAAAAGAACGGACGGACAGACAGGCGAATTATTTTCTGCGTGCAATGTCCTTACTATAAAAATATATAAATTATTCAATTATAAATTTCTTGGTCCTAAAGTACTCCTCTTGCAATTGCACGGAATTCCTTTCGTTTCGCTTACGTTGGCATCACATTTTGCGTATCTTTTGAGTCTCAGTTTGCAGTAGCAGTTGCTGTTGCTGTTGCTGTTGATGTTTTGGAATGAGTCTCAAAACTTGCTCAACATTCAACATAGAAATTTTCGGACGCATTTTTGTTTGTTCATTGTCTGCCACTCCAAGAAAGTTGGAAATTCAAGATGTCTCTTAAACGCTTTTTCCGTGTGTATTTTAAAGGGATCGCTGAGAGAACAAAGCGACATTGCAGAAGCAGAAGAACATGCCAAAAGAACTCTGCTGTAAACAAACAGCGAGGCCAACCAATGATTTATGAATTTAATTTAAGCATTTACATAATGGGTTGAGGTATTTTTCGTGGGTGGCTGTGTGGCTGTGTGGCGTAGAAATGGGAATGGCAGTAGTCACACAGAAGAGTGTTAAAATACCCCACTGACAAAGTAGCAGCAGCGGTTGAGGCTTTTGTATCTGGTGGCCAACAATTTCGTCGACAGAGTTCAGTTGTCGCCGCCATTCCTCCCCCAAGAAACAGCCGCTTTCACAGTAACACTCGCATGATAGTGTATATTTATGATGAAATACTACATGGATAATAAAGTGGATGCTCACCCCTATGCGAGAGGGCCATTTCACGTCGGAGGCGAGGAAACTTAAATGGGCTTAGGTGGTAAAAGGTTCCCGTGGGTGTTGATGTTGTGCTGGCATTGGTGTTGGCTCGTAAGCT
Organism: Heteromyza rotundicornis; assembly: GCA_951394025.1. Classification (NCBI taxonomy): domain Eukaryota; kingdom Metazoa; phylum Arthropoda; class Insecta; order Diptera; family Heleomyzidae; genus Heteromyza; species Heteromyza rotundicornis. Next base: position 52,775,758 of record OX596012.1, read on the forward strand.
GCTAGCTTGTTCGTAGACTTCTGGCGGTGCACATAGAACATCATCTAACATGATAATTCCACTCGTTCATAATTATTATTTATGTATGAGCAATTGCGTGAAAGGACATAAAATTGTTTGCTCTGCCACGGGCATAAATGTAGTTTGAGTCGGAGTTTTATGGCCATTTTATTAGTTTGGACACGAAATCGTTAAATATTTTAACTCGAATTCCACGAAATAAAAAACTAAAACATAAAAGGACGGAAATTATTTTGAGTAAGTATCGAAAGTTATTTGATAAAGTCAAGGAATCTTTAAAAGAATAAAAAAGAATTGAGTTCTTCGAGTAAAAGTAATATTTCACTTTGGCAAAGTTTGTAGACTTTTCCTCGGACAAAGAAGAACGGAGTGAAGATGGCCATCTTCTATTTGTATTTACCCCAAAGTCATGTGTACATTCTAATATGATGCGAAAGTCATTCTAGACAAAAAAGGCAAAGGTGATTGAGGTAGAAAAGGATGCAGCGTAGCATTTCTGTTCATATTGTATTACTATTAGAATGTCTTGATATTTCGCATGAAAAGAATAATTGACATATTTCTTATAAGTAATCTTTCAAGTAATGTTTCAAGCAGAAATTTAAATGGTCCACAGCTATATTTGTTCGCTCGTTTGAGGAAATGATTTCATCTTTGCTTTGGTGGCAATTTTTTTGAAGCTTGTTTTACTGACTTTTCCACAACATATTTTCGCAATGGTCCGTCTGCCATCGACATCGTGTTTTTATTTTTGATATTGAACGGAAATTCATTTCGAGTCGCAAACCGTTCGAAAGCCACCAAAAGGAAATAAATCTGGGTCAAATGACACGGGAAAAAGGGTATTAAAGCCATGCAAATATCATCACCCGCCAGTTATCGCAATCCCAGATTAATGAACACGAAATTACATCCTTTCTGTTTCACTTTTATGTATGAATATGAAGTGTCTGTTTTTGTTTGTTGTTTTGCATTTTCCTGCGTCCCTTTATATCTTTTTACACTTATCGCAAATTTTCAATCTAACTGCAGAGCAGAGATGAGCTTATGCCCGGCGGGCTTACTTGTCAGCACTCCCCTGAGAAGAGCAAAGGGAGCACCAGCAATGGTTTTAATAAAATAAATAAAAAGGTGAATTCATGAAAGTGCTGATGGATCGGTTTTAGGAGGAGTAGAAGAAGTGCCTTATCCCTCAATGACATGCTATGCGTTTTAGTGCTGGCAACAAAGTCTTCCATTTGGAGCACTCCTTTTCCCGCTGGGTAGACATACCAGTATGAATATGTATGATTTTTTTTAACCTATGCCGACCGCTTATGCAGTATTTGCTCCTGTACAGATGTCAATCGGCATATGCACGATAGAGATGAAAGCAAAAAAGCCCACACAAAAGTCCTCATAAGTCCACATTCAAAATACGTTCTGTTTGGGAACATTCAGCAAATTTACGATTTCCACTTTTCCGACGGCAAACGGGTGTTGACGTACAGCGAAAGGGGTCACAAGCTGATATGCAAATGGACAGCCAGAAATGACATTCGTCTTTCATAACATTCACATTTCATAAGTCGAAACTGGAAATTTAGTTATAAAATTTTGTAATAATAAACAGTTCAATAAACCCCAGCCACTTGCGGCACAATGCGCAACAAAGAGAACGAAAATGGTAAAAACCAGACCAGAACGACGGCTTCAGGACTCAAAATGCTCTTTCACTTTTTGCTTAGGTACCTAAAGAACAAATATGAAAAAGAGTGCAAAATACAATCTGCTGCTGAATATTTTTGTACAGGCTTTTCGATACACCTAATTTTGATAGATTACATCTCATTATGTTGGTCCTCAGGGCAAATACACACAGCACACAGCATCTTGCGTAGGCCACTAAACTACCTAAGATCGATGGGCTTCGGTTCAAGTTCTTTTTCGGGCTGTCTGCTTGTTCTTTATTGCATAACAATTTCACGTTTAACATTTTTTCAAATTTCGATTTTGAATTATGAGCACTTAAAATTAATTTTGCTGCACATTTTGGTGGAAATAAATTCCTTTATATTTGGTTGCGTATGTGGGTACTTGTCCGAAATGCCCGTTTCATTCTTTGAATTTCAATGAAATGGAAAGAAAATTTTCGGTTTTTGTTTCGGTCAGATACACGCCCACTAATTGTCGGTTAATGAGTGGTTAGATTTATGCGATTTTTGGAGAAAAAGTAGCAAGTGGAAGTTTTCTTGGTAAAGTCAAGATTTAAGTTGAATCTGACTCGCTGATTCCAAACACACAGTGGGGCCAGGAACATTTGTATTGTTTCGGAATGTTTTCGGTTTATAAAACGGTTTGTTAATGGTTGGTGTAAAAATTGCAGTTTATGAAATGCTTTAAATTGTGCTGATCTATAATTCGGCATTGTATTACGGTGAAAATATACTCGGTTCCCTCAGACAAAACTCAATATTATGACATGCCTAATGCCCCAATTCGTTCCGACTATTTCCATTTCAATAATACATTCATGAATTTCGATGAGGTGGGCGTGAACATTCTACGAAAAAAGGCGTAGAAATACATACAAAAATTCCATTAGTGGTAAAGTTCAGTGTCAGTAAATTTGGTTGCAAGCTTGCCAATCAGTGACAAACTTTCGATAGCACCAATCGATCTTAGACCTCTAGTCTTCTATTCGGAACCAGCCTGGCATATCGCCGTAATTTCACAAACTGACGTAACGTATGGGAAAAATGTATAGAAAGTGCCATCACCGATTGTCATATATGTCGATAAATGCAAATTTGTTTGCATATGCCATCGAGCATAGGATTTTCTAATTAAGTACTAATTAATATCTTTCAAGTATTTTGGCTAAGCTCCTTCTTGTCGTTTTATTATGCTCGCATTGATTACGCAAGTTTGACCCCTGGTCGCACCAAAGACATAAATCGAAGATGTCAGCCAGTTAAGGAAGGCACGGACTACTCATTGCCTGTCAGATTAACTGAGATTTTAACAAGTGCATTTAATCAAAGGTTGTAACCGCCAAGCAATTAAAAGTGTCGTCTCGAAAAGGCAAATCAAAAGAAAATTTAATACTTAAGTAAGTACATATTTGATTTCAGCACACGTATTTTGTGCAGAGTTAGGGAACGGAGGTGGTGGCTGTAGGTGGAGTAACACATGTGTGTGTAAACAATTTTAATTTCCAAATTGATGCGTGCTGAAGAAGACTCAATTAAACTAATGTGTCTTCTGTAGGAGTTGCCTGCCGCCTAACTTTGACTGCTAAAAGCGAACATTCCGACGTAAGCCAGAAACAAACAATCAAAAGTAAAGTTTTCCGTCTGCCAAACTTATTTTTTTCCTTCGCGCTCAAATTCGTATGCAAAACAGTCGTTGAAGTAATAAAAATAAAAAATACTAGTGAAATACTTTCCATAATCCCTGTTAAAGCCACATGCAGGCTTTCATGAGATGAGCATATTATTTGCTTAAGTTTTGATTTTCTACCACCTGACTTTTATGTATTTTTTCTCAAAAAATGTTACAGCTATTAAACATTTTTGTTTTTTTCGTTATGCAAGTTTTTTGCTTGGTTTATTAAAGCAAATTTCTAGGCCTTGTTGTTGTTGGTGCTGTTGCTAATGCCTGGTGCTGCTGTTTTTGTACAGTTTCATTTGAACTTTTTCTGCGAAATGGAAATTTTCTATTTGTTAAACTGGCGTTAGCAGCAGCCATCATTATAACCTTTGGCCTTATGCCGGCTTGCAGCTCGCTTTCTCCCACATCTAGCCGACTCACCCACGACCACTCCGGGGCTGTTGGGAATATCCCGAAGCACTGCTTCGATGTGTTCGAAGTGGTTACGTTTCTCTCTTTTTTCACTACGATTTGCATTTGATTCAATTTCATTCAAGGATGAAATTTTGCGTTTTCCATTCCATTCGTTCTTCCGGTTGTTCTCTCCTGTTCTCTACGATAATCCACTGATGGGAATATAAATTCCGTGCTAAATTGTAGGGCTGCGAATTAGTAGAATTGGTTCTATTTGGTTGCAGCTATGTTGTCAGTGTGTTCTACCATTGAAGTTGATTGTTGTTTTTGTTGTTCGTTGTTCGTTGGTCTTGTCGGTTTTAGGTTTACTATTGTTTGGTGCGTGGTGCTTGGCTGGATTGGTACTTTGCGGGGGTGGGGTGGTTCTCTCTCCATTGTTTCGCTATGAGTTCTTCTGTTTTCTAAATTGTTTGGTTTGCATTATCCGCAAATTGCTGAAATTTACATTTCGGAAAGGATTTTTGTTTTTCCGGGATATTACATTTCGGTAGGTGCAATTTCGGTGTTTGGGATGTTTCTCCCCATGCGTTCTACGAGTGCTTATATTTTGGTATTGCGACTTTTCAACCAAACATTGTGAAGAGTTTACGAATAAGTTCGAAATCATGTTTGTATTTGTAATGGAAATTATTAAATTTTGTATTTGTAATATATTGAATTATATTTGTAAGTGTGTAAGTGTAAGTGTGTTCGGTGAAAATGTTGAAGGAGGAAAAATAATGTTGCACCAACCCTCTAAGGGCAACACTTCGGCAGAAATGGGGCTAGGAGCTGATCCGTCATTCATTTTTTACCTTTGACCTTCATGAGGTCACGCCTTCCATTTTTTGGCTCACACATTTTTAGGTCGACCCTAAGTGATACCTTTATTTTTGTCTGTGCAGGGCTACAAAACATTGTTTAACCATGGGTACCTCGAACAGTGTGACAGCGCCAAGAATCTCTCGGCTTTTCTAGCAGAAACACCACCAATGGAAGAGGGATATGTCTGTCACAATAGACCCAATGTGGCCGCAGTGGCAAGGAAACTGGAACCCTCCTCTTACAAAAATCCAATCTAATCTACTCATAATTACCCAGGCTGAAAACAAAAACCAAAAACCGTATTTATGAGTAAGAACAATGTAATGATGACTTTTTATTTATGTATCAATTTTATATCTCACTAGCTAATAAGCCCGCCTTCTATCTCATCGGGAAGTATGGAAAAAAACCACTGGATGGACATTCACCACCCACCACAAAAACAGGGATTTTATAATACATATATAGATAGTTCCTCTGAACCATTCCCCCCGTAAAATTACAAATGCATTAAAAACACATTTCAACCATATGGATAAATCCATATGTTTCCATTTTACAGTTATAAAGTTGTCAACTATATGTTTGAGTTACTGTTGCTGTTTTTGTTGTTGTTGTTGTTGTGGCTCCTGTTAATATTATCATCATTTTGAAACCAAAATGGTTGATTTACTGGTTTTACGCTTGATGTATGAACTGTACAGCAAACCGCAGCAAACGAACAGAGCTGATTTTTGGTCTATTCAGTGTATATGTATTGGGATTGGGATAGGGATAGGGAGTTGAACAGAGTTCATTGTGTCAGCGCATTCATAAATAATTCAATGCAGCAGTCAACAGGTTGAAGCATTTAATTTATCAAACATGAAAAGTAGCAGCACATTGCTCATAGTATGGGGCTAAGTAGTATAATAAAGCATACTTTAAGAAAACACTTTAAGGATTCTTAGCCCATCCTATTAAGGATAAAAGGAATAAAGAATATTCGAATTATTTAAATGTTTTAATTCTCATTCATTTGGTGTGTTTGCATTAGAGACCGACCGAAATTCGGTTTCGGTTTTTCGGCTCTACTCACTCTAGTCCTATCGAAGCAGATCTACTACTCTCGCGATAGTAGATTTTTCTACTTCCCTTAAGATATTTTCTACTACCCCGCAAAAAATTAAATCTACTCCCCTTTTTTCAAATCTACTCCCCTTAAATTGACTCTCTCATTTGAAAATTTTCTTCTAAATTCATCTTATTCGTGATCGGAACTTAAAATTACCGATTTCAGCCTACTACTTTATTACATTCAAACTCACAATTTTTTATTTTAATTTTTCGGTTTTGGACGAAAAAAAAATTCAATTTGGCCCTTACGGTTTTGGCCGAAATTAAAAAAGCGATTTCGGTCAATCTCTAGTTTGCATAAACTGTGAACTTTTAAAAGTGCCTTTGGAATTATACAAGAAAAAAGTACTTGTTGTACTTGAATTGAGTCAAATACAATTTGGTACTTAGTAAAAATATTTATGTGGTTTTTCATATTCAATTGGATATTTTGTCAAACTCCAACACAATCATAAAAAAACCTAACAAAATATGTGAAAGAAAGAGATTACTTAAATGACTTAAACGTACGCGTCTGGTTGGGGAATGAATGTGCGTTAGAGTGGTTCTTATTTTTCGATTTTTGAAATTAAACTAGTGCTGTTAAACTGTTAAATTTTCAGAAAAACGTATGGATTTATAGACGTCCCTCCTTGTAAAGCTCATTGTTTGAAAAATCGGGGTAAAAATATGCGTTTGGTTGCGAAGTGCTGAAGAATGTGTGCGAGAAAGATGATGGGAGGTTAAAGTCTGGTGTTGGATGGACCCTGAAGTGCGTAATGCCAATTGCAAACCACTCCATTAAAGAAATTAATGACAATGTTTAAGTTTGTCATCCATTCACTTTTCATTTCGAATCTGAGTATCGCGAGGAGCATCAAATGGCAAAGGCAAAAGTTAAGAGAAAAGGAAAGCAAACACGCAAAAGACGCACTGCCAAGGACTCCTTTAAGTGGGCACACAACCTCAACATTTTCAATTGACGTTTGCTCCTGTCTCTTTGGTATTTTTTCGGTCACTTTTAGCATTTTGCTTGCTTCCGTAAAGCAAACGGTCAATGGCGTGAAAAGCCACTTTATTGAGGTGCCCATTCGAGAAATGGGCAATTTAAGTCAATTTAAGTGAGTCAATTTGATAAACGAAAAGTATAATTCAGAGTTTTTTTTCTGAACAACGACAACGACATCTTCAAGACTTTCTGCCTTTCGTCACCAAATTCAATTATAATTTATGTGAACTTATATTTATTTCTAGATTTCATTGTTTTGTTTTCTTTTGAAAGCTAAAATAATATAAACATTCTTTCCGAAATAATTGTCCTCTTGTTTTTTAAAAATATTTTCACGATTCTCTGTCCTGAATTTAATTATACACGCTTTTTTCAGTTTCTTTTTCTTTTCCTTGCTCTGCCCAGTCATAGTCGCGCGTTTTATTCTAAAGAAATGATTACAATGTTCTCACGCGAGTCACGTGTTTTCATTTCAGCAATTTTACATGGAAAACAGTTCATAATTTACACAGTTTGAAATGTTTATGGTTTTTACTGGTTCTGGCAGGCACAAATGGAAATGGGGAAGTGTACTCGTTAAGAGTACAATGCGGAAAGGACTTTAAAATAAGTATAAGGAATTGCAAGAGTTTTGAACCATTGAAGAATTAATATGACATTAGGAGAATACTAGGGTTGCTACTTATGTTTTGAGATATGGTAGCACCGATGTAGATACGTCAAGTTTTACGGTTTTACTGGTAGACGTGCTTAGAACGTAGGACAAATCCTACACCCAGAGAAAAAACAACCTAAAATCAAAAATAACCACCTTAAAACAAGTAGAAACGTTAATGAAAGTCTGGTAAAGTTGGAAATTTTAGAAACAACTACGAACAAACTTGTTTTCAATTTAAAACTTAAATTCAAAAATAAACAAACTTATTTCAAAGTTGTTTTCCGATTATTTCAAAAATTTTCCAATTTATATTAAGTTTGCCAGACATTGATTTAAAATCGTTCAACTTTGTTTCAACGTTGACAACAGTTATTTTAAGTATCTTTATTTCAACTTTGCAACTTTGTTTCAACGTTGACAATAGTTATTTTAAGTATTTTTCTCTTTATTTCAAAGTTGTTTTTATTAAGTTGAAAAATGAAGGAGTAAATACGATCGTACTTGAGTTTACTATGTTTTTTTCCCTGAGTGTACGAGTGATTTTTGAATTTTCAACAGAGTCTGAAATAATCTCGGGAACATTTTTTATTAAATTGTGAGTATTTTCGGTAACAGCAGCGTTGGTTTTCCGAATTCGTCGTTTGCTCCAGGTGGAATTTCGTGAAGGTAGCCAAAAATCGGATGTTGTGCCAGTAAATACCTACTCTTTAATATTGCATGAACATTTGACCGTCAAAAAGATTTCTTCGCGTTGAATACGCATAAATTCGATAGAGGACGTCTATAAAATCGTGACAGGTGCCGAATTATGGATATATGCATATGATACCGGAAACTAAACTGCAGTGGTCTGTATGGGTCACATCCATGTTATGGAGATGAATTCCTCTCACAACGCACGTGTGCCATTAAATACGCCAAATATTACGATGCTGACGTATCTACCCGTCTCTCGACACATAAGTAGTCAGCCTTCGTAAAAATTATTATCTAAACTCGATAACCAGCTAGAAGAGCTGACAAAACCCATAAACAGTTGATTTAATTTCATAATTTTTTTAATTTGAATAAAAATGGTTTTCATTTTACTGTATTTACATTAAAAAGTCTTTGCTATGAAAACATGATTAAAAAAGAGGTGAAAGAATTAGTATTTCTTCAACATTTCCTTTTTGGTGGCATAAAACACAGCATGTGCCCTCGAAAAGAAAAACATTGAATGTTACACATTATTTTTTTCTTTTCCTTTTTCTTTTGATTAAAATCATAATGAGTCCTTCGTTGCCATAAAAGTAAATTCGCCAAAGCGAAACATTTTACAAAAAGGCGAATAATTTTTTCTGTCTTTGTTGCACGCAGTTAAATTGAAAGTAGTTTCCCTTTAAGGTTAATATTTTTTACAATTATGGACAGAGTACTCTAAATAAAATGGGCGTATATGTCAAAGGTTATAATTTGCTTTGACCAAGATGAATGGATCTGAATATAAAAAGTATCATTTTAGCAAATTTACTATGTTTAACCGAATAAGATGTGTGCCATCGTATTCGTATTCGTTTACACGTGCTACGTTTGACATCAAAACGGACATATCTTTAGTTAAGTATTTTAAAAAGATACAAAATTGTCGGCGTAACGGCAAATTTTGATGATTTCATCCTCGTTTCATAATGCCAATGTCCATTTGCAGCTGAAAAGTCAAAATTTACTCCAGTATTTTATTTTTCTCTGGAGCATTATTGCTGATTTGGGTACAAAATGTAAGATTTTATTAAATTTCTTTTTTTCGATTTTCGACTTTTTTTAAACTTTGATTTTTTAAATGCATTTAATTTGAATGGAGTGATTGCCATTTAGAATGTCTCTAATTGTGGACCGGGCTTTCTTCTGATAGCTATCAATTGATAAATTGGTTATTTATTTATTTATTTACAGTTACTAACTCAAAATTAAAATTATAAGTTAATGCATTAACGAAGAGCTTTGGCAACTATAGCCTTCAGCTAAAGATAAATTGGTTTTTTCTAGTAATTATATAAAAATTTCAAATTTTTTTATACATTCTTTATTACACTTACCACGATTATTATATTGTTCACTACAATTATATCTTTCCATCACTTTGCAATTGATGCGATAATATGTGTTTCTTGACACGACCAAAGCGGTGTGTACTATGGAAACGGATGCAAAGTCAATGGAACCTACCCAATATGGAGTTACTGTCTATTCGAACGGAATCCGAAGCCCATAATTTGTAAAAGTAGCAAGCAGCAGAAACAGCAGCCCGCAAATAATTATTTCGCATTTAACAAAATTGAACATGATTCATGGCTGGAGGATGAGCCAATAAAACCTAAAGCCGAAGAAGATGGTGCAGTAGTTTGGAAAAGAAGGAGACTACATTACTCTATTTGTAGACAGATGCTTTGCCAAAAGAAAAAGCTAACAGCTTAAACCAATAATAATAATAAATAAGCAATAAAAAAGAAACAATCAATTAAAGATGAGAACTGCTAACGAAATGTTGTAATCAATATGTTGCTCAGTGCTGAAATGTTGTAATTATTGTCGGCCTACGCTATAAAATGGCTAGCAGCTGCGTTGCCCAGTGGCCTGCGTTGCCAAGTGCTGGGGAATTTAAATGAATTAAATTTTCCCGCCTAAAATGTGTATTTCCCATTTAAACTACAACTAATTTGATATGATTTTGACGTCGGATTCCCTTCGCCGCCACAAGTCTCTTTAAGAATTTTCTCACTGAATTTTAATGGTTTAAATGTTTCCGATTGTGTTTCTCTTCTCGGAATATTTTTATGCATGAAAAGGCAATGAGCCTTTCAAATTTATTGAAGTGCTTATTTTATTTAAGATGTTTGTTTGCATTTCAGTGAATTCGGAATCGTTGTGGTGATTCTCTGGCTGAAGTAGATTTTCGTAGCAAAAAAAGGCAACTTCAAAATTTGGCCGTTGGTTTCTTTGATTGTGTGTATTTGTTTGTGGAATATACATAAATGCTACTTATGTTGACTGCCTCATGCAGCTCAAATAAATTGCGTAGTATTTATTTCGGCCAAAAATATAATCATAATTTTATTCCTTATTTGCTAAATGATTCAATGAAATTGGAGGAATTTAAGCTGCCGGATGAAGTATGTATGTATCATTGAATTTGTTAAAATGCATGAAGAGTTTTTTTTCATAATGCCATGTTGATGTTAGAAATGAACTTTATTTTTAAACCCCTGACACTTTTACTCTGTTAGAGTTTTTGCTCTTAAGCAAACAAAATGTATGTGATTCGATCAATATACTAACATTTATGTAACGCGGTGTGCTTTCAGACATCCCTTTCAAATCAGTTGTGTTTGTTCTGCAAAAGTAAAACGGGACGAATTGTGTTTGGGACGCAATTCATTGATTCGATTCGCTGGTGGAAAACAGTTTTTCCAAAGAATTGTTTTCCCGGCGTCGTCGTTTCCGATTCATACGATTAAACCATATGAAGAAATCGTAACAGAATTTTCCGCGATCTAAAATTTGCGATGCGTAAAAAATATTTATGTTTTTTCATTTTCATTGAGTTTTGGTTTGTGCTTTGTTTGGTTGACCTCGTCTTCGTCCACTTCAGATCAACATCTGCGGAGCCATAACATGCAACACTAAACCTCTGCTTTATTGTTTATTTTTTTAAGATTTGTATCTGTATACGGTAAATATTAATTTGTCAGCGACCAAATGATGTTTTTATATTGGTCTCCGACTACACACAAAAAAAAAAGTAGGTAAATCTAACCAAAAAAGACGGTTAAAAATGCAGCAACCAAAAAACGTGGTAAATGGAACCAACTCAAAGTTGTTCGCGTACAATGAAAAATTGTTCGCGTACAATAAAAATTGTTCGCGTACAATGAAAAATTGTTAGCGTACAATGAAAAATTGTTCGCGTACAATGAAAAATTGTTCGCGTACAAGGAAAAATTGTTCGCGTACAATGAAAAATTGTTCGCGTACAATGAAAAATTGTTCGCATATGAGCAATGAATGCATTCATTAGTAGTGTTTTGCAATCTTGTCGAAGCTTGACGCTTTTTTATTTATTTGTTTGCAACCAAAACACGACTATTAATGTCGCATGTATTGTCTGAAAATATAAAATTTTAAAAATAAAAATCTGTAAAAAAGAAAAATAGAAAAATAGAAAAAAAGAAAAATAGAAAGAAAATTTAATATTACAAAATTAAAATCTAAAATGCTAAAAATGAAAAAAGAGATAAACGAAAATCTGTAAAAACAAAAGAATAAATAAATGTAAAAATATATAATAAAAACCATTCTCAATATAATATTACATTTACTTACCCTTTTATGAACTTCACCCTTTGACCATACTGAACGCATTGATCGTATACTCGAATGACAAAACAAAAATCGTTGCTGTTGTAGTATGACAGACACGAAAGCACGCCGCTGAGCATGTATGAGCATGTGCTCATACATCGCAAGCAACCAAACTCAGCTGAGTTGCGAACCGCAATTGGGTCTTTACAATTTTTTTGGTTGGCGAACAAACAAAAATTTTTAAGGAACAACTAGATTTGTTTGCTTTACAAATTTTTTGGTTAAAATTTGAGTTTTACAATTTTTTTCGATTAGCTAACCTGTTTTTGTAGTTAAAAATCATTTAACAATTTTTCGACGATTAGATTAACCACAAAAATTGTAGTTGTTGTTTGTGTTTTTCATATAAAATAAAAAATTGTTTTTTTACAACGTTTTTCGGTTAGATTAACCGATCTTTTTTTTTTCTGTGTAGAGAGGAGGAGGAGGAAGAAGGAGAAGCTGTATACAAACATAAATAAAAGAACCGATGGATCCGTCCGATAACTTTGTTGAAATTGAAACGAATTCATTGCGTGAGGCATTTCAAAAGCTTGCATCTTTTACCTTTAAAATGCTTTTATTTGCCAAGCGGTGATGAGTTTTCGTTTTTATTGGTTTGAATTGTGACTTTTTGTGTCCATTTAGTACTTTGTTTTCTAGACTTTTTAAAGTAAGTATGCAAATTAGATATGTAGGTAGATTTTTTATCGCGATTGACCCAGTTTGACAGATTGAGCAAGAGATGGTTGCTGAATTATAAAAGCATTAAAGGGTTTTTTTATTTACTATCTTAGTAACCTGGCGTGATAAAATCTTAAATCAGCGACCCCCAACAGAAGGCCAGCCAAAAGGTAAAGGTACAATTCAGCAATCAGCGACCACGAAACCTCCCACCTGGATTGGAGCTATGGTATTTTTGGTAGTTTTATTTTGGGCGGGCGTGGCAGATTGAAAGGTCTAAAGGCTTCAAGAATTATTTAACTTCTCGTAGGTCGACTCCTGATTGTATTTCCTACTAGGCACAAACTAAATGTTACCGCTTTACATTGAAGACGTCCAAACTTCAAAGGATTTTTACACACATTTTTGTTGATGATATTTTTTGTGTGAACATAAACTGAAGTTCAATGCACTTAAGAACAAAATATTGCGTGCCACTTTTACGAACAGCAACAAGCAAGCAGCACAATCATACAAAAACATATCACGAGGAGGCGTTTATTTAGTGCGATCCTTTCGATGGCGGCATAAAATGATTTAAACGAACGCACCTAAAGGAAGTGCGGAGCTCCGTGTTCTTCTTAACTTTGTTGTTGCACATGACCCGTCCCTTTGCTTTGATTTGGCTTTAAATTTGTTGTTTTTTGGTAATTGTGTTTGGGAGAGTCATGCTGTGCGATTTTTAATTTGGCTTTACTTATTCAAATTATGGGCTTCCAAAGGTTGCTGAACACATTGAAATGTTGCTAGCAAATGATGCTCTGACACAAAAAGTCTTCCAAGCAGCATAAAATATTCGTTTTCTGACTTTTCTCCACCACTCTCAATTTTTGCATATATTTCAGAAAAGCTGCCATCCACACTATTTCCTAGCAACATGTTGCTGTTGCTGAAATTCTAGCAGAACCACATTTTATTTCCCGCGCAATATTGCAAACACAAGTATGAGGCACGCATTCTGTTCCATATTGGATGTTGACTTCACGTTAATTGAATTGGTGTTGCTTACTTACTTGGGCACCGAAGAAATGAAATGCTAGCCTCTGTCGAGTTCGAATTCACATCAAACTCAGCTTGTGAAAAACATGGACTTAATCCCATATGGAACTGGGTGCCCAGTGGGGCTGGCGGCGTCACATATCAAAATTATATAGCATAGGATGATGTTCGACGATGTCCATTTATGTGGGCGTTACAGTGGGGGTCTACATTCCTACCGTAAACCTCCAAACTCTATATTTGAAATTTTTTAAATTTTTCAGCTTTAAGAGTTCCATTTAAAAAAAAAAACCTTTTTTCATAGCCATCAAACATCAAACGAAAGTGAAGTATTCTTAAAAATGTTGGATGCGATTTGTGTCAACACATAAATGCTGTGAAATCAATCAGAAAAGCAGCTCAACCTCAACCATCTAAGCGCACCTTGATGATTGCTGTCTGTTGTCTTTACAAATGTCACCGGTGATGGTGATAAATATTTACTCTCAACACCAGCAATTTGGCAAAAGTGGCCGTCACCCTGGGTAATTAAATACTCAAACGATTCATTGTGGGACTGCTCCTTCACACGTATTTGACTTCAATGAAGATGAATTTGATGGCTTTGTCTTCGAAATGACGGGGATTCTGCGGCGACACCCTTACTTTTGAGTTTGTGGTAAGGTTTGCGTACGGTTTGTTGGCTCAGTTGTCGTTTATTTAAGAGCAGTTAGTATCGACTTTCTTCTTGTGGCTTCCTTGCAGGTGTAAAAGGAACACTTTTGCGGCTCAGAAGCTCTGTTAAGTGAGTAATAGATTGTACTCGTACTTAATGATGTATCCAAGTACTAAATTTAAACGGAAATGCTTTAACTGTGGACGTTTCACGAGCATTGAAAGCCAACGTGGAAATAAAAGAGTTCACTTTTGAATCGCTTAAATCGCTCCAAAGGAATGCAAATTACTTTGGAGGCTGACTTTCGTCTCTGTTGAATACACAATCGATAGCATGAATGGTCGAACAGCTGCAGTATCGCATCCAAAGCAGAAGCAATACCGGAACAGCTTTGTAATGCAGATCGGAAAAAGTATAATATTTTAGATGAGTTGAAAAGAAAATGTGAAAAAATCAAATGCAAAATACATACATATATCGGCGAGTCACAATGGGGAAAATGCAAATATCAATACCGAAAGTATTGTGCGCGTAATAACGCAAAAACGTTCTAGTGGGCCCTGTGCGGAGGCGGTGGGCATGTTAGAACAATGCATGTGTGCAAAGGGCGCGCAGCTTTCCAAATGCTTTTGATATCGCGCCAATTTCGTTTGCTTGTATGTTGTTCGCTTCACTTTCTAAGCAGCTCAGCTCTGCGCAAAGTATGCGTTCTCGTTGCACCATAATACGTGCAGCTCAAAGCCTTCAGTGCTTTTCCATATCCAGGTGGACTGCGAGTAGAATCCACACTGTTTCAATAATGTTGTTGTTGATATTCGTTTCTATTGTTTCTTTATTTGAATTTGTTTTTAATGTTTTTTTTGGTTACATTTTTTTGTCCAAGGATTATGTAAAAATGTATTTTTTGTTGCTGTTTTTTGTGTGCGCAGATTCTGATTTCCATGTGAAATGCTGTGTGTGTTTTTTTTTAAACAATTTTCACGTTGTTGTGTTAGTTGAAAGCAGATGTTATTGTTGGTTGCTGCTGTTACTACAATCCCTGCATTAGATGTTGCTATTGTTTTTGTGTCCAACGCATTCAAATTATATTCTGTTTGCTGAATGGTTTTTCTGTGGAAACTTGTTTTTTCACTTTTAATTCTTTAGTAAATTGAATTTCACTTGTTGTTGGCATTATTTTTTCTTTAAATAAATTAATATTCTAATGGAGGGTACTCACGTTGTTGGGATTAGTACAGATTAGCACATAGCGAAAATAAATTGAAATATAAGTAATGGATGAAACTGGAAGAGATTCTCATATGATTTCAGTGGATGTTATTTTTGCAGTTGATTTACTTATGTTTGCGTATGTCGTACGTTTTAATTGGAATTTTGTATGTTGGTTTTGTTTCGCCCAATCGAATCCTTTCAATTGTTGTATTTTGAGTTGCAAGCGTACCATTTTCGGATGACGGATGAAGACCATCATCGCTATGGGGGGCAAGCGGGGACACACATATCGCATCAGAGTTAAATGACTTAGTTTTTGATATCGCATTTTCTTCAACTGGAACTGGATCATACAAACAAAATCTCAGGTCGATATCTCCAAAATATCCGCAGTCATGGAGACAGACAAACAGGCATGTCCAGAACCGGTCACTCTTTCTTATGGGCATTACAAATGTAGTGGCAAACTTAATATACACTGCCACACAGCAGTGTGTGGGCGTATACAAATTATTGAAACTTTCAGCAAGAAACAAACTACATTTCAACAAATGACATTTTCATATTTCAATCTTAGCTCGCCTCGAAAGTCTTCCTTCGCTTGCACGCAATTTATACTTTTTCCAAACTATTAACATTATTATTACTGTTGCCACAACCATTGGTTGTTCCCCACATTTAATGTGGCCATAGTTGCCACAAAAACAAATGTGACCGAGATGCAAGCCAAGTCAAGTTAAGCCAAGCCAATTGTCGGTACAATAATTGCTCACTTTTACAATTACTCACAAGCAAAATGCAACAACTTGCTGTAGTCTAGCCCTCTATCCCGCTGAGGCTCCTCAATCATTTCATACAAATTGTGCGGTTTTATGATCTCAAATCGAGCTTTGTTCACGTGGTAGTACTTGTTAGTCTAACGATTGTTGTTGTTGTAATAGTCGTCTGTCTATATTGTTGTTGTTTTTTGGCATTGCGCACCACCTCGTCTCTTTGATTTTCCGCTGTTTGAATAAGCTGCCAATAAACTTCGGCCAAACTCAATTGCCATTGTCTATTCGATTGGCGATTGCCGAGCGCACAGGGCGGTAACACAACTGAAATAAATTTTAACTATGAGACATAATTCGTTGGTGCGGTAATTATGAAAGCGCGCGGCACAACGTTTAAATTGACAACTTCGGAGGTAGGGCGGCTGGAAGTAAAGTGAAATACGGACAGTTCTGAACTGATGATGTTGTTGGAGTGGACAGTTTAGCGGTTATTTGAACTACACAAATGTCATTTAAATGTCATTTAAATTAGAGCAGTTGATTTCTCGGTCATTGGATTGGTAATCATTTAGGATTTGTGTACGACTACCACTTTGGCACACTACAACCACAGCGCATAGTAGGTCTTAGCCCGAGCTTTTCGTTGCATTTCCTTTTAATACTAGCTAATAAGTCTGGCTTCGCCAGGGATTAGTCAAAGGGGTGGGAGCCACGCCCAAACACAGGGATTTTATAATATAGATGAATAAAACGTGTATGAGTTTACTTATACCTTTCCAAGGTTAGGTTAGGTTACGGTGGCGGCTATAAGCCTCGCATAGACCACAATGGGTCCATAGCAATACCACAAGCTCTCTGATCCTTTACGTGAAGATTGTAGACCCTCTTCCATGGTCTACATCTAGAACGAACGTGCCGGACTTTATGCGAAGGTTTTTAGACTCTTAAGTTCCAAACTTTTTACTGTTCGCCAGGACCGCAGAAGCGTTGAAAACCCGCTGACATTTTTTTTAATTTCGAAATCCTTTAACAAATCCAATCTAAGCCTCTGAGAGGAGGAATTAATTATTTAAGAACGAATACTGATTGTATCTCATCAGCCCCACACATACGGTTCATAAGCTGCAATATTAATGCAAAAAATATTTTTTAAGGTAACTGACATTTGCGGTGTAGTATATTTTCGTATGGATTTTTCATTTTATTAAGTTTCACTGATTTCTCTTTTTCTGCCAAAGAACAATTCAGCACGAAATTCAACATGCTCTGGAAAATGTCCAGCGAACGATGGAGCATTAAAAGTTCACAGAAAATGTAGCGCCATGTCCTGGAGTCAGCTCTGAAACTATTACAACTTTACAGTAAAGAGATAAAAGTTATAGACGTTTCCTTCCTCCCTCTACTCAACCATTCAACATTGACTAGAGATCAGAACCAGCCACAAGAATCGCCGTAGCACGGAGCTCGCTCCTGCTACTGTTGAGTACTTCTTTCTTTTCTGCGCATTCCGTCCAACATGACAATATTTTTTTCTTCTATTCTGTATTTTATTTTTTCCAACAATGATGTTTATCTTTTGGCTAATTTTTTGTGCATTTTTGCTATTAGCGCAGAGAGTGCGCTCATAGTTGTACTTATTTGGTTGGGCTTCGTAGATTTCTTTCTTTTGTGAGTTTGGCAGAAAAGTGCTGCTTGAGTGATGCTGCTGTTGTTTGGCTACGGCCCAAAGAACCTATGGTGAATGTCATAAAATAGTGAAACGGAATTCGGAAGGGGAGTCAGGCTGCAACTACTAAAAGTTGTTTGGCAGGGGTACATAGTTAGAACTCACTTGCTGCTGCTGATGATAGCAATTGGTACAGCAGGTTGGTCCTCCTCGTTATCGGTCAATGTCATCAGCGGCGGCAATGTTGTGGCGGCGATACGATATCGTGTTTAATTAAAACCAAATTCAATTAGTTTTGCTTGCCTTTGTGGCTGGAATAGTGTTGTACTTTTTTGCGTCCCAAAATGAGAATGGACTGAAAGTAAAGTAGTTGGAAAACCGCTGCAAGCAACATTATCCATTGTCATTTGGTAGCACCAGAAACGAAATCATTTGCTGAGAAGAACTACACCAGGACAACACGAGGCTGTGGAGATTTTGCCATGACGATTAAATCGTTTTTAATTATAAATGTTGGTGTAAAGAACAAAACAATTCCCGTTTATAAATATACTGTGGGTAATCACAATGTAGCACAACATGCGCTAATTTCAATATGGCAAACAATGATTTTCTTAACTTTTTCTATCACTCAGTGGCTAAAGTCTTGAAATGTCATAGGTATAAGCCACTCTAACCCCTTCTGACATGCTTTATTAACACCAGTTTCGAACAATTTTTGTTAGTTAAATGGAAATTCCTCAAAAATCTACAAAATCAATATGAAATTTTAATTAAATTGTTGAAAATAAAATCTGAGCATTTTATGTGCTGCCACTTGCTTTCATGTTTCTTCTAGGAAACTACCTTAAGTCACGATTTTCATTGTTCCGCTGGAGCTGTCCATATGCTATTTGTTTTTATTGTCAATACGGAGGATGTGCACAACATCGTCATCAGCGTCGTTTCGAATCGCCCGAAATCACGACTAAGCGCCAGCATAAAATACATGCCAACAACATGTTTTAAATTTAGTTATTTTTTACTTTATACAATAATAAAAGTGGAAATAAAAATAAAAGGGATTTTATTTTTTCGGAAAATAGTTCCTCAGCTGAAAATGCAGCACACAGTTTACTACATAGCACATAGCATGCCATGTGCACCTTAAGTGTACTCAAGTTTGGATGCAGCTTCAGCTGCTGTGCCTGGAAGTGAATGAAAGCAACTCGACTGACACGATACTGTGTGCAGCACTCTTAACTTCAACTTGTGTGTCAAGTGGTGATATTTAAAAGATAAGTTAGTTTAGAAGACTCTTTTGTAGTACGTTTTTTCTGTGCCTAAAATTTGTCCCTCCCTGATTGAGCATTTCCGAGCGCTCAGTAATGAGTATTTTTAGGAACTGTGTTTTTTGGAGCGTTGAACGAAGAGTGCTAATGCCACTAAATAAATAAATAATAATAGTAATAGTATATATTCTTAGCTTCTTCTCGTCCCATAATATTTTCCTTCACCTCTAGATACTCCTTGACTCCTGTAAGACAATCAGGAATACAAATGTTCATTCAAATCAAAAGTGATGTGCCACTAGTTCTGATCTAAATAGAATTGCACATGAAACCGTCTCCTTATGTCAACTCCAGCGAACGAATGCCACTGACAAGTTGGGAATGTTTTGTAACGCTCATGAGCTCCGTCCAAAGAGACTGGGTAGTGTCTTTCGTGTAAATTAATTGATGGTGTTTCGAAGTGAAGCATGTGTCAAGTGAAACAAAAACACATGAATTCGATTCCGTTTTCAATGTGGCGGAATGTTGTCAGGACCGTCGTTTGTTTTTGCTATCGCGAAATGTGAATTTGTGCTAATTAAATTTGATACAATGACATTATGACGCGCCTATACAAATGTGGTTAACTGGACTTACGTCACGTAACTTTCAGCCGTCGTCAAATAATATCATTTTACTACTTTTGTTTCACGTAATGGTCATTTGTGAAGTGATTAGTAGGGGAAATATTGGTTGACAAGCATTCGGTGCTATTTTTGGATTCTGTAAGTTGATAAGAGATGAGGAATTTTTGTATCCGGAAAGACTGTTAAGGGGACGAAAATCTTTGAATTGCGTCGGCGTTTTGCAGCATAAAAATCTAGATTTTTTCAATATGAAATTAGTGCCTTGGAATCTCCAATTCTATTGAAATTTAAAGGGAAGAATGGACATTAAGTACACCAGCATTTGCATTTAATAAAATTGAGTCCATTTATATTATTGAAAACGATAGCTCCACTTAAACAAAGTTTCAATTGTTCCTTCTAAAGAGAAGCTTCGAATTGTTTGCAGTAATTGAAAACTTTAAGTGGTGAGATTATGTTCCCATTTAGGTGTAATGTTGCATCAAGGCACACATCAAATCAAATGGTGTGTTCTTGTGCTTGTGTCCACTGACCACAGTTGTTTTGTATCCGCCATTGTGTGGAGTGTCGCATTGCTGCCACTGGTTCATTGTTCATTGTGGGTTCAGTTTAGTGACATTAGCCACATTTGTTTAACAAAATGTTAAATAAGGTGTTGCGTGTTTGTGCAGTCAGTCATGCGGCTGTCGGTTTGTTTGTTTGATTGATTGTTTGGTTGTGACTTTGCGGTTGCTGTTGCATTCGGGTTCGCTCTATGATAATTTGGAAATCCGACACAGTGGCAGTGCAACAAAGTGTGGTGTGAAGGCAAATATATTATGCCTAGTGCACGTATTTCGCCATACTAGAAAGTAACTAGGTAGCAGTAAATAAGAGGATAATTATGACATTATGGAAATTGTTTGTTCCTTTCGAATTGAACAAATATCAAAACAGAATGGTTCAAGTTAATTTTGGGAGTGTGTAATGGCACTTCCTTGAAAGTTCCACTAAGAAGCATGTTCTCCATAACATTCTGTACAAATTCAATGAAGTGCAACTGATTCGAGAGTTTCTCCTTCGAAGAACAGCGGCAAGCATGTCTCAAGTTGTCATCATAATCGAGTTGTCGCTGTCGTAATTTTTATATCTTTTTGAGTGGAGTACAAACTTCAGTCGCCGACCAGTTCAGTTCAGTTCAGATCAGGTTCGCTTCGCTTCCGTACCATACCATTCAGTCTGTCTTTCAACGAGCGCATCTGATATTCTTTTGAACATTGACTATGTGCTGGCTGGGCTCATTGCTTTATTTTCTTATATTAATTCTATTCTGAATTCACGTGCACCAGAGCAGAAGCTTATTAAAAGTTCATTGTGACCAGACGTCTTCCGAAAATTCCTAATAGAAAACACAAATGCAAAATGATAACACTGTTCTACAAATGGACATTTAGGAAAAAACACATGGACCAGAAATACATTGCACACACAAGCGTGCAAAACAAAAAACATTTCACACAAACGATTCCTTGTCTGTGAATTACGGTATCGAAGTCGTCTCAGTGACAAGTTGAAGCCAGAACTTCAGTTAAGATCCCTCTAAGGTCGTAGTGCCAATGTATATATGTTTAATTTTATTTATGCCTGGGTATCTGCAGATTGCTAGTGGACGCGAACAATGAACGTATTTTAGCGTAACTTAGCCTTTTCCAATTGGACACAAAAATTAGTGTAATGTTCAATTACTTCAAATTTAATTAATTGGATTGCTTCACAGCCATTTTTAGTTGCCGTTTTGTCCTTTTCGAAACTCAGAGGTTTTCCTAGGTGCATTATTTTATAAGTTAGCCTGTAAACAAATTATGGAACCTAAAACGCTCGTCGTTTCTCGACCTAAGGAATTGGCTGCATACGCGACTGTTCGCCATTTATGAGTAATTTAATTCATAAATGAACTGAACATGAATTAATTATCAAAGGGTTCATTTTTTTTGTCATTCATTTTATTGTTATACATAAAAGTACATTGTATATTGTACGTCCGCGTGGTGGGCTGTTTGAACTTAATTTAATCACTTTTTCAATAAATTAAAATGTAATTACTTTGATTGCGTTAATTAATTTATGACCGTTAACCGTTATTTCATTGCGGTTGCACAGAAACTATATAAAAACAAATTGTAAGGTGCCGGTTTTAATAGCATAAATAGGGACACAACGCACTTGCAAACACACCACAACGCCATCTAAAAAAAAAGAAAACATAACAGTGGTTTGTTCATTGATGCATTATCAGTTGTTATGGTTTTAGCCTCATTATCGCTGCCAAAAGCGCAAAGTTTCGAACTTCAAAAAGTCATAAATGATTGCCAGGCGGGAAGAAAGGAACAAGTTTTTGTTGGTAAAGTTAATTTTCGCGTATCATTTTAGTGAAGCGGTGTGCATGTGAGTATCTACATATTGCCTACGATGTGTGGGTGCCTATTCAAGTGGAGACTCTTGAGGGTTCTAGAACTAATGGCGTCAAACTACACATATTCAATACATTTTCACATCTCCTCCTAAACTCACCCAAAAAAAAAACATAAATCTTCGGGCGACTTTCCGCTACGTTATACAAATCCACTATCCAACTACGAATTTGCAGCACACATTTGACAGACTTATTTTGTGTATGTATTTTCCTCAATTGAGAGCAACACTTGGAAATTCGCCCGAATTTGCATTCAATTTAATCGTACCGGATGCGTTGCCATCTTGCGTGCGCTACGGCAGGCGACAGCGGCGCCATTGTGGGCAATTGTGAGATTGATTTGGTATATTGTGCATGTGACAGGTTTATTGAGGCGACACGACAAGCACTGACAGTGTCAGTGTCCGTGTCAGAGCCAGAGTCTTGTTGGGCTCGGGGTCGGTGTAGGTGTCGGAGTCGGAGTCGGAGTCTTTCAACTTTTCCTACAATTTTCGTCAATAATTTGAAAAATTGAATACATTTTTAATACAAGACAGAACGCCTTCCGTTGGTATTTGAAATCTGCGAAATTATGGCTTACTCGCTCATAATAATTAAATTAAAAGCTTTTCAAATCGAATTTATTTGATGTCTTCTTCAAAGCAGAAGAGTAAACCGAGACCGTTTCACATTCGCATAATAAGTCATTTCATCAATTTCCGCTGCCATTTCGTTTCATATCGTAAAATTCTGAAATGAAATCCCCCACTTGGAAGGAGATGTCTGTTATTTTTATCATTTCATTTATTTGTACGAGTTTCTTTACTTTTGCGTATAAGTTGAGAAAAAAATCCATAAAATAAATGGATGAAAAAAGGAGTGAAAATAAAATGGAAATATATTTGCCTTTCTTTGGAGTACACATCATTTCATGCATCGACGTGAGCAAATGACACCATCCTTCATTTCATCGCTTCGTCCTGTTTTTTATGTCATGCCATCATTTTTTCCACAGTCGCTTTTTGCACTGTTTTGGCTTCTGGGTGAGCAGCCCAAGAGGAAGAGTATGAAAATATTCGCCATTTTCTTGAATGTATACGACAATGTCATCAAATGGACTCACTGGGGACAAAAATTTGCAGTTGATTGGCCGCTTTGTAAAAATATTTTCATTTTTTCACCTATCAAAGAATGAAAGGAGAAATGCATTTTGTTTCCTTCCAAATGGAGCTATAACATATTATCGAGTGGCAGAATGCAGTTAAGTTAATTAAATTTCAAACTTTATTTATCCAGAACACAATAATTGTAGGTCTTTGTGGCTGGATTGTATCAAAAGTGTTCAAAGTTTGAATTTAAAATATTTAAATATAGAATTTTAGAATGCCTAAACTTGACTCGCTACCGAGGAAAGGCAAGTTCAAATTATTTACATTTCTTTTATTTGAAAGAAAAGTCTTCATAAATGTAAAAATGAATCTAATCAAATTTGGTATTCCACTTGAAACCAAATAAATCGCAACAATTGAAGCCGTAGAAGTGGATCCGTTTAAGCGGATTTGATAATGGCATTGAAATATGAAAATAAAAAGTGAAACGCCAAATTGCCTAAATAAAAGGAAAACATCGCCACCAACAGAAAGGGACAACTTTTCCATTAAATGCATTTGATGGGGAATTGAAAATAAGATAAACTTTTCTATTTACATCCGAGTTATAATCCTTTCGAAATGTCAATGCATAGAAGGATTTGTGTTGGGTTGAAAAGGACACTTTTTTTTATATTGCTTTTGTTGCAGCCTTATTTGTAATGTGGAAATGCTAAAGGGAAGATATTTATAGCCCCCACACGCTACTGTGACAGGGCATACTAACTTTGACACAACGTTTGTAACCGCCATAAGGAGGCGTGGCAGGTATGGCACAGTATATAAATTCTAGATCAGCGTTGAAAACTGATCCGATCTAGCCATGCTCGTCTGTCTGACGTCTGTCCCGTCTATAGCGGTCGAAACTATATACCCTTTCTTTATTATTTACAAATATTATGTACAAAATTTACTCTAGGCAGCCATCAAGAGAATACAAGTTTATATAATTTTTGTTTCCTTGCTGCAGTACATCCGTGTTCAATTTCCGCTACTTCAAACCGAAATACCAACAAAGGAATGAAACAAAGAAAGTGTATTTTATAGTTTCTCTCAAATTACTCCAAAAAGCAAAAAAAAGCATGCGAAAATGGCAAAAGTGCAAATAAAATGCAAGTCTGTGAAAATTGTATAAATTCAATGACCGCACTTAATCGCTTCACATGTCAGCTTACCCAGCTCATATACAAATGCATACACCCAAGAAGAAAAGTTCGGAAAAATTATTTAATATTTCGTTAAGTTGAAATTAGAGACCGAATAACAGTATTTGCCAAAATTTGTTCCCGCCGAAAACGGCTTCACTTCGGGCTGTTTTCATTCCTTCTATCCAATCACGCATTTGGGGAGAATATATATACTATATATGTAATTACATTTATCAACATTCTTCCATGAGAATAATAAACCCATAACCGCAAACAATTGAATTGTGGGTTCAACCCGCAAAACCGTATTAGAAAAAAATGGCGGTGAACTTTCGCACTGGTGCCGTTAGCGTTGCAACCATTGTCTTTGGGTGTTTCTCCCAACCAACGTGACAGTCTGTTTGTGTCTTTGTGCCATTCTGTCTGGCAAATTGCTAACGCTGTAACGTCTGCAAGTTGTCAAGATAGCAAGCATTATTAGAAGTATATTTTTACATATTTTTAATGTACAAATTACGTACTCGAGATAAGCAAATAAGTAATTGTCGTAAAAGGCATGCTGGGAATTTGTCCGCGCTTTCAGTAGCTCCCATCATAAATTGCACATAATTTGTTTATTGTTTTTGCTGTTGATGTTGTTGATGTTGTTGTTGTTGGTTTTCCTCATACGAAGAAATTTTCTTGTGGAAAGTGAGAAATTCATTTCACTTGTGTTTGCAATTTATTTCTGACGCATTTTCGGCTCATTCAAAACACTTTCATGAAGCTGTGTTGCCTTTTCCGTACTGCATTGTCTGGCAACGTTGGTAAAATCTTTGCCATCCTCAGGATATCTTCTCATTAATAATTAATTTAATTTGCATAATGTTTCCTTGTGTTGTGGCTGCGGCTCGGCTGCAACTGTTGCTGCCTGCTTGTGGTTATGCTCCATGCACTTAAGGCATTTTCCAACATATACTCCATTTGTTGCTTAAATGTGCGGAAATGTTGCATGCACGATAAGGTCATGGTTACTTGCACAATCCGGACTACAACTGGCACATTCGTAAGTGCAGAATAAGTTTTAATTCAGACCGCATTATGAACTGTCCGCTATAAGTGCAATGAGTTTAATGTGACGCTCTTTGTAGAAATTCACAAAGCTCAATGGACCCGATGGGTTCTAGGTGTGCTATGATTGTCCTTTTATCTGCTTTAGTTATAGGCAGTACCCCCTCTGTTAGCACTGGTTTACACAGTATGTCATCCAACTGCCCCATTTGTTGAGCTCATTTCATTACAAATCGAACAATTTACCCCAATCGTGCTGCACTTCATATACAAAAAATACGCGTAACAGTTTTTCGCAGTACTCATATTAAATATATTTGAATGCCTTAGTACCCCTTTTGTATGCGAGTGTAATTCACTCTGGATAGGGCGTTTCCCTCTCGAACATACTCAAACTAAACCTAATTGCATTTGCGATAATTGCGTTAATTAATTGCGATTTTCGAAGTGTACTAGTAACATTTTGATTAATGGCGAATGCAAATACAACAAGAACACATAAGCAAACAATCTGCATAAGCTTTGATTTGAGATATTAGAGAGAAGCACTTCAAATGTTGCTTAAGACCAGGAAATTGGTTAAAATACTAAATTTAACTCACATATACATAATTACTTCTCGTCGAGTCGTCGAGTGTATCAAACTAGTGTATCTAATTTCAATAAACAAACATGTATGCAATATAAGCTCCTATTATGTGTCTTTGCGTACAATGTATGTGTATTGTACACTGATGTTGTATGCTTGTTGGTTTTATTTTTGGTTGTGGGTTCTAATGCTGAAATAAGTAACAGAAATGCGTTATGGTCCAACGTTTCCAATATCGATTCGTTGGCTTTCATTTGGTGTGTTGCCACAAACACAATTCCCAGTCAAAAATTATTATACTTATTATGTGGGTGGCGGGAGGAAGCGGTAATACGGGTACTGTGGAATTTTGCGCAAATTCAGCTTTTATGTGAAACTAAGACGGAAACTGAAGTTAATGTTTGTGGAGTGTACTCAGCATCATGAGCAAGACCTAACATATTTGGTAGGCTGTAGTGACTTGTGTGAGTTCTGTGAAGTGAGTTTTAATTAAATTAAGTAGGAGGCTAAGCTAAACATATTTTATATATACACGAAGATGGCCTTAAAAGATAGTATACCAAATGTCTCAGTGGGAATTTCAACCAAATACCAACAAATTCATACCTTATTAAGACCGCCATCATCTTGAATTTGAAAATTTTAAATTCGAAATTATCGAAATGTCCAGAAGACTTTTCTAATGGTACCCAAGTTAATATTCTTATAGTTTTGGAAGTCATTCAAAATGACTACAAAAGGCTGTCCATAATTATCTGCTCGCCACTGTACAGTATATATACAAAAAAATGCAAAATTTCTGAGTTAGGTGGGATGCTTATTTTTCGCGAAGTTGTATTTTTTTTATATTTCATGTTGGCCTATTATGAATATGAGCATCTTCTTCATCATCTTGGCAAACATTTGCCTTACTGACCTAAAGAATATATAGTCGCCGGCGAAATTTTGAATTGTGAGTTAAAGAATAATGTAATTTTCATGCTTATCGAGCTGGCGAACAGAAATTCTATTTGCAATTCTCTTTCTTCTGCAATAGGACAATAAAATGGTGTCCAGGACAAATTCTTGAATAGTAGCCAAGCAATTCCTAAGACATCAATTCTCGAATACAAACTACATTTGCCTGCGATGAAAAAAGTTTCTCTAAAAGGCTGCACCTTATTTTTATATATTCCAAAAGGACGAATAATAGAATGAAAGAAAGGAACACGGAAAAAATATCCGAAGTGTCTTTAAGACGGAATTGCATTTTGCGGTTTCCTTAGCTTAAGCTAGCGTTGTGCGTCAATGTTGTGTTGTCAATTGGGAATTCGCTATGCGTAGTGCAATTCTTATTCGGAATTTCATAAACTCTGTTTTGAAATGAACACAACACTTTGATGTGAAAGACACCTGATATCGAATATAGGCACTGCAAATTATTGGATTTTTCGGTACTTGTTAGTTGTTAATAAAATAAAATATCAAGGGGGAGTACTTTTCCGGACTTATATATTTGAACACATTTGAGCAGGGTTGTATGTGAATAGAAAAAATTAAGCCACAGTTGAAAAACTTGTATCTGAAGCCGTTGTCGACGCCATTGCTGTTAATTAAAAATGTCGTCAATAAAAAACGACACATCGTGGCACAACACTGGTTGAAACGCAACGTAGCGAAAACGAAGCGAAGAACTCATAAAAAAAGTAAAACTCGCGCTCGGAAACAGTCAATAAAACCATAAAACCATTAGGGAAATATTAAAAATACATTGTAGCGTGGGTCATAAAATAGCTAAAGAAAAAGAAAAAGCAAATGAAAAATTGACATTAGATGAAAGAGTCTCCGAGTAGTATAAGAATGAAAGCAAGAACGCTACATGGAGTTGATGCAACAATGTTGTTTCAGTTACGCAAGGATACCTTTAGGAGCTGAGGTTTAATGCACTCGCTGCGATGGATCCAAAAGGATAATGAAGCAATTTCGAGCGAAAGAACTTACTTCAAAGAAGCGAATATCATGTATCAATTAAAAGCAGAACTGAAAATATTTTGCTTTTGCACTGGTATGGAACTTGTGAGCAACAACGAAGGAAGAGCAGACGAAAAGGAAACGAAAACCTTTTTCATTATGAACAGAATATTTTATTAAATTCTACTAAAGTGGCGATATTATAAGATTTGAGTTAGGCAACCATCTTCGGCCCGAGGAATTCGACCCTCAACGTGCTATCTAAGGGGACTGATTCACTTTGGACAAATTTGTAAAAATAGCATTTTTTTTGGTAATATTGCAATATTTGTTTGGCACTATAAAGGTTAAGCATCGTCCTTAAGGACCTCAGGTGCTAATTAAACTTGCCTCTACTACCCTATTTACGCCAGAGAGAAGTTGAAAGGAATAAAAAAGTACATCTCCCCGTTTGTAAATTCATGTTGAGGTTGCAGGGATTTGCAATTAATTTAAATTAAATTAATTTGTTAAATGGGTCTTGAAGTCAACAGAAGTGAAGTTAAATAAATAAATATAAAATGCATTGCACGCATTTCCGTTGAATTTGCGTGTGTGTGTGTGTGTGTGTGTGTTTTCCACAGTTCCCAAAACGGCAAAAATGTAATTCAAATGTGACACTTGAATGCATAAAACATGAACAAAATTGTTAACTGGGTTAACATGCTGCAAATTACGGCGGATTGCGAACGGCGTTGATTCTTTGCTTTACAATAAAAACAGAAATACTCTACAAGCAACACATCCAGCAGTAGCAACATACAACAGCGAACAAACAGCAACAATAAATTTTTTAAGTTGCTGCATGTAATTCAATTACATACTCGTACGTATGAAAATACTCGTTCACATGCACTCGCACATGACTCATGTACTGCTGCTGCATATATCAGTATATGTACATACAGAAGTGTTTCTTGAAATTCATATTAAAGTGAGAGTTTTAGTTTAGTTTTAGCGAGTTATTGTGCTAGCAGTGCTATATACATACGACATTTGAAAAATGCCTTTGTCTCAAATTCATTTTAATTTGTGTGCCATGGGAAACTTCTCAAGGGGTTGGCTGACTCTTTATGCACTCATATGCAAAGAATTGCAAGTGTGTCGAATGTATTTTCTTTTGAATTCAAATTGCAAGTGCATATTCTAGTTGTAATTGCGAGTGTAACTGAGCAAAGTCTGTACAGTTATTAAATATAATCGTGTTTCCTCCGCTATCAAGCTCTTGTAATTACATAGGTACATAAATATAAATAAACAATATAACAACAAACAACACTTCAGTGGAGAGGTGTGTTGATGAACGCAGGGCTAAAAAGTGCAGATTAAGCTGCACTTTAATTGAAATAATATGAATTTATTTATTTAATTTCATTTTGCTTCATGGGGCAATACGCATACACCAATCAGCGGCTGCCGTTGCCGTTGCTGCTTCAGTAATAACAACAAGAACTGCAACAATAAAACAAACAACTGCAACCTCAAAAGAACGAGTGCAACACAGCTAAGTACACCCAAAAGGAAATTGATTAAAAATAGCAAAGATAGATGACAAGCTTCGTAAGCAAAAGTACATAGTCTATGTACCGAAATTATACGCAATTCCAAACTATACAAATCGTGTGAACTCAATTGAACAGATTGTATTATGCCACTCAAGCTCCAAGCCGGATTCACCAACCAAAGGGCCGAATAGAATGTCACACATTGCGGCAATCGAACATGACATTTAAAACAACATAATAAAAAACAAATCGCTTAGTCCCTGCAATAGAGACACATCTCAAAATTCGGGTGTTTTGAGTTATGAATGTCACTAGCATCCTCAGTTATTAATCTACATGCTGCCAAAACACAGAATTCATATCTTTAGAGCGAAATGTGCCCAGGCATCCAGACTAAATAGATTAGAATAAATTAGATTTTCGGACACGTTAGCTAAATTTATTTCCAGATATTGACTGCACAACTAACGTTTTCCTTCGCGGGTACAATAATTCCTGCAACGTATCTGCGTGAACGTATGTGTCTGTGCAAATAAAAT
This sequence comes from Heteromyza rotundicornis, assembly GCA_951394025.1. Classification (NCBI taxonomy): domain Eukaryota; kingdom Metazoa; phylum Arthropoda; class Insecta; order Diptera; family Heleomyzidae; genus Heteromyza; species Heteromyza rotundicornis. The sequence continues at coordinate 52,805,874 of OX596012.1, forward strand.
TGTCAGGAAGCAGACATTTTTATTGACCACATTTAACGAAGACACCTACTGCGGCGGCCGGCAATGCCCAGCCAGACATGCAGCACAACTGTCCTGGGACTACGAATACGTTTGCTGTAATTGCAGTTTATACGGCCGCTCAGTGATGCCCAGTGCCCAGCTTCTGCTCTGATCCGATTTGATTCGCGATTCGCGTGTGTAAATGTCCACATATTCGTAAATAAATACGCGCAGACGGTGAGCATATTATTTATTGTTTGATGTCTGCATACGGCGCGCTTAATTCATTATCGTCGCTGAGCAGCAAAAGTTGCAGCAGCACTTATGGACAAATTCAACGGTGTGATAAGCATGCAAACGGGAATTCCTAATTTCAAGCTTGCAATTTAAACGAGCATTCCCTCAATTCATTTCGATACCTTTGCCCTTTCCTTCCGTTATTCGAAACAAGGCCTGAGTACATTTTTTTCGTTTGTTTATTTTATATGTTTGTTCGTTTGTTAGGGTGACTTTGAAACTTTTTAGATAAATTTGATTGTCACATAGAAATCGATTTGGTAAAAAGTTTTTCGCAATGGAATCGCTTTGGGCTGTTTTCAGTCCAGAAAGGCAGGCTACTGAAAAGGGGAACTCTTTCCTTGAAGTAGTTTCGATTCAAAAATTTGCTACTTTTGAGTCTTTTTTTGCTAAGAAATCGTTCAATAGATGCGGTGGCAGTAGTGAATGAGTAAGTCGTAAATAATGCGGTACCCCAAAATATTTGTTGAATTTGCATGAGGTGTTTTGTGGGAGAGTAAAGGGAATTTTAAAATGACATTACATGGTTTCGTCTCTTTTGGCCACTACAATTATGTAGGTTAACGTTTTGACATTCCAACCACACTTTCGGAGCACTTTATTTACAACGACATTGAAGTTCTGGTGAGTGACATTTTTTAACATTTGTAATGCACTGAGCCCAATAAGTTAGAATTGCTTCCACTGGTGAATACGTAGGCGATGAACAATGTTTAAAGGATACAGGACAATGGATAGAGGCACCTTAATGTTGACATATGCTTTAAAACAAATTTCTATAAAAAATGTATGAAAGAAAAATCTCGTGGTGTGAGGCATCTTAGGAAAAATTCGCTAAACTAAAAAATCGTCTGCAAAAGTAGAAAATTGCCAACGGCAACATGATTTTAAATTGTAACAATATCTGCCGAGGATCTGACAGTAAGACTCCACTAGAATCTGATGTACCAACAAGAATAGTAACAACAACAACGAAATTCTTATTAAGTGATCAATAATCATTTGAAATACGCCAACAGGGCCAGGGCCACAGCTTCGCCTTCGTCATAGAATGCCACAAAAAAAAATACTCAAAACTAGAGAGAGAATATCTTCGGCTATGCCGAAGCTGAAATACCCCCACACTATGACCCTCGAAGAAGTACCTCGAACATAAAAATTTGGTCTCAGGACCCCATTTTGAACCACTTACGGGTGGGTTTAAAACTAGTCCAAAAACGGTTTCATAAAATTTCAAATCAAATCCAAAAAAAATGTAATCTAAAAGCCCTATTTGGACACTTTTATAGGTTATTGATATGCGGCTCCCCTTAGTCTTGCCCAAGTAGGCTGATTCTCAAACATGATCTCAGTATTGAAGAGTAGAAGGTGTACCCAAAGTTTCGAGTCGATATCTCCAAGGCTGCTACCGCTATCGTGTAGACAGACGGACAGTCGCATAGTTTTCGATGCTGATTAAGAATATACAGTCGAACTGCCCTACGATGAATTCGCACGGGACCAGCAAATCACTTTCACTATAGAGAAGTTAGCCTGTATATACTTTTGGGCGTTACAAACGTTGTGTCAAAGTTAATATGCCCTGCCACAGTAGTGTGTGGGGGTATAAAACATGAAACACAATTGCAATTGAATGCAAATGGTACAGAAGAGGAGGACCATGAGGAATAATATGGCCTCAGAATATGGTATCTTGTTGGAGTTGTGTGGCGTGGCGTTGGTGCATCAGAACACCCAAGGGGAGTGCAAAGTAACAAAAAATGTTACGGATAGGAAAATTGTAAATACTGCAATCAATGTAATAAGCCAAAAGATTGCAATTGCGGCGCATAAAGTACGAGAAATGTGAATGCAACGATGGACAGATAGACGCATACACACACACACACACACACTGAACTAAAACAGTGTCTGACAGACGAAATGGAGAAAATAGAGCAGGGCCCAGTAGTGTCCATGATGGAAATAGTGAAAAGGCCGCGTATGAAATATTTTTATTACTGGAATTTAGGTTAAATTAGCGAAGATAAATTTTCATAAATGTTCAACATTTGGAAAGACAGCGATTGGGGGGGGGGAGCGTCAAAAGGGCCGAATCTATATGCTTGCAACAGTGGTGGCGGTGCGCGAGAGCCTTGCTTCATTACGAACGTGATGCTATGCATTAGACGCCACCAACTCGCCCATATTTCCTCGATGCTGTGTTCATTTTCTTCATTTTTTAGTATACCAAGCAAATGACCTCAAGGCAGAGTAACAGCAAATGCTGTGTGCATGGACTGAATGGCGCGTGCAGTATATGTTCCTCTTTTTCTTAGCTTGCCACTTATTTTTCTGTGTATTTGTTGTATTTAGGGAAAATATGAAGTTCTCATTGATTTGTTCTGATTTAAGATTATTGTTCCTTTCCGTCGGTTTGTGTCTGCGGAATTCCTTTTAATTTTTTATAGCACTGACATCGGTTGCGAATTTGAATGCATCTCCTATTCTTGCTGCAGTATATCAGCTGAATCAAATTGCACAATTCCTACGATGTTCAGGCACACAGCACGCAAATGATGATAATCAACATCAGCATCATAAAATTCCGTAATAGTTTTGTAAGTACGCGTGCGCACGCTCCTCCAACGCCACCTCTTTGCGCCGCAATCACACTTTAAATTCCTGAATGTTTGGCTGTGGTTGCTATGGTATGGCGGAGGTGCAAGTGCCGGTGCTGTGTGGTAATTGTGGTCATTTGCTATTTGGAAATTTCTCTGTTGCAACTTGGCAAATGTAATTTTTTATGCTAATGCCATTGTCATTAGAAACTAATGGGAAATTGGTTCTTTTTGAAAATAGCGTGAAGTTATTATGAAGTCTTCCTGTGCTTTGGTGATACTGTACAGAGGAACTGAAAGAATAAGTAAACGAATGGAAAGTATGTAAATGGAATAGATATGTGGGCTGTTACACTTTCTTTAATTTCTACTAACATTACCCTGATCAGCAATTATCACAGTCCAATTTACATTACGTCAATCACTAAGAGTATCAAAATGGCTATTGTGGCAAGTTATTTTATTTATTAAAAAGGAATTATATGTTTAACGACCTCATTTAATAATGAGGTCTGTGCAGCTTTAATCAAATTAGGACTGCGATTTTTTAATAACAACAAATTTTAGTGCCAGCAGGCAGTGACTCATATGCGCATTTCGTTCCCACTAAGGAACTCATCAGTGAGCTTTCCTGGTACAATACTATACGAAACCCTCGCTCTGAAATGAGGTGTGTAAATATTTGTGTGATAACCAATATGAATATTGACCATTTTTCACTGGCATACAATTTGTTTGTTGTAATAGATGCACTGTATTAGCCAAGCCATTCTTGCTAGGATTCGAATACAATTGCAACTTAAGTGTGTGCTGTTGCCAGCGATTTTTAATTTCAAATATTTCAAATATTTTTTTAATCTGAGAACCGGAACTGAAACGGATAATTTTTGAAATCTGGGAACCCGAACCGGAACCGGAACCGATATTCGTTTCGATGCGGTGATTCAAAGTATTGAGATAAAAATAACATACATATAACATTAGGTAGTGGTAAATTGAGATTGCGTTAATGTTGTTACACTCCTCAACTGTAACGCCTCCTCATGTTGAATCAAAAGTGCAGACCACAACAAAACCAGATACCAACCGCCGAATGCCGAATGCCCTGGAGAGCAAATGAAATCCTAAAAAAACGAGCAAAATGAAAGCAAAAGTAAAACGACTCAAGAAATCACCATAGCATTCGCACCATCACACCCAAGGAGCGAAATAATCAATTCAATTAAATCGCACTGCAACTGCGGCAAAGAATCGCATAAAATATGCGGCATTACAACGCATCAGGCAGCTTCAGACGATAACGAAAACATGCGCAGTAAAGGCAAGCAGCACTTGTAGCAGATGATGACCGAATGATGAGCACAACGATCATAAGAGCTGACATTGTGCGGTGCCACAATTTAACGAGCGGCAAAGTCACACGCGAACCGCCTCGCGCCTCCGCCCCTCAATTCAATCAAAACGAAAGTCACCAAAAACTCATGAAAGATTCATTCATGCCGTGGAATTTCGCGCATAAATGTAAAGATATTTTGTCCGAATGGAAAATGAAAAAGGCCAAAGGCTAGGAAAATAGAGGAACAGCAAAAAGGGAAAAATAATATTGAAACATAAAAAACATTTAAAAGGGCATTCATGGACGTTGCGCTGCGATGAGCTATGAACGCGAGCTCCCAGCAAACGCCCTTTTGTTGTCTGACGGTGTCTACAGCGTAGCCAAGAAATAGTGTCGCCGTGGGGCCAAGTCGCATTGACTGCCTCATCATCATCATTGCTCTTATTGTTGTAGTTTGCCAGTAGCGGCAGAGTTGTGGCAATGCACATTTCACTTGCATCAGATCACATGCGTTGCGTTTGTCGTTGCCCGATGCTGAAATCACTTGCGATTGTTTGTGATGCTGGCGTTGATGAACTTTTCGAGCTAGAGGGCCATCATCCAGCAGCAGTAGTTGAATAGGAGGAGAGATTCCTATTCTTCGTAATGCCGTGGCCCTCAGTAGCGATTGCCTCGGTCAACTCAATCATCGTGTGGACATCCGAGTGCTTTTTGGAGATATATATGTATGATCTGTCTGTCAGTCAACTATTTTTTCTATAGAAAAATTTAAAAATTGCGTTTCTGGCTAGAATTGGAAAATTTGGTTTACTTTTATACCAATTTAACCAAAATCGTTTGCCAGTTTTTGGATCCATCAGTCCCAATGTTAACTTCCTTTGTGATGACCTCAATCCAAAAGTCCTTCTGGTCAATAATGAACGACAAATGCGAAACAGTCCTAAACACGATATTGGCGTCCTTAACTAAGAAAAAACCGCAAGTCTACTACTCATGAATTCAATGAAAAGGGCAGTAAAGGTAGAACTCCGAAAACCAAAGTTAATTAACATTAATCCAAGCTTTTTTCTATCCTTCGAAGTAATAGAGGTACAATTTTTTTAAAAGTTTTCCAATAATACTTTTTTTGTGAAAGTTTTGAAATATTTGTTATTGTTTTAATAGTATTTGATTGCTGATGTTATGAGTGTAAATAATAGGGGTTTTCACGAGGCCCTGTGAAACGGTTTTACTTCGTTTCAGTAAAGTATAAAATATAAATATTTGCACAGAATGCAGTGAAAAAGAAATCCGAAATTTTACACATTACTTTTTTACTGGACTGTTCCTCGCCTTGCGGTGTGTATATTAGATTTATATTGTCTTTTCCTTCTTGTTTTTTTTTCTTTTCAAAATATCATATTAAGCGTGATTAAGCGTGCTTATGCGTGCATGTTTTGCGCTTATTTCCCTGTTTCTTCCAAGCTCTAGTCATCACTGTTGCCATATATTTCGATAAATGCCAACATGATGGCGACTATCGTTGCATCGAACAGCGGATTTTCGGAATGGCTTCAGTCGTTGACAGATTACGTTGTCCATTTATATGACAAAATTAAAGCCGGGCATAACACGATATCGCTTGCCGTTATTAACTCGAACCGAGTGCAGTAGGCTCCCTTGAGCTTCGACCTTTAAAAATGTCGCTTATTCGAGACGATCCAGAAAGACCCTTTAAGGATTTTATTCTGTAGGCCAAGAACTATCAGAATCTGCTTTCAGATTGGCAACCAGAATTTAGTGTTGCACTGTGTTCCTGGTGATATTTTAATAAAAACATTTGTGTTTGCTATGCGCAACAAGCGCTCCGTATACATGTTTCTTGCAACATGTTGCTTCGAGGTACTCAATTATTTCTCTCGCATTTTGGACTCTATAAGATATACCGGCGTTATTATGTTCCACTTGGTGGTTTTGGAGCACGTTTTCTTTTGGCTTTTGTTTTGACCGGCATTTTTCCATAACAAATCAAATGCAGTACATTGAAACGAACAATTTGATTTTAATAGTTTTGTTTGTTGAGGAGGAGGTACCTCAAATTCAGGGATCACACAGTTTTGCTAACAGGCAAAATCCTTGTCATGAAAGTGTTCAATATTCCATCGGTGGCGCACCCGATGGGGGTTGATGTCCCCTCCCCTTCTTAGTAAAACAGCAAACATGTTTACAAAAAGAAAATGTATTTTTATTTTGACTCTTGCAAATAAACGATATGTGTTTCAATAGAAACAAGAACGGCTCGGATGCTAAAAATGCAAAAAATGAATTGAACATTTTAAACATGTTCCGTTCTAAAGCATAAATACAGATACGTCACCATGCAACCTGGTTTGTCTCATCTTGTGCAACATTCTAAAAAAACTGCTTTGCTTTTACTCTAGCAACATTTTGGAAGTCTCCAAAGTTGCGACAACAGCATTGCCATTTACCCACAACCTTTCACCAGGCCGAAACGAAAGCTAAACAACACCATCCACATTATACGTTCCACTACATCATGTGGAGTACAAACTTGGCTTGCTGTTGGAGCTCCAAAACATTTACACTACATTCAGTTTCAGGTTGTATCTCGTGCGCGGTGGTTCGCATGCGATGAATACGAGAGTTTTCTGATTATAATCCGTCAAATCTGTGAAACCGTCTGCTGCATATACAAAAACACATTCTCTGTGTGCGGTGTGGTGGTATGTACGGTGGCTTCTACGTCTACAAGCACCTCGCGCGTTCAGTGCGTCCCCCGTCAGTGATTGATGGGCAACTGTCAGATACAGTTTACAGTTGCAGTCTGAGTCGCAGTCACTGCCGCAAGCCGTACTCGCGTTGTGTTGTGGCAGGTTTCACCTTTGCCATCGCTTTGATCGCTACTCGTCTCGCGCGTGTGTGTTGACTTTTCTTGGGTTAAACTAATATTTTTTTTAGATATTATAACAACGAAATTGATAAAAACAAACCGGCTCAGAGCCCTCATCTCAGATCTGCTGAGTTTGTATCTGAAGCGGAATTCGATTTGATTCTCGCAATTCTGAAAAGTGCTCGTAGGCGTTCGATATTGAATTTCACAAATCTGGTTGGTGTTTTTCGTAATCGGATTTTCTGTATCGCATTTTGATATAATAAATATGATATAACAAAGTCTTGTGTTGAAAGGGACGAAAACCATTTGTTGTGCTTTGAATTTGAAATCGAATAGTTGTAATTTCATGATTGGCAAATTTTTGTTATTTAAGTGAATGTGACATTTTTGTGGTAATTATCTTTGTGGATAAAAATTAGTAGTTTTAGAAAAAAATTAAATTGATTTTAAAACTAATTCCAAACAAAGGTTTAAGGAGAATATTAGTGGGAAAAAGTAGGATTTCTGAAGAAATAAAAATTTAATTTAATTTAAGAACGCACAAAGAAAATTTAGCCAAATATTAATTTATTCCAATGGTCAATTGAATATAAAACTGGTAACAGAAAAATCTTGAAGTTAGCCAATTACAAAAATTGTAAATACAAAACCTATGCCACAATTAAGCACAAAATTTTGTATTTTTTTTGAATAATCAATTTTTGTGGACAGCATTTTATTTCGGGATAGAAATCCGTAATGAAAACCCGTAACGGAAATACCGGAATGTATAGTGTAACGGTTACGGAATAACTTAAGAGTTCATGCTTGCTCAAGGTTTGTTGATGAAGAGAGAAAAAAATAGTGCAAAATTTGTCATAACCGCTAGTAAAGTCATATAACAATGTTTCGGTAACAGGCGTAACTTGTTTAAATATTTGGAATTCATTTGTTAAAAAATATTTTAAACTTTATACGTAAAATTTGCAGTTTGAAGGAATGTCTCTTGAAATTGCAGTATGAAGAGGAAATCCCTCATTCCGAACAATGTCAGCGATAATAACACCAGAAAATCTCACGCACATTAATAAATTCATTAAGCAATAAACAAACATCCACGATAACCACAACATAAGTTCATAAAAAACATACCAAGAACGTTAAAGATAAACTAACTTGAAGCGGACAATTACATCACAAATGAATAGCGTTTAAAAAAAACACGGAACAAAACGTGAAAAAGTAAAACACTGCGTAACAGAATGGCTATAATAGGCAGTAACACGTTACAACAGTAACAACAACAACCAAAGAAAGAAAAAGTGCATCTAAAGAATCTGAACGGAGTAAATTGTGCAACAAATATATATGTACATATGTACATACATAAGTAATAAAATAAAATAAAAAGAAAAGAAAAGAAAGAAGTTTATCAACGACAAAGTATTATACAGCGTGCTGTGTTGGCATGTTGGCAACAATAACAACAATAACAACAACAACTGCAACAAGGCAAACAACGTCGACAAAGGATGCTCTCGATTGCCGCATTTACAACCACATAATTAAAGCAATTTGCGACAAACGTGCGTGTAGTACAGTGCAAATGTGTGTGCGTGTGCGGCTGGCTCAGTGTGCATAAGTGCCGCCATTAGCGGCGATATGTTGGTGTTGGTATCTAACTGCGTCTAATGAATAAATAAGTGCCACTAATAGTTTCCACATTTCCTGTTTCGGCGCATTGACGTTCGTCGTCTGTCGCTGCAGTTCCAGCATCTTAGAATCAACCCAAAACTAGCAACAAAAAATATACGCGAAAACTAAGTCATAACCGCAAACGCTCCGAGCGAATGGTGTTGTTGTTCTCCCCTGGAATAGACTTTTCGTCGAGTGCTGGCTATTGCATCGACATCGTCATCGTCATCGTCATCGCCGTTGTCTGTCTTGGCCATGTTGACAATATTTAATCATTAAATAGAAAAAATACACACACAGCAACATCGAGTGCGTTGCGGTGTTGTTGCTGTGTGCTGCCTTCATCGACGGCGATTTCCGTTGGTCAGCAGCCAGTAACGTTCGTTCTGTGGGATCGACACGAACGACAACATCATTTTGCTGCTATTGCTGCAGCATCATCGTCTGCCTGTTTTCCTTACGTTCCCTAGTACAGAATAACGTTACCCACACAAAATATAAAACAAACAGGTACGTTTTCATTTGAACATTTGTTTTGGTGGTCGAAGAAATTGTTTTGCTCCTTCAAAATATATTTTAATTTTTTCGTTTCACAATGTGTTTGTTGTACTGGGACATTTCCTCTATTTGAATGTGCATTTTTAGTTTTAATTATGCCGGTTTGTCGACCACGACAACAACAAACAGCATTTTTCTCTTCTTCTGTATTTGCATTTTTAATTGTTGGCTGATGACCAGTGGCCGGGGAAGTTGGCTGATAGGAAATCGCCGACTTGTTTAGAATTAGTTGCAAATGTCCCGGATGAGGCTGGCGATGATTATGTTCGATAACACTCACTTCTGCGGAAATGTATCAATTCTCTTGTTATTGGCAATAAGCATAATTATGTAATGATATGAATACCTCGCAAAATAGAAACCAAACTTTTCGAAGATCGTTTCGCACCTACGTCTTCTCGATTACTTGATCTTCGTTGTTAATTTGACATTTATCAGTTTCGGGAGTGTGCTTAACCAACGATGGAAAAAGCGATTGCCAAAAAACCGCAACCAACACAAACTGTCTGCTGCAGTGTTCACTTGACTGTTGAGTGGAGAGTGCATAAACGAGAGGAGTTTCCGCTTTGATACTAGTAGTCAGTTTTATTGTTCTATACAGGTTGCTTGTACGTACAAGTGTTAGTGATTCTGGACTATTGCGCAAAACCCACATTTGTAAGCGTGTGCGTTGGACCATTTGCGATAGTTGCGGTAGTGCAGCACAGCATTTGCAGCTTGTGCTTCAATTAAGACTACTCGTCGCAGCGAACGATGTTTTTGATACAGTTTTGTGCGTGTGTGTGTGTGTGTTGTATTGAAACTGTATCAAACAGAAGCGGCAACTGTATCGTCAGTTTTTTTTATATTTTTTTTTTACTAACTTCAGTGTTCTAGATACGTGCGGCAAAGGCTGCAGCACTTACCTACTGTCTTTTTGTTTCTCTAGTGTTGCATCACGCGCAACTGTTGATTACGTTCGTGCACTCGAAATAAAATGTACCCTAGTTCAGGAATAATGACTTATTCCAAAGAAAACATGGGAATGAATGAATAGCCTCAAAATTAGAATGCAATTTAAAAGGAAGAAACATGCGTTTAGTTGTTTACGGGCAACACCGAAAATGTAGACTTCTTCCACTTGCGGTGACTTCCGTTTTAAGCCACTTTTACTCGAATTCAAATGTTATTCCTTGAAGTTGTGAAAAAATGTCTTGTTATCGAGGAGAAAATGTATTGAATTTTTTTCAGTGTGGATGGACGGAACAGCAACTTTCTAAATAGATTTATAGAAAAGTCAATTTAGTGAGTGTGTCCGTTTCTTTTAACTTATTTTCAACTTTTCGCCTTTATCTACTTTATCTACCGTTGGTGAGCGGCGTTCTGTCGATGGATCTGTGGCACTTTTTTGCTTTAACATTGTTTGTACTTACTGTAAAATTGGAAACTGGAGTGCAGCTCTTTTGTCAGTTTGGGGGAAATGAAAGAAAATGAAATAAATGAGCTGCAGTTAGTTTAGAACTTTTTCCTATGTGTTTTGATTCTTTATATTTTTGCTCATTTCCCTCGTTGTGGATTTGTTGCTGAAGCTGCATCTCGGTTTGGTTTTCCGTTAACGGCATCGAGCGTGTTTCGTAGTTTTTCCCAGTATACTTTGCTTAGTTCGCAGAGTATTCTGTATTCAACTCAGATTAGCTCAGTTCTGAGTTCCAGTTCCACTTCCAATTGAAGCTGGTCTGTGGTAGAATGAATCATTGTGCTTTGGATTTCGTGTGTTTTGTGTGATCTTGGTGGATTGAGTTGAGTTTAAGAGTTTGGTTTTATCTAATTGCTGTTGATTAATGGCCAACGATGGCTGTGCATTCCCGTTGTCTCTTGTACGACTAGATTATATTTCTTTTAAGCAACGAATAATTTCGTTGTATGTACATTATAGTTACAAGCAAAAAAATTATCCAGGAAAAATTTCGTGCTCAAGAATATTTAATTAGATTCTCTAACGAGCTTATCAGCACTCTCATACTTATATCGAAACAGTGACACCCACCGGGAGCGATAAGCTTTCAAAGTGTTCGCGCCTTTATCAAATAAAATAAACAGAATGCAAAAACAAAGTGTCAACACTTGCCAAACATCAAACACCAACGAACGAAACACTTTTGATGAATTCCAAATACTTTGGCAGTGTCATAAATCTCAAACGGGTGTTAAGTGTAGTCAGCGACTTTGTGTGTGTGTGTGGTGTCAAAGAAGTTCCAGCCAAGGAGGAAGGCAAAGCAAAGTGTGTTGCCGAACCCTTTAGCGTGTGTATTTTATTGTCACTTGGTAAATTCCTCATTTTGATGGAATGTCATTACAGCGACAATGAATTTGTCGTCAACTGTTTTGTCTCAAATGTGATGGATCGGGCATACATTCGAGGTAGCAGTCGCAACAAGGGCAGCAGCATCATCAAAGGCAGTTGGCAAAGTTAGCAACAACAACAACATGACGATGATATTACAAATTGCAACTAATTAAAACTTGATGAGTCTGCTGAAGTTGCGGCAACATGGCGGTTAGATTATTCTCTCCCTCAGTGATGTGATGTGCGGGCCGCCGGAAACGTGTTGAGAATTTCCAGTTAGGTTGGCGTTGGGGCGGATGTTAATTTTAAGCTGGTATGCATACGTAACAAAATGTTGGAAGTACTGCAGTAGAATAGGGAAGAGGTATTGTGGTATCCATAATACAGTTAATGTGCAGGTGCTAATTAATGAGCGAATGGTTTTAGAATTCGAATGAGTTTGGCTAAGCATTTGGCTAAGCATTTCGAAGATATTCGGGGAATAGCAATCAAAATGCCAAATTCTCAGTGATGAGTGGCTCGGGCCTTCGTAAATTCGTATCGGTTATTGTGCAATGCATAACGAACTATCAACAAGATCACTTACGGTTGCTAATAAAAATTCTCTCAACCGCACACTTGCCACATGATTCATGAGCATCGATTGTTTACAGCTATTACAACAACAGCTAGTACAGCATCTGCAAAATACATCGGATAGTTAGCAGCGAATCCGTCAATTCACATAAAGCTGATCGGCAATAGAACCGTTTTGTAATGTTTACACTCAGCTCGGGGCAAGTGATTCGCTGAGGAACTGAACTGACTGAAGCATTATCAGAGCACACATTGCCAAGAGGAAAGCCAGCATGCGGCATGAATCGGCACTAAAACATAGTCTCTTATTAACAAGAAAAAAATTTGAGTACAAAACAATTCTCTAAAAATGAAGGCAGACGGCGGAATCAGGCTAAACTAGGACCGTAGAAAACGGGGATTTTTTTGTATACAGTGCGAACGTGATGCGATGAACTGCTTAATTGATTGCCTATAATGGTTTTTGTGGAAAGGCATTTGTTAGAAATGTGCTCAGGCATTTGACTTGTCTACAACGACGACGACAGTGGCTATGACGGTCGTTCTGGGCTGCGCTTGCTGCATGTTGCTGGTGTGTGGTTAAAAGATTCTTCAGCGATGCGGCGGCGGATTAGAAAGAAAGTGCAGTTGAGCTTAATTTTCAATTCTATTATTTCTTTATTCGATCTTAACACTGCTTGAGTTGGCTTGGGCTTGATAGATCGGAATTGAGGAAATTGAGGATAAATTGTTTGATGAATTGCTTGTTGATTGACGGTTTAGCGATAAGTAATTGGAGCTACCGACGACCGATTTCATACCATAATTGCAACTTGTCATACGGAATAGGGGAGGCGGGCGTTGAAAAAGAGAAGAGAAGATTTATCATGCGGCAGATGGAAATAGCTTACTTTGGAATCTTCTCTTTCTGCAGCTGCAACTAGTTCTCGATGTGGAATGCTATGGTGGCTTCCTCCTTTCTCTCTAAGATCCATCGATCGGCATTACATTCCTGTCCAATTATTTTCCACATATCGAAATAATCTCAGCATAACACCATAATACAATAGCCTTTCCATCTATCCTTTCCCCTTGCAGCAGGAAAATCCGCCGAGCAATGCACATGTATCGTCGTCATTCAGCCACCACACAAAAGAGATTCTAACACTCTCCATCGTTGTATAAGCTTTTTAGTTGTACCTTTCCATTCTTGGGCACACTTGGCCTTCTTTTTCCTCTTTTACCTCTTCCGTCACAACTTTCCAATTGGCAATAAAACATTCATCACCAATTTTTTTCTCGCCGCAACTGACCACCACCGATTTGATTACACGACCACAGATATGCCAAATAAAGAAGAATTTTCCCGTTTTCCCCAAAATGGCCAAATGTGAGATACATAACCGTGTTGGGTACTACACATTACTCCACGGTGTGTTTGGAGAGGAAGAGTAACGGTGGTTAAAGTTAACGGTCAACCGTAAATCAAGATTGCTGCACTCTCCTATAGAAATGAGAAGGTTGTAATGTAGTGAAAAAACAAAAGTACATGCAACCAAAAAAAAAAACATTCTTTTGGACAAACACCAACTTTTCAATATAAACAAAAAGAACTATCATAAACAAAACTAAATCGAATTTACTCCAGAAAAACGCTCGAGAAGCAGCAGCGAAACGAAAGCATCTCTCGTCGAAGCATCTCTCGTGCACACACAACCGCCATGAAATCTGTTAAACAACAAAAAAAACAACACACAAATTGAACTGAAGAGAAAAAATAGAACAGATAGAATTTGTTTAGAACAAAAGTCTTCATCTTCTTCGGCGCGTAAAAATAGCTTCACCCATTTTTTCGCTCAAATGTTTTGCTGTTGGTGTTCTTCAGTTTTATGTAAACTTCATTGAACAGAATTTCTTTTGTGTTTGGAGTTCGTTGGTTGTTTGGTTGGGCATCACTGAACCCGTTTAAATTTGTTGTTGTTGTTGGTGGTGGCTCCTCCATGTTTCGTGATCGCGTGCGTTTGTGTTTGTTGGTTGACTTCTTCTTCTACTTTAAGGCGCTTCTATGCAATAAATTACTTTTATATCTTATTCCAAAATTCGATGAAAAAAGTGTGTGCGTTTTGGCCCAAAGTCGGTCAATTTAAGTCAAAATGTTGATTGTGAGGAAATTGAGTTAATTGATCGTTAGCGTCGATCGCGCTCACTGCTCCACTCGACTGTAACGGTATGCTTCCGTCCGGTTGAGTGTATTGCAGCACAGATGGCACGTTTTTGTTTTCTTTTTATTTTAAGCAGTCTATGATTATGGTTGGCTTTTGGAGATCGGCTAAGATTTTGGATGAGTTTTAGTTACGTAGTACGTACACTTAGATTACAATCTGAGTGTATTATTCTGAAAGACAGTTTTATGATTTTGAAGGAGTTCACTATGAACGTAAACTTTTGCAGGATCATCCCATGCACTTAAATCGATTTCATGCCACCTTTGGCAATTGCAGCTCGAGAGCGCATAAAAACATTCTCACAAATCCAAACGAAATCGACCTAATTTGGCAAGCGAACAATTAAAATGCCACGAGAAGCTGTGGCCACCTTCTATGACAAATACAATGAAGTTCGACGTTTTCAAAACTAAGAATTCGTTGTTAACATACTAACCCACAAACGTTGCTCAGACCGTACAAACTACATTTGCAAAAACCATTAAGAATGTGTTCTAACTTCATTGGAAAAAAAATAGCCATTGGGTAACAAAGACGTACATTTGAGCTAAATTTGAGTCGCGAGCACTTTCCCTCAAAAAGCGTGATGGCTTAACCCTAAATGGTATTAATTAGTGAAATAACAACACAGTAGGCAACCACAACCACAACAAAAGCAAAGCAATAAACAAACACTAATTAGGTATTAGTTAACACACATTCCCGATGCGATTGGAAGCCGGTATCGACTTGCCAAACATTTAAAGGTCAGATGTTGGATTTTGATTAATGGTGCTAAAATAGTTGAAAATTTGGCAAATAGTTTCAAAAAATTAACAAAAATCTTAATTGAGTTTTTTTCCATTCGGTGGAAGATTGGTTTGATAGCCTTCGTCTTCCATGCGGGTGATCCGAGCGGAGAAGTACGGACATTTTATTGTTTATTCGCCACTATCTCTCCAGTAGATTTGGTTTGTTCTGCCACCTACTAGGCGGCACTTCTATCACGGCATGACCCGCTCCGTTCGCGCCACTTGGTCACTTTTTACTTTATTTTTGCTTTGCATTATTAAATACACAATCAAAAAGAAACAAAAGATTTGTTTGTTTCGATTCGATTCGATTCGATTCGCCTAAGCTATGAATATTGAAATGCAGATCACGTTCATAAATTTATTTATTTCATTTCGGAGTGCTTGTTGTTGCTTGTTTTCGTGTTGTTGCCTTTTGAATATTTATGCATATTTCATTGAATTTTATTATTTCCTTGTGCATGTTGTTATCTTCAGATGTACGTATCTGATGTATGTATCTGTTGAGTGAGATATGCAAAAAGGGCTTAAACGGATGGCCACAGCTATAATTCATCCAAATCCAATATTCTACGAATCTTTGCAGTGAATGGATTTAAAATGAAGAAATGGAATTTTCAGTTGAGAATTCTTAGAAATTGTGCTTTGGCCTAAAAACGTAGTTTACTTAATTAGTGACATCAACAAAAATTCGCTATGTATGTATGTACCACCTGTCATTCAATTAAAAACTACAAAAATAATTACCTTCTTCATTCAACTTGAGTACAGATACATTTTTATGCGATAACTAATAACCACTATTGCAGTGGTAGACACGGTCGGAACATTTGCCGTCGTTGTCTAACTACTTTTGTGTTTGGTGCTGACCCTAATTCTTTCTACGAAAATGTTCAGTAACCAAAGATTAAAAAATAAACCAAAAAACCGGCAAAAATGAAAAAAGTTAAAGCTAAACCTTGACATTTGTGTGTTAAGCCATTAAAGCCTCCACAAAGCCATTTTTTTAGGGTCTTTTGGCTTTTTTCTGACATTTCTTTAGTTTTTATGGTTAGCTCTTTAGTTATTTCTCTTATGTGGGTTAATTTGTTTTTGTATAAAAATGAAAAAGAAGAATAAAAAATAGTAGCAATCTCTGTCATGACTCAGCTGTGTGCTGATTTAGAAAATTTCAAAATGCCTCAAGCTTTGGCAGAGGCGGCAGTTTCGTTAGATCGCCTTAAGTAAAAATGATTCTGGACGAAAATAAAAAATAAAAAATATTCTAAGCAAGTTTTAGTTGGTCAAAGCCAACTTATATATACACGCAGAGAAAAAACATGGTTGACCCGATCATATTTTAAGGGGACCATATTATGATTGGCGAAATGATTGCATGCCATGATTGCATGCAAACATTTACATGATTGCAGCTAACCATTTACATGATTGAAAATAAACATGTAATGATTGCAGCCAAAAACTACAAATCTACACAAGTACTCCGGATCGTGAATACTCTTATTAATATTAAATATCCAATCATATACATTATTGCCTCCAGCATATTTTTGGCATGCTTGGAATCTAATCATAATATGATCTCTGAAATCATAATATGGTCTCTATAATCATTAAAATATAATTTACATGATAACCCCAACCAACTATGGTCTTTAAAATCATAGTATTATTGTAGCAAGTAAATATGATCGCTGCAATCATACCATGTTTTTTCTCTGCGTGTACCCTAAACCTACTGGGGCGAAGCTCTCCTAAACCAAGTCTCATACTATTTCGATGAAATTTCGGTCGCCTATTGATCCAATTTGAACATGAATTTGGGATAGTATACATAGCATTTGGAAATATTGATTTGCATGAGCGGTGTCACGCCCCTTTGTCCAATCTCGTCTATTTGTAGATGTATGATCATGAAATTTGTATTTAATTTAACAACGATATGCTACGGCTGAGAAGAAAATTTACAATAACACTAAATTATTTCGAGGTAGATAATTATTAGGTAGATAATTTACAGAATAATACTTGTATACTTAACAAATGTGGGCACAGAAAGGGGTTTTCTAAAATATGCCCACATAAAATTTTGATAATCTTCCTTCACAGTAAACGTACTAAAATCTGTCTTACTTTCCTGCCAAATGAACAAGATTTTGGACAAAAAATTTCCTATCGCCCTACGAATGTATGCCAATTGGTCAATATCCGCTGCTTTGCTGATGTTATTTGTGCTGCTGCTGCTGTTCTTTGGCCATTAAATGCCATTTGCCTGTTGGCGCATTTCCCAGTCCGATTTGCCTGGCAGACTTTGTGTGTCGTTAAAATATTTATAATGTGCACTTTGGTCGTCATTTCCCGCTAGATGTGAGCCCATGTGTTTGTACGTACGTACACACAAAAAAAAAAGTAGGTAAATCTAACCAAAAAAGACGATTAAAAATGCAGCAACCAAGAAACGTTGTAAATGGAAGCGACTCAAAGTTGTTGGCGTACAATCAAATTTTGTTGGCGTACAATTAAAAATTGTTCGTATATTACTTTATGGAAGACAGAGAAAGCAATTATCCAATTGAGCGAAAAAATAAATAGATACATATTAGAAAAAGAATGCAAAAAAAAGATAGCTGATGTGTTTGGTATTTCTGTAGATGTGTTGTATTGAAATATATTTATGAAGCTTAAATTAATTTAATGTAAGCCCAAGACTTTAAAAACGAGATAATTTACATTTCGTACACAAATTTGTCGGGCAACATCATTTCTACTGCGAATATATATAATATTCATTACTTAGAACTAACGCGCTTCCACAAAACGCAATATTTTAATATTTCATTAAGTTTACAATAATATTGTAATATTGAAATTAATGTTTTCCCTGGAAAAAACGAGCTGAAAAACATTCTGCACAATTTTTAAAATCGTAAAATCACAATATTTGTTAATAATTAATTATAACATAGTCATAATTTGATTTTAAAAATTGTTTTCGAAATATCAAAAATGTAAAATGTAAACAAATTCGTCGCCATATTTTAGTGCTGCGAAAATTCGATTTTTTTGTATTCGATACAACCGGATACTTTCTTGTGAATACTTAATACTTTTTACGATAATTTTCATTCAATTTTGATTTGAAGTAAAATCTCTGAGTAAAGTAAATGCACGTAGCAATTGCTCTAAGACGTTTTTATTATTACGACCCAACAATTTTCATACAAACTTCCCTAAAATACCAATAATAGTATCGCATACTAATGGAACCAAGTACTTCATGAGTCAAGTGTCGAATATAAATTATTCATATATTATGCAGCACTTGTTGCTTTGAGAGCGTAAACGAGACAGCCATATACAATAATTTTTCTCTCTTGTATTAAATGTCATGCTGTTTCAAAATTATGAAATATTTGCGGCATGGTTGCATTTCTGCATCGAGCGATGACATTGCGAATCATATGCCGAAATACGACCATGCTGGCAAATCATTTAACAATTTTTTGACGATTAGATTAACCACAACAATTGTAATTGTTGTTTGTGTTTTCCATATAAAATAAAAAATTGTTTTTTTACAACGTTTTTTGGTTAGATTAACCTATCTTTTTTTTTTCTGTGTATGTACAAGTATGTATGTGCTTAGGGCTTTAATGGTTATTGGCCTATAGTCGTACGTAACTGTCGTCTGACTGCGCACAAATGGCTTTCACATGTATGCCGGCCAATTTTCCTCTTTTAACAATTTTTTCGCAGCAGAAGGTACCTTTTTAAGCTAACTTTTAGAAAGAATGGACAACACAAGAAATTGCTCCAATTAACGTTGAACGAACTTTAGTAAATCGTGTAGTGAAAAAATAGAAAAAATAACATTAGTGCAAGCAATCAATTTCCCCTTCCGGTTGCTGGCATTTAAATATTCATACAACAGAATATTAAATTCTTGATTGAAATTGAGAAGAATAATTTGATCAACCCACTAAAAACAGCGATTGGTGCATTGCCATGCGTTTCTCGTGTTTTCCCAACGACACAAAAAGTTTCAGTCTTGTAAAAAGACACTTTTCGTTGCTCTTCGCTGCTTTGGTTGACCAACTTTAACCATAATAATAAAATCACCAATAAACAAAATAGCATCAACTCCTTCTGACTGTATCAATAACAACAACAATTGAAAGTACAGCAGCAGCAATCGGCGTTTCGCAATCTGCCAATACAAACACCTTCGGAGTGGCAATTCGTTGACACTTTTCGGCTTTGACTGCATGAAGTGTTTGCAAAAATGGTAAAATGTTGCATTCACACTCACTCGATGACTCAAGCAGCAGCGGCAGCGGCAGTCAACAACACCAACTTGGAAAGCAGTCAAGTGAGCACCGCAAAAACGGAAAAGTTGCCGTTGAAACAAACTTAAGAAAAACATATTGAAATCGGCATAAAGCATCGAAACAATGACAAAACGGTAAGGCACTGTAACTGTTATTTGTGTATGCTTCTTGGTGTTGTTGCTGTTCTTACTTTTTTTCCTGACTGTTGTTACTGCTGCTTACAAATGTTGCAGTATCAGTGGTTTTCCTTTAAAAACATTTCTATTTGGTTTTATTTTTGCGTACCTCTTTAAAGAAGCTTGTATTGTGGAGCGGCACGGGGGTGTTTGGATTTGTCTTTTTTAGGTCCCAGAAATAGTTGGTATTGCACATGGGTGGAATCAATCAACTACCACGCCAGCGAATAATCGTGTTCTGTAGAAAGGGGGTCGAATTCGATATTGAAATTTAAGTCTATATAAGTCGCCTTTGACCGACTGAAACTCACTCACTCACTCATTTTTCATCACTGCAATACATTTTGTATATTGTAACAACTTTTACGTTTATATTGCCATCGTTGGTTGTTCATTCGTTCGCTGGCTATTCGGTTTTGTCAGTGACTTTAGAAATTGGTCATTGCTCACAGTGTAACATTATTTAAGCACATACAGGAACGGCTACGTTGAATTTCGCATGCCAATTAAATGCCGCTTGCGGCCTAATGCCCACTTTTGCTTGAAGTCGCAACGCTTGCCTCTACACTGCAAATGTAGATATGTTTCATATTTGCATGTTGACTTACTGGGACTGCTACATTGGTTCAGTGGATTTGTGTGCCACCTAATGTGTGCCTAAGCCAGTACGGAATATTCGAAATATATCCTCTCAGAGTTGTGGCAGTTTTAGAAAACTTTTAAAGGGAATTTTTAATTTTTAATTACTCCACGTGGTTTCGGATAGAAGAAGTAGTTTAAAAAATATGTATTAATATAATTGCCAATTTGCATGTAATTCTACGACATTTTAAATTGGTGCTCGGGATTCTGGCAAATCTACAACGCTTACATCAATTGCACAATTTAATGCCATATCGATTGCCACAGTACGGAAATACATACAAGAAAGAGGAATAAACTGGCTCACTGATTGCGAGCCACTTGCTACCAGGACGTGAAATAGAAAGAAATCGTGCGCAAATTACACCGTCCGACTCAAGTCGTTTTTGCAGTAACCATTTAGCGTTTGCACTTCCACCCGGAAAAGGCTGGACTCAAGCGACAAATACGCACATTTCGAAGCCTTCCAAGCCGATATATTTCAATAAAGTACGCTTAAGTATGTGTTTCGCTACACTCAAGTTGTCGGAGAAGTATTTGCAAAGGTACACATTCTGTTGAGGGGAGAAAGGACACCATAATTAGTTTTAGAAACTGGCACGTAGTACAGATTGCCATTCATTCGTTTACAGTTACCATTTGCAGCTCAATTCGTTTGATTAAAAACAAATTAAATTGTCGTGTATAGAATATCACTCATACGCCGTGTATAACACTATTTGACAAATGGTGATGATTTTGATTTTTCAACATGCTGAATTTCGTCGAACGGTGTAATACATATGTACATACATAAGAATGCAGCAAGGCAGAAATGCGGCAATTGTAAACAATTCGAGATTATAAACGGGCATTTTGCATTCAAATACCCATTGCCAATTCCAACTGTGTTTCTGAGTTTTCCATCTCCTTTTTTTTGCGAACTGCATTTATGTGTCATTAGGATAAGTGAGCAATTATCGAAGAATTGTGTGCGGTTTAGTACACATGAGCGATGGAAAATATTACATTGATCTGTGTTGGAAAATGTGCGGTGCAAAAAGTTATTAACCATAATTGTGGTAAGTTTGAGATTGGCATAAGGAAGGTGGTGGCTGTGGGGAGGAAACGAATAAAATTCATTTGCTAAACACTTTACACTACCACAAACATTTTTTGGTTTACAAATTTTTAATTAAATTTTGAATTGAATTTTTTTTAATGTGAATGGTAAAAAAATCAATAATCACAATGAAGATTTTTGTATTTGTTTGCTGTGTGTAGTAACAAAATCATAAAATATAATTTATAACAACAACAAAAACTTATTGTTTCGATCGAACAGACAGACAATGAAGTCCAATAGAATCAAACAATTGCCCAAGCCAATCATAAATTTGTAATACAAC
The DNA here is from genome assembly GCA_951394025.1 of Heteromyza rotundicornis. Classification (NCBI taxonomy): domain Eukaryota; kingdom Metazoa; phylum Arthropoda; class Insecta; order Diptera; family Heleomyzidae; genus Heteromyza; species Heteromyza rotundicornis. The sequence continues at coordinate 52,827,663 of OX596012.1, forward strand.
AACAATAAAAACCACACATATACCGTGAAAAAAAAACAGTTCAGAAAAGCCCACATAACCATGGAACACCGCAGCCATCCTCCCCCGCATTCGTATTCGGCTCCTTTACCAACTCACCTCGTTTTTGTGATACAATTTAAAAAATCTCTGCCAACTGATGCCTTTGCACATTTTCAAACAATAAATTGCCTCATTCGTCTGACCAACAGTCATCCAATCATACCAGCTGTTATTGCGTCCGTCCGTACAAGGAACATTTCAACTCGTTTTTCTCATTTGTATGAAGACCGCTTGCTGTGCCCGCATGATCATGTACTTCTTAGGTACTTTGGGGCTATTTTTCGTTCCATTTAAGCAACAACAAATATTGATTTGGACTGAAGAAACTATTGAAATGTTGTATCGGTTCGGGCTCGATCTTTGCATATCATGATCATAAGATAGATGATTCAAAAACGCCACTACACTACATTGAAATGATATCTTAATGTCATTGAATAGTAATGAGCGACGTAGAAGCGGATGGACAATTACACAAATCTCAGCCTCTTCTCTCCACTCAAATCTTCTATGATCTTGAAAACTTGAAAGAAAGAAAAAGAAAATCGTTTCTCCAATTTAGGCTGGTTACTTCGGCGCATGCGTCTTCTTATTGGATGCAAATTAATCTTGTTCTTAAATCTGCAGCAAGACGACCACCGTGTGTCAATGCAAACCATCTTTAATTATGTGAAGCTCACTGCCCTTGGGGCAATCCAGGGATAGGCTAAGCTTGCGCATATGAAAAAATTACGTTGCAGTCATTAAGTTTTGTTCAGCTGCAGCAGTGGCGTACGCACGCTAAGTCAGCCATGTACTGCAGACTGGGCTCAACTGCGTTGCACTCAACATTGACAGGTTTGACTTGACGTTGACACAAATGCTGCGCAACTTTGTACATACATACTCGCATATACTTCATATGTTTAGATCCAGCCAAGATCTAAATTCCGCCACATACGGAGTAACAACAACGAAAAGTCAAAGTCAATTCAATTAATGCATATGGCAGTCGTTTGTTTGTTTATGATTGCATGGTCCAAAGTGACACTTGTGCAATTTGACTTAACGCACAATGACAGCGGGCGTGTTTCGAATGGCATGAACATTAGCATAATAACGAACACACACCAGTGAATCAAACTAAAACGAAAAATAGTAAGTTTTTATTGTATTTTTGGCTTGTAGCTATTCATGGCATTTCAGAAACTCTTCTATTTCATATTGCGCTATTACACTGTGCCACACAAAACTTATGGTCGAAAAAATAGTTGCGGCCTTTTCGCAATGGATTCCGATAGCGAAACGTTTCTGTCGAATCAAAGATTGGTTAAATTTCAGCAAATGGCTTTTCAATATTGCTGCAAAACACTGTTCTCAACTATTCTGTATTGACGTTTCAAGGTTCCGACCAAAGCGAATATATTCGGGGGTCCTTCTGTTGTAGTGGACACTTTTGGAGCGAAATGTGCGACTGTAAAAATTCTCGAAAACTCTCCGAATGCCGATACACATAAAATACAAAGATCACTGGGGCTTGTCGTGCAGTGTTATGTGCAAAAGTGTTCACTTAAAACCTAAGTCAATTTGCTGCTAATTTAAAATGGTCGTAAATCTTGCTTAGCGCAAACATGCATTTTGCATTTATTTTCTCTGAGCAATCCTACATTTTTTGAAGTTTTTGTTGTTGTTATCCTGAGTCTGCTCTTGTTTTGCAACTTTCTTTTGCCATGGAATGGACAATGGCCAGATATAGTTTATTTCAATTGCATGGTACAAATAGTAAAACTGGCGAATAAAGACAAGCAAACCCACAACCGGCATGGCATGCAGCAGAAGTTCTTTTCGCCGTGATCTCATGTTTGTGTTTTTCTACATTGTGCTGTCTGCTTTCAGCATATCTGAACTTTTGCGTGACGAATAAACGAATATGTATACCCGGCAGACTTTTAGTCTGGATAACATTTAATTTTTTCCATCTATGCCCTAAATGCATGACAATGTTAAGTAAATGGATGATGTCAATTTGGAGGAGTTCTGGAAAATTTAGAACTATTTGTACGCTTGATTGTATAAAGGCCGTTTCCAATAAAAATTTGTTTTTTTCGTTTTTTTCAGATGCTGAACCTCAACCAAATCTTCATGAAGGTAAGCTAATTTCCATCACACACAAACACAAACATTCACAGCAAATGACCAATTAAAGATGAAGCCTTTGAACTAAGCCACAAAGTCGAGTCATTCACCTCTGACGAAAAAAAAAACAAATCCTAACCGAAGCTTGAAATAATCAGAAAACATAAATAGCGGCGAAATTACTCATTTATGTGTGAGTTAGGAGGAAGGGTCTTTGAAATTAATTACACACATACACACCATTCATACTAGATACATTCACGCATAAAGGCGGTATCTAAGAGACTCAGCACGATACCCGCATAATTAAAAAGATACACTTGCCGACGCATACAACGTAACGAACAAACAACAAAATGTAAGACCGAAACGCACCTTTTCGTGTTACACACAAAAAAAAAAGTAGGTAAATCTAACCAAAAAAGACGGTTAAAAATGCAGCAACCAAAAAACGTGGTAAATGGAACCAACTCAAAGTTGTTCGCGTACAATGAAAAATTGTTAGCGTACAATGAAAAATTGTTAGCGTACAATGAAAAAATTTTCGCGTACAATGAAAAATTGTTCGCGTACAATGAAAAATTGTTCGAGTACAATTAAAAATTGTTCGAGTACAATGAAAAATTGTTCACGTACAATGAAAAATTGTTTGCATATGAGCAATGAATGCATTCATTAGTAGTGTTTTGGTTGCAATCTTGTCGAAACTTGACGCTTTTTTATTTATTTGTTTGCAACCAAAACACGACTATTGATGTCGCATGTATTGTCTGAAAATATAAAATTTTAAAAATAAAAATCTGTAAAAAAGAAAAATAGAAAAAAAGAAAAATAGAAAGAAAATTTAATATTACAAAATTGAAATCTAAAATGCTAAAAATGAAAAAAGAGATAAACGAAAATCTGTAAAAACAAAAGAATAAATAAATGTAAAAATATATAATAAAAACCATTCTCAATATAATATTACATTTACTTACCCTTTTATGCACTTCACCCTTTGACCATACTGAACGCACTGATCGTATACTCGAATGACAAAACAAAAATCGTTGCTGTTGTAGTATGACAGACACGAAAGCACGCCGCTGAGCATGTATGAGCATGTGCTCATACATCGCAAACAACCAAACTCAGCTGAGTTGCGTACCGCAATTGGGTCTTTACAATTTTTTTGGTTGGCGAACAAACAAAAATTTTTAAGGAACAACTTGATTTGTTTGCTTTACAAATTTTTTGGTTAAAATTTGAGATTTACAATTTTTTTCGATTAGCTAACCTGTTTTTGTAGTTAAAAATCATTTAACAATTTTTCGACGATTAGATTAACCACAAAAATTGTAGTTGTTGTTTGTGTTTTCCATATAAAAAAAAAATTGTTTTTTTACAACGTTTTTCGGTTAGATTAACCCATCTTTTTTTTTTCTGTGTAGTTTATTAAATTAATGAAGAAACTCTATTAGCGGCTAAAACAAACGCAATCGACAGGGAGGTGTGAAATCGACGAGGTAAGACAAAACGACGCAGACTGTGAACATGCATATCAGAAATGCTAATCATGCAAAAAAAGTAAAAAAATTGCATGTGGGGTAATGAAGCATCAACATAAGGGTTTTTGTAAATTGTTCAACGCAAATAAACGCAAATGAAGCTACGAAAAGTTGGGCGTTACCACAGAAAAATCCCCCCGATTAAACACTAGGAATTTCATCGAAATTGTTGTACCCCAACAGCAGTGACACATTGAAATGCTCGCGGTGACGAGTCGTCGGTTCCGCCGCCGATGTTGATGATCGCAGACCGTCACACGCGTCTGCCGCAAGGAGCGTTCATTGGTTTCTTTAAGTTATTTCATTCATGTCATGTCCGACCAACGCAGAACGGACCCAACGACAAGGAATTGTAGATGTATTGTCTTGGCCAATTCACGTCACACCTGTGGCCAACACCCAACAAAAATTCGTCACAGCTGGAGACAAACACAAATTGGTTATAGTTTTGCAAAATTCAAAATATGTTACAAGTACATTGGCCTCGCTAGACTGACTTTCATAACATTCCCCAATACATCATCCATCCATCCATAAGTGCGTCCATGTTCATGGCAAAATGGCAGGAAAAGTTCAAATGTAAATGACACTTCTTTCATGCAATTATAATTCTATTACGTATGCCGTAAAATGGATTTTCTTGCATGTACACGTAGCCAAAGCTGGGCACAAGTTAAATTTTTCCTTATTTTTTAACTTTTATATTTATTTCGGAGCTCCTTAACTTTGGCATTGACTTTCGTGTGGAAAAATTCAATTCTATTTACTGTAAACTTAACATTCGCTGTATGCAACTACCAAGTCTACGCATTTCTTTTTAACGATGCCCACCTACGCACATTGACAACTGACAACTGTCGAAGCGGTCAAGTGGTCAGGCGGGCATGTACATTTTTTATAGCAAGCACGTACCATAGTAAAATGACTCTTTCTTCGGTTTTATATTTCTTCGGTTTGTTAATTTCAAGTTGCTCCTTTTCGATTTTGTTACCGATTACGATTTTGACTTGTTGAATTGCGAAACGGGTTATGATTGACTGTGACAGAAAGAAAGACAGACAGACAGACTGACGGTTGAAGGCACGCATAAGAGGACAGACAGCAACAAATTGACAGGCGGATAAGCTCTGAAAATGGTGTGAGTCTGTTTGTCTCGCTGAACGTCTGTGCGTTTGTCTGTCAGTCTGTTTGTTGTTGGGGCAATGATGGAGTAAATCGCAAGCTGATTTCAAGGAATTTCCAGTTGATGCTTGCCACAAAATTAATTGCGCTCATTTTGTATTCAAGTGTGGCATCGAATGACTCGAAATGTACTTGTTCGGGTTAAATTTAAGGCGGGTGGGGTTAGGTGTGTCTGGGTATGTAGAAATGTGGGTTTGGCTATGGTCAATTCATTAAGTTGTGCTGAAATCGCGGCCTTTTTTTTTTTGTACCATTTTTGCCATCCTATTTCTTGAAAGCTTTTCTTACAGTGACGCTTTAATGGATACTCGAATGGTTTTTTTTTCAGTTTTAAGGTTAGGGTTGTAGCTCTCATTATAATGTAAAGTAATGAGGTGTTGCCCTGATGTATTTCCGTGAAAAAAAGTATACCTTTTTGGAAAAAGTCTGGATCGTTATCATATCATAATTTTTATTATTTGTCAGAACTAAAAAAAACATTTTGAATAAATGCGTTCTGTTGGTTTTAGTATCTTTCATCACATCGATAGTGAATTTTACTACTACGCCGCCAAATTAGAAAAATTAAATTGTTTGCGTAAGTCATTGCATGTTGGTACGTACTACGTAGATCCCAAACATTTTTTTTTTGTTGAAAGTGTTGACACACTGTTCAGTGATCTTTTGTAAAATTTTACGAAGAATATTTTGGTGACTTTTTTGTCTTAAATCCGAGGAGTTTCAGAAATTTTATTCTGAAGAAGTCATTTAATCTTGGAGAGTTCATGTAGCTTTCCAAACATTAGCATTATCGTAAATATTCATCAACATTCACTTGCTCCACCTTTTTTCGTTTGTAGACTTTCATATCCTTTCATTAAAGCAACTAAACACTATTACCGAGCTTATCTCCATTAGTAGCGCAACTATTTACCGCACAGCGCACAACCCGAAAGACAAAAGAATCTGTTTTATTTTTTCTAGCTTGTCCTCTTGGTGCCCCAAAAAGTGGCAACAAAGAAGCCAACAGTTAGCCCAGTTGGATGGGTAAGAAGTATAGATATGTCTCGAACGTGTGCTGTTGAAAGCTTCTTAAGAATGAAAGAGCAAAACCACACCAAATGCAGCCCATAAACGTTAGCATGCAGCAGTTCCCTTTTGAGACCAACATGTGCACTACTTTATGCACACAAATAATGTCAGCGGAAGCTGCACTGCTCGGCGTGTAGAGCAAACTAGCGACTTAGCTGCTCGCTCCAAGCAGTTCTTGACAGCCTTTGTACTTAAACTTTGTACGTGTGGCGTTGGTGCCTCGAGTTGGGCATGTAATTTGCTGATGATTAAAATCTTCTGAATAACACCGTCTTAAGATTTGTGATAAGCCCGGCCAACAGTGAGGCTGGCATCCACCAGTGCTGGAGTGTGTGGCGTGGCCTTTTACTCGATGTGGTAGTGGATTATGGTTGATTTAATTGAAAGGCGAAAATAAACATATCCTAAGTGGAAGATATGCTTTTTCGGCTGCATGATTTCGGTGGATGGTTTTATTAAAATTTGAAACCCGACATGGAATGGAGTATGTCTTTGATACAACAAAAGAATATAATAGAAAATACACTTTGTTCAATGAATGTCTTCTGGGCTTTTGTAGATGTTCTCGTAGTGTAATGTAAACGTGTAGCTCGTCAAAACTCGTGACAAAGTGCAAATTTTGTTTGGCTTAAATAAATTCTGGGACAAGCACTAATCACTTCAGTCGACTTAAGTGTAATTAAGCACCGCCCACCCATTGCTGTATTCAGTCAAGTCAAATCACTTTACAAATGTCATTTCAATTAATTAAATCCCATGTACATCCATTTAAGATCATTTTCAATTAGTTTGAATTTACAATACCTACAGTTAGGGTTACCAGATAATCTGGAGTAAAACATAGTCGGTTTAAAACCACTTAATTTTTCAAAAGACAAAACAAAAATTTTCCAAGGCGAAAAGTTGTATTTATGTAAGTAGAAATGTTGTAAGTAGGCTCATTCCCTGCAATAAAGACACAAAGATACAAGCTTAATAACCAGCCAGCCGTGACTGTCCAAAAAAAGATAAAGGTACTCTGTAAAAGAGTACGTCTGGCAACCCTACCTAAACTACAAAGGTGAGACAATAAATTAATAAATGTGCCACCGATAACGGCAACCGCAGAAAGCCCAACTACGAAGTGCGTAACGCAATTTGTGTGTGTGTGTGTGTGTGCGACGAAAAACCATCACAAATCCTAAAAAATTAAGTGGCGGCTTGTGGCCACTTAATCACACAATCGGCATGTAAAATTTGTTCGGCATGTTAAACATTTAATTTTGGCCACTTTTTTGTCAGTCAGCGGATTTAATTTATGGGCTTGAATGCAAAAAAAGAAATAAATAAATTTATACACCACCGACGCAGCAGCAGCAGCAGCAGCAACACCAACCAAAAAATGTGGTTCGGCGCAAATGCTTCTTTTGAAACTTAGAGCCAATGTTGTTGTTTGTTATTTCATGTTTGGTTTTTCGTAGCGCTCGGTCAAGTGGTCAACGCTGGCAACCGTGAACAACGATTTTTCGTTCGGTTTAACTGCAACATAAACTGCTTGCAGCACGAGAGCAACAACAGCTATGCGAACAATTGCAGTAGCTGCATTCGCTGTTGCCAATAAAATAAATCATGTCGGAAGCAATGCTGCAAAACTGTGCACTCAGAAAAAAATCCAACTCAGAAATGTGTACGATCATACGCAAAATAAAGTTAAATACGTCAAACTAAAATCGTACACTTTGAAAAAAATAGAAATTTCACCACTTCAAAATAGAATTTGTACAATTTTGAAATGAAAATCACGACCTTAAATTGAAATGGGAATTTTTGGAGTAACAACTTCAAAATAAGTTCGATCCATTTTGAAATTAAATTTTCCAGTTCAAAGAAGGTTGTTTGTACTTGTTTTTAAAATTTTCAACTTCACCCGACTATCATGACCGTAACAACTTGATTTGAGGTGTTTTTTTCTGGGTGTGGACGTTCGTTCCACTAGTTTGCCGAAAAAGTCAACATTTTCTTGTTGTTGATTTTTATAAGCAAGTTTTTTGCATTATTGTTGTTGTTGCGGCTGCTGCTGTAGATTTTTCTGCTTGCGGCCAATCGAAATCGAAACAATTCCATTGGGTCGTGTTTGCGCTAATTGTCGAGTTCTGTCGCACCCAGAAACAAAAAAGTTAGTTTTTACCATTTTCATCGATGCTAAAGATCATGACAAATGTTGGGTTTTAATATTGTGGACTTACGGAATTACTTTTTCATATTAATATTTCATATTGGGCAGGATTTATTTTCGTTCAGTACCTTCGAGCACAGGTTATGGCGTCTGGTTTGCGGCGTGCTGGTAACTTTCGAACTTTCGAACATTTTAACTTAATCGTTTAATTTGTCGGGAAAATTATGTATGTTTAGGGGGATGATAGCAGACCAAGAAGGACTGCCACAGTTATGGAATTCTGCTGGAGTGTTGTGACGTAGTATGTCGCATTAAGGTTATTTTGGATATACAAAACGTTCTGCAGGAAATTTAAAAAAAGAATAATTTTCGTGAATTTTGAACGGGAAACATGAATGAACACAAAGATCAGATTCTAGTTAAGGGAAGATACATCCCCTTCCTTACAGCGCGACTATGTAAATGCCACAGGAAATCATCGCATTCACTTTTTCTCACACAAAAGACTTGAATCTTCAAAAGCGCATTAAACGCCATTTACGAGTCATAACTCAACACAGCGAGCATAAATTATGCTCCTAAGATTTAAGATTTTCCAAAAGGCCTATTATGTAGTTTCTTGTGAGCCTTTTTCGAACGATTGGAACAACAAAAAAACCACCTCAACAATTCCTTTCAACCGCACTAAAACCAACACGGATCATTAGGCTTTTAAAGGCGCTTTTTAAGCAAAGTAAATCTTTAAGACAAACAACACCGCCGCTTCCTCTTCTGGCCCTTGTTCTACCTCTACATCTACATCTTCGTCTTCATCTTCATCTACTTCTAGTTATTTTTGCTCTTTCAGTACATTAGCTTAAATTTTCACATATACGGTAGGTACACAAAAAACCCATTCAGCTCCGCCAGGCGTTGAAGGAGAAGAAGAAACGTAGTAAACGAAGAAGCTTTATGTCTTTGCCTGTACGCTATTATTAACTTTCCCAGAACTCATCAACGTCTTTATAGACTTTACGGTGTATTTTGTCTTAATAAGTTACCCCACCGTACTGCCGGTGTACTGCATAGCCGGCCGATACGAGATTGAGTTTATGCGCTCGTCTCGGTCGCGGCGGCAGAGCTTAAGCGAGAGAATGATAAACTATCTGAAGCCTTTTAAGCAGCCTCATTAATCTTCTTCACTGGTTGCTTCCACAGTCGAATAAAGCAGCAATTCTTTCGAAGATGCTGCTGCTGCTGCCAGCCTCCTCTGCCGCTGCTGTTCCGCCTTTGTGCCTGTCAGCTTCATGTCATTTTGCAGTTTTATGACCTGATGCCTGATGCTGCTGCCTCCTACCCAAGCGACAAGTACAGCACCTTTTGGCTGCTACGAAGGCGGAGTTTAACATTAGATTGCAGCGCTTGCAGCAAATTATGTTGATATACTTTTGCTGTTGGCTTGGCTGATTGTTAATACATTTTTTACTTGAGGAGTAAAGTGGCAGGTCGTTCCTTATTTCTTTATTTTTGTTTTGTTCGAATTTTCTTTTAAGTAAACGTAACCCAGTTTTCCTTTCTTGAAGTACACTCCACTTTTCTATTGAGAAATTAGAGACGTTGGATGTCCACTCTTTAAAGTAGCGTGGAGCAAGCTTTGCCTTTCAGCGCAGAAAGTTCTCGTTTGCAATGCAAAACCAATGCCCGCATTGGCTCGAGTTTGCCTCACACTGCCTTACAGGCTTTGAACCACGATAAGCGTGGTTTTCCATTACGTTCTATTTGATTTCAATGCTTACATTTTTTCAATCTGTAGGTGTCAAAATTTAATAGTGAATTCTTCACTCATTCATATAAGCTGCCTACGTACTTAAAGCAAATGCTGGATTCTCTATCATCGTTCCTTAATTTCTTTCCTCTTCGGCCTAATTAGTTAATATTACGATTGTTTTGTCAGCTCATAAATTATTTCGACTCGTTTCCTTCACATACCTTCCAGCTTGCCACATAAGCCTCGTCATTATTATCGTCATCTGGCGCGGTTGATTCTGTGTGACTATGAAATGTCACTTTACTGCAGACTCGCTGTGATTTAGTATAGTGCACCGGCACCGGCAGCGACGCAGGCAGCATTATATTTATTATTTCTTCTATCTTTAATGGCCCCTTGCGCTAGGCACAGTTTCTGTTCTGCTCGAAGTTATCTAAATAAAAATCCCTTCGTAGTTGTTGTTGCTGTTGTCATTCTTCCTTACGACAAATTGCATTTTGATTTATTTCTGCACAATATCTTTAGAATCCCCGTATGCTCTCTCCACTTCGATGATGAATGCCTTGATTCGTTCGTTTTGTTGCCCTCGCTAATGAAATGCACCGTGCTGCTCTTGACTTTTGCATACGAAGTGACTGGAATGCTACTTATGCATACGCTGGTTCGGTACAAGCTACTACACACAGAAAAAACATCGTTCATATATGAAGCTGTTTCATCATTAAAACCACATTGTCAAACCAACTTTGAATACGTCAAACTGAAATCGAAAACTTTGAAGTTATGTACAAACTTAAGTAAAAATTGCACATTTCAAAGTGAATATGTGCCATTTCATTGTACATATGTGTCAATGCCAGATTAAGTGCACAATCTCAAATTAAGATTTTTGAAGTAAGCAAAAAACCACATCAACTCAAGTTCGGTAAGATTTGAAATGAAGGTATAAGTGCGGCTGTTCGTCATGAGCGGTTCTGCTGGATTGGAGCTGGTTGTTTTTCTGAGTGTGTGACTCAAAGCGGTTTTTTCAATTGTATTTTATTTGCTTTCCTGCTTTTGTTGTGGTCGTTGCATTCTTGGCAGAAGCTTATATCATGCAGATGAATGCATTCACATTGGATTTAGTAAAAGTTTTGAACTGTAATTTCTCCAGTTTTATTCTAATTAGAACTTTAATGATATATGTACGTAGTTTTTTGTTATATTTTCGCTGGGTCCGAACTTAATTGGAACTGGAAACGTTCATTCGAATTAATGTGTATTTTACACGGCAAAAGAAGGTTTATTAACCGCTGTTGGTAGGATTAAATATACCAAATTGAAGGGTGGCAGCGTATATAATCGTCGTTTTCGGTTAAACCGTTTATTTTTTGTGTGTAGACTTAAAATTTGTATGTAACTTTTCAGGTAAATTCCTGACTTAACGTTCACTTAAGAACTTACAAAATACCACAAATACGCATTACACTGAAATTCATCACCGCAGAAGGCTTCAAAGAAAGTAATTACTTTTGTATGTAGCAGTAGGAATAATTCATTAAAATATTTGCTAATACCACATCAAAGGAAATCCAACCACTGATTGATTGAGTAAATGTGGAAGCCGCATAAATATAAACGACGCCACGCTGAGGGAGACTTAAACTTTCACTGTCGCATCGACTAAAGTGTTCCCTTCAAGTAGTAAATTACATACGAAATAAGTGAACAAAGTACGAAACCACCAAAGGAAGCGTAATTGAAACCATTTGCATGATGATTGTGACACTGGCGCAATTATCAATTACATTACCCAAATGCAGGAATATTCCTCCGAATTGTTTGTTGACCACAAATCCGTTGAACCTCAGCAATCGACATCAACGAACTTGCTGGTGACTAGGGGGAACTTGGGCTTCCTTACATCCGATACGCTGGCAATAATGCACAGCAATCTTTTGCCCATGCGATGCAATACAAAACAAAAACAGTTAGTATGAAGTCATTTGCAGCGCTCTTGTTCTTGTTGTTGTCGTCGTCGTCTTCATCGAAGTAATTTGTCCGCCAACAACTGGGCCTTTTGGATGCCTTCTTTGCGGGCTGCATTTGCCATTGTCCGCTGTATAGCTTGACAGGCAGTAAAATTAATTCAATGCGAATTCGTGGCAAATTAACTGACGTTGTTGGCCTGAATCCCCATAGACACCAATTCTGGCGGCTGGTATTGGTTTGTTGCTGTTGTATTTTATGTGTTTAGTTTTTTGTTGCGGCCGTACGCTGAGGAAATAAGTTGAACTTTTGGGTCAGGGACAGCTTGGCTTGGTTAAATGAGACTTTTTCAGTTGCGCAGAAGTATTCAATATTTGAATTTTGCGCTGTCCAAACAAACTTAAGCATCTAAGGAAGTCGAGCCATATTTTTTGCAAAAGACAACACATAATTTTTTTTGCCGTTTTCAACGAGCCCAAAAAATAAAATTCTTAGGAATTTGAAGAAACTTGTGCTTTTCCCGGAAAATTCTCAGGAGTGTTTGGCGCTTCACACACATACCTTCACTTTCCTGATTGCCGCACAACCATAAATTTTCTATCCCGAAATAGCAACAACAACAAAATGTTCGCACACGTGTTACAAATTTTATATGAGCCAAAAAGTGTTTTCAGCACCAACACGAAAACAACAGAAAACAACGAAAAGAAGAAAAATGTCGTAAAAAAGTTTTACGACTAGCGCTGCACTTTATGAATACTTTGGCGCACTTTTATGCCAACCAAAAAAAAATTATGTTGGCAACACTGTCACCCAACGAAATAAAAATGAAACCTTAAAGGCAGCTTGCGGACGGAAGCACACCGAGCGCAAAAAGTTTATTATATGTACATAGTTGAGCAATCATGCTTTTGATTAATCATAAAATATGATAAACTAAACAATGTCTCGGCCAGCGTAGCCATCGTGACATAGTTGATGTCATAAGTGACATAAAAGTGACATATTTCTTACCTTCGTAAAGTATCTAGACATAATTTTGTGTACGACCCAAATGGCGTAAAAATTTAAAGCTGAGAACTAATGTCCAGATACACTTTGTGTATCTACAACACTTTGTAGTTGGGACAACACTTTGTAGTTGGGTTTTGATAAATTATTGTCTATGACTATTTATATGACGACTTGTCACTTATTCTAATTTTAGTTTTCCGTATCTTATTTTGTACTATTTTTTGTTGTATTTTTTGAATATTGTTTTGTTACATATCCCCGTCCCCTTAGCTTTCATCGAAATAGTTGTCAACGATTATGTCACGTGACATATTTTTTTTCAGATCCGTGGCAACACTTGTTCGGCTCTTGCTATGCCAAATATCCTACAATTCGCAGGTTTGTACTAGCGTTTTTCTTGAAGTGTAACCAATTTTCATGAAAAAAATTTTCACCGAATTTGGCCTACTACCTATGTACATTGTAATGTTATTGAAAGCAAAATTTTACTTATAAATTTAACCGATTATCATAAAAACTCATGAATATGAAAATACTTTTTTTCATGTAATGTTGCGAATACTTTTCCACTTTGCTTATTAATTTGTTTTGAAAAAAAGTTGAATAAGTATGTATGTTGGATTTTTCTCTTGGGTTTTCTCTTGGGTTTATTTAATAAACGTAAAACTCATAAACTCACAAAATGCAAAGAGTAAGAGACAAACAAGAAAAATGCTTGTCATCCTAAATGTCGATTAAATGCGCCTAAAAGCATGCCTAAATGACGCCGATATGAGCCACATTAAAAGGCCGACCACAAGCCACACAAATTGCTGCCTAATTTAAAGGACATTTGTATACATTTTGTTGTAGAGCGCTGCCATAAAAATTAACTGCTATAAAAATGCATAAATTTACTTTCAGATTTGATTTTCATTGCGAGCGTGGCGGCACCACGCCCACCTTGTAAGTAGTACGTACATACATACATATGTATGCATATGACTCAAGTTAATCTCAAACCACACCATAATTTTTCTCGTTGTTGTCGTAATCATTTGCCGTTTAATTTTCGCTTAAGTCCCTGTACACTGGCCTCGTCTCGTAAATATAATTTGATGTCATTTTTATAGCGCCGATAGTTGTGTTTACATGCTTGCTACAGTAAGTCGCGAGCAGGAATTAACGTTGTATTTGCTACATTTTCATAAATTTATGACAATTTGCATTTTTATCATTTCTTTCATAAGCTGACATTTTTCTGCTGCCACTTCTGACAACTCAAATTAATGTCATCTGCTGCTGCTGCTGCTGTGGGCATTTACTTTATGGCTGATTATGACGTGATAAGCGGACTTTTGCTCTCTGTTCCTATTAACGCCATTCTTAGCAGCGCTATTATTATTCATCTTGTATCAAGATGATTTTCCAAATTTATATTAAAAAAAAAAAGAAAAAAGAATACAACTGGGCAACATATCTCATAATAATGGAGTTAATGTTCTTACAGCTGCTGTCAGGCGGTTGCTACTTTGCTGTGGCCTCTTTAAATCTCGTGCTGTGTATTCTGTTGTCTTTGTTACATTTCTTCTGCTGTGAGCATGAGCAAGTTGTTAGTATACCGTTGCCAAAATTTAATTAAGTCTTGGTTAGATTTGTGGCCAAGAGCAATTCAACCCAAGAAACTCATCAGCAATTCTCACCCATCGTTTTCTTTAAATATTCAAATTCATAAAAATAAACATTTGCATATTTATAAGTTAAACGCCGCACAGTGGGAATCGCTTCATGTGACACAGTTTGAATTGAAAATGTTAAATTTATTCAAAAACACTCTGTGAAGTCAGTGAACTGCTTTTGGTGCAAAATCTCCATTCATAATTAAGCCGGTTGGATTCCTTGATGGTGAACTCATAAATTTTCGATTACATACATTACTTTTCCCTCAGTGTATATTACTCGCTACATTAGTTATATTCATACCCAATCAGCCCACATTCATCATCAGCAGCAGTCCAGCAGCCACGTTTCCAGCATGATCTCGCAGTTATGACAATCCAAACAAAAACAAGTAAAAAGGAAAAAAAAGTGTAACAAACTATGTATGTACATATAAGGCAAGTGCATATTTTGTATAACTGCTTTGGCTGTTGGCTGCTGGCTGCTGGCTCGGTCCGGTGTCTGTCATAAATCCATCTTTAGCTGCCAGCAGTTGCGTTATATTTATGAATCTGCATGAAACTTAAGTAAAGTCACATTTTTTACCTAACAATTTGTTTGGATTTTATATGTTTTGCCCATTACGTTTTTCGTTTGGCACTTGACACTTGGTGTGCCGCAACAAAACTTGCTGCAGCAGATTTCCGATTTGAATAGATAAATTGTTCAAGTTTTGTAGTTTCATTCATCAATGAAAACTCGTGCGATTCTTTGGTTAGAGTTGTAAATATATAAAATGTTTTATTTAAAATAAAAGGAATTATTCGATATTGGGAAACTGAATATTTATTCCCAGTCCGTAAAAATATCCTTTGTCAAAATATACATCCTTGATGTTTTAAATGATTTATCAAAAAATACTTTTGATTGCAATCTTTTAGTGATTCAATCATTTCGATTTCCGTTTTCATTTGCTTGACTTGTTCATGGATTTTTATTTTTGTTTTTAGTCATTTTTCATATGACACAACGCATATTGAGTGCAAAATACAGCAATAATTGCAATCACTAAATGATCACAATCGAACTTCATAGAAATGAATGCAATCATGTGAATAAAAGGTACTGAAAATAATTCAATGAACATAAACCTTTATTCTGCAACTAATTGCAAACCAAATTTAAAATTTTATGGTTCAATATTCAGACCGGAAGTCCAAATAATATGCTATGAATTTCATATACCAAAACTGTGGAAATAACAAAAATAGCATTTCCATTGAACAACAAAATACACATACAGCTACGTTAAAGTAAAGAAGGCAATATCATGCTTACTGAAGAGTGCTAAAACGGTAGCACGTTTAAGTACTTCACATGCCATACGATGAGTATGCCGACCAACATTGACCTTTTCCCTTTCACATACACAATTTAGTTATCTTTATAAGCGACTTTCAAATGGGATACCAACTGCACACTGGGGCTTCAGAACCCGGACCATTTTAATACCGGAAATCACCCGTTCAGGGGTGCAATAGATACAAAATGCTACAAAAATTCCGCTGCTGTCTAGACAGGAACAGCCATGTTTAAAATGTTTTTTTTACGTTTTTCGACACCCAGCCTAGAAAAGAGAAACAGAAACCTAACTTAATACAATTAAAATTCATTTTAATGTTTATGCAAGAACTACACATACATTTGCAAGAACATTTTTAAAAGTGCAATTATTTTTTTTGAAAAAATGTATCTTGCTGGGAAAAATAAGGAACTCCGAGATCTCCCGTAAAATCTCGGGATATCCATTTTCAGTCCCGAAAATACCGGGATTGCGAAAAGCCTTCGGGACCAAAAGCCTTGCTGCACACATCGTTCGTGCACAAAATGTCAGCACCCAATTCACCAGTTTGTGAAAATTGAAGAAAATAACATATTTTATGGTGAAAATGAATTTTCCGTTCCTGCAACGTGTCGAATGGAAATTCCATTAAGGTGCAGAGTGAGGTAAGTTACCTTCACCTCAACCTGAACTTCTTTCACTTCCACTCAGCTAATAATCCGTGCGTCTCTCCACTCAAACGATCGCTCACGTTGGTTAGAGGTGTTTGCAAGTTCCCATGAAATCTCTGCGTATGAATCACCAAAGGAGTATAAACTCCGCGCCAAGTTGGCGCTAAAATGTCTGCTGCATGCCTGCAGTTGTGTATACTTTTCCACTGGTGGCATACCCGAAGTTAGTGCTGCCAACCGACATGGTAAAGACGAAAGGAATACAACAACAACAAATTGCATGTCACTTGGCACTTGCACAGTGTTAAGTTTAAGTTGAACCAAATAATTTCAGTAAGTGAAATTCAGCCATGCTCATGCAGACAATTAGGCAATCGCAATGGTGCATATTTTCGAGTGCTCCAGGATCGTCTCCAAGTGTACACTTGCCTCGTGGTATCATTTGGTATCGTTTCGTACCGCTACAAGCCATTAAAATCATCGAAATGCCAACGAGGCGCAATTAACTGCAATTCAATAATAACCTCGGGACATCGAAGCGTCAACACAATTACTGTGGTCGGCGGTTGCGCGGTGCTATGGCTCATTACAGGCCAAAAAATACTCATACTGGGGTACACTGTACGGCACCAGCAGGAGGCGAGGAGCAAACTGCTCCTTCTGCTATACAGATGGTACAGTGTAACATCTCTATCGAAATAACGGACAAAAATAGTAAACTTTGAATTCAATCATCGCTCAGCCCCAGAGTCTTTATTCCTTCTTACAGACGCTGTGTTCCCTTCCAAACAAAAATAGAAACCGTCGGTATTTGTGGGATATGTTTCCTCTTCAAAATTAGCCAAATTCTTAGGTTTTCTTTTTTATATATCGACTTTTTCGATGGTAACGGCAATTAATGAAATCGATACCTGAATGAGGCTTAACCTTGGATGCATGTAACTTCCACACGATTAGATCTTTTTGTGAATTTGGTCATTTCTTATTTCATTAGTGGGAATTTGGTCACGTTACACTGTGTGGTGTTGCTGCCTTTGGCAAATTCATAACTTCGAAATTTATATTTTGTGTGCGCACTTGTAAGACTGCATTTCTCTCGAAATCGGGTGGAGTGGCTTGGTTTGTTAATTGCAAGGTAAGCACCGCGGCCGCATGCGAGTCAGGAAATGTGATACGAGTTTATGAAAGGGATTATTGAACTTTGAGCGCAATTTCTGGAACGATTTAATTCAGAAGAGGATAGATTTCTCGTATTTAATACTCTATGTGCTCACAGTTCTCAATGAAATAGAGGACAATCGTATAAGAATATCGTCTGCGACCAACATGGTCTTGTCATCCGAGCGTCATCCGTCTACGACTTGAACAAGTGGTGCACAGGGTTCTAGTCAAGTACCTCTCTCATTGGAGATGAATTCATTTGTTTCACTACCGCAGTCGGCGCTGTTAAATGCTAAGATGCTAAAATTAGTACATTTTATATTTACGTACACCATAACTTTAAATAAACTGTCGCGACATAAATTCTGCTTATTCACAAGCATTAGTACAAACGAAATGCATACGAAATGTTTATAGCTGTCATGGCAAGTAGCAGCAACAGCAACGCCATAAAAATCACTCGTCAAAAACATTTGAGGTGGTACCAAGGGATAGGCAAAAGCCAAATATGTATGTACATTCACCGGAACCCGGAACCCGTAGCACAGACAACTCAAGTCCAAGTGTGTGTGCAAATCTATGTGGGGACAGAGCGTTTGTGTCTAAGTGCGTGGATGAAGTATCCATATACCACCTTTCTGTGTGCATCAGCTCTTGGTGATAGGCACGTAATTCAGATACCTACACTACACACACGTAAACACACACCCAAGTATAAACCCATAAAAATATACACACACTAAGGTTTTTGCAAAGTAAATACGACACGACAACGGATAAGCACCAAAAATTGCGAAGAGATTAAAAAAACACCCAAGCGGCTGAAATGTTCAGAAATTTCAGACGCGTCAACAAAATTGCTTCCTTTTTTCCACGTTTGCGAAATTTCCCTGGAAACGTCTGCGACAAATGTGTTCTTTCGAGTTTGTTATATGAATGAAGTAAGGAAAATGAAAAGCTCGTGACATATGACAACAGTTGCCAGCGCAGCAGCAGATGTACCGGCAACACAACATACAACAACCACCGTACACCGTGTGGCTGTTTTTAATGGCGTTTAAGCTGACAAGCCTCGCAATGTGAAAGGCGCGGGTAATGTGTCTCAGGAGGGTATTTGAGGTCACAGATTTAAAAGGGTTACAGATACCGTGTAGCGTGGCTTATCACAAAATTAAGTTGAGCACACAACAAATTTGTGATTTTTTTTAACTCCTGTGTATTAAAGAGATTCCTGTTTCAAAAAATGTAGGAGATGGTCCACGTATTACGAAATTCCATTTCTGAAACAATTTCATCATTATACGGAATTGTGCAGTTCACTTCAAACTGAAATAGTATGCAATTTAAATTAAAAAAAATACATGCATATATCAAAATGTAATCCGCCCTCAGGTGCACTTTATGAGATACCAAACTATGTTGTTTTCCGAGAACGCATAAACCAATTCCCGGAGTACTTTGTCAGGTGAAGAATGTAAAATAACGCCAGCATCACAGTTTGTATGTGTCTTATGGGGCAAGGCGAGTGGCCCGGCAACCATAAACTTCGCTCAACGCTCAGCGCGCATATTGTAAACGAGAGATGCAATTTTTCAGCTGATGTCTGTTGTTTTTACACCCAACAAACAACAGCAAAAACAAAAACACAAACATTTAATCATCATTAAATGTAGCGCTGCAGGTGAGTTCCTTTGGCTCCTTCCAGCACACAAACATACACAAACAAATACAATAACATTTCGTCATTTCATCATCACCGTCATCAGCGTCAGCGTCACCGTCATCACACAACAAGAACAAGAACAAGAACAAAAAAAACAAAAACATCAACTCGTTTACCATTAACCCCTAAGGTGTGCTCGTTTCGTTCTGTGAAACATCAAACTCATCTATGCGATAAGCAATATCGCATAACTGCAAGATACACTAACACACGCACGTAAATATTTACAAACACATTCGCAACTTTGCTCTTATCCTTGAGCTTTTTTTCCGTTTTTTCGCCTGCATTTCTGCTGCTCTTCCATAAATAAGCATGAAGCATAAAGTGCTGAAAAACGACTAAACGACAAACGTAAGTACAAAACAAATGAAAATATATTAATAGGCCTTCTTCACACAACTACTAAATCCTAAAATGAGTGTGTGCGTTCGTCTTACATCTGTGATGTATCACACATTATTCCTTTTTCATGTCATCCACTTTTTCTACTCTTGTTGTCACTGTGGTTGTTGTTGACTATTTACGCTTTTCGTCTGCTGTGAAGGAATTTCTCCAACATTATATGAATGATGTAGGGCTGTCTTCATATTTCCCTGAGACCATATTTTTTTGCTCATCCTGGAGGGGTGAAGGTGGGCATAGAAAAGTTCTTCATTGTCGTCTTATGGAAAATGTTGAGTGAATTGCTAAGAAGCATACGCACTCGTAAAAAATATGCTTACTTTGCTAAAAGCTTAACTCTGAGGCATTAACGAGTTGTTTTTCTTGATTATCTTGGGGGGATTTTAAAGCTAGTTTCTATCTAAATTGGAACGAAATCGGTGTTGGCGAAACTGGCACACACTTTTACACGGTGTCGCAATTCAGCAAGGTTTCTGTCGGCGAAACATGAACAAAATCGTCCATATTTCCCGATTTGGCTTCATATACATTAGATCTTCACTGGCATCAATAGCACAGATGTGCTCTTTCCGAAATTAATTTTGTTGTTGTTTAAATATCCGTTGAATATTTTGATTGACTTACTTCACTTTTCAAATGAAGCTGCATCATTGACCTTTGGGTCGAATATTATCCAAATATTATAACAATTGCCAGATTCAAGGTCCCACAACCAATTAAAATACTAATTTATGTCCTCACTGTCACACGCAATATGGCACAGACAAAAACCTGTACATTTTCAAATCTGATAAAACAAAAAATGCAACTCATAAATTGTATTTAATGAAAAAAACAAAATTAATTCAAATTTAAATGTTTATTACAAAGTGCAAAATAAAAGTTCACATGCGATAAAAATATTATAATTTTACTTAACTTACTGTCATGTCATGTCTCCGCCACGAATCAGCGAACAAATTTTCCGCTGACTATGTGACTCTTGAACTCGAATCGGAGGAGCGTGTGTTGGTGTCTTGACCAAACCCATAAAACCGAAAAGTAAAATGAAAAAAAAAACCACAAACTTGCGGCATTTGCAATTAGAAGCTGAACTGAAACTGAAAGAAATAAAATCGTAGGAAAATTCGAGAATTTTCCCACCCCACCCTGACAATAATAAAACTGCCACAACAACAAGAATAAAAGCAACCAATGCTCTTTGCTTGTTGTGTTAGGTTGGCAACAAAAACTACAATTTATTTCAACTTTTTAGAATTGTAACAGAAAAGCACAAGAATAACAAAATGAGAAAACAAAAGCAACAAAAATGCTAATTCTTATTTTTGCTATTCGTGAGAAAATTAAAACAATTCCTCAGCTGGGATTTCTATTTCGAATGCAGGGAGAGAAAAAACGTATGAGCGCGTATAATTTGAATTTTCATCATTGGTAGTGGAATAAAACTGCGGAAAGTGGATCACGCACAAATACACACACAATTACATACGCATATGTAGTCTAGCACTCAATATGAGGGCCACTCAAATGGTATGAGAATGTATTAAACTAAACACAGCTTAGTTAGGCTATTTTTCGAAATATTTCTATTTAAACATTCTCCCGTACCAACTCTGCACAACTACATTTTAGTTAGCGAACTCCCAGGAATTATCCTCTTGTGATACTGAGTGAAAAAGCCTAAACACAAATAGAAGTACTAAAGTACCAATTTCCCAGGAAGCACTTGAACATGCTGATAAAATTTATAAGTTGAATGACCTACTGCCATTTGCACACATCTAAAGGTATATGTATGTATACGAATCGTTACATTGTATACATCTCGCTCTCTCCCACCGAAGCCACGTTTTGCCTGCAATTAAGAACGCACCTTTTCGTATTATTAATTCATAATTTTAATTGCATTTCGGTGCGTCCAACTTTAGTTTAGAAGTGGATCAACAATTTTTCTTTTTTTCTCTCCATTACTTTAACTAACCTACATACATGCGAAATTGCAAATGTTGTATTTTTCACTCAGTTAAAGCGCCCATTTAGCATTTTATTTTTGTTGGCAATTGTACTTTGTAATTGAAAATAAAATGCATTTGAGTTCGTCAAATATTGCTTCGGGATTACCTGATTATGCTATGAAAGCATGTTTATTGTTTTTGATGATTTCCAGCGAGTATTCCACTTAACACATTTGTGCGCTCAATCATTGCTACGTTCAATTATAGCAAGTAAAATATTCGCTACTGTCTCATGTACATTTTGATTTTGTAAAATTACCGAACTATTGCAGTAACGAGTATCGAAGTAGCGGGTTGAGGGGCCTGCTAGTTTTCCAAGTAACATGGCCGGTGTCAATATCATTCGTTAAAGAGTGCACATACAAGACTTCTCAATGTACGGTGTGCCCAACCTTACGAACTTCTATTTTAATGGAAAGAAAACTTTGCAAAACTCAAGTAATGAGAAAATTCACTGGAAAGGACGAGTGTTAATCAACTCACTGTATTGGGTATATCAAAATTTGTTTGCTTATTACATACTGCAAGTGAACTAAATTGGTGTTCAAAACAAAAGGAAGAGGCTATTTGTTAATGCATGCCCCGTTCGTTCGCCCGTTCATTAGCACATATCACATATGTACATTTCAACGATAACTATTCACACAGCACACTGACGCCGCACTCCCTACATCTATTCCACAACGGCTAGAATGTTTTCTGTCTAACCGATTGTCTGTCTGATACGTTCCGTAGCCTGTCTAACCATCTTTTGTGCTGTACTGCATTTGTTGGTTTGTTTTGTACATTTGACTTAGATTTTTATGCTCATCGGTTCGCCTGTCTGCCTGCAATTGAAATGTAGGTGATTCTTCTTCCTCGGCTACGAGTCAACACACCTTTCGTGTTAAAAATGCATTTTCATTAATTAATTCCTTTCTCGTGTTCGCAGGGAAGTTTATATTTTTGTGCACATCATTTTGCCTTATCTCTTTGCAAATGCAAAACATGTGAGCAAAATAGTTTCTTTTTCTCTCTTTTCTGCATTAATTTTTATGATTAGTTTGGCTTTGATGCAGCGGCGTTGAATTTGAACAAGTTGTTTTGATTAATGAAGTTGTTCAAATTACCAGGCTGTATCAGATGCTGTTGGTGTGAGTTTCATTTGTGCTAATGATGGTATGTTTTTATGAAAATAATTGGTCTGCATACATGGAAATATATTTCAGCGGGTTTCTTTTTGCTGTCTCTTGCCGCTGCAAACCTTTTGATATGGGGAAAACCTCATGTAGATGGTCCAAATGTTTTGGACAATATAGGTTACGGGCTCTAAAGCTGCCTTGAAATGCCTTTTCCTACATTTGCCAAAAACACAGTCTCCCCAGCCACTCCATTTACACTCGGGACAAATGGCGGAGTGTTTGCGGAACTTTTTCTTGGCGTTCCCATCTTTTTGAATTTTTTGTGTCGTCATTACTCCTTTGGAAATGGAAATACTGCAACGTTTAAGATTTCTTCACACGTTAGCAGAGATTACTTCTAACTCTCTAGCCACTTAGCTGTCTAATCACTTGAAAAGAGTGAAATGCTGAAGCGATAATTTGCGGCTGAAATGTGATTCAATCTTAATCTCTCGGTGTTTTCTCTGCTAATCACTTAACCGCTGAAACCATCCAGATGAAACTTTTACCACTTAATCAGTAAGACTTGCCAGCAATAATAACCAGTTGGCAAAGATCGAAAGTATCTGACCGTAAGCTCACTTTCCAACTTAAGGTATTAAAACTAATTTGTGGACAACAAAATAAAAAGCTAAACGATCCGCGGTGTATTGAAACAATCAACAGCAAACAAATGCAGTGATTGTGAAATTATAATGATGATGATTGCTATCTAAGGTGTTGGGTAGTTGTGGTTCACCACCACGATAAGCTGGAAGCTGAAGAGCAGAAATGAAATATATGAAATCAACAAGCTGAACTGAGTGACAGCAAGTGCCAGTGAGTTTGCGTGTGTGTAGGTATGTGTGTATGGAGCAATTATGGCCAGCAGAAGAGCATCATAATGACAGATGAAAACGAAAAAAGGGAAATAAAGAAAAATAATATGATATTAAACATAACTTGGTTATGTTGTTGGGTTGAGCGGATAACTGCAAAAATTGAACTTGCAAAGTGGGCAGATAAAAAAGTTTTCAGCAGTAAAACCGCAGCACCGTACAGTGCCCATTGCTCGGTTGTTGACTCGTTTTACGTGTTAATTAGCGCAGAAGAAATTGTCTTGGTTGGGCAAAGGAAAATAGTCAAAATAATTGCAGGAACAGTGGGTTGCAGTTAGAAAACAGTAATTAAAATGCGAACTTGTACATAAAAACAATTTTTTCTTATTTTTCAGATTTTTTCCTGCCAATGTCACAACAAATATCTAACAAAATCCACAACAACAATATTGGTGCATCAAATGTAATTAAATATAATACATTGATATTGTTAAGGTCGAAAGCAACTGTCAGGTAGCGGCATCAGTGGCATCCGTGGCCTTTGTGGGCGATTCGAGTTTCGCTTGAATTCATTCAACCGATTCAGAAATATGTTATTAATCAAAAGCCATAAAATGCAAGCAAAAGCAACATTTTCTCATAAAAGTGAAAAGCTGTGATTTTTGTGAAAAAAGAAAATTTACAAATAAAATCAAATATTTCATATTATTTATGATATATGAAACGAAGTTGAATGGAATGAATTGATAGATGTATAAATAATCACAAAAATACAAATTTGAAACAAAAAATGGATTGCCTCTGTCGACCATCGCGGATTATGTCCGTCAGGATTAACCTGTTGGACGAAACGGACTTCATACACGAAATAAAGGTAAGTGGTGCAGTGAATAAAATGTTTGCTTTTTATTTCCATTACATCATGAATGATGACACTCTGACGTCCCTTACACTAACTCAAGAAATACTTGACCGATTTTATGGAAATAAATATCAATTGGCAATTTCATTGGTCTCAGCATATGCAAAAAGCCTTTTTACAAAGTCTATTATTCAAAAATGCTAAATTTATTACTTATTGTTTCGGCGATTTTGCAGATATTTCAAATGCATGTGGTATCCAAGGTATTAAAATGTATTCGGATACAATTTGGATTTGGTGCTAGGTGCTAGGTGGAAATGGCACTCGGGACCTAGTTTTTTCTTGTGAATTTTAAAATCGGTTTGATTCGGGAACTATAAAAATAAAAGAAGACAATCAATATCCTATGTACAGAAGTTCTCTAAGAACAAATCAATAAATGATATTGCATAGCACAAAATTCGAAGAAAAAATAGTATTCTTTATTCTAAACTGTTATTCGGCAATTTCTGCCTATTTTTTCTTTTTATTCTACTAATACGAACATTTTAAATTTGTCAATCACTCCAGATTGCAACTTCTTCTGAATTCTGCATATTGGCACATATTTCGTAGGGAAAACCAAACTGCTTTGGCAAAAACGTGTCAACATTAAAAGGACTCTTATTACAAGCTGTTAAGCAGCTGATCCATAAGCAACATCCGTCAATCGACTAGCGTCTTTGCTGTGCCGTATAACTATTTCCATGAGCGAAATTTGCTGCCATGGCAAATTTATACCCCCACCTCCACAATATTTACGCTCCCTGTAGTGTCATCATTCACACGTCACATGCGGCGTCGTTTTGTGGACCACAAATTTCCAAACGTTTCGGCATCACTTTAAAATTGCTTACGTTGCTAAATTAAATGGCTTCCGTTGTGTGCCAACATTGTCGTTGGTGACGACGCCGTCGTCAGCTTTGTCGCTCCATATCATTTATGCATAAATGTCACTCGTGCGATCCACACTTTTTTCTGCTTCGCAGTCTGTTGTACGTTTTTGTGGTCGACATTAGTTTCCATCAATTTCTATGTTGAATATGGATTTTCTAGTTGGCATCATTTGTTTCAAATATGGTAGCGGTCTCTGCTATGTTCACAGAAAAAAATATGAACACATATTCACTTGTCAGCATAAATGCATTTTAGTGGGTGATGGCATTTACGGTTTACTGTGTTTTCATGTTAATGCCTCTGGTTGACAGCCTTTTGACAATCATGCACACTGTTTGCCGACCTCATTATGCAAATTCTAAATATAGTCGATATTAATGCAGGGATTCCATAAAGATATCTTTTAGAATAAGTAAGCGACGTGCCGTATGCAGAAACAGTGATAGAATTTTTATAAATTCGCCAGAAAAGTAATTTGAAGTTTCAATACTTCTCGTTTCGCATCTAATACCCGCAAATGGAAAAAATCTCTCAGTGTATAGATATCTACCGTGTAAAATTTACTCTCGTAGTTTGAAGGCAGCTTAATTGGCACCGGTAGTGAAAATCTGCACCAAAGTTAAGATATTTAATTTTTGATAATTCAGTTGGGTTTGGCAGTGACGGCGGTTGGGACGAAGCTCAAACACATAGTCCAAGCTCATGGACATTGCAAAATGCTTTGCTGTAGAGCTGATTCTAATTTTTCCTCGCCTCTTCTCTCGCGTTTGAAATAAAATGCCTTCGCATACAGTTTGCTTTTGCTGATTTGTTGATATTTTTTGGTTAGAAGAGAATGCCATGTCTTGGTCTCTGAATTCCGTTCTTTGAATTTGATATACTTCTGCTACCTATTTTCAGTCGTAAACAGCTGTTGGAGATTGGATTTGGTGTTGTGTTGGTTGGTTGATGGCTGCTTTCTAAACCGAAAATCTGCAGCATTGTTTAAAGAGTTGTCGCTCATAAATGGTTTCTGCGACTTCAAAAGCATTTACTTTCCACGGCTTAGTCGCGGCTTTAATGGGTTAATTTGCCCCAAAATGATGTTTGCAATTTAATTTGTTTCGATTAAGGAATTTAATAATTATTTTATATTTTTAAGGAATTCCTTTAAATGTCTTCTGAAAATGAGAACGTAATCGTTATTATTTCAACTTATCTCTAAAGTCTCACCGCCTTTCGCTAAGTCCACAAGCGTTATACCTAAAGCTCCGTTAAAAGGAATCGCTCGATTTCCATTTTGCAACTTAATCCGCTTTTGTGGGGAATACGCTGCGACTGCGAACGAAACGAACAACAACCACCAAACCACACAACCAATTGACAGTTTAAAAACGATTTAAAGCATTGACACCCTGTACAAACGCATGCATGCAATGGCAGCCAACTTCGTGGAAGCGACTCCGAGGACGGACAAGCGCTAATCCCAGGTAATATCCTATTTATAGGCATTACGCGCGCCTAAGCACATTTGCTCTATGCAACACGGCAGCATTACACGGCACACTATCGAAAGGCGGGAGGGAGCGTAAGGGGGCCTAAGAGAAAAACATTCAAACCTGTTTCAAATGACGCATTCATGAGCGGTTGCTGCGTTTGATGACTTCATGATTGTGTCTCAACTTTTTGGCTTTCATGTTAATAGGGAACCTCGCTATTATTACCAGAAGAGCTTGGTTGCTTGAGGGGTGTATAGTGTACACTGTGCACTGTACAGTTGAAAATGGGCAGATTGTGTGTGCCTGAAGTATTCAAGCGTATCCACCTACTTGACAAGTTCAAATGCCGCTTAACTCTTCAGTTTTTGTTTGCCTTTTTGGCTGAGGTTGATTTCGGTGTTGTTGTTGTTGTTATTGGTACCGCTCGAGTATTTCACATAATTATTTATTAACGCGAATAACACTTAACACGCACGGCATTCAATTGCGGTCTCTATCGCTGTGCTCATTGCTGTTGCCTGAGCTTGGCTGCCAAAAAACAATACGCCAAAATGTCGTTTTTTGAGCAGGGTATTGTGCGCTCGACTTGTTGTGTGGCTGCTACTCCAACACTTATGTGGGTTTTAAATGGGCTGCGGTCTTGTTGGAAATCTTTGTCGTAGATGGTATTACGTGAGAATAAATTTTGAGCACGTGATAGTTCATGACATTGTACAGGGTACCAAGGTGTAAGTGAGTCACTTATGAAGTACATTAAAGAATTGTGGCTTTGGACATTTGATTTTATGTAGACAAGGTATATTATATTTGGAGCAATTTGTTTTAGCCTATACAATTACATAGTTCATGACCCTGTAGAGGATACATTTGCAGTGCTCCAAACTTCAACTGTTGTTCTTAACTTGTTCGAAAAACTATCACGAAACGTAAATGCGTACGTTGCATTTTCACCCCCCATAACAAATAATCCAAATTAACTCACCAGCTTTATGTTGAAGTAGTATTTTCCAAACACAACAGCACACACACACGCGCATTAAAGAGCACCACTTGAAAATTGTATTTTCATATATTTTTGACAAGACCCAGCCAACCAAATTGTCGTTAGCGAACGCGTTAGCGGTAAATTTTTCGATCAAAATGCGGATAAAAGCGTCCAACTTCTCGTTTTTAATTTTGCATCGAACGCCCCGAACCCCTCCCCCCCCCCCTGGTTACGTCCCTGATAATAGGTAATACCTTATTTTAGACATTCAATTATCGCGGGTTTTCCCAAACTCCTAATAGATGCGGCCATCGCTGTCAAATTATGCTTGTGCAAATCTAAAAGAATTGTCTGTGGCTCAGCCAACGTTGTGAAATTTGTTCCTAAAACTTTGAAAAACTTTGAATTTTTAAAAATACAAATCGAAGAAATCATTTTGTTCATTGACGGATTTGTAAACGAGTGTCTTTTGGTGAATATTTTTATCGAGAATAGTTTGTCAAGTGCGACCTTCATAAAAAGTTCGTTTCACTGCTGGCTGGGGTGGAACACAATTACAACATAAGTGCGTGTGGATTACTCTTAACCACGAGAATAGTTTTGTTCATTAAAAAGTTACTTCAGAAATGCCAAGTATAAATACAGAAACAACAACTCGTGGCAAATATACTCCAGCGAAGGCCAAACTAAAGCCTTCAATGGATTTTTTAAACACTTGAAAAGTATGCGTGGGCTCAATAGGAAACAGGCACAATGAGTTAATAAGCAGACCTACGGGCGTAAATTAAATACTGGAGGAGACCTTTTCAAGGTGAGAATATGTAAAAGACGAAATGAAGTACTGAAGCTGAAAACAATTTTGTGTTTGTTTCGGCTCTATTATAGCGAAAATGTTGGGGGAGAGGGTGTGTGGTGCCAGCAATATGACACAATTTTTCAGTGAAGAAATCCTTTTGAAGTTCGCTTACAGAAGAGCCCATTAAGTTCGAGGAAGAAACAATGTGGCATTGGTTGCTGTTGTTGTTTCGGTTGTTGCTGACGACGCAATTACGCTGAAAGGTTTTTCATTACACTTCGGTGCCGACATTAAAATTGAAAACGCACATCCTGCGGAGAGTTTAATGGCAAATTGAGTAATTAATGTCCTTGAGTGGATACATTAACTGCCGAGACGGTTTAGGGTGGATAGACAAGGGTGGCAGTAGATATGGTTACTTGGTCGTATACGCTCTGCTCTAAAGCTGTGTGCGTGTGTCGAGGATCGGTCGGAGGATCGGCACTTAATAATATTGTTTCAATTGCAAATATTAATTTCAAGCCAAAGCGTTTTGGTCACAACTTGAATGATATTTGATTTATTTCGTTTTAAGTCAATTTCCAATCAATTGCACTTTTATTTTCCAACTTTTATCATTAACCCGCCAAACATTAAACTGGACCACATGACCACAATGCAAATTGAATCATCTTCCGCATTGGTGCACATGAATAAAAGTAAAAGAATCGTCCATCGTTCAGTGGTTCGATAGAGGCACGTGGGCGCTCTGTTTATAGTGACCTATCCGTTTCGTAGCGCATCTTTCATTTTATACTTGTATGCTGGTTCGTCTAACTTGCATTGTCATCTGATGACCGTTACCAACAGTCATCTTGAGACACAGCTGCACTTCACAGCACTACTGTGGTGGCGGTGGTCTTCGCCTTCTATACTTTACTTATAAAGTTAAACTCCATTGGCATAATATGGTTTTCAATTTCAGTATAAGACGGCACTTGAGCAAAGGTTAAGCACTTTTATGATGAAATTAATGATGTTAGATAAAACGATCTTGAGTTTTATTGCTTACTTTGTTCTTGAGTCCATTTGCTCTTACGTTGTTCTTGGACAAGTAATTTTTTCATTAGAACGAAAAATGTCATTCGTTGATTAAAACTAGAGAGTGGACTATCTTCGGCTATACCGAAGTTGAAATACCCCCACACAGTAGGAAGAAGTACCTCGAACATATAAAAATGTGGTCTCAAGACCCTATTTTGAGCAAATTATAGGTGGTTTTGGAGCCCGGACCATGTCCAAAATCCATTTCTAAAAATTTCCAATTAAATCCACAAAAAAAAAAAAAATTGGTCTCAAGACCCCATTTAGACCCTTATATATGTGGCTTCGGAACCTCGGACCATGTCAAAAATACGTTTCTAAACATTTCCAATCGAATACAACAATAAAAAATTTTTACCTTTTTTTTCGGTGTATGGGAGCCACGCCCAGTTTTTGTCCGATTTGGCTGATTCTCGAACTTGATCTCAGTATTCACGAGAAAAACATGTACCCAAAGTTTCAAGTCGATATCTCCAAAACTGCGACCGCTATCGTGCGGACGGACAGACGGACAGACGGACAGACGGACATACGGACAGACGGACGGACAGACAGACGGACATCGCTAGATCGACTCAGGAGGTGATACTGATCAAGAATATATATACTTTTCCATACCGGACACGCCTCCTTATGGGCGTTACAAACGTTGTGACAAAGTGAGTATACCCTGCCACAGTGAGTGTGGGGGTATAAAAATAGTCAGTAAAATAAACTTACTAGAAATTACTACAACATGTTTTTGAAAACATTTTAGTAATTTTTTCTCAGACTTTACTAACTACTTTTTATCTCAAGGCTGAAATAAGATTCAATCTTTCAATATTTAGTTCCATGCTTACCGTCAACTCCTTTCAATATCATTGAATACATACATATTGCTTGTGGACCTCTCGCCTCTTGCCTGACATTCCTTTCCCTTTTTTTGTTTCTCAGTTCATCACTCAAAGCAAGTAAAATGCAATTAAAATAAAACTGATTATGTCAACTAATTAAATGCAGCTTATAATTTGTGTAACAACGGTGAAGCTTCTAATTAATGAGCAGTGAAACCGGACTTTTAAGAAATGTTTTTGACATAAAAAAGAGAGAAATTACAAACAACTGAGATTTTTTCGAAGACATCGATCTCCTTAAGGGTCCCTCGCACGATAGGCAAGGTTTACTCAGTGGTGCGGTGCGTTTGGACGGCGAATAAAATATTTAAAATAGATAAAACTTGAATCCATCTAAATGTATGGATTACAAACACTTCTCAGTAAACATCCCCGTTTGGAATAAACTTAATGCCAGCTTACACAATAAACATTGTGTTTGGAATATGCTTGCTATATCAACGGAATGGCTCCCTGGTATTAAGTTTTTGCTGCCAACTTAATGCAAACATATAAGACAAGCATGAGGCAAACATATTGCACACGCAATCCGAAAACTTTTCACTGAAAACCCACCCAGCGTGCAATAGCGGCAAAACACGTTTGGAAGCAAATTAGTTGTAAACTATGTGACAATGTTTTCCAAATCTATTCCAAAATGCTTGAAAAATTGACAGTATTTTGTACACTTTGCAGAACAATTTTGCACGATTGAGTATTTGTATTGCGCTTCGGAATTCGAAATTCGTCGATATTCGAAGTTAAACTGTTTCAGATGTGTTATTCAATTGAATCCGTCTGCTGCTTTGAACTTCTTTGGTGGCTTTCAACTTTAACCCACAAAAGATGTACATAAATTAAATGTAATTAATTTGGAACATAAATTAAAAAATATTTAATTGGATTTCGTGCTTAATAAAAATGCAATTGCGAAACAAATTTATGCCGCGGCATATTTGTATAGTCTATTTAATTCATTCAGGCGACGGATTGTCTCATGTCGCCTCAAACAAATGTGTAATAATTGTGTATATGCAATTGAAAAAAAAGATAATTAAAAAAGAGGTCCATTGGACTTTAAACTACAAAATTTCTCTTCACTTAATTCCGTTTCATGCCACAGCAAGCATGAACGTTTTCACTCAACATTTAACATGTTTCATTCAAATGAAATGAACGAATTGACTGGAGGAGAGAATTAAATTTTCAATGACGGGCAAATCAATTCCTTCATAAAGTTACTTCTTGGATTTACACTCTTCATTTATTTATTTCCCCCCCTTAATCTATTTATTTCGCATTTATAAATCACCTGTCGTAGCACCACTTTTCCACTTTATAAATGTTTACCGCACGCACACGAAACGGGGGGCATACATTTTTTTGGTTCTTTTCACTCTCCTTGGAAAGATCCTGCATTTGACAGATTTGAAGGCAACAAACATTACAAACGATTTAATGAAAAAACCCTTGCTTCGCGCCACCCTCGCTTGGAACGAAATTGAATGCGAAATAAAAGAAGAGGAAAGAAAAATATCACCACATGGGTTCGTCTCTGCTTCATAAATCATTTGCAGATTCGTCAGCAGTAGCTGGGAGTTGGGCAAAGTAGAGTGGCCAAGGTGCAGAGGGGCAGAGGGGACAACGGCAACGACCGGACTGTGACCAACACCAATTCCTTTATGATCAAAAGCCATTAGCATCAACGTCATCGCATCGCCATGAATTAAAATCACACATTGGGGCATGGCCCACGGCCGCTTAATAAAATATCGATTACGGCACTTGGGGCTTTCCTCGCCTCATCGTCATCAGCATCAATGCCGCAGTCATAACATCGGACAACGGCGCACATTCATTCAGTCATTCGTTCTTTGCTGCAAGCACGACTCCCGCGGAGCTTTTATGCTTTTAACGCATTCGGCGTGCTGCTCGTTTACTAATGTTAGCGTGTGCATGTGTATTTGTCGCTGTGGCAACGTGGCAATCATCTGCAGTGTGTAAATGTAGTTTTAAATTCATGGAATTGCATTAAAATTGCGAACTCAATTCTTGATTAAATAAAATTGTGGATATACAAATTGACTTGTGTAGGGGAAAATGGGGTAATATGTGACATGGTGCAACGTAGGACATCCCAATGTTTATTCGTGTTCATGAAAACGAGCATCTGTATCACATTTTTAGTCTACCTTTGTTGTAATGCACACCTGTATTTGTTCACATCGATTCATGTCGGCTGTGAATTTATCAAAATGTTCAGCTATTCGATAAACGAGACTGCAGCGGTAAGAATTAATGGCCCAGACGAAGCCGTGGGAGTCATCTAACACTAAAGGAACAATCAACAACAGAATATTGCTTCATGTATGACCATGCCCAAAAATAAAAATGCAAAACAAAAAAAGGTAGGAAGGTGTTAAGGCTTGTCAAAAAAGATTATTTGTGAAGTTTCAAAATATTTAAAAATGCGTACATATTATGTGTCATATTTTACATAACACGTAACTTTAATGCAGTACTAACTAGTAAAAGCATTAAGCGTGACCAAGTTCGTCTAAGCCCTTTTGTGTACTTGTAACGAGCAAGAACAAAAACCATAACAACAGGAAAAATAGCAAACGTTTAAGCACAAGACCACGCTGAATTAACAGCTCTCTCAGAATGTGTTTATTTGCGCGGCACGGAGGTACACGCCCAGACTTGAAATCACAGGCCCTGGGTCTGTTTGCAAAACGTTTTGTTTTATTTCCTTTAAAAAAAAAAAAGAAAATAGAAAGAAGGTAAGTATTAAGCGGCATACAAACATGGAGTTGAACCAAGCAGCCGCAAAAGGTTGTTTGCCACGAAACCTACCAACATCTATTAGCATTTCTGGCTGACTATCGGTGCTCATGTTTGCTTCATCCCCCTCCTCTTTTTTCGCGATCATCAACACACTGCAATTGTTTTTGTTATGATTTCGTATTTGTCTCACCGCCTTTGGTATTTTACTTTACTTTACTTTACTTGACGTGTCGTTTTGTTTTTGTTTTGGCGGCAAACTTTAGCGACTACCTACTGTTTGCACAAAAAAAAACTACACCAACTAAAATAAAAAAGTATTCAAAATGCACTTTAAAGCAGAAAGTTTTCCTTCTGCCTCCGTAATTGTTGTAGCAGAAATAATCGTAAATGCAGCGAGATTTTCTCTTGTTTATATTTGAAATGATTTTTTAATGTAGACTATTAATGTTAATGGAGAAAGTGGGTGGGGAATGGACGACTAACTAATTGGTTGGTAGATTGGTTAGCTAAGCGGTTTTTTAATTATGAGGCATCGAAATAGTTAAGACTAGTTTCCCCAAGTGCCTCTCCAAAAGTAGTATTATGTTTTTATCAGTATTCCCTAGCCCATGAAGAGAATTTCAGTTAATTTATAAAAAAAAACATTCCAATTAAAAATTATTTTTCAAAGTTGGCATCTCTGTCCGATTATTCGAGTGGTAGTCACTTTCCACAACCGCAACTGGTGGCAAACACACCAAAAAATACATTAACTGGCGCCTGGCACTTCGGAGGCCATTCCACCGCTTTCAGCTGCCAGCTGAAAATCATATTTGCTATTTCTTAATTGGTTGAAAATCGTTTCCAATGTAACCCCGCAGCCATCAAACAAATCCGCAATCATCCCTGCCAGTCAAATTCCAATCACAAACTGAAGCAAGGTACAAAAAATAATTTTAAAAACGAACAAGAAAACACAACTGTAAATTACGTATTATTAAAATAAGTATGAAATTTTGCATGAAAAAGTGCGCAGAAAGAGCCAACAGCTGAAGTTATCAGCGACTAGCTTAAGTACATGCGATAAGTTTAATGGCAGCGTGGCTGCAGTGACGATGGTGGCAACAAAAATCGCTTCTGTACTACACGGAAAAGCAACACAGCACAAACAGCATCCTGCATGCAACACACAATCGCAACAGCTACCGATATGGACAGGACAAACAGAAAAAGCCTCCTGGGCGCAACAGCACACAGTGCAACGTGTCCATAGTAAGAGAGGACCAAATAGCCAAGTTGGTTTGAGTACTTCTCTGACTTATATCTATTTATTTTTCCAACATCTGCCTAATCCCACTCTACACTGAAGTAGTGCATTTTTATAAATATTTTTTAACATTTCCAATTTTCATAAATTTAAATTTTGTCCATTATGTTACACTGTGCAGCATCGCCAGTTTAAACTCATTAATAATGACCCCAGGGGGGTTAACGTCTGAGACGTTAAGCGGCAGTTAAGACAAGCACATGAGTTAGCTGATGGGTGTGAGGAATGCACAACTGGCTGTCTGAATGAGTGACTGACTGCAGCTCACATGCTGCTTAAGCATCCAGTAAAAACCTCAAATATTAGCTAAGTTTTAACTCAGTAGTTCGCGCTAGCAGATAGCAGATAGTAGTTTGTTCTTTGTCTACTGTCATTTTGCTGCTTATCAAGCGGCGTCGTCTGTAGATTGCATTGATCATCTGCGATTTTTTTTACTTCATCTCAAAGTTGAGTAGCTTTGAAATAAATTCTAATAAACTGCCAAGTTGCGTTAAGCTATTTGGCTGTGGTGGTTAAAAATGTATTTGCTACACATCAAGAATGCGCGAATTGCTTGTGCGCTTTAGGGTAGAAATTCTAGTTTAAATTGACTTGGCGAATTTGTATTTGTGAAAAGAAAATGTGGAAGTGGGTTTGTTGTTTTCTAAATTGGATTGTTAACGGCGGGACTCCATTTTCCGAAGCTAAAAAAACTTGGCATTTGGTCGCTCATTTTGCAGCTTATGGCAGGGGCGTTGCAAAGAGGGCGGTTGGGTTAGTTCCTGGCTACCTTAAGACTACAATTTTACATTAATTATGAATGTGTTCTCTGCCCTCCGAAGACATTTTCGATTTTTGTGGGCATGGCAGTTGCCGGGGCAGTAGTACTTTGACTAGTTGCACCCATATTCGGAATATTGGGATTGCGTTCCAATCCAACTATTCTAATATCATCTTATATCAGTTAAAAATCTGATTGCAGCATCATCTCTGAAAACTGCCATGTCTCCACCTTGTATGCATCAAAGCGCTAATAATGTGTTCTTATATGTCGAATTAGTGGGCTCAAAGCGATAACGATAACTGTCGCTTTTCGCTTTTCAAGTACCAAAAGGAACTGCACTTCCCGTGTGTAAATACACGAAAATTGCCAATTAGAATGCCAAACGAGAAACCACTTTAGGCTAAACTTATATGTAAAAGTTTGAAGTTAATTGATGCATGCCCTTGTGGTAAAATACTTTTTATATAAATAATAATAAAATAGCTTAGGAGCAACAATGAAGTGGCGAAAATCTGCATATCATGATTTGTGACCAGAGGCGATTTATATAGGCACTTGTGTGTATTAACAAATAACGACGATGTGGCGAGGATTGACTGGTGTGGCGGTGGCGGTGGCCCAGTAGGGGGTCGAGAAACGTTGGTACTTTGTTTATGTTGTAAAAATAAATATAAACATGCACTATGCAATTATACGGCAAATAGGTTTTTAAATCGACGCTAATTATCAGTTGCGATCATGCTTCTTTTTCTTTGGTCTGACTGTGTGCACATGTTGGCCGCGTGATATGATTAAGGTTGGCAACTTAATGACAATGAGGCGTGTTTTTGCGCAAATATCGTTGGAAAGACTTCCATTTTGGATGGACATAAAAATACATATTATTATCGCATTGTGAATTAAGTGGAGTGTATGGAATATCGGTGATTAGTTCTATACACCGAAAAGGATTATGTCATCAATAGAATGAAATATTGCCCGGAGAGTAAGACCTTTCTAAGAGGTATTCCTAATTTAATAATAAGAGCTGAGAACGTTCTTCTCTCTTGGATGACTTCATAGTTCTGGCCAAGGCTAGGTTAGTTTAGATTCTATAGGGACATAACACCAACATAACATATGCCACTATATGGGTCCGTAGTATATGCATTTTGATTTAAGTAACCCATTTTAGATTTTAGATATTTACCCATTTTCTGCCTCACTGATCCGATCTCTTCAATTGGAAAAATTCGGGGAAGTCCCTTTCGTTGAGCCTTCACAGTGTTAAGTACATTTACATCTCAATTCTCATCCAAACGCCAACATCAGTCAGTCAGGCTGAGACAAAGGTCGTACACTGACCTTTAACATGGAAATAACACTAAAAAAAACGGGCTTAAAGCAGGTAAAGTCGTTTATAAATTCTATAAAAATGCGACAATTTAAGTAGCGGCAGCAGTGAAATAATAAGAGCAAACATAACACATTTTAATGAAAGTAATATGAAAGAAATAAGAATTCGGTTTTTCCCTCTATATTTGTGGTTGTGCTGGGGCAGAAGTTGTTGTTGTTGTTGTTTTTCCTCATCTAACATTAACCTGTGAGTAATTGTTTTTGTTTCTGGTTGTACAGTTTACTCAACAGCAGCCAGAACGAAGCACACATGTGGTGGTTCTCTTTACAGTTTACGAGTGGAGTTTTCTGCATGCAAGTGCCTCAATGTCACTTAATGGTGCTCCGGCGTGTATTTGTTGACATTTGTATGACGTCGTCCTGGGTGCTTGGCAATGCCGCATATATATGCATTTTCTTGTGCTGCTGTCGGTCTTTGTTGTTTCATTCTTTTATTATTTTGCATACATATGTGTGTGTACTCCTTTTTCTGTTAATTTTTTCTTGCTTAAGTGTTCCTTTTGTTTAGGGGTGTTGGTCTGGCGCACTTATAGACACAATTGCTTGGCATTGTTACAATATGTCAGCTTGAAAAAATAAAAGAAATGTATTTCCTTATCTCGGCTGTAAAAATGTCTACAAAATTTGGTACATTGTACACATCCTTACAGTTCCGGGTGAAGGAGGCGGAAGTTAGTAGTTTTGCAATTTATGAATCAGATTAATTTTGCAAGTTGTTCGCAAATTTATGTCACAGCTTGAATTGTCTTATGCAAATTAGGCGCCCAGTACCATAGTGGATGAGGTCCATGTTTTCCACAGAGAGAATTGAATTCGCATGAATTATGTGTGATATCTACTCACAATACTGTTTTGTCATAATATTGCTCCATTAATAAAAAATCATAATTGAATTGATTGTAGTCATATTTATGTAACTGCAAAGGCTGAATGTAAAATAAAAATCCGTATTCATGACTAAAAATTTTAAGTTATGTTTTTTATTCCTGGATCAATTATGACTGTAATACAGAATTCCCGCAAACAGTTCTCTCGAGTGAGTAAGGGCTAGATTGACTCAGGAAGTGTCGCAGATCAAGAATATACCGTACACGTCTCCTTCTTGGTGTTACAAACAAAATCAGACCAAAGTGAATATACACATATCTCATGAGGTGTAGGGTATAAAAATGGTTACCACTTACGATGTATTCGCGATTATGTTAAATTTTTTTATTCATATTGTATTAAATTGAAATATATCTACTCATAATGATCCACTTTAACCTCTAACACTCGGGTATCATAAACTACAAGATTTGTTAAGTTTCATATCTCAGAAATTACTAAAAAAAAAAAAAATTCCAGATAGTTCAGCATGAACAGGATGCCTGACATTGACACTAAATACATCAAAAATTCAATAAAAGATTTCCAGCTTTCGATAACATTAAGCTTTCGCCAATCAATGTTTTTCCATTTTTTGTTTTACTGTTATTTAACTAAATTTTTATACCCCCACACTCACTGTGGCAGGGTATACTAACTTTGTCACAACGTTTGTAACGCCCATAAGGAGGCGTGTCCGGTATTTAAAAGTATATATATTCTTGATCAGTATCACCTCCTGAGTCGATTTAGCGATGTCCGTCTGTCTGTCCGTCCGTCTGTCCGTCTGTCCGTCTGTCCGTCTGTCCGTCTGTCCGTCTGTCCGTCTGTCCGTCTGTCCGTCTGTCCGTCTGTCCGTCTGTCCGTCTGTCCGTCTGTCCGTCCGCACGATAGCGGTCGCAGTTTTGGAGATATCGACTTGAAACTTTTTTTACATGTTTTTCTCGTGAATACTGAGATCAAGTTCGAGAATCAGCCAAATCGGACAAAAACTGGGCGTGGCTCCCATACACCGAAAAAAAAGGTAAAAATTTTTTATTGTTGTATTCGATTGGAAATGTTTAGAAACGTATTTTTGACATGGTCCGAGGTTCCGAAGCCACATATATAAGGGTCTAAATGGGGTCTTGAGACCAATTTTTTTTTTTGGTGGATTTGATTGAAAATTTTTAGAAATGGATTTTGGACATGGTCTGAGGCTCCAAAACCACCTATAATTGGCTCAAAATAGGATCTTGAGACCACATTTTTATATGTTCGAGGTACTTCTTCCTACTGTGTGGGGGTATTTCAACTTCGGTATAGCCGAAGATAGTCCACTCTCTAGTTTTTAAATAATTCTAGCCACGCCGGAAATTTCTCCGAAATATATTAAGGCGAGTGCATTTGCAAGGGACTGACAAGAGCAGCAAGAACATTGAGAATTCCTCAACCGCTTCGTCAGCATCCGAAATCTATTTATTCTTTTAATATTGACAAAGCGAGATTGCAAATGGTACACGCGCATTGAGTCCGTCTGATAAATGCTAGAGCGCAAGGAGTATTCGGTTGAGATGCCAAAGGCATTTGCAGCACGTTGAATGGCGTTAGACAGCATTTTCTGTCGGTATGTCTGGCTATATTTTGTACCTTTGTCCGTCCGTCCGTCCGGCCATCCATTCGTTCGTTCGTTCGTTTGTGTGTTTGTACGCTTGTCTCCCAGCCATCTCCCATCCCACTTGCATTTTCAAAACCACACACACACACACACAGAACGACTACAATGTCTATGACGACGGCGACAATGGTGATGACGACGTTAGAGAGAAGATATCATTGTTTTCCTTTAGCTGCAAATATTTTTCGCTTATCCTGAACATAAATAAAGAGCTCACCTTGAGTTTTAGACATACTATACATACATATATAAGTATATATGTAGGTATGTAGAAATATCTTCTCCATTTGGCAGAGAAGCGTACATGACCACAAACAAAAGACGTGCGCTCGCTCTGCTGAAATGTAATGTCTGTGCCGCATGGAGCATATTGTAATGCCCGTGAACGGTGAAGCGTGAGTATTCTATTATATTAGTTGAGTTTATTGCAATGTTTGTGCGGCACGCGGTTTGATTCTGGTCACAACAAAAAAATAAGGAGTTATCCCAATGAAATGTTGCCTTTGCGTTCGGTCTGTCTACCTTGCCCTATTCAACCGTATGTCCGTCTATACATTCATCGTGCTTTTGGCCACCAAGTGAGTGAATTATCTGGCATCAGACAAGATCCCAAGTTATTCAAAGTTTTGATTGAATTGTTGCAAATTGTTTACAAACCCTTTTCGCGCTGATGGATTTATATTGAATTGTTGGTTTAAAGCGGTTTAGCGTCTCAAAGGACATAAACATGACAGCGATTTGTGTGTACGTACTTGGCAGTCCTCAAACAAGATTAAGAAATTCCAATAGTTTTTGGTTACAAGATGCCATTCAAATAGTACACAGAAAAACAACAATGTGGCTTTGAATTTGAATTCCATTTAAACTTGTAATTACCCTAATAGATTCGCTGTGCCACTTTTCAACCCATTTCAAAATCTAATCCGGCAAAGCAGCTTCTTTCTAATCCTATTAACAAACACCAAACTTCAGCAACAGATATTATCCTTGGAAAAAAAATGTTTACGCACACAGTAAAAAAAAAAGGGATTAACAAAAGAAGAATAGAAAAGAGCAGCCTGACAAACTTTTCAATTAACCTTTCCCCGGTGTGTAGCCCATTTCCGCCCACTCAAACGCATTTTCCAGACACTTTCGCAAATCTGCTGATAAGCCTGTTTCGAACAACAACATCTGAAGGCAAAACCTTTCTCCAGTTTATCAAATCGTATTTTTTCGTTCTCTGGGTTCCATTCCTTTTGCACAAATTGTGATTTCCTTTTTATCGACTTGCGATTCTTCTTTGTGTGTGCATTCTTTGCTATGAAATTGATTAAAATCCTTTGGGGAAACGCATTTTATTTTTATCTCTGCCAACCAAAACTCGAATACACACTTCCGGCTGAGATGAGGAGATGCCTTGCGATGAGTGAAGATACACTTGTAGAACGTTTGTCTGAGTGACTTTATCGAAGATCAAATAAGCTGGAATTGCCCTCGCATCACCCTTTCTTATCAAGAGGTGGTGGCGAAAAGCACCTTTCTATTTCTACTAGGATTTCGCTTTAGTTGCTTGGGTAAAATAGAAAAGTGTTTTGAAATTACGAATCTACCAAACCTTTAGCAGATTGCCAAAGTGTTCTTAGAAGTTGTCTGCCTTGCACCAAGAGCCATTTCACCGTTTTGTTGAAACAAAGTTTCATCTCATACATACAATATTCAGTGGCACAAATCAATTTGGTAGCGTGACGCATTATTGCAACATCAGTTTTAATGGAAATCATTTCACTCATGGTCAACAATCTTTTACGGTGAAGATCACATCATCGTGATTAAAGCCCCCTGACAACTTGCATATATCTTCTGCCTGGAGTGCTTCTCCCAGTTAACATGAGTTTCTTCTTCTATGCAAAACTATAAGCTAAACTTGAGCAGGAAATCTTTTTGCATGTGGCGACGAAAACGGCGATATCTGTAGCGGTGCTTGTATATTCCGGTTAACCACGTTTCTACCACTAATTTCCTTCGTATGAGAGACTCAGGCGAAGTCTTCATTATGCTGCTGTGCAATTGTAGCTTTCAGTACAGCCTACAATGCCTGATTCTAATAAGCATAATTAAATTAAGACATTCGAGGGAACGTGCCGGAGCCGTTCTTTCCCTGCACCCGACCATCTAAGTAACTACATTATCATTAACTTAATTTAGTCGAGATGAGTGAAGTTGAGTCGAACGAACTTCATGATGATTTTCATCTCGTTTAACAAGCGTTCCTTCTTATTCGGACGCGTGGTCTGGCCAGCATCGTCGTCCTCGTCTAGATGGGGTGAAGGGGAATTGATTAATTATTTGCCGCAAGTGTGTGCAGCATTTACTTCTGGTTTTACGCACTCAAATGAACCACAAAGTTGCTTCTATTAATGCGATTAGTTTGGCTTAAATAATATGTTTGCATTGGTTAGAATCACTTTTGTGCTGAAGAACTCTATTTACCACCGTGCACCGAGCTGCGTCAGGTTACTTCAGTTTAGTTTGCTTAAGTGGATTAAGCTAGATTAAACTGTTATTGTAGACTTGGGTGTACTTGCGTAATTGGATTAAATTATCAAGCGTTTTACGTACAGAAAAGGCTAATAGAATAGGTAAATGTTTATAAAATAATTGCGAAGAATAGACTTTTCATTCACTCTACTAGTGGTCGTAGTAGATTGAACCGTGGTGAATTCAAATCAACAATTTTCTAGAATTAATCATTTCATTGTGACTAGCCAGGCAACACTCTAATCGAATTGAACGCAAAAATACAGGACCAATGGCTCGAGTTATGACATACTTAAGAAAAAATGTATTCAAATAGTAAAACCCTTTTCGATGAAGTACTAAAGCATAACAACTGTACACTCTCCCACAGCTATTCTTGAGTTAAACGCAAAAAAGGGTTTTATAGCATCTTTACAACTAAAACCATTGTCAAGTCATTCAGACACTTTATGGTACATTGTTGTGACCTCATAGCAGTACAATAGCAGAGAGCCACAGTGCTTTTATAGCTACATGCACGAAGACAACGCCAACATGCTCCTGCTAATGTTGCAGGAGACAATGCGCATGCATTCTGTCTCGTCTCTACCATAACTTGTACTTCTGCAGTTGCAGTTGGTATTCTAGCAGCAAGTCATGTTCACGCTGACAACGAATGCACTGTAACCGGCATCGTCAGCAGCCACCCAGCTATCGTTTTGAAATAGTCACAAAATCAGTTTTGCCAATTTGTTGTTTGCTTGTCTTCCCCCACCTATTCGAAATAGCTCAAGCACAACTGAGCAAATTTTTTGACGAAACGTTTAGTGCACCCTCGCTTACCTCCACCGAGTTCATTGCTTCAGTTAATTAGAAAAATGTCAAGGACTTAAAGCTTATTTTTTGGTGCATTACGCGGAAGATGCTGGTAGCAGCAAATTTGTCTACATTTCGCTTAAAAAAAATAACTCAACCAAGTATCTTGCTTGGTTGCGGTTCGCTATGTAATGCTTCCTTTACTTTTTGCTATTTGTATAAAAACTTTACGTAGGTGTTTGTCAAACCACAAAAATCAAGCAACAGCAGAAAAAATTCCTCCGCTTCATTTTGTGGTTTATTTTTTTTCGTTTTCGTTTCTGTTTTTATTTTTATTTTTCTTTATATTTTTCAACTGAATTATGCCGGTGATAAGCATGAGGGATAATGGGGGCGTAGTGAGTTTTTGGCTTTTGACTGGGCGATTCCATGAAAATGAATTGCTCCCCCGAGTGCGGTCTTGGGTATGATGATGAATACCGGAGTGTAGCGAAATTGAGAAGTGTAGCCTAACAAAGCAGCCATCCAACAAGAAACAGTTGCTGATGGTAGCGCAGGAAGACTTATTGGGTAGTTCGGTGAATGAAACGAAGGTTCGTCTATCTGCGTTTTTTTCTTTTCATATATTTGAATCTGCACAAATTAACAAGACTAATTAAGTAGGCAAAGGTATTTGGGTCACTGCACTGAAATAAAAATGTCATGTAAAATTGATAATTTCTGAATGCAATTGAACATATGCAAAAGCATTGTCATTGGCCAGTTTCGCAAACACAAAACACTAAAATTTATTGTATTTCGAAAAAGAAT
This sequence comes from Heteromyza rotundicornis, assembly GCA_951394025.1. Taxonomy (NCBI): domain Eukaryota; kingdom Metazoa; phylum Arthropoda; class Insecta; order Diptera; family Heleomyzidae; genus Heteromyza; species Heteromyza rotundicornis. The sequence goes on from OX596012.1 coordinate 52,871,370, forward strand.
CTTCAACGATTTCTTTTCGGCGTTAATATTAAACTTCCGGGGACGCAATCAAGCGAGTGAGATCAAGAAAAAAACACGATGACCGTCGGAAGGAACATAATAAATATTTCGCAACATAAAATCAACCGAGATAGAAGATAGTTTAGGTTATTCACACTTGCCAACTATAAAGTTTATTACAAATCGACACAAAAACATGCCAATTCACACAAGGAGCAGCTGCCAAGGGAAATCGCAAGCAAAAACACTGGACACCACGCCATCAACCCTAAACATCTCGCTACATATACCCACACTCTCATAAGCACACATTCACACAATCAGAAATGAAGTATCAAATGCTGCACTTGAAGTGTGGAAATTGCTGGAGAGACCACAGAAGAAAACCGAAAAAACACACAGTGGTCACAACTGGCCACTTTGGGTTGCACATGTTTATCAGCAGCAATCGCTGAAGCGTGCTTGGCAGCATCTACCAGCCTTCAAATAAGTCTACAAATAAGCTCCTACATCATGAAAGCTTCCTTCTAAACAGCCCGACCCCCACTCAATCAGCTGCTCTGGAGTCCCTCCGGTATATTGTGGGCTATATCAAAAATTATCAAATTGTGAATGAGAATGACCCGGGCTACCATTTTTTATTTTCCAAGTTTTCATCTTCTGTTTCCCTTAGCTGTATTCTGACTTGGCTTTCTCTTCCTCGTATTCCTTGGGGCATTTGCCTTAGCAAATTTTTTTTGTAATTCTCGAGCGTTGAATTGGCGAATTGACTGCCGTTCGGGGGTAGGAACTGCGCCATATCTAGCTTCTGCAGATATGTGTGTTTGTTACTTTTCATATAGAAAATATACTTTGGCCGTTTGCGATTTTTTTATGGTTGTTTACCGTATTTTGGTTTATTGCATAAACACGTTGCGTAGCGTTTTTTGGTTGTATTTCTTTGAATTGGCTGACAGCCTCTGGGGTATTGAGGGAATCGCAGGAACCATTTATTGTGGTGAAACATATTTTGCATTTTCTGTTTCGTCGGAAATATGAGGAAATGCCATGCGAATTTGATAATTTGCTCCAAAAACTGTTCACGTGAAGCTGTTAACGTAGGAGTTCATGCAATCGGCTTCCACACTAGTTTATTTTCAATTATTAACATTGTTAGAAGTTCGACTTCACCTCACTTCCATCACAAACTCATTCATTTTTAAAGAAACAAAAACACTTAATTAATGAAGATTTTCGTGGAAAACACCCAAGAGGTTTGTTAAAACGTTGCATTCTCTACGGAACTCGCTTTTTCCCGTCCTTGAAAGCAGTTTTGAATTGATTTGTGGTTTTTGTTTTGTTTCTGTTCCCTGTTCGTGTAGCAATAAGTTAAGGATTTAAATGACCATTTTCCAATTGATTAGGCAAAGGTTTTTGCTTTCATCCCGTTATTTTCTCCAACTTCCTCTGCAGCAACAATTTTATTCAAACTTTTACGTAGAGACATTTTACTTTCGTGTTTTCCCCATCTCACCACTTTTTGCCTTCTTGTCTATTTTCAGGATGATTTACCGGGCCAAGCGCTACTCGATGTTGTTTTTGCCAGACTTAATCTAATCGAGACTTCGTACTTCGGCATTCGTTACATCGACGAGGAGAATCAAACGGTATGTGAAAGAATTGAATGCCACTGTACAAAACCAACGGCCACTAACATTTCCGCTTGTATCGTCATCAAATGGACTGAGATGGGAGCAACTGTAATATATTTTCGTTTTCATTGAATGCCATTGAGGCGTAATGAAACAAAATGAAAACCTGAAAGCGAAGAAACGAATACAGGAATGCTTGAAATTACGAAATTTCGCTTTCATTGCCAAGCTGGGTAGCTCGCAGACGCACAGGCAGACACAGAACTGCCAAAATTTATGCATTCTTTCTTTTTGTGGATACAAAGGACCTTCAGAGGAATTCCTCGCACAACCCAACACACTCCTATCACTTTGCAGCTTTCGTTTCAAAACATTCCTAACCCTTGCCGCTCAAAAGCATGTTGACACAAGCCACAGACATTTGTCGTCATCGGGCATGTCCTTAAAGGCTTGAAAGCCTGTTTACTTTTGACTCGTACACTTTGTATTTCTGTCTTGCTGTTCTGTTTCGGTTTAAATTTATTACCTTATTTCAATTCATGTACGCCGCTGCTTGTGCCCTGCGGTTTTTTTATCTTGTCGAAACATGCCGACTACATTATCCTTTTTTTTTGTACATTTTATTTTATTTGACTCTTTAATTTTGTTTCTTGGCAGCACTGGCTGGATCCCGCCTCACGCATCTCACGTCAACTGAAACCAAAATCGGATCCTTATGATTTATATTTCGGAGTTAAATTTTATGCCGCAGATCCCTGCAAATTGCTGGAGGAAATCACCAGGTAAGTGCGGTTCCATTTAGGATATTTTCTGTTTTGGTACTTACTACATTTAATAGCTTTAATAAAGAGTTCATTATGTGGTAATTGAAAGAGTTTTTGGGTCATTGTCGTTACGTTGCAATTGTAAACTTATTATTACACAAGTTTTTATAATTAGGTTGTAATTAACTTGTTAATAGGGAACGAAAACCAGAGAAAAGGTATGGTGTATACTCAGTACACTCAGTTTCTTACGCTTCGAAAAAAGAGTGATTTAGTTCGTGTTTTGCCTGCCAGAATATTTATGCAAATATGATAATGTTGATACGTGAACAGACCATATTGCAATCTCCTTGCAAATGAATTGCTATTTAAATGCACTGGACACTGGACACAGCAATACAGGCGCAGGCACTCCGACAAAATCGTGCAAGCGACATTAAATACATGCGCATGCAAATGCCAAACAAATCGAATTAAAGTGCAGTGCCAACATATTGACAATGCATGATCGCGTTTATAATCAATTTTCAATTTAGCACAAAGCCGCGATAATAGCCAAACAAGGATAATTGCAACCAGTGAAAGAGAGAGAGAGAGTGGAGTGAAAGGTGTCCATGAGCAATGCATATGTATGTACATTAGCGCGATTCCATTGGTATGGGAAGTTTTTTTTCGTTATTTAACAAGTGTATTAGGGTTACCAGATGCACACTTTAAAAGGGCGCAGTACCAGGATTGTAAAATCCATTTTTGGCCCGCCTAAACATCACCGAAAACACCCCCAAGAAGATTGGGGCGATCATTTAACATTTAATGGTTTCGCCCAAAATCTTAGCTTGGCCAAAACGGGTATGGGTGCTCAAAGGGAAAATTACTCGGACTAGCAATTTCAAATCGAAAAAAAAAAGTTAAAAAAAGCTGCCAGTTTACCCTGCTCCCCCATAAATGTTCTTAGTCATATCACACATACTTCAGTGTCAACCACGTATTACAAAAAAAGAGTGTTCTATTTCGTCCACTTTATGGGAGCAGCCAGGGGTACCCTTTACCCTTCATTAGTGCCTAAAACACGTGAAAAGGAAACAAATATTTATTTTCTTGTCATTGTACGTGCTTTTATTATTATAATTATATAATTATAATCTATATCCATATCTATATACATATATAAAAGAGTGTATGTGTGTCGCGAATAGACGCTAAAACTACTGCATATATTCTTACCAAAATTTATATATGTGTTCTATGGGTGAGTGAGTCGTGTTCGTGACCCATAATCTGGGCTACAAATGGCGGGATTAGACATTGGGGCGTGGCACCGCCCATAGAATTCAATACTTCAAAGTGCCATTCTTAGGCTCCAATTTAATATTCTTCAACGGGAAATGGTTTTATTCTTTCAATGCTATATATTGGAATTGGACAGTGGGGCGTGGCGTGGCACTTCCCATACAAAATTTTACTTCGTGAATAAACGTTTAATTTTTTAACGATTTTGTGCCCAGCTTTGGGCACACCTCGTAAGCCGTACGGTAGAAAAATTGCATTTGGCGCGAAATACCACACAACGCCGCGGCGCGAGTTTATTAAGTTGTCGGAGCCAATATTTGCCATCCGGAATATGTGTTTAGTTGTGTTGCGATGTTATGTGCTTATGCTTGTGTGTTCAGGGCAATAGGCCTTGCTAAACTAGTCAACACGTCGCGGGGCGTGTGTTGTTGCTGCCCTTCAGTTGTTTTCGCTTGTCTGTCATTTGTCTGTCACTTGACGAATTTTGTTATTTTAGCTGTTCAAAGTCTGCGGTCATCGGGAAATTGACTGCAGCGGCAATGATGATAGAGCATATTGCAAAAACCAAATATCTGATGACTTCATTGGTAATATAATATTGACGGACCGATGACAAATCTACTCGTATGTATAACGAGTGGGTTGCTTTTGCTGTACTCCTCAAAGGATACTTTAAGCGGCTAAATCGAAATCTCTTTTGTAATATTCTAGTATTTTGCAACCAGGAAGAACATTACGAAGTATCGAATTGCAGTATAAAGCAATGTTGTAAATGTTGACAAAAGTAAACGAATGTGTCACACGTGGCAGGAAATAGTTCCTAGTTTCCCCTCTCATCTCTATCACGAATAGTCTGTGCAGGCACGTTGCTGCTAATTAAATGCTCACATTTGTGTGATTGTTTGTTTAATTGGGGTTGTTTGCTTGTATTTCTCATCGTCATCATCATTATGGCCATCTTCATTGCAGGTATCAGTTGTTCCTCCAAGTCAAACAGGATGTTCTGCAAGGGAGACTGCCGGTTGCCTTTGAGTTGGCTGCGGAATTAGGCGCTTTTGTTGTGCAGTGTAAGTACTTTTTGCTTGAAAATGTCTGTGGTCAAAAGCAGTATTCACTTTTATAAAAAATTTTGTTCAATGCTGCTCTAAAAATGTTTCTGAAAACAAATTTTGTGTTTAATATTTTTCAACACGATCTCGTTAATTTTAACTTTTTTCGTATCTTACTCACTATTTTATCGTAAATTTCTACGCTGCAATTTGTTCTTTTGGCAAAAAATTTATTTCAAATTATTGTGACGAAATGACGTCTGCAGAAACATCCTATATTCCAAAGTAAATTTGTCGCTTAAATATTCAAAAATACTTCATGTTATTAAACCATCTATAATAAAAAATGGTTTAAATTGTTTTTGTTTAAGGTGTCACAAATGCTCATATGAATATACATGAATCGTGTTGAAAACAAAACATGAACATTTCTCTGGGTGTGGATGTGTTCTTTTTCTAACTTTATGTAGAACAAATATAATACTGCTAACGGTCTAACTCAATTCATGCTTAAGTCGACTTAAGCGGTTATTGCTTTTGGCCAAAGATATCTTTTCAGTCGAATGATCGCGATTAAAACTAGTTAGCTAAACCGAAACTAAGATACCATGCATATTTGACGTTTTTTCGATAATTTATTAATAATTTTTGTAAATTTCCGCAACCGTATGTATGTATCGTTATAAATACCGTTCACGGCTTTCCATGGGCGTTACAAACGGTGTGACTTAAACAATAGTGTATACATACATACACTAATGTGCAGGGTGCTGAAATAAGTAATCTACACAATTAAATTTTGCATATTTATAGGGGCATTTAAGCAATTGTTTTAATTTATAAACTCAAATGGACAGATCCGACATATCGTCCAGCACGCCGGTGAACGGAAGCGACTTTATCGATTTGTTAGGGACACACACACTGAAATAAATGTATATGCACACCAACCGAAGCAGTCAGAGCGGCAATAATGAACTTCCGGACAAACACAAACGGCAGTTAAAATAATTTCAAAGTTCATTTAACACATTATTCCAGATCGAACGGCTTTTGTTTGAGGGAGAGCAGGGGTGGGGTAACGAGTATTGTTCGATTTTGATTTACTGCATCGATTTCAGCCGATTCATTAATTTTCCCTCTCATTTCCCTCTCACAGCTGAACTGGGCGATTACGATCAGAGGCGCCATTCGAAAGGATACGTTTCCGAGTTCCGTCTGCTGCCAAATCAGAGCAGCGAATTGGAAGCACGCGTTGCCGAGCTGCATCAGCAATTGAAAGGCATGTCACCGGCCACAGCAGAACTCAACTTTCTCGATAAGGTCAAGTGGCATGATATGTACGGCGTAGACTTGCATCCAGTGCTGGTGAGTTTGTATACAGTACACTTTTTTCGCTGAGCATATGTAAAGAGGACAATGAAAAAAGCAAATAAAGGTTTCGCTTAATCACTATTTTGAAAATATACTGAGGCCGAATAACTATGTAAGTCCGGAAAAAGTAATTATGAAATTTCTACCCCGTTTGTATGGAAATTTCCTATTCCCGCCGATCCTGGAAGATTTACAACCTTCCTTTTTTCCTTCACTCTGCTACGGTTTCAGAATGCGTATGTTCATATCTCGAAAACGAAATCACAATAAAATTTCACAACACCCATAATAATTCTTTTTCATTTGTAGAGCGGCGCACGCATTGTCAGACCGACGCTTGACCAGTCGCAGCTTGCTGACTGCGGCTGCTCCTTTATTTTATTGCTTGCCGCTCACTACTACAAGTGTACCCCCATGTTGATGGCCTTTGAATGCGTGTGTTGATTATACTGCTCTACTCTACTATTGTTTTCGGTTGTATTTTTATTCGCCGCTTTTTTTAGCCGGCTGAATGTTTGCTTAATTTACATTTTTTATAGTCGTTTTGATATCATACCCAAATAAATCACATTCAGTGGGGTGCTCCGAACGGAGTTGTGTAGAACTTTTGTATACACTCACACGCACATCGCCATCGGTTATCGTGGCGTCACCATCGACTTTTATTATTTTAGTGTTTTAATAAATGAGCGAAATTAAATTTTTATGGCGGAGCAGGCATTTTCCTTTTTGTTGGGGAGAGGTTCAAGCTTTTCGATTGACGTTTGTTTTTTTTGGTTATTTAATTTTCTTTAAAATGGTGATTGTAAATTTATTAAACCTTGCGTACAAATGATGCTATGTTCAATCTACAAATTTTGAATATTAATTTTTACGTGAGGTGCAAATATAGAAAAGTTGTTTGGAGTTGTTTAAATAAAAAAAATGATGTGGAGAAAAAACACAAAATACGTTTATTCACTTATATGGGAGGTGGGTGTGACAATTGACCAATTCGGCCCGTTTGCAGTACCAACTCCTTCTAGGAACGCTTAGCTTACTTTTAGCTCCGTGAACGGATATGGCCAAATCAACTCAGGAGGTCATGCTGACCAAGAATATATCAGTTGGGCATACTTATCAGGCTTGCTTCTTGACGTTAGTGAATAGACTCGTACCCCATTAAGTATGGATATAAAAATGTAATTTGTTAGAAGAACGATTTAAAAATTCAGTCTGAGGAGTCTGCGGAGTTCCATTTTAAAGTATTGAAATCTGTTTTGTGAATTAATATATTTCTGAGCACCTTCGCCCACTCAAAGCTTTAATACGATTGCGATTAGGTACTTCAATTTTGTAAATGTACAAAAATATATCTCCTCAATGACAGCAACAAAAACAAATACAGCCTTAGTGAAAACTTGTAAAGAAACTTAATTTACCGCGCAAACTTACAATTAGCGAAACTTTTTTCAATCTACGCCAAAGAGTAGAAATACGAAAACCAAAGAAATCCACAACGTAGCAATTAAATTTCAATTATGGGCTGAGCAAAAAGAAACCTGGAAAACAAAGTACGAATTTCCAGTCCTCTTAACTCTAACATCTCCAAACGCAACTCAGATGGGGCAAAAAGACAACCACTTTCCTTGCGGAGAAAAAATATTAAAAACAAAATCAAAAAAGTTCATTAATAAGGAAATTAGCGCAAGAAAAATTATGGAACTTAGAATTCAAAAAGGAAATTCCACCCTCTTTTGTAAATGTTATAAACGAGAAGGTCGGTGTCCCAGAAAGAGTGAATGACGAAAATAACCCTTATTGCCTGGGGTAGATAAGCTTCTCTAATAACTGTATTGCGACACTATTGAATGGTAATAACTCGAGCGCAGCAGTAGTGGCAACTTGTTAACACATCTTTTGACCTTCCATGCGTAGTAGTTTATAGTTGATGTTGACTAATATCAAAGAACGTTCTTCGTCTTTGTCATGTTCAAACTTTATTTCTTTTCGTTTGCAGGGTGAGGACAGCGTGGAGTACTTCCTTGGTCTGACACCTAGCGGGATTGTGGTGCTCCGTAATAAAACAACCGTGGCTCATTACTATTGGCCGCGCATCGCCAAAGTTTACTACAAAGGACGTTACTTTATGCTGAGGATAAGCGATAAAAATGTAAATTTTTCTTTCTTACTCTTCCTCGCTTCTTTATTTATTTTTTAGCCTTTTTTATATTTATTCTTCTCCTTTTTGGGTGAGTGTTAAGAAATGTTGCGCGCGAACGAATTTTTTCAAAGCCATTAACGTTTGATCGTAATCGCGTGCACAGCTACAAATTGGTCGACTTCTATGTCTTTCTTTCTTTAATCAAAGGCGTTGACAAAAGTTTCTTGCAACTTTCGCTTCATCGTCAAGTGTGTCGTTTGCGCGCGAATTTATCAAGACTAGCTGAGAGGACATTCGCGCAAACTTTGACGCTATTTTTTCATTTTCTCTTTTTTTGTGTTCATTTCTCAAGTTGATAACTTGCACAACTTGTATACAATTTTACTTACAGTTTGATAGTCAAAAATGGAAGAAATAAATATAAAAAAAAACCCTTCAAAGTTCGTATCAACTTTGAAATTCGCGCTCGAATTCACGCTTTTGTTGATGCGCGCCGCGCTGCTGGTTTACTATTTTGTAAAAAGCTATCTTTGTACTAATTTTCTTGTGCTTTTGGCTTATTTCTAGAACGAACTCAGCACTTACGGCTTCGAGACGCCACGGAAACCTGCCTGCAAGCATCTGTGGCGTTGCTGCGTGGAGCATCACGCCTTCTTTCGGTTGGTGCGTGTGGCCCCATTGGCGAATTCGCAGTCGAACACTTCGGACTTGTTTCAACTTGGATCACGTCTGAGATACAGGTAAGCGTGAACGAAAAGGCGCAAATTAATTAGTCAAATTCGATTAAAATCTAATGGAAAGGAACTGCATTGATGCCTTGAAGGCTGCTTCCCAAATTAAAAATATTTCAAAAAAAAAACGAAGTTTAATTCCAACCAAAACATGCGACTTCTAAAATGTGTCACAGCCTTAATGCCTTGCATGACGACACCACCACTGAAGTCACTACAATAAATTAAAAAAATCAAACTAATTTACTTCATATCTCCATTGGCATGAATCTTTTTTCAGCTGAATCACTTTGCCTTGCAACAGCTCAAATGTGTCTGCTAAGCAGTACACAGTTTTTTCAAGTAATTGGCTTACAAAGATATTTTTTTGTATTTAGGACAGAACTCGACTGAACTCTACGTTGAATTCTTGTAAAGAGTGTTCCAAAGTCTCTTCCATTTGCTTTTATGAAGGTATTTTTCAGACCAACAAATATTTCCACTACAAAATGCCTCAGTACTCACAATTTTCCAAGCACATTCAATTTAATTAAAATCCGAAAATTTCAATAGTTTTTGGGAAGAGTTCTCTCAACATGCTTTCAAATTTGAGTATCCACAAAGTCTCTGTTGATTGTATTAAATAATTTTCAACGATTCACAGCACACACAACACGAATGCTGCAGCTTCGCTTCATGGTCATTAAAATCTTTGCAAAATTCTGTACTTCCTATACACCAAACCAGTAAATCGTCCATCAAGTTTTTGTATGCTAGCGCGCCCTTAACTAATTGCAAATCCAATAAAAATGGCTACACTCGAGACTTAGCTCGCTCTAAAGTAACCTACACATGAGCCCGGAGCTCTAAAGGAGTCTCGTATGCTGCAGAGAGGGCATATTGGTAATGACTTTTTTTGTTGCACAACCCGAAATTGCTACACTTTATTACACTTTCGTAGGAATAAACAAGCGAGCAAATGTAAAAATCGTCAAAGAATTTCTTCCTAAAGCGACTGAATGCAATGTGTCCATGGCGAATCACAGCCACTCACATTTACGAGACAAAGAGCTGGGCGCAAGTGACGCCTTGGTGTCTTATTTCTCATATAATGATGTGTCATATTTCCATGTGTTGGTGTTGCAAATGCCATTTGCGGTCAAGTTGTGTGTGCACAAAGTTTTGTGGGTACTTTGGTATTTTTTTCTTTTGTCTAAAAAATAATAGAGCTCTAAAAGGTAACTAGTTTAGAAAGGCCCCCAAAAAGGAAAATATTCCTGGAGCGCGCTTATTTTACGACCATGGCTGACGGCGTGATGAATTCCTTCTACTACCTTTATGCTGATTTGTTGCGCTTCGGTTGGTATCTTTACGTGCATAGTTTCTATGGCATTTTATGAACGCAATCGTTGTGGTTTTATAGAGGCCACAAGTTTCCGGGCGTTATGTAGACGGCGACTAGTTGTTCGTCGAATAACTGCAATAAACTTTCTGCAACAAACTTTTTACGGCATTTTTACTGTTTCGGGTTTTTAAAAAAATGTCTTCCTTTTTGGTTCTTGCTATGTATTTTTAATTTTTCTACTAACTACAGTGGCCGCTCCGAGAAGCAAGCAGCCAAGGATGCGCTCTCAATAGGGCGAACGCCGCCCGCATTTACACGTGTCCCATCGAAACGCCAGCCGAGACGTGTGATTGATGACTTTTTGAATGGCGGCGGCGGCGGCGGCAACAGTAACAAAAACATAGTAGAAAGCTATGCCAGTACTACGCTGCTGGCGAAGAACAGTGGCACTGGTATAGTTCTGACGAGCGCCATGACAACGTAAGTAATTGCAAAGCATTTGGGTTCATTTTAAGTAGTTAGCAAAGTTTTTCTTTTAGTATTTACCTCGAAGGGCGGGGAGGTATTTTGGTATATTTTTGGGTGAGCATTTTTTATTTCTTGCTCTTTTCTGGCTACGTTTGATGTCATTTGCAATAAATGCTGGTGCTTTCCGGTGGAAGTGCTCTTGAGGTGTTATTTTTGCTTTCCTTTTTGCCATTGATACAAGCATTTGATTGTTTTTTAATTTCGATCTGGGTTTTTCGCGTGCTTTTAGCTGTCATGCGGCAGGCATTGTTGCTTTCGTTGCATGTCATGTTGGGGTCTTGTTTGTTGATATAAATGTGTGGTTGGTATATTTTGAGTGTGGTGTCAACATATTGCTTTGTGTTCTGAGGAGTAAACGATTTATTACTCCTCGTTCCAAAGAGTCGACATGTTTTAGCTTGCTGGTTTTGACGTTTATATTTTAGTGCTTTGCGTCAGAGGAAAAGGCGAGCGTTTAATTTTTTGTGTGGATTTCATGTTGCAAAGCCATTCGAATCCAATCAGAGACAATTACTTTGTCTAGACGCAACAATGTCTGAAGTGGACTTTTTTGAGTTTCCATTGTCCGTAATCGTAATGGCCTCTTGAAGTGGTGCAGAAACCTCAAACACTCACCTTCATTGCCGATAAATTTTGAATTTAAAAGGAAACTACTTTTTAGTCTCCTTAGCTTTTCGATTTTCCTAAGAATTGTTACCAATACTCGAACAACAACTTTAACTCGCCTCACACCGCAACTCCCAGCATCTATCTCATCAATCAGATGAGCTCCTTCCCCCAACTTGGCCACAAGCAGCCGCCCCTGCAATTACTCAATTACACACGCGTATCATTGCTCTGCGATCTGCCGCAACGATCGTAATCATCAAATTACACCTTAAATACCTCAAAATACAAATAGAGGCAATCATGCGCACATCGCATCGCATCGCTTCACTTCAAATCAACTCACATTGCATAGTTACAACCTTTAATCTTCATTTATGTTTGAACAATTTATTTTTATTGCAATGCGATTGTAAATTTCGACTTCTTCACCATCTCCTCTATAGCAACTATGAGAGTCCTTATCGCTCTACGTACAGCATACCGACTAGCCTTGCCATACGGCCATACCAACAGCAGTCCAACAACGCTACCAGCAATTACAACAACAATGGCAATGGTAGTGGTGGCAACAACAATTTACAGACACCTGATTCACCGCGCAGTACACGAAGCGCCCCTTGGCCGAGGTCACAACAACGTTCGCTATTCGGCAACAATCCATCGAGTCCGCGTTCGGTGCGTTCAGCAAGCACAACAGGTGGCGGGCAACATCATCACCATCATCAGCACCAGCACCAGCAGCAGCACCACCATAGCCACCATCCCAACTACCAGCCACATCATCGCCAGTCAGGGAGTGCGACACATGCGTCGTCGACATCGCAACGCGATCACGTTTCTTCACATCAGCAACGTTATCGATCGAGTTCGGTGGAGAGCCATTCATCAAACGACTCGCGTTCGACACGAAGGTGAGTGAATTAATCTTTGGTGTGGAGGTAGGCCGGTCGATGCGCTAAGAACATAAATAATGACTCCGAATGTTGAAAATATTATCTAAGACTGGGATGACGAAACTGATTTATGACGAAACAAACGTCATAATTTCCCCCCTCACTACAAAATAGCTCTTGATACCCACTCATTTTGCCAAACATATTGACTTTGCGTTCGTACATCAATTTGACTCCTCCAGCTTGAATCCATTTTTTTTTTGCTAATCACAGACACAAAAATCGCCATCGCCGCACCTCCGATAATGAGAGTGAATTATCGCGCGGATCTGGTCGTTCGGGTCGCTCGCACCATCGCAAGCATCGGCGGTCGCGTCATCGTCGTGATTCCGCAGGCTCTGATCATGACAGTACACGTGGCCGGAGTTATTCTGGCCATCGTGCCTCATCGGCGCGCAGTGCAGGCTCCGCAGAGTTAATCGACTCCACCTCGCAGTGGCGCGAGGCGCAACGTCGACAGGCAGAAGCTAGTCTAGGTCAAAGTTCCGTCCAGCAGGCATCCGTTTCGAAGAGTAGCATGGTGGCGCGAAGCTTGCACAGCAATGATAGTCATTCGGACACGCATTCACATCATAAGTCGCGCAGACATCGAAAAAATAAGTGAGCATTGAACACGATTAGAGGAACGGTGATGAAATGTTTTTTTTATACCTCACTCGTACTTCCTCATTAGATCACCGTCTGATTCGCGCAATCGCATTTGGTCCAGCGAATTGGCCAAGCATTTACAATTCGATTTGGTGGACACTACTGGTATGAGCGAAGATCAGCTCAGAGAGATACCGTATACTGTGGTTGAAACGAATTCCAAACGTTCCACTTCGAATCTGAAGATACACAAGAGCAGCAGTAAGAATAGTGTGGGTGGCAAGAGTAACGGCTCCGGGAATACTCTAACAAATGGTAGCGGCTCCGCCAGTGGTCAGGGTAAAAATCGAGTGGATCGTATACGCGGGTAAGTACCAATTGTTGGGCAGTGGTTGATTGTGCGCTGTTCTGTTCTGTTCAAATGAGAGCTTTTGATGTGTGAACACTTTGTTTCTGTGCAGTTTATACTTTCAAAGTTCCAATCCAAATGATAGTGCGGGCGCTAAAAATGGTTCGATACGTTCGGCGAGCACGATTTCGTCGAGGGAATGCGAACGCAATACCGGACTAGTGAGGTAAGTTCAAAAAAGACTGGTTTCGGCTCGCAACCCATCGGGAGTGGCTAGGATGTAAAATCTTTACCCTTTCTGCATTTGCTCAGAATGATGTCCAGCATGAGTATGGGTGACTTCATCTCTCCAACTGGTTCTAATCTCAGTCCTTTAGAGAATTCCACTTTGAGAGTCTCACACGAGCATACCGACTCGGGACTCGGAGCCGATCAGGACTATGCCTACTCCTCGGAAAGGTATGTTCATCCATACACCAACACTTAAGTTTCACCCTTTAAACACTGTACTCCTCCTCCTCCTCACGTCTATATTAGATCCAGCGATAGTACACGTTATGGAACTAACAAATCTTCTGGAGCTTCCAGCGGCAGTCATCGAAAATCCGCTGGTGCTGGTAGTAGTTCTAATTATAACAGCTTGATGCAACAGACTGTGAGTAATCAACAACAGCACCAACAACAGTCCCAACTACGCCCAAACTCATTATATGCGCAGCGCCAACAATCTCAAAATTACAAATGCTCCCAAACTAATCAAAATCCAACCAAGTCTTTAGCGCCCATTCATGGCACCACCACCCATTCATATCCCTCTGCCTCCTGTACTAATTCCACTAACAATAACATCAACAACAACAACTCAATTAACACTAATTCAGTTGGTAATGGTAATGAAAAGAGCCGCTCTTCGAAACAAGCAAATAACAATCGCCTGCTGAACTACACAACATTCGAGAATAATCAGTACAAGTTCAGTTTGAACAATGTGTTTGGTAAAAGTGTCAGCTCTTCTGCTGCTGATGGTGGTGGTGGTGGTAGTGGTGGTGGTCTTAATACTAACAATCAAATGGACAGATTTGTCGAATGGCCGCACACCCCGGCCGCTCCTTACTATTACAATGGGCCGCCCTCGATGAGTGTCAATGTCAAGAAACGCGATGCCAAATCCGACGTTGGTGTGCCCATACGTCGCATGTCTGGTCAGACCATAACTAAGACTCAGCTAATAAGTGGCCAACTGCCAAGTGCCAGCTGTTATCCGATGCCCTCGATGCCGCCCTACTCAAGCAGTGGTTTGGCATCGCGCTTACATCCCGCCAAGTCTGATCTTTTTCTCTCGTATGTGCATTCGTCGGCGACTGCTAGTGAATATGAGCGTCCCTATATTTACAATTATAAAATGCCACAAATGCCGGAATTCCTGCGACCAGCCAATAATACGCCAATGCAACAACAGCAGCAACAACAACAACTGCCAATACAGACTTCATCACTTCATCAACCGAATACGAACTCTGCCTATCATATTTCCGGAGCACAAACCGCCGATCCACCGCCAGTGTACAAGCCCTCTGGCAGTGGAAGTAGTAGTGCTGGCAGCGGCATGTTATACGGTGGCGCCACACCCGCCACCGATGTCATGTACTATCAATTCGACAACGGCGAACCTCCGATTGTCCAACAACCAAAATCTTTACTGAACAAGACCGCAAGTGATTCCTCGTCGCAAATGGCAGCCGCAGCAGGCAAAGTCATCGCGGTTGGCCCTCTAGTTTATCTGCAGCATGGTGCGAATGTTGCTTCATCGACATCAACGCAACAAACTGTGAGTAAGATTTGCGTACGTTTTGGCACGCCGCACGTTTTGGCGCTACGCATGTTGGACAACTCGTGGCATGTTAGTGTTGTTTCCTTTTGTGTTTTTTTGTTGTCTTTACACTTTCTGTTTTTGTCCATTTGAAGAGTTTATTTTGTTCGTTGCATGTTGTTATTGGCTTATTCTTGTTATGTGGCACATTCAACTAAATGCCTTCAGTATTTGCAATGCCGTGGTTGTGCTATACCTTGTTGGAATCATCAAATCATCAATTGAATTAAGTATTTAACTCGAGCCCAAACAAAATATCTCTGGCTTAACCACTCAAGTGAACAACTTTTGTTTTTAAACGCACCTACACCTTCAGAATCCAAAATTGTTACTACAACCACGGCACGGTATTGATAAAATTGAGGCATTCATCGATTATTTATTGCTCGACTACAATTGCCCACTTTTGAAGTACTCGCCTTCCCTAGTGGCAAACTATTTACATATTTACTGATGGGAGACATTTTGCATTCAAACTATTGATGTATATACTATATGTTGTCATATTTATATAGGTATATGTAGTGTACCCTGTGTGGCCAACCTATGGAAAATTGATCCTATTTCCTATTATTTATGTAATAGTTATTCATTAGCCCGTACTGCCTTTCATCTATCTATTTTATTTTTTAGGGATTCACTATTTTAACACATCGCTGTCCTAGGCATTAGTCAGTTTTTCTTTCTGTGTGTAGCGGATCACCGGAAGAAGGTGTTACATACCAACAAGTAATTTCATTAGTATCAAAAAAAATAGGATGATGCCTCCGCTCACTCTATCTGATTAGTATTCCCATATTCTTGATTTGTACACGATGGAAATTGGGTAACATGCTCTTTATTGGCATTCAAAGTTCAATAAGCGGCCATTTATTGTTTACCAATTGTGTTAATCTGACATTTTACTATTTGCTCCGAATTATACACAGAAAAACAGTCCCATACGAACGCAAAATGAATACAACGAAAGGTCACACACTCCATACGCACCCAGCAAACATTTAGGTTGGATGTATTTAGTTATCACAGGTTTTGCTCAGAATATGTATTCTTTGCTAAAAGATTGTGAGCGGACCTCCTTGTGAATTGAAAAACCTTTGAGAATGACTCGAGAATCACATTAGGTATCAAATCGAGAAATCGGGAATCTCTCAAACCTTTCAGAGTATGTTTGCTGGGCAGTACCCCGTCTTTTCGATAGACAAAATAGCATCCATCCGCTGCTACTCTGTGTCACATTAACTCAGCAAATTTATTGACTTCTGCCTGAAGCGGGGACGAATTTTCCTTCATGTCTAGGAGGGATTTCTGCTTGTCATAATTTTTGATTTGCCTGCTTTTATTTGATGGGTTCTACTGTGGGTCATTGTTTTTGTTGCCTCAGTTTGTTTATCTACGGATAGGGACATGAGCGAAAAAGGAAAACAATTTCGCACAATTTATTTTTATTGGAAAATTATGCCAAGGATTTGTGTGTTTGCTAGCTAATATTGTTTCATTTCTTGTACGTACATACTGAACTGGGGAAATTGTTTTTGTATACGAGGATGACCTTACAGAAGACGGCGATTAGCAGGAGATTTGTTATATCAACGACAAGAACAATAACAATGGAGGGTAATGAACCCTAGGGCTTTTCCAATAATTAAGCTGTGCGTGCAATTTAACGAATTCGCAAAGTTTCACGAAGACGACTTGGATTTTTGGTTTTAGTATTACTTTAGAAGGAAGTTTTGTGATTATCAGAATTTGTGGGGCCAAACTAATTGCAAGACTGTGATTGACCCAAATTGTGAATGACAATTGCCTTGTTCGGTTACTTTTCCAGTAAAACTTGCAACAAGATTCGAGAGCGTAAGCAACACTTTCTATGTTAAAGATGTTTGTAAAGTTTTTCATGTTTAAAGTGTATTTCCATCCATTTATACATCTTCAGTCTCGAACAGCACATAATTGGATCTGACCTAAATAGGACTCTGCCATAACATTTCAGCTATAAAGTCATTAGCTGATTACGCTCTAAAATTACTATTTAGTCCGTTCATCAACGAAATAATTTCAGTTATAATCTTTTCTAAAAAGCCACAAAAGCAAATCTATTCCAATGCCTTTGCCTTTGCCGCCTTTCAATTACAATCAAAAGTAAAATTTCCATTTATTTATGAGAGTTTGTATACAATATACATCTACAAACAACCACCATGAAAACCGCACTAAACACAGCTAACTCACTTGTGTCTCGGCACTCCACACTAAACTCAGCTCGTTTTGATGTCAAAATTTAATGAAAACATTGCAGACAAAATATTTGCGAAATTCCCTCTTTTTTGTTGGTGTATTTTGCAGGAAGAAAAATACACGCATACATACGCTTTAGAAAGATAACCACACACACACACACACAGCCTTGCATAAACATTGATTGAAAAGAACGCATGGAAAGGCGTTTTGTTGAAACCGAAAATAAATATAAATTTAAGTTAATTAAATTCTTGCCTCTGTCTGTACATTCAAAGCAATGTAAGGAGGCAAAAACACACATGTACGTATACATTTACATGTTCATTTAAATGGCAAAATCAACATAAAAGCACGAAGTACGCCTTAAAAAACGATTCCAAGCGCTTCAAATTTGAGTGCGGTTATGATGAGAGATTATGAAGCGTTCATAGCACACGCACATGCAGTCGAGGAGTAGTCGTATGGAGTAAAGCTTAAAAGCTATTTTGGTGAAAATCCACTGACAGTAGCAATAGTTACACTTGCACAGCTGTAAAAACAAGAAGCGCACATATGTCCATACTGTACCAAAAAAGCCAACAGCAACTGCTGGAAGCAACAAAAAGGAAACCGAAATTTTATACGAACACTTTTTGAACAATTTTTAAATGAAAAATATACATTTTCCTTTTCGCCAAAGTCAGCTCGAAAGTGATTATCTACTAGCGAAATTATTGCACATACACAAACACACACGCACACATACGTACATATAGTCGCCTTGGCCGCCTACACGCATTTGCCCCGTACCACGGCATATGCTACGTAAATGAATTTTTGTGAATTTAATTAACACAAAATAAAAATTAATAAAGGATGATGTTGGGGCGTGAGAGCGACGAGAGCGACGAGAGGAAGGATATGAAGCTCAACGTTTTCATCACAATTCCTCTCTGCATTCGTTTAAAGTGATTAAAAGCATTGCCGCAGGATATTCCGGCAATCAGACTGCATGCCGCTTTTGTATATGTGTGAGAGTTTGAACACGTGTATGTTTTTCTGTGGCTACAACTCATCGTGCGTCGGCTGAAAATACTTTTTGAGCTTAATATAAGTGCAAAAGTTTGAGCACTTTAAAGTGTTGTAATACATTTCAATGCAGCTTCAAAGGTGAGAGGGTCCTTTATTGAACATTATTTCATGGGCTTACGGTTCAGGGGTATGTATTCAAAATGTTTCACTCGAAAACAAGTTACAGTAAAAGTTGGCTTACAGAGAAATGGGATTCTGGGAAGAGGAAGAAAACCAATTTTTGAGCATTTGATGCAAAAGTGGTTTCAACTTGTTGACCTGGTCCAGAAGAAGCTTGATTACTGAGTTCATTTATTCTTCGCGCACGTGTCAATTGATGATCAATTGAACGACATCTCACCATGTTATTTCCCGATAAAAGTGGTTCTGTTGTCATTGTTAACATACATAAGTTTAACATTTTGCAACCGACAGGAAAAACAAGATTAGTTTTTGTGTTGTCAACATATTGCTTCACGCTTTGTTGACTTCGATTTCCTTTATGGTTTTATGACAAGCTGACCAATATGGCATAGTAAAAAAGTGAAAGAGGGAATATTACCCTGAGTATTATAAATAAAAGCAATACCTTTTGTATTCCAAAGAGCGCATACAAAATATTTACAATATTTAAAAAGGATTTTGAACAATTTTTAAAACTTATATTCGTATTGAATTTAGTTGAAACTCCTCCGCCTACCAACCTCATTTACAAAATTTAATTTCATGGCACAGCAAGCATCGCTTTCTAGCCTCTTGTCTCCTGTATTTGCTTGTCTGCGGCTCTCCAAAAATATGCAACTAGCCAGCGGCAGTTTTGCCAAACTCCACACGCAAAATGCTACCGTAACTTTTTGGCCAAAAGAGTAATTCATTGTCAGTGCGAATGGAGAAAAGGCTTTTCAGGCTCAGCGTGACTCTACTACCACAGCAGATACGAGACTGCCGTCTAAGTTCAATTTCAGAAATTTTCCACACACACTCACACATACTCGGAAAATAATCTCGAAACTGCATATGACTGTGTTGGAATAACAAAAGTCACCAATCGATTTTGTGGAGAAAGGCGAGTGTTTTTGCAACTATAGCCAAAGGCATTTTCAAATTGAATGAAATTTCATTATTTCGGCTTTTTCATTTTGGAATTTTTTTCAATTGTATTCCCAGCTGTCGGCTTGAAGCGCTGATTTTTCAATGTTATTTTATTTTATGGTATTTTCAATAATTAAAAATATGTAAAATTTTTTTAGAACTGTTCATTGTGCTTCATTTGTTTGTATGCCATTTAAATGGGGGAATTGTCACATGCTGTCGCATGAAAGCTTTATTCAATTCAGTTCGTTAATTCCGCTACGGAAATATTCAAATTCACTCAAATTTTTCGTTATTCTATTTTTCATGTTTACCGATTTTTTTTGGCCATTTTCTTTGTTACTGTTTTTGTGACTTTTCAACCAGCAGCAGTTTATGGACATGTCATTTGCATTTGTTATTTTTAGCATAAAAAAATATGTTAAATTCTTTTTGGCAGGTATTTTAAAATATTGAAATGACTTTTTTTACAGCTTCTGAGGGGTCAAATTTCTCCCAAATTTCCTACTACTGGGAAAATAAACCAAACGATTTTCAGTTCAACAAAATTTCCGAAATCTCTACAATACATTCTAATCTAACCCTGGCCAGCAAAGTCCGGCGCAGTTTGAACTAAACACTATTCCATTTAGTTTTTAAAAAACATTTTTCTGCTAAAAAAATATGCAATTAAAACGAAAATATATGAATTTAATTGCCGATGATACATTTTATGTCCATTTGAGAATTACCATTCCAAGTCAATTTGATATCGAATCGAGAAGATACTCCCTACTATTCTTAAATGATTATCAAAAAGTTTTCAAACGTTTGACATTCGGAAACACCTATGATATCAAGTAATTTGTCAACCTAAATGTTGGCTGGGTGAGGTCCCTTCATACACACACCACTACCATGGTCGACTCTATGCGGTCAAATTTTCGCATTTTTCTAGTCCGCCTGTTCACATTGTTTCATCTTTTATCACCTTTTTTTACCACTTCAACTTCATGCTAGCTTGAAAAGTAATTATTTGACACGCCTGTCGGTGACTGATGTTGGGGCCAATACCTGGTCTTCAAAGCATATGTGCGACAATGAGCTACTGCGTTGCGGGTGTGTTTTTGTGTGGCTCTGTCTGTGACTATGTTTATGACTTTGGTCAACTGTCATGTCCTAATGATAATTTGCAGAAAGTGTTGCTGCTGCCGCTGACGGCACAAATTGCAGACATGCTGCTGTTGATACCATTTTGTGTCCGCATGACGTTTCATGAAAAATGATAAATGTTTTTTTCTCTCATTTCACTGTGAAGTCACAAAAGAGGCGGGTCTGCCTTTCATGAATGCTTGACAAGGATGAAGTCAAAATACTGAATGCTGAAAAGCGCTTATTAAGAATCTTTCCACTCTTGAATTAAAAAAACTAAATTCAATTCATTAAATATACAAATTACTATGGTTGATTATTTCTTACAAATCCATGTCTACGGTCTGAATCAGGACATCATCCTTACTATTTATAAAATGAAAACTCCAATTTGGTTGTAACGGGTGGTAGCAAAAACTAGCCAAGCGATTTCCACTGTTTGTGCCAAGGAAGCGAATAGGATATTATTTTTTTTATTTTCGAAAGGTAAATATCTTAATTTTGGTCATTTTAGAATAATATTTGCCACGCCCACCTCGAACGCTCGGCGTGAACAATAAATAATGTTTTAAAGCCATAAATCTGGCAAATAATCTATTCAATTAACAGCAAGAACAAAATAACAACAACAACAAATGACGTCCATCTATACTACGGCACGTACACTCTAAGGAGATCCGATTGAGCTTATGTAGCCAGAGAAACAAGAACACAAACAAACAAGATACTTTGATAAGCAAAACAAATCGAAAGTTGAACGAGGATACAAAGGAGAAGATGAGCATGAGTACAATAAGGAGGCAGATGAGTTTTCCCATTCAACTTATATCGTTTGTGAATGTTTCCGTAGACTTGTCTTGAAAAGGACATTGCCATCCATTTCGGGTGCATGCACGCGTTTGTACGAATAATGTACTTTCGGCTGGTTTGTTTGTGACGAAATTTAGGCCTACTGAATTAAATCCTAATGCGAACACATACGTTCAAAATGAAAGAACACCTTAACAGCCAGCTTACAAGAACTTTAGAAATTCAAGCAAACTTTTCCCTCAGTACAAGTCAGAGGAGTGAGTGTGGTGGTCAGTGGAATCAACATCCAGCAATGTCCTTTCAAACTCTTGTAGCGCAGTAAGAGCCACTTCTGACTTGTAAAGAAAACGACACAAGTCTTGTGGGTGATATTTCCCATCATTATTGAATGTTCAAATGCAATTTGATTTATTTTGGTGAAGCTGTTCGGGAAATTAAATTGAAAATTATAATTTTCACTCCATTGTCACTTAAATGGCTGTCAATTTGTTTGTGTTGCCCCTGAAAGCGTGTCCTTCTGCCCGACTTAATTAATTCGTAATTTGAGCCATTGAACCACTTTGACATTGTGCGATGGTTCAGTGGGTTCAAATAATTGGCAATAATTTAAAATTGATTCTCATTTATTTAACAATTAATCAACTGGAAGTTTTATATTATTATGTTGAGCTCATTTACATGCGACAAAAGCTTAATAAAAGTGGTTTCACAATGGAATATTTTTTTGTGCTTGACAAATGTTTTGTTTTGGTTTTTTTTCACTGTTAATAATATTGGAATGAAAACATAATCTCACTGAGATATTGAAAAATGTGTATTCTGGTTGGAATGAAGCAAGGTAAATGCAAATTAAAAATGTGTATGCGCACATGCGTTCGTATCGTATAAGTATGAATGCATGAAGGTTATTGCTCTGTTTAAAGGGTGTTAATGGTTTCGCATTGCGCACTTAATTCCTGATCAGCCCTCGAAATAGACGTCAATGTATAGAATTGAACACTTAAGTATCCACTGGTGCACTAAGCCAGGTCCAATGGAACTCACTGCAATTATTTGTTCTTTTTTTAAATTTCTATTAGAAATAATTTCAAAGGAATAATTCAATTTATATATAATTGAAACACTCCAATATATTCCACAAATTTCACCACACAATTGTCGGGCATTAATATTTAAAGCGTTGCATACATATCTACTTAATTACCGCGTAAAATTGTCCATGTGTATTAACTAATTTAGGGAATATTCGCATTTAAACATGCAACCATAAGTATGTATGTGTGCACTTTTGTTTGCGGCCAATCATCCCAGCAAACGTTTAGGTTGGATATTGAATTGAAAATGTTTGGATGTCAAAGCCTTGCTCAAATGACAATCGTTTGGTAGTCATTTCAGAACAATAGTTTTCTCAACAAAAAGTTTAGTTTCAAGTTGACTTCAAATGTGGATTTCAAATTAAACATGTGGAACGTAAATGCCATTCAGTTGTGAAATAGAGAGTTTCGCAATCATTTGGGACTGTGTTTGCTGGGAATATGCAACATGAGTATTTATGGGTGTGCTTCTGTTTGTGGCCAGGCATGGTTCGCTTTGCCTCACAATAGACCGATTTATTTGAAAATCTACTCCAGCTCAACTCCAAACAATTCGCTCATACACACCTAAATCTCTAAACCGCATGCACTCGTTCGTTGGTATCTGTAACAGCGCACTGTGCAATTTTTTGTGGCTTTACGGTTGATTGACGTTTTGCTTTTGCCAAATTGGAATACAAAACAATATGATTACACTGTGTTACAAAATGAGGTTCGAAAAAGCACTCTCCAACACCAACACATTCGTTAGCATATATTTTAACCGTTTTCATATTAATTCAGACATTTGTCCCATTTGTTATACACGGCGTATGAGTGATTTTCAATACAAAAACTATTTGATCCAGAATATATAGAATTTTTCCCTGGGAGGGATCAAAATTTGAATGTTGTCTGACTGTGGTTTATTATTGCTGATATGGCTAACTGTCGTAACTGACAAAATTTTAACTTCACGAACTGCCTTTTCTCTTATTCCTTTCATAAAAGTTACGCTAAGTCGTGATACTGCCGACGAGTAATTAACAGCCAGAATGTGACATTGTGCAAACTATATTTCCTAAACTATGTATTTTATTCATATCAAAGTCATTTGTGCATGTCGATCCTTCAAACACATTGGATTACATAGAATTGTTTTTCAATATTTTGTATAAGAACCTACTAATTAACTCATATATAATTTTTGTTTGTGTTAAAAAATATTGTATTTACAGATGTATGAATGTGGCATGTTCAAATATGAAAGTTTTTCCAAAGAAATTATTCCGCAAAAATGTATTTGTTTGCTGCAATCAAATATGCTTGTGCCAGAATTGATGGATGATTATAATATCTGCATGACTGAAGCATGAATATTCGCCAGTGTGTATATTTTTGTGTTCTTATATTTGCCAACCAAAAAATAACCAATAAAATTTGTGTTGAAATTTAAGCAAAAATTAAACAAAGCAAAACCCTTTCCCTACTTTTTTCGTACGTGTGTGTTTTTCCCATGATAGTGCACCAACTCCAATTCGCACTCGCATTCCCCCTGTAGTGAAGAGGACATCGGAGATGAGGTTGATAACGACCGTAACGACAACGACGACGACGACGATGATGATGATGATGAAGACAATGATGACGTTGCTGATGAAGAGCAGCACTATGATGTAGATGCAAATGCATCTGCGAATGTGGCGCATTCGAACCAGGCTATTTTATCGCCCTCTTCCTGCACTACCAACAACAACAACAATATCCACAACAACCTCCGAAGCAACAAGAACCACACTGCCAACGAGCAGCTGTTGAATCCCACAAGAGCAATAACCGCAAATAAAACGACTTCTGTTTCCACATCCGCATCCACTTCCGCTTTAGCTAATATTAATCTCGATAATTGTAATGCGAATGTTTCGAATGCAAGCAACATCAAAAATCCGACCAACACCACAGCAAAGCACCCTTCAACCCCACCCGACAATTGCAACAACCTGAATCAGAATCCGTATCAGAATCGCGTTCCAAATTCAATTTCAATACAAAATCACAATCCGAACATTTCCTCCAGCTTAGAGATTATCCTTTCGCCAATTATTCAAAGTAGTCGACGGTAAGTTTTCCCTTTCAGTGGCCTCATTGTTAGTCCTTGATACTTTGAATTCTTATGTATGCATTTACTTTAAGTTCTACATAGTCGTGAAATGAAACCAAATGAATAGCATTTGCAATGTAAAATATCTTGTATTGATTCGGTGAAATATTGCTACTTAGTTGAGCTGAAGCAAAGCTTACCTTTAGAAATAATTTCGATAATGGTATCGATATGAAAGACTTTATGCAAATATTAAATGGTATTTAGACTCCATTCGTGCATGTAATTTTCGCAACTAATTATGAGTAGGATTGGAACTGAATTGAATTCCTTTTTTCTTTAGATTTTATTTTTGTACAAATAAAATGGCATGCTTAGAACACGTATATCGATCCCGAGCTTACGATAGCTTCTATTTTTTAATTTCTGATGACCGAAATGCTCATTGGCGTTCTTATTTTAATTGCGTTTTAAGAAAAACCCTCGGAAAGAAAGCCACCTCAGCTTTTAATATTGAGATACAAACATGTTAAGTATACGCCACGATGATCGTGTATTCCAACTTAAATTTCAATCGATGACTCGTTGAATCGATGCCTTATCAGTTATTTGCAATCGCTGCCGTCTTTTGCCAGACCTCAGACCTACTTCAACTGTATTTCCGTCTAAGCCAATAAAAAAACGTTCATAATATCTGCGGATCACTTTACATTTGGCATTTTGAAAATAAGTAAAACGAAAACAAGGAAATAACCATAAATTCGAAAATTAATGTTAAATGTGAAATAATAATGCTGCCAGTGTTTGGCAATGGCAATGGTATACTTTCCAAGAAAATGCTCAACAAAATAAATGCCGTTCAGATTCCGAAATACCAAAAACAAATAATGCACCGCCTGCCGGCTGCCCCACAAACTCGCAATACACCAAACAACATAGCAACTCCGCGGGGACTGATGTTCGCAAGTATTTTGTGTCTGCGGCATGGAAGTATATTTGTACCACGCAAAATTGAAGCAGAGTTTACATTTGATTTCACGATTCTTTCGGCTGTTTTATGCATGAGGAAGCAAAAAGCTCGCAAATATTTATGCGCGGCGCTCAAAGCGACATTTAAATACGACACAAATAATTTTCAATACTTACACCAGTAGGGGGGGAATTTCACTTTTGCTTTCCCCGACTGCTACGGGTCGCTAGTCGGGCTGAAGAGAGTTTCTAATGCAGAACTGCTCCGGAATGAGTGAATTTACAATTCAAAAGAATAAGGATGCTAGGTGGGGGTGGCGGTAGGTTGACTAACATTCACTTATTGAAGACGTTCTGAACGGGGGTGCGAGGTTGGCCAAGTTCAAAAATAATGAGCCTCCAAAGTGCTGTGTCAGCATTTGGTGGGAGAGTTTAAAAATCGTATTTTGCTCAATCCGGTGTGTTGCTATGCGATTTCAATTTATTAATGATTTCCGGTTTCGGAAATAGACAAGCGGAACACCATTTTGTTTCGTATTTTTTATATTTATTTTTGTTTGCTTTCTTTCATTTCGTCATTCTGTTGTTTTTCCAATTTAAATTTCAATTTCATTTTGTTCAGCATTTTAGACTGCCACAGTGGCAGTCTAATCGTAATATACGCCATGAGAGAAAAGAATGTAATACAATTGTTTCCTTCTAAATCAATTGTCATGTACATGCGAATTTTCCACTTCCATGCAAATGTCTGGCGTAAAACAATCAAATCCATTTGGTTTTTTATTTAAATCAATTTCTTAAGTACTTGTGTGAATTACCACGTGATATATGATTGGTGGTATGGCAAGGGGACTTTTTTTTATTACAAATTTGTTAGTAACGATTCCATTCAAACGATTACGTTGAGTTATTGCGGCTTTAAAGATTTAAGTTGCGTCAATCGGAATCGTAAGTGGGAAAAGCCTATTCCTTGAAGCTTCGACAAGAACAAACCGTTTGCGGGATTAAAAATGTTCGGGGGGAAAATTGTTTCATTGAACATTTCCAATAAATAAAACCGCTACCAAATAACAAGACTAGAGAGTTAACTGTCTTCCGCCGCGCCGAAGCTAAAATACCCCCAACAACATAACCCATTTCAAAGTACCCCTGCCAAACCTCGGACCAAAATCCATTTCTAAAGGTTTCAAGATCCCATGTTTTGGTATCCATTTCCAAGCATTTCCTATCAACTACAGCATCATCTCAGTTTGAAGGAGAAATATTTGCATGACGATTTCTCAAAAATTGCTCCATATCGCCTCCTTAGTTTGTAAACGTCCCGAAAATTGTTTTTATTTTGTATGATAGAACATTTTCAAAAACCGCTTATAAAGCCGCAGGCTTTGGGCATTTAAAAATTAAGGCACCAAAAATTTCAAATAATGTCAAAAGTTAAAAAAGCATCTAAAAATTGAACAACCACCAAAACAATTCCATTCAACAATGTAAATGTCACTCATACGCCTTGTTAGCCAAAATTTGAAAATATTTCTTCTGTTTAATCAAGCCCCATAACGCAAGTTCGGCAAGCAATTGACTTGAACCCTTTTTACACGCTTCAATATTTCCTTGAGAAAGACCCAAAAAATAAAAGCTACTTCCAGCCACCAGGCCGCACGTTTTTCCAAACTATTGAAAATATGTGTGCCAGCGTCAAATTGTCGAAATAAAACAGCAACTGCCACACAAATTCGCACATATGCACACATGAATATGAATACGAAAGTGTATTCGTACACGCTCATAAACCATAAAAATAAAAGTAAAAACAAAATATGAAATAATGTTTCGAAAAATGGCCTACAAAACGAAATCATACCACACAAAAAAAACTACCTAAAAAAACGGCGTTTTTGTGAAAAGACAAAAACACAAACACAAAATGAGGAAAAAAACTACAATCACAACAACGAGAATAACAAGAACAACACTCTTTGAAATGGATGGCATGACAATGGGATCCTTGCGTTCCACAATACGCACGCAGCAAACAAAACTGGAATATTTCTCTTCACTGCCGCCGCACCCACCAAATGGCTAGCAACGAAAGCAGAAAAGAGACTCAACTCGGAAATATACCCATTTGTGGGCAACAGCAACAGACCGGGCGGGGGGAAAACACCCTTACCCCATTTGAAGCCAAAACATAATTCAAATGAAAACAAAACGAAACGAAAAGAAACGAAACGAGATTCCGCAAATATCCGTACCGAGGCATATCATATCAACATACATAGTTACAACAAACAAGTCGAAATAAATTTTCAACATTTTTCAAGATAACATTGTCTACGGTGGATTGCTTAATAAATCCTTTTCTGCGACAGCAGTTGGGGTAGTCCGCTCCAAAAGCCAAAGGGTTTCGCATAAGAGCAATTTTTTGTTTATCTATTTTATTATTAAATTAAGTAATTACATTAGTGCACAGCCATAAATTCCTTCTATTTTTTGTTTTGGCCATGAAATCATTCACTCGTTCACAACAATAACAATTTTTTTTTCGCTTCTCGGTTATTATATATTTTTTTTAGTTATTTTACATGATTTCGCTTATTTATTTACTAACACTTAATAAAATGCAAACCATAAATAAATGTTAAAAAAGTTACACTTACATTGGCAGTCAGAGTGCGATATGAAAACGAAAACTTTTTTAATATAAATTTTATTTGGGGAATTTATCGCAAAAGTTTACGCCTTTCATCAGCAAACCTCTCGGCTGGAGTCAGCTTTGACCGTAGCGCTGATGACGTATTTTGTCGGTAATTTTTTCGGGGACTATTTTCTTTAATGTCGAAGTGGCAAGGTAATGGGTGGCGAAATGCTCTTACTATTGTATATATTAACATTTAATTTGGATAACGCACTTCTGTAGTATTTTTTAGGTGTCATATTGGATAGGGGAGATTTTCAGACCTTTTGCGGTCTACGATTTCAGCCAAGACAAATAAAAATACAAAATGATTTAAAAATGTTGTTCTCATTTAAAATTGTTGTATGCTTGTCAGAATTACAAGATTAAGTACAAATGGTTACCATCAGCGGCCACTGGTGTAGAATTCCAAACGAAGTCATAAATTTGGTATTGATGATATTAATTTATTGTAATGCACACTTAACACAGCCTTTTCTATTCCACCCACATCATTAGTCAGAGCGTTAATACATAGTTTGGAAAATGTTTATTTAAAAACCAATCATACGCTCAGTGCACCCAAACACATTAATAAAAGTATGTTTAGTAGATACTATCGAAGCAACTTCTTAGCATTTGTATCAAATCACATTTTAGGTGAATGCATTCACACAAAAAACATTACTAACAACAATTCCAAAATAAAGTTTTCTATTTTTAGCATTTAGTTTCCTTTAACTTGTTCTAATTCCAACTACATGTCAGGTGCTTTACTCGCTAACTTGTCTTATTCTATTTTTCCACTCTTCCAGAGCGCAATAGTTGGTGAAATGAGCACGGAATTGTGAGAATTAGTCAAATTCAATTGTCAATAGCCCGCATCAAATACTACACCAACGCAATACTCTCCTTCAGCCATCACAACAGCTCAACCAGCAAGTGCGTTCTGCCAACTGTGGCTGAGACAATACCAGCAGCAGCCAGCAATGCCATCCTGGCCACCTCAACCGTGGCCATAAGCGCAGTTTAAAATAACTACAATAGTCGTTGGCTTTGATTCTGTTGGCAAAAAGCAAACAGACGCTACCATAAACTATGTTAACAACAGCAAGATCAGCAGCAGCAGTTCCGGTGGAAACTTTTGCATAATGTTTTCGGTACTCGTGCTTGCTGTTTTTCAAGTGGAGCAAGCGAGAAAAACTGTTGCAAGTTAAATGAAATTAAATAATGTACATAGGAAAAAGTATTTTAAAATGTACTTTATTCGGCGGAGCAGAACGACTTTCTGTTTGTCTACTAGAGTGAATACATTTCTTTGTCTTTTACCAGAAACAGTAAAGGATGGAGTTAAGTCCGACTTTCCAAACGTAAAACTCCCTCCCTCTACGTTGACAGGAAAAATGCACTTATTTGCTATTTTTTCAGATAGATACGTACCTATTGTGGGAATTTGAACTTTGGATTTCGTATAAATTTGCATTAAATAAAGGAAATGTGTTCAAATTGGTAGGAAAATACGAGCAAAAGCATTTGAGTCGTCAGGAAGCAAATATGTTTCTGCTAGGTACTACTCGCCGCCATTTTCAAAAGTACTAGGATAGTAGGTCTTTTAAAGTCTTATTCGTGATCGTAAGCTTGCATTTAAAAATACTTCCATATATCCTCCTCGGAAATAGTATTCTGTACATACTTTCACCCTTTTCAAACCGTACCTATTTTTGAATTTAAAACCGGAAATCTATTGAATAGAAACACGTTTGGAGCAGTATTGGTTAGTTTTCACGGGTTATATGGCCGTATTTAGGGGAGGAGTCAGTCAACAGTTTTGATTCCTGATGACTAATTTATCCTTTCCGCGCCATTTCTAATACGATTTGAGGAAATCTGTAGCGAAAGTTATCAGAAAGGCATCAGTTGCCTAACAGAGCACAAAATAACAACAACTCTGAGCAGGATAATCATGTTAAATATGCGGTAATGATAAGAGAATAAGAGCATGTCGTTTGATTGTCGGTAGGAATCGTAAAATGCCAAAAATTATCACACAAGCTCCCACATATATTGGAAGTCAAGTCGAAGGGAATGCGAAGAGCAGGCAACATTTCATGCATTTAATGAACGATGCGCACATTTCCGACATAAGGGAAATGGTTAGCGATAAAAATGAAATTTTATTATTATGATTACGACTGCGTAGGGCAAGGCAACAGTGAGATATGTCGATGCCAAAAGTTACGACAACAACAACTACACTAACATGATAATCAACTGTGAATGAACGTCTAATGGGGGTCCTTTCGAGGAACCGAAAGTGCTGCATTTTAATATGAATTTTGTTAAAGTAGAAAAAATGCTAGGAAACTAAAATGGCACGACTCTCGATCGGTGTTTGCCACACGACGGCTACTACTACTTTTTGTAACCTATTAAGGAACTACTTTGCCATGGGTTTGAGTTTGTGGTAAGAGGCTACTTTATTTTGTATTAAGTAATACTGGCCAAGGCAGTGTGTGCTGGTATGTGTTGTGAAGCCAAATTTGTTTTCAATTTAACGGTGTATTAACGTCCATTTGAAGTTGAAATTGATATTTTATTAGTGGTAGATACTTACTGAAGTGAAAAAACGTATGCAAGTATACTGAATTCATAAAATTTGTATTTTAAAACTAGAATAAGATAACATTGTATATGTATATGTACGTGCTTTTATGTAACAAAATGAGATGCAAATACTTATGTGGAAGTATCCGAAATTCAACAGCACTTTGACTAAGTTTCCTATTAGAATGAAAAATGTAATGGTTCAAGTACTATTTAGCATATTTATATGATTTTAAATCGATATCCATTGCTTAACACTGCCACTGTTTCGTAATAAATTGATGTACTTTTATAATACAGTTGCCGTAAGATATATAAAATAAAACTAATGTTAATGACTTCTATTATAGTAGAGTACCGATTTCCAGAAATTTTAATACATACGTTTTTAATCGAAACTGCAACAGTGTCTAATACCCTAATGCAACAAATACTTACTTTTAATACGCGTCTTAGTATTTTACAATTTTACTACGTAGGTATCTTTAATATATACGATATGTAAACAAAAATATAAGTGTAACTTTTATTAAAATATAACGATTTGAAATAAACGTTTTTTATACAAAACAAAATGTGTTAAATGAAATTCCTGGGGCAAGCAAACCGTTTTCTATGTAGACCGTCACTCTCTCCCCAAGCAGCGGCAAACTTGCCATGAAAAGCTTCTTCAATTTGTGAGTCTCTCCGTTCGAATTCTTTTGGTAGGCAATAATCATATACATTATCACGGGGACGATATGTCCCCGAAATGAAAATTTATCGTAACTGGTACATTTTTCGAAAATCGTAGCTGACAGTCTTATCGTATGATTTCATACAAAATTAATCGGCAAAAAATACAAAAAACCGTACGATTTCAAAATCATACATACGATAAATTCGCTATTTGGGTTTTTTTTGGTTTTTTTTTGGAAACCGCAAATACAAGGTTTGTGTTAGTGTGTTTTAAGAGTACGTCAACATGATTTTATGTAATATGGCTACCACACAACTGACAATGTCGTCTTGTTACACTTGTCTGCAACATTAAAAAATTGTTCATCTCAATCTAATGCAAGTATTTCCACTAAATAGGCTTTAGTTTCAATTTGGAACAATTCATTAGAGAACAATTCCTGAGGGCATCTTCTAAGCAGGTGCAAAATTAAATTTATCTGTCATTTTCTTCTTCTTTATTTACAAAATTTAATGAAATTTTGCAAAAAAAACAACACTTTAGCATCCACGGATTGTTCCGTCCCTCTAACACAATTGCAGCGAATAAAGATAAGCTCGTAGTAAAGAGGTGAGGGAAGATAAGGATGGACGCACTGAGGCAGACAACAGCTGTGTGCAGGTGAAATGAGCAAAAAGGATATTTGCGCTCATTTAAAAGGATTAGGATCTAACACACCCACCGAAAGGGATGTAGGGGAAATGAAAATATTAAGAGCTCCTTCCTTACTTTTTGTTTTTTTTTTGTTGAACATTTCCCTTGAACAATTGGCATGTGGCGTTTTTCGGTTTTTGGCAAAAGTAAATGGTGCCCGCGATATTGTATTATCGCTGCTTTACGGAGACAATGAAAAGATACAATTACATGCTCAGTTACTGCTGCTTGTCACATTTGTGTTTGTTGGCTGCTAAGTTGTTGTTGTCTGTCTTTCGTAGGAGTTTGTTTCTGGTCGGGTCAAACGAGGTATTCAACAATTCCAAGCTCTCCGTTAATCTGACTTGGAATTTCTTTGTTTATTTTCGGGCAACTTTTTGACAACAATGTAGTCCATGTTGCTCGTCGTCCTTTTGTCTTTGCGTTCCGTTTGAATTCTTTGTTGGAGCTTTTTCTCCTTGGGGTTGCTAGGAAACTGTCAAATCACAGCATCACTTGGGGACAGAAGAGCCAGGTTGTTGTTTTCCTTTCTTCTTTTTACCGCTGAAATGCTAACTTGGCTTACAAGTGGAATGTATTCTCTTATTTTTGTTGTCATTCTGCTCTTCTTTTGTATGCTATTTTATGAATGCTTAGCAAACATTTTTATCATTGTCTCCTTTTCCTTTGGGTTTTATTGTTCTGCGTGTTGTTTTTCTCGGAACTTACACATATTTTCCAAAACTCTTCGGATTTCAATCTACACACGTACAGAATCTGAATACAACAAGAACCAAATAAGTTAATGGGGAATTCACTTGTGCCATTTCACGTATGTAAAGAATGAAGTTCAAGTACGCTGAATGCAAAGTAGGTAAGATTTACATAAACCAAAAATAAGTTAGTGAATTTTATATGGGTCATTCATTGTTCATAAAATTAAATCGGGTCTTGCACTCTCACAGAAACGGATGTGAAAGTAACCTTTTTTCTAAGTGAGTATGTAACGGATCTTCGGGCTTACTAATGCGAAAATGTGAGTATGTCCCTTTCCTTCCAATTTCATTCTACCCATCTCATTGTGAACGCCAATAAATTCCCGCTCACATTGAATGCGACTGTTCAACTTAACCTACCCGCTATGCCAAAGCAGCGCCTAGCAATTAGCGAAAATCCTAATAAATTAGACTGTAATTGCTCGTGTACACAATAAAATAAACGCAAAGCGAAATAAATCGCCAAAAACTATTCCGCAGATACCTAAGCACACTTAGAGTAGAACGTGGCTGGCGTGGTGCAGATGGTCATAGACCGAAACCCATTAGCCAAGTTAAGTCAAACACAAAATGCAACATAGAAGTAAGTGTTCGAAAAGAAGTTTTGCTCTTGCGAACGGGGGTAAGCGCCTAAATAAACTTACAAATCACCATTATCCTTTGCTGAAAGAGCAAAGAGGCGCCGTTACCACAAAAAGGACACTTACACATTATTTATGCCACCACCAACAACAACAACAACAAAAGGAGAAGCCACTACCATCACACTACCATCACACTAAGATACACTACACTACAACTAGCCTTAAGATAAAAGCAAATACACAAACAAAACATCACTGTCTCCACTACACGAAAAGGCGAGAGCATG
This sequence comes from Heteromyza rotundicornis, assembly GCA_951394025.1. Lineage (NCBI taxonomy): Eukaryota > Metazoa > Arthropoda > Insecta > Diptera > Heleomyzidae > Heteromyza > Heteromyza rotundicornis. Next base: position 52,905,316 of record OX596012.1, read on the forward strand.
AATACGCCCAAAAATATGTGTAATTATTAAAATGGCACCCTACCAACAACCGGCCAACAGTGAGTGTTTGTATATTGTGTGTTTGCGATTTGTGTTTGTTAATGTGGTAAAATGAATTTTCAGTTTCATTAGTTAAATTGAATAATGAAAACTTTCTTTGGCTTTGGTTTTGGTTTTGTGTGCGGGCTTTGTGCCCGCCATTGGCTCTGCTCAGCAGGAAACGAAAGTTTTACTTCCGCTATCAGCACACCAACGAACACATGTAATTTCATGGTATTGTGTACCACAGCTCCGGATTCTAGAAAACACCCGAAGCAACAACAACAAGAGTACAGCTCAACTCAAGGCCAATAAAGCAAATTTATGCAAGCGATAAATTTCGAAGCGAACAAATGTTCTGCAGGGAACGAAGTGTAACGTAAACACCGGGCGCCACATAGTGCGATGCGACAGTGTAGCTGCGATTACAGACCACAACCGATTACTTGGACAAAACTTTCAAATTCAATTCATTTAATTGGAAGTATCCTCCCGTGAACCTCCCCGTAATTCCTCCCGTTAAAACCGATTAAACTCTCCGATCATAAATAACTTCAGAGACCCCAAAACCCCCAATACGAGTCCACCAAATTTCAGCGAAATCGGTCCACCAGGACCGGAGCTATGACATTTTTAGTAAACCATTCCGAATTTATAGTTATACCTTGGGGTGGGCGTGGCAGAATCTGACCTTGTAATCGCTTCATAAATGACGCCTACACACAAATTTCAGAACTCTAGGTTCAGCGGTCAGGCAAATATGTTGGAGTAAGTTTCCTATGAAACTTAAATTCGAACAAACCATTTTATTTTTGTAAACTTACAGCACTAAGGCAATGAAAGGCTAAATACCATTCGAGGAAAACAGAATAAAAAGCTCCAACTCAAGTGTGATTACAATATATTATCCTGGCTCATATTCGCACACAGAAACATCTACACATACGCACACAAGCGCTCATGCAGACTCACTCTTCGAGGGCTCAACACTGCTTCGCACTCAACTGTCTAAGCTACAACAACAGCAGCAACAGAAACAGCAAAAATAATAACAACAATGGAGTGTTGACTTAGCCCCTCAAGGTTAACGGTTAAAGTGTTTTGGTTCACTTAAACACATACACAGGAACCAACTCGCACACACTTTAGAAGAGGCTAGCATTCACCAACTACCTTCTCCTTCTCGTATTGCATATACATTTAGCCGAAGTTACCCGCAGGGCTTTTCCGGGCTCATCTTGGTTGTATGTGTGTCTGCTGCCGCTGCTGTACCTCTGCGATACAGCGACATTATTTCATTTCCGTTTCCGCGTCCCATTCGAATGTTATTTTAACACGGCTTGGCTTGGCGCGCTCACTCTTCGCGAAATATTCCTACGGCTGCTACCTTTTTGTGACAAAGATATAGAGGGTAAAGGCAGTATTAAAGGCATTCACACAGTGTGTCATTTTAAAATTGAAAAAATGGCGCAAACTATTTGTAGAAACCATTTGGTTTCATGTTAATATTTCATATTTGTTTCCTCATTACCAGTGGACATAGTAGTATGATTTGTAAGAGGAATTTCTGTTTGGGTCCTACTATGCGCGAGGCTCTTGTTGATAGTTTACAATTGTGTGAGTGTTTATACAGGATCCTTTACGGATGTGGACTCTTGTTGTTAAATTCTTGTTAATTCTGCTAAATGAGCTTTAAATTAAATTAATCGAGGTTAGGCACTTGTTTGCAAAGAAACGATGCTACAATCGTTCATAGCGAACTCTTAAGTTTTAGAATTTATGTCATTTGAATTCATTTTCAACTGCAAGCCAACTCTCAACGCAAAACGATTAAAAATAAATTAAAAAGTTGCACAAATGAAAACTCATAAATGAATCAACAACTTACACGCCCACAAACGAATAATTTCATCTGCAAGCAGACGCAAACCAACACGTTTGCATAACAGTGTCGGCACTTATGAAATTGTTAAAATTGTTGGAAAGCCTTACCGCCTCTCTCCACTCAAAAAAAGGAATCGTAACTTTGCTAGGGAAAACACGTGAGGTAGGTAAGCAAAAAGTGCAACATAACGACAACTGTATGGCGCTGTTACGGTTGTCATCATATATGAAAGCGTCCCTGTCAGCCATGTTTGCTGTTGGCACTTTTTTCTCTTCCTGCATTGGCTACGCAAAAAGTTTTGAAATTGAAGTTTTAATTGGATTTTCAATTCAATTAACAGATTTGTCAGCATGTAACAATTTTTATGAATTGGTAAGGCATGGTAGCCGAGGTCTCCGAACGATTCACCAAAAAGGTGTTTATGACTTAAATTTGGGCCATTATTCAATGTAAAATATATATTGAAATTGATTGGAGTGGAGTGGTGTGGAGTGGCAGAAGACACTCACAACGGCAACTCTTGCATAACACTTAGGCGGTCCTGTCCTTGCCACTATCCATTATCCTCTCTCAATGTTGATTGAAATCTTTTAATTAGTTTGATTTTCCAATCAACCATCAATGCAGCTAATAATTGACTCACGTGTTCCACGAACAATGGCAAACACACTCACACAATTCGAAACCCAATTAGTTGCACTCTCCACATTTCTGTATGTTATTATCCTTGCAGCGGCATTAGCAACATCAGCAGTCAACAGTCAGCAGTCGTGTCTGTGGTTGGTGCACCATCCTCAACGGCTGCTGTAATAATTTTGTGCTGAGTTCCATTGCGCAATTCCCTCAACGACAACAGGAACATCGCACTGGCACCCACTCTACAATTGCGTTTTATCATAATCATTATACTTGGCTTGCCTCAAGAGTATATGTACAGTCACTGAGTTCTTACCGCACTAACACACCAATTCTTCACCGCATCCCCACTTTCAGCAGATGCTTTCCGTTTTCATAGACGCCAAAAGGATTTTCCTCATTGATTCAGTAAAGTGAAAGCAAAATCCTCTTGATATCAATTTGCTTTCAACGTTTCACAAAAAAAAAAACAAGAAGAAGAAGAAGTGAGGATGTTGGCGGCAACTTACCTATCGTCTTAAAAGCGTGAAGCATAAATACACTTGTAGTCGGAGGATAAGTGAAGTTGCTTTAATGCGCCCCAGCAGCGTCTTTTATCTTTTATAGCTGAAATTGGAAACCTTTCGCTTGAAGTTCCTTTAAGGATGAAGTTGCTAAGTTCACTGCGATATAATCGCGTATGCGGTGCATGTGGTGGCAGGTTGCTGGCGAAATTCGCGTGGATCGACTACACTCAGAAAAAAGCTTCAAATAAAAAAGCCGCCTCAAATCCTGCATGAAAGCCTAGTCATTAAAGTCCGTGAACAACTACGCCCCACTTAACTTTCCTCGTAAAACTTCTTTTTAAAATTGAACGAACTAATTTTTATTTGAGCTCGTTCATTTCTATTTGAACTTAAGTGCAATCCCAATTGGATTTAATTAGGTTGTTTTACCGAAGCGGTCGGGTTTTTCTGTGTATACAATATGTTCGTTTGGAGATTCGTGAGGAACCCAATTCGATGAATTCTTTGGAAGCATTTCGTTACGAGTAAGTATAATCCCTCCCAGCTTTTGTGGTAGGTATAAAGTTCGATAGACCTGAGTATACCCGAGCTCCGTTCTCTCGAAGAGCGGCTTTAGTCTTGCCTCTAAATTTGAGTAAAAAATATCCTACTAGAGGAGGTCTAGCCTTATCAGGGTTTCGAACTTCTGATTCTAAGTTCTATGAAAACCAATTTGTTTGTGGTGGCATATCCGAAGGTGGTTACTACGAGTAAAAAATATTTCCAAAATATTTCGTCAGTCGTGCTCCTTTCTTCGTGTATGTTTGCATAGAATGGCTGTTCTTGTGTGTCTGTGCATTGGCATTCAAATTGGTATAAGCTCGAAAAATACGCACACATTTTTTATAATTAGCAGGGAACATAACTTTGCTGCAACAACAAAATAATTTCTGACAACTATATATGCATTTTGCGCTTATCTGAATTCTTATATTGTTCATTATGGGAAATAGAAGACAAGCCAGTTAGTACACTACCTAAATGATAAAATATGAGACAATGCAACATTCATATGTATACAATGTAAGTATACTACCACCTTACTTGGCATATCTTTGCTATTATATAAATCTCATCGTGTGTATGTTTGATTGATAGATTGATTGTGTGCATGTGTGTTTCTTCGCTTATAGCTCCAGAAGTATTTGACCGATGTTAATGAAACGTATATCAATAAGTTCATAAGCTAATTGGGCGTTCGGCTTTGCCCATGCTTTGCATGTAGTTCATATATACTTGCTTATTCACCACAAAAATAAATGAGTTGAGCTGCCTCCATTGCTGTTTACTACGGCAATAGTGCTCATCTATTTCTTGTATACTACGCACACAACTATTTCTAAAAGAATTACTTCCTTTTTTATCGCTTAGATTAACCGATGGAAATTGTTTCCGATTTCGTATTCTCCGAACTTTTGTATGGATTGGTAAATTTACAATTTTTTTTGGTTAGATTTACCAACCAAAAATTTGTCTGTGTAGATTTTATGAAATTTGAAATGTGAAAAATAAACAATTACGCTAATGTAATGATAACACCAGGAACCGCGACCGTACCTGTGATGTAGAGTATAGGAAGTGTACCTACGTCTTGCATTGTAACAGAACCCACTCAAATTCTCGGTAATGTTGTCGCTTGAAGTCAATGATATCCACTAAGGATAAAATATTCACTCGGTGATCATTTTCGACATAAGAATTCCACAAGAACCGCCAATGTATGTAATTAAATTCAAAGCTCTTTCTTTCAACAGTCTATGAAATATTAAACTTTCTACACATTTCCCCTCAGCCAAACTGCAAGGAGTAGTACGTCGCTGATTTATGCCGCAATGCTCAACAGTGTCAAATGTTGCAACGCCTTAGCAGGGAATTGTGTGCAACTCGCACTCGCGCATATTTCATAAAATAAGGAGAAGAGCCAAGACCGTCTTAAGGCACGATGTGCCAGAATGCACTGAAATTTACGCTAAGATATTCTGCGGAAAACTGCTGAAAAACTTTTAAATATATTAAGAGGACGAAGCTTTCTGTTTTGACGCACACACCAACCACCCAACCAGCATACTTACAAGGCAGGAAAGCAGGCACAAGAACTGCAACGAAGTCCGTGCAATATTAAAAACCCCTACTGTACTTTGTGCTTTGGATCTTGTAAGCGATTTTCGAAGGATGAAAGGATAAACTAAAAATTAGACACTTGAAGCTACCATTTCTGCAACCTGCAACTTAAAGAGTGTAAATGAAAAAGGTACAGCTATGAAGAGAAATGCTGTGAATGAAGTAAGCATTTCTTAGTTGAAGCAAATAATGCAAATGAAGTGGTTGAGAAGTGGTATGTTTTTAGTAGAACTTTTCATTAGAGTGTTCAAATAAATTTATTTGAATTTCAATCAGAAATTTTTTTTAATAATCCTCAAGCACTGCAAATACACTCGAGATGCACAAACAAATAAAGTTTTCCATCCAGTGCTGTGAGTTTTAGTTTTGAATTGTGTATAGCACACTTTTGGTCGATATGACCTCGATGGCAGAATCTTTCTCGTAGATGCCCTGTGGGATAAACAGGTAATAAGTCCATTGATACCAACTAGGCTTTATTCATGACTCAAATTAATTACTAACATTTTCAATTCATATAAAAAATACATTTTAAACTCTTTGATATAAGGTCCCCTTTTGGAAAATCGAAAATCCGGCTCGATCCACTGGGGGCTTCTGGAGGGTGTGGAAAGACATCCGGACAAACAAACAGACAAACAATGGGATTTTATACATATATGGTGATGATGATGATGATACATATTTTTAAGATATTCTAACATTTGTTCTAATTTATTTCTGACGAATAACACAAATTTGACTAATTTTACAAGTTTCATAAATCGCAATGTAAAGAATACAAACATTTTGTGTAGGAGTGTCCAAGTTTCGGCGAAGCTGAATTCACAGTCATCTTCGTTGAATCACAGCGTCACAATGGCGTCTCTTTCAAGTCGTTTTCAATGTACTACACAAGTACTTCTCCTTCACTGCACTTCTGCTCTGCTTGCACACTGTCAAATAATCTTTTATTCCTTCGTTCTTGGTTCTTTGTGTTCTTGCTGTTTTGGTCTCATCGCTGCTGTCGCCGCCGCCGCCGCCGCTTTACTCTCTTCCTTTTTTTTCGCAGTTGCGAGTATAATTGAAAACGCAAGTTAATTTCTCACACTTCTGCAAAAGTGCAAATAAATTTGCAGCATACTTTCAGGCGAGTGTTTGCTATATCAAACAAATTTTCGGCAACTTGTAATTAGTAAAGTTCTGATTGTTGTCAGGAAGCGAATGTTGAATGATATTAATTTGAATGCTTGAAATGAAATGCACCCCATAAGTGCAATGATTACAAAAATTGGACTTTTCAACTGAATTATGTAGGCACTCAGCATTTGGCCGTTGGCCGTTTTGCATTTTATAAAGTTCCTAAGAGTCATTGTGCAGTCCACAGCCACATACTCAGTGTACCGAATCATTGTGTGGTCGGGCATAGCTAAATCAAGTGCAGTCAAATATTTATTTGCATTGTGCACTGCCTCAGTTGCACATTCGGCCACATTCGGCTGCTCTTCACAAGTCGTCTTACTCTCTTTCTATCACAACACTCTTATCCCAGTTCATTGGTCAAAAATTGCGGGAATGAAATCCTCTTTGGCCAAGGCACTTTTCTCCATTGAGCGTTACTCCGAATTTGTTGAACCGCAACGGTAACGATAACGAAAACTTCAATAACACACGAAATGCAATGCATCATTTATGCGCCATTGAAGGTTACATTGACAATTCTCATGAAATTGTTGAAGAATTGTTTGCGCAAGACTTGGTACTAACTGAAAGTAATGGGTCAAGGAAATTCTAATTGAAAATGGTAATAGTTATCAGAAAAGATTTCTAAAAACCACAAAATAATTTCCGACTGATTTTAAAAATGCTTTTGTATGACTTATTTTAATGTGAACGGCCATCTCTTTAATTTTACCTGTTTCCACTATCAGTCCAACTTGGGCTATTTCCATGCCAAATGGCTGGCTACTTATGCTGCAATAGGACACATGCCTAGTGCAGCTTGCCCCATGTGCAAATGCAACGTATTCAGGCGTTAGAATCCGCTTTATTCAATTAAAAAAAATCTAAAATAAAAAACCCAGCAACAATGCATTGTTAAGCCTTTGCGAGTGAGAGAGTGTGGACATCTGCTAAAGTCCAAGCCGCACACTGGCCCGTCACATCAACACATCGCCGTCAATGCACACAGGCGTCAACCGACCGTTGAACGACAATTGTCTGCAGTCATGCAAGGATAATAAAGTACGCCGCCGACAACCGATGGCATCATCTACGTGTACCGTTGACTCCGTTCATATGTGAGACAAAGGCGCGGTGTTGTGTGAACATAATCGCGCTTAGAGTATAACACGGTCAACACACATGTCCGTTAACGTGTGTCCTGTCATATCCTGTATGGCAGCATCCTGATGCTGCCATGATTGAATGAAAGATTTCGGACATGAACGGAAAGCCAAAGGTTTGCTTCGTGACATGCTCAAATGGTATTTTACGTTTGGTTTGGAGAGAATTGAATTTTCACTTTGCATAGAAGGCAGGTGCAATGTTTATTTTGCAACGCCTAACCGTATGCGAGGTAAGGGTACAAATCGGATTCAATAGGAAAAGACGATTGCGAAAATACCGACACGATACTATAAAATTATCATTAGTAACCTTATTCGAAGACGTAATATAACTATGCACGTGAGTATATGGACATGTGATATATTTGATATATTTATCAATGACATCATTTTAATTCGGCTATCGGAATTTCATCAATGGTTGATCGGGGACTTTCGCCAACGTCGAATTCGATAGAGGAAAAATTTAATATTATTGTCTACTAATCCAATTTGTAACAGCTAAAAACATATTATGTGTTCATGCTGATTCCATAATACATAATTTCCAGGTGGCTTTAATAGATAGGCTGCCTTAAAGCCCCTAAAAATATGCAATCAAAAGTAAAAACTGTATTGCTTCAGGTATCTTCCCTCCAAACAGCCTACATTGATTTCTAACATTCGCCAGTTGCATGTGTTTGGTTTGATGCTTTCTGTATGTACGCGTGCCTACACAATGAGCCATTCGGCATGGACAGCGGCATCTGTCCTTCGTTATCACACCATCGCATTGCAAGGCCTCTAAACACAATCGCCTACCGCTCGCTCCGTCTGCACTGCTCAAAAAGGAAGTAATAAGCCTCCGACAAAAGGACTTTGCAACGGATTTTTCACTTGAGCTGCTCAATACAAGCTTTCTGCAGATATGCTCAACGAAAAAAAAAAAAAACAAACAATGAAATATACTTTTTTGCATATGGCAATTCCCTCGCAATTGTATTTCGAGAAACCTGCCATGGGTAAAAAATAATGTTTATTCAGTGCTGCACACAAGCCCACCCATCGCCCAGCTTCGATAAATACTTCGCTTTTGCCGTTTTGAATTTCAATTCCATGTAATGTCCTTTTTTCGCTTTGGCTCGTTTTTTGATTGCAAGTTTTGTATCACATGAGTTCAATTGAAATAATTCACAATCAGACTGTAAGATTACAATATGAAATGTTTTGTGCATCAAAAGGAGTAGCTACGGGTACCGAGGTTAGAAAACGAACTTTATTTATTGAACACTTTCGGTTTACTTCCCTGTAATAACAATGACGATTTTCGTCTGTATACAAAATTTGCATTACTTGCAGTCAGGTTTGATTTTCGACTTAAAACCAATTTAAGTCGAAAAACTTGAAAGACTTTTTGAGATTTCATTTAAATAGAAAAATGTGTAAATAAGTTCCCGTGACTTCGCACGAACAACAAGAGTGCTTCTGGTAACTCTATGTAACAATGTACAAACACTTCTACAGTCAAAATTAAACCAACTAGGCGTATGAGTGACATTTCAAATTTTTAATTTAATTTTAATTTTTGAAATGAGTTTTTTAATTGTTCTCGTGTACCACGAATGCTAATGGCATTATTATTATTATTTTTTTTTATTATTTCAAATAATTTTGAATCTACGCTTTAGCGTAAAACACATAGTGATTCAAATGTCCTGATTTATAACTTCAATGAAAACATTCAGAGTTTCCCTATTTTTGAGAATTTACGTATTTTTCCACATAGCAAAGGTTTGCAAACATCCCCAAAAATCGTGGAATTTGCGGTATCATAAATTGTCTTGGATTGGCATCCCTAGTGCGGTGTGTGTCTCGGGATTCGCGTTGCTTTTAGCTCACTCTAAGCTGTACCCGTGACTGGAACCCATATCACCATATCAATTGGCGTTGTGGAACATTCACAAATTGTAGCCAGCACACCAGAGTTGCACAGAAAGGTGCAAGCAAATTTTGTGTACCGAGGAAATTTGTCCCGCTTTCATATAATATGCATTTGAATGCATTTCTTTTCATCATTTTAGCTATCAAATTCACAAATAAATATTGCTTGGAAATAGATCAATAGACACTTTTGGTATGGCCGTGTAATGTCAGCATAAGCGTTAACGATATTTAAAGCTATACAAATTACATGCATTTTATGTCAAAAGGAGCAATGTGACCCACACGACTCATTACCACAATATCTTGAATTTTGGCCAATGGTCGTTGGTATTGGAGAAAGAACAAGGCTTTTAGCCCCAATTAAAGAAAAATTATTAACATATACATATTCAAGTATGAATGCTAGTTTATTTTACGTTTATCTAATTACCAAAAATTAGTCAATAAATATTTTTTTTAAAGTTAGTTAATTTTAACTTGAAATAGATTATGATAAAAGCAAAGTTCCGTCCAATCTAGTCGTACGAATACCACCAGGGCTGTTCCACATGTATTTATACTAACAAATAAATAGAAATACTCTTGAAAACCAAAAGGAACCAAAAAAAAACAAAATTATTATTTGTGGTTTTAATTTTTTTTGTTGTCGAACCAAATTGTCGAAAATATTTTGAAAAAGTCCTACTTAAAATGGCAATGCCCGAACTTAAATGCCTTCACATAAATATTCACATATTTGATTCTGCGCTGTGCCCCCAAAAAAATCTCTTCATTCCCTTTGAGTACCTACACAGAACCAGCGAAATTTTAGTAACAACAAAACATGCTTTCAGCATCAAATTACAGACGTGCCTGCCACATCAGACTCCGGCGAAGGACACTTCGTCAAATGCGAATAGTGGTGGACAGTGTTGTGAAATTGTGATAGCGTTAAGAACTTCTCAGTTTTTCTCTTCGTTAATGATTTCAAACCTTTAAGCGTCAGTCCATTCAGACGTTTACCCACACTGGATATGAAATGAGTGGAAGCCTGCGCATTGCAGCAGTTCTGACCTTGTCCTCCATGAGAAGAACAGGCCGGAATCCTGCTGAAATCGAGTAACGAAAACCTTTGAACGATGCAGCAGCAAAAGAATCGGACCAACTACCATACAAAAAAATTCCATCAGCTTCCTCCATCAAAAATTATAAGAGACTCTAACTCGAAAAAAAATACTTCCAAATACGACTATAATTTCAGCGGTAGCGCGCGCAAATACCGCGTTATTGCATGAAATAAGCAGGCCAGCAATGGTAAAGCACGAAACGTGTAATTTGCGACGATCTGCGCGAAACGAGTATAGAAAGGAGGTGCAAGTGCGAGGAGCTGTCGGTAAGTACGAACCATTCAACGACGACGACGTCATTTATTCCAATTTCCTCCGTCGGATGCTTGTATTTGGCTGCAGTAGTCTGTATACGTGAGATACATTTTCATCTGCAAACGAATCTCTTATCATCCACGCAACGGCAAGGACGCAAGTTTCAGTATCTCGTGGCCGTTGCAAAGGCGTGGAACGTCCCCAAAACTTCCAATACGAAATCGGTGAAAGAATTACAAAAAAAGTACATAAATATATTAAGAGGGCACAAATCACACATTTAAGTGAAAGTAATTACAAAAATTCATATAAATAAAAAAAGAAGGTTTTGTGTAAGTATCACAATATAATTTAGTCCTAATTGCTTTCAACCTACGACATAATTTCTCTCAAAGCTTTTAACGTCCTCCATAGTTTGGCCTCAATTGGTTCTTGTTGTTGTTGCATTTGTATTCGATATACTCTTTAAACATACCGACAGTGACTTTCGCATTTGCCCTTTCAAGGCTGCAATCTATTAAATTTCTGCAAGCCCACTTTTTTCTAAACCCATTTACATGTGGCACGCTCAGAGGAATATTTCCTATACACATAAGTACGTCAAACTTAAACATTTTTTGGCACTTTTGTTTTGGCGACGTCATTACAAGAGTGTCATCAAAATCGTGCCCCTCCAACGAATATTGTGACGAGAATTTCCAAATTTAATACACTGACAGGCATGTGAAAGGAAATGCAGATATCTCGATCATGGTTTTCGAGATGTTTTTTGGAAGCGAAAAACGCAAAGACATCGCTCAGTTAACAAGTTATAATTAATCTTCAAGCGGCAGCGAACATATAAATAAATATTTCAGTAATTTGAAAATTCCAATTCGAAACAATTCATCTCTACTTCACGATTATGTGTGACTTTTTTAGTAGTTCAACAGAAAATCTCCGTAGCGGTGTAGAATGGAAACTCCATTTGGCTGATGCAATGCATGCAATACATTTAATAAGATTTCTGTAAATCGAAGTGAGTCCCAACTACGGCACAAATACGTCAGAGGATACCTAATTGAGGCACGACAAATAAATAAAATGTGCCATAACCGATGAAGGCTTCAATTACAAGCAAGCAGAAAAGGGATTATTTTTCAGAAGGCCCAAGGGTGTGTCTCTGCATATTTTTGCGCTTTAAGACTTTCATAATTCAAGCATTTTGAACGAAGATTTACAATTACTAAGTTCAAACACGCCAAGCTTATTGAATTCCACTCAAAGGCAAAAATTCCTTGTCAACTGCCAAGGGGACTTTAAATTCTCTTCTTATTGTCTGTTGATTAAAGATACCGATTATTGTTTTTTATTATTACCTTTTTTATCTGTTATATTTAAGTAATTCCAATTCCAAATAAATCTCAGCAAACACAAATTAAAAGCACACGTACATCAACACGATGAGCGAGTAATATGAAGCTTTTTAATCCGAGTGGTAATTACAAGACCAGACGGTTGTGAGACATTAATTAATCCAACAACAGTGAATGTGCTTATAAAGCAATAACAATTAGAACCTTCCTCGGAATTGATGCATTTGAATATTCGTGTTTTGTACTTTCCACGTATTTTGTAACGTAAACTCAGAGGCGCCAAATTGTGCCAAGATTGTGCATTGAAATGCAATTCAATGTAAACAACATAGAGCAACTGAAGAGGCGACATATGATATGACAAATTGCTAAACGTTAAAGAAAGACCATCATTGGTCAATAGGCGGCGATTAGAGCGTGCAAATCGCAAATTTTCATACAATATTTGTCAGCTCACTTTTGAGCGGTCAACAAAGTTGCATAGTTTTACAGAAGGACCTTGAATTTCTTGAATAGTTACTCCAAAAAACTTTCTATTAAAATAATTTCTGACTCTTGTTACCGCAGGTCAATGAGCTCTTCTGAAAATTGGCCTTTTGTATAGCCGCCAGCTAAATTCCAACTTAACGATTATATTTCACGCTGCTCTGCTCTGAATTGAATTGATTTCCTCTGCTTCTTCTCTCTCGTCCACCGAAGCGAGGCTCACGACAATTGCCTTTAACTTTTTGTTCGCCTTTTTCAAATCTAAATTTGCTTCACCTATAAATCGTGAATCGTAAGAAAAATACAAAAGAATGCCCGATACAAATCTGCGCATATCTTATGTGCACATCTTGTATATCTTATGTCATTGAATTAAGTAAATCTCACACACAACTTGAACGCAGACACTACACAAATGATGATACAAAAGACTGATTAACTAATGGCAGTTATGAAGAAATCTTGTTGAGTATATTTTCAATTAAACGCTATTAACGAACGCAATGCATCCACAGAGAAAGAGAGAGCCGCGCGCCACATTTAAATTTGCACATTTTTCGCAATTGAGATTTTACTCGAAGTGAACGAAAGTGAAGAAGTTCACAGGAAATGACTGCTTATGAATTAATTTGTTTAAGTGAAGTTCAGTATTGTGGTCTTTTGATAACACTAAAACAGTGACATTAGAATTTAAAAAAAATGTTTGCAGATATTTTCGCGTTTGAGACCAACACAAAAAGCGCCTGTCGCGTGCATAGTGAGAGACTAATACGTACAAAACTAACGCATAGGCATAAAAAACTATACTTGTTCCCATGAATGAAACAGACGCAATAGCCCAGCCCAAACCGAAAGTCAAATATTTACGTCGTACAGCAAAATACGCGCAGTAAAATTCTGCTTGCGACTATTTTTGTACTCCGGCGTTTGGGGGCCAATACTAAACAATTCAACCAACCCACACAGTTCCACTGTGAAATATCTTGAAATTAAAAAAATACAATTTCAATATCATGTGAGTCCATGTTCCAACAAGCGCGAGTAAAAGATATAATATATTTGCATTGTTTATCTGCTCGGCACAAGCTGTTACCCAATATTTTTCTATGAAACAAGAACATGTTAGATGATAAAAAGCATATCTGAAGAAAAAACACAAAAAACCAGAAACACTTGACAACACACTCGTAAAAAATACAACACAAAACGGAAATTTAAAAAATTTTATAAAACCAGTCGCCAGTTGAGGCAGAGGTATGGCCAAAAGCCGAAGATTTTAATGGGCCATGCGGGTCGAGCCTCTTCATGCAAGGAACATGTTCGCATAGGTTCGCTCAGAAATCCAAGCTATGGGCTTCTCTTGGTACACACTTGCGGCACAGCAAATGTGTCTTCTCCAAAGTGTTGTGCTGCTGCTTCTTTTACGTGGCTAAGTGCTTACTGCGAACTGCCGGTGATAGATGCTGCTGCCGAGCATGTTGCCGGTTGAGCTTTTTTCCATACACCATTTCATGTCGATTTTGCGGTTGCTTTCAGATGCTTTGACTCAGTCTTGCGGTGGTATCTGTTGAATACGTTCGGTGCTGTGCTGTGCGCGCTTCTAACCGCAGTTCGTTGTTGTTCTTCTAAGGGTTTCAATTCGTTCGTTGAAGTTTGGGTATTTTGTAGTGATTTTGTTCCATTCTTTTCTATCGAGTTTAAAGAACGTGATTTTTTGTGGCGCGAAAAGGTATATTGCAGCTGCTCTCACTTAGTTGTTGTTACCCTTCAACTTTTGTGAAAAGTGTGTTTATTGTATTACTTCTAACGAAGTTCGTTGGGATTTGACGCGAATAACTCTGTGATCTTGAAAATGAAAATTCTGTGAGATTATGTTTTTTGCCATTGAAGACTAGTCCCAGCTCTGGCGACCACCACAATAAAAGTTACCAATTTCTATTTAAAATTGAAGATTAATAAAAGATATTAAGAAATAAATGAAAATACTCATCAAAACCAGAAGATAGGAAACACAATTATTTGCTTGAGAGTGTCGACTTGCTGGGAGTTAATATGCAACTTGGGATGAAAAGGAGTCTTTTTTGACAAAACACTAGTGGGCATAAACATCCCCATTCCTACCATAGGACCATCCAATGGAACTCTTCCGAGTACTCGTAACTGACAGCGAGTTCAAAAGTTTCTTTCCATACGTAACTAGAAAGGTCTTAGAGCAATCGCATCTAACCGCTACCCTATTCTACTTAAGTGATAAATGCCTTTAGTGATTTGATGATTTCAATAAATACACCTACTATCATTGCCTGCCTACGAAACATCTAATTTGCTACGCCTTAAATTTGAATCAAAGTAAAGATAAAATGTCACCAAAGCATTAATCGATATAAATTGTTGACACGTTGTAATCCCAAAGCAATTGGGTTACAAGCGGAAATTAGCCAGGCTGTGAAAATATGTCCTCTATTGAATTGAATACAATAGAGTGTGTTTCGACTAATGGACATTTGCCTACTTTGCGTATATGTGTGAATTAGGGCTTTCGGTCCCGAAGACTTTTCGCAATCCCGGGATTTATGGGATCTTTCGGGGTTTGTTAATTTTCCAAGCCATATACAAAAAGAAGCAACTAGTTTTTATAAGAAAAAGTATAGTTTGGGTATAAATAAATAAAACTAAGCATTAATATGAATTGAAAACCAGTTGAATGAATTAAGTTGGGTTCCCGTTTCCTTTGAAACCACGAAATTCGATACAAAATGTGCTTAAGAAATGCTCAAGTATGGTTTCTGAAGTTACTTTTGAATCAGGTTTTAGTTTCACTTAATTGTTTTCGCAAAGACTGAAAATACCAGCTTTCTTCAGAAGTGAATATTAATTTATTCCTTCTTTCGATGTTTCTATATATTTTGTGAGCGAGGAAACGTTTTTTTATGAACAAATTTTCTTTAAAAACTAATCCTGGGATTATCGGGATTAAAAATGGACCTCGTCTCCGGGATCGAAAGCCCTAGTGTGAATACAGAAATAGTTTTGAGTTCCACGCACTTTTTTTGTTAATATGTAAGTCTGGCGGCAGTTAAATCGATACATAGTGCTTTCAATCATCAATTATGATGAACTTTGAATTTGAATACTTGATTTTGCATTCTTTTTGGAGATTTCAGCAAAAATCTAACGTTTTCAAACAATTTTGACAAATCTTTTCTTTGTGTCTCTGTATAACCATTTTCTCAGACTATTTGCCATTCTCACAAGCCTTTAAACTTAAAATTGTTTGGCAAATATTAATACAAAAGCTTATGCATGGAAACTTTGCTGCAAATATTTCCATAGTGAATAAGTAAAAAGTTTATGCATAGTTGAAAAATTATACAAACTTAAACAAACTTAGAAATATAAAAAATATTTAATTTCGAGTTTGCTAAAGCCAATCCTCCAATTACCTTTCACTCTCAGCATTTTCGCGCTAAAAAAATTAAACGAAAAAATTACCACAAAAGTCAA
Organism: Heteromyza rotundicornis; assembly: GCA_951394025.1. Classification (NCBI taxonomy): domain Eukaryota; kingdom Metazoa; phylum Arthropoda; class Insecta; order Diptera; family Heleomyzidae; genus Heteromyza; species Heteromyza rotundicornis. Next base: position 52,921,498 of record OX596012.1, read on the forward strand.
TTAGCTAAAAAAATTGTAATGAAGGCAATTGTAATAGCAATTCTGTGAAATCAATTTGAAGCGATATTATTTAGCTACAACACATAATGAGCCAATAAATCAAGCCAATACCACAGGCCAAACTCACACAGGCAATTACCCAGCGAACATTTGTGTTGGAATAGATTTGAAAGTGACTTAATAACAAAACCTCTCTGAAATGTCAAACTTTGAAAAAGGATTTGCTTATATCATTTTAGAATAACTGCTTTCTCCACACAAAAGCGGAATTTACTCTCGCTTTGAAAAAAATATTCAATCTCAAATTGCCTTGAAATGTTAATTCTCAAATGTCCTTAATATCTGGAAACATGTGGCGGTGCGAGCGTAAATGAAATTTATATATTTTGGCTTCTATTGCATATCCTACAAGTAGAGATCATATTCCATTAAAAACTAAACATGGTAATGAATTGAGAATGACTTTTGATATCAAATTGAGAAATAGTGAATTCCTCAAACATTTGAGACTGTGTTTGCTGGGTACACTGACTGGCACACACTTTTACAAAAAGGCACGCACATAATACTTTGATAGGTGGAAACACTGAAATGAAGCTGATTAACGCCAAATGCCAACATTTTATATGAAAATTTAAAAAAATCTCAGTTATACTTGAGTTAAATTACTAGCAAAGTGAAGAAAATGTAGCAACAAGCAATCAAATAAGCACGCGAAATATTAAATTTTGTTTGAAAAAAACCACAATATTTTCATTTTAATATCTGCAAATACCGGTGGAAGCGAACGTAAACAACCAAATTTTTTAGCGAATTCTTTTGGAGTGATACATCTCAATTTCTTCAAAATTTATTCGCCCAATAAATCGAGGCCTCTCGTTTCAGTTTCTTTCACGATTACTATTTCTGAAATATGCTAGTTGAAATTTTATTTACCTTACTTGCGACGCATTGATTACCTTAACTATACTTTTTTTGTGGGTCTCAGAGTTGTATTTCAAATTAAAAATAATGCTCCTACGATCTCTAATAAATACGAAATGTTTTAATTTTTAAAAGGCAAACTTGATGCTTGGTTGATCATTTGTGAAAAGCAAGCCGAAGTGTTGAAAGAGTCTTACACCGATTGCTTTTGTCGCTGTTTTTATTGTTTTATTGCCTATGCCATTATAAAATACAACCATTTCTTGTGTACTCTTTTTTATAATAAGTATTTCGACTGATACAATTTGTATTGTGGTATGTAAATTGTTGTATTATCTTTTTCGCGCTGAAAAGAGACCCATTAGTTTGTTCACCTTCTTGTTTGAAATCCGCCACCTGAGCTGAATTTAATTTCATGCAAATTAATTCAAAATGAGAAGCGGCTGGCGGCGAATGCTTGAAGGGACTGCTGCTACGCATAGCAAATACATACACAGTAGAACAAGTAATTAATTAACGTTTATTGAGAATTCATTATTTTATTTACTACTTTTTTAAATTTATTTAATAAATGTTCTCTTTTTTTAGCTATGTACGCGGAAAAACAGTTCAGCCACACTGTGAATTATAAATGTTAGCTAATTTACAAACTATTTTGTAACAAACAATTTGTAAACTAATAGATACACCAAATCATTTCAACCTTCAATTTCTCCATTTGCAAAAACAAAAAATTTGTTTAATTTGTTAGCCATTTTTTAGGCAAACAGCAACAACAACCAAGTGAATGTACCCCGAAAAAAGTATTTCATCATCACAATTCAATTTCACTTCCTTATTTATTAAATTTAATCGAACGCATACCGTAATTTGATGAGTTTTTTCTTGGCTGCTTCTCGCTGTTGACTGACGAAAAAAAGTAAACAAATTGAAGCCGAAAAAATTCTGAAAAAAGAAAAAGTTGAAAAGGTCAAAAAACGCCTAGCAGTCTAGGCAATCAAATATGTTCCTATCGGACTTCGCTGTCCATTGAATCGGCATCGATCGGCTTTTGAATTGAGAGCGCGCACATTTCAATCAAATATATATAAATAATATTTATTAATTCGCTGTTAATTGAATTTCAATTTAAGCGAAATATTTTTACATCAAATTAACTAAAATTATTAAGAAAGATCAATTGCGCGGATGTGTGATTTTAGAGAACTCAACAATTCGGAGAAACTAGTCAGTAGACGGTATATTCTCTATTGGCCGGTCGCTTGGCTGCACTTTCCCCAGTACACTTTTTCTCGAGAATTCCCGCTCAGTAGAATCGTGTTGAATGTTACCATTTCCTACGATATTATTTTAATAAAAACTTACATTATTTCTAAAAGTACCAAAAATCTATTACATCGAGTCCTAACCGCGAAGAGAACGTAAGAATCGATCCGATTAGCCTCTCTTCTCCATTCACCTGGCATTTAATGGATTTCTCTGCAGTTTTTTTTATATTGATGTAATCAAGGTAAACTTTTCAATTTACAAAATGTACCATACAAATGTAAATTTCGCAAATTGTGTATGCGAAATTTGATTAATTAATAAGGGGCGTAAGCAGAATTTAACATTTATATTTTTAATCAATTGCGCATCAACGAAGTATCAACTGTTTTCCTATTAAAATTAAATGTAAAAAAAAAACATTTCAGAACAAATTTGTGTTATCTGTGCGATAAAGGTGTGCGATAATAAGTTAAACAACAAGATTATCTTAGCTGAAAGAAGTCATCCCCCCATATTCTGCTGAGATGCTCTAGACATTTTCGAGTGACAAAGTTTAAATGTGTTCAACAGCACTGTTAAGAATAACAGGGCCAATTACTGTTAAATTGCTACAAATTGTTTGCAATTTATCAAAGTCAATGACAGCAACAGGCGACAGATTCTCCTTCATTAACATAAAATCGTCTGATAACAATGACGATGTGATTCACAAAACAAAAATCATGATTTATGCAACGTGCTTATGGGAAAATGATTGCGATATGAAAAATGTAAACAAAATGAAAAATGTATGACATTTTTTATTGGTGCAATACGTCACTGGCTCAAATTTCGCAGATTCTTTTTTTATTTAATTGTTTTCCCAAAACAGCTAAATATTGTACTTGTTTACTCAGCTGATTCGTGAAATATATTCTTTAATTTGTATTTTCTCATCTCCTATTTGCAGAGCAATTTGAATACGCACCTGCACTTCCACACACCAGCCACTATGGACAACGATTCGTTAAACCGTAAAAATTCTTCACGCAAAAATTCCGTGATAAACGGCAATGGCGAAACGCCTGCCAAAGTGTCCGGCGACGATGGCGGTGGCGAAGTTACACTGAAGGCGAAGATGAGCCTCCTGAATGGCTGCACTGTCATTGTGGGTTCGATCATTGGCTCGGGTATTTTTGTGTCGCCCACCGGCGTTCTGATGTATACCGGAAGTGTAAATCTGGCTCTAATTGTTTGGGTGGTATCCGGACTTTTCTCGATGGTGAGTATCTGAGTGGCGACGTCGTGTGGCGTATGATGAGTCGTAGAAGAGGCCTAACGAATAACCAATAACTCATCAAGCTGATGTGATAAGTGCATGATAATATCCTGGTTTGTTTGTTTTTTCAAAACTGTGGAAAACAGAAACAAGTTTTCAAATTGATATGTGCTTTGTGTGGAAATGGTTTTCATTTCCTCATTTTTTAACGGCTGGCATTACGATTTCCAAAAACAACAAAACCCTATTCGATGCAGTTTCTTCTCAGGAATCCAAATATATCAAAAACATGATTTCTTTGGAAATGGACATAACCTGATTGTGCTTTAAGGCATCGATATGTTAATTCTGTGACTTGTAGTTGCACATCTGGCTCACAATTCATCTAGTATGTACTTTACCGCGCAGTTAATCCTATTTATATTATTCGTGGTGATTTATTAGCTTGTTGTATGTGCATAGTTGGCTATTTGTTTGAATTTTGCTAGACCGAAAGGGCTCAATTGAAAATATTTGCTCACTGATATGGAAACTAGTTTCTCAACTACTTGTACTTAGCTGGCAATAATTCTATTCACAGATTTCTATAATATAAAAAAACAATTTCTTTACTTTATTTTTTTTTTTAAATTCTGCACTACCAACTAATTCCATTTCCTTTAAAGGCAGGGCCGTGTTTACATTGGCGTCGTTAACTTCCGCCACGTTCTGTCTGCCATTACAAATGACAAGTGACAAGTGGCAACGCAATACTTCCTTCCATTCATGTTGCACATGCTATGAGGCACGTGCTTAACTTGTTAATTAAATATGATCAACGCTTAAAAAATTGGACCAATTCGGTGACTTTAGACATTCATTGGACTAATGAGAAGGCATAACACAGGAGAAATATTCTGGAAATTATTTAGTTCTCTTTAATTTGAATGGCTTTATTCATGCGATTTGCAGTCAAAGAAAGGGAAACGCAAATTCCAAGCCACACGAACATTGGCACGTTTTCAATTGAGAATTCCTTGGCATACATTTCCTATTGCCTATTCCTTAATGAAATTACTAGAATTCTTTGGATAGAAGGAGAAATTCACATTCGTGGTATTCATAGAGTGTGGTTTACTTGCGAACGCCTACTTTAGACTAGAGATGACGTGCAGTGTTTCCTGTGCAGGACAGGCAAACATCTTCAACCATAAATACTTCGCAATGTTCTCTGTACTGCGGTATGTTGATTGACAGAGGCAATAAAATGTAATTGCAATTATGGCACGGAGACACGTTAATCTTGGGCAAGTCAATGAATGAGGAAATGTGTATGTGTATGTGTATGGGAAAAATGGTTGAGTGAAACGAAAGTGAAAGTATGGAATCAAAAGTTTTCCGATTTTCTCATTACTCAAATATATTTTGCAGATTTTTTACTTGATATTTCTTAACAATCGCTCTTTCATTCCTCAGGTGGGTGCCTATTGCTATGCCGAACTGGGCACAATGATCACCAAATCGGGTGCCGATTATGCCTACATTATGGAAACCTTTGGACCCTTCATGGCCTTCATACGTCTCTGGATTGAGTGCATGATAGTTCGGCCATGTTCCCAGGCAATTGTGGCTTTGACCTTTAGCGTTTATGTGATGAAGCCATTCTTTCCGGAGTGCTCGCCTCCAGAGGACTCAGCGCGTCTGTTGGCCGTGTGTTGTATTTGTAAGCATTTTGAAAAGAACAAATCAATAAATAAACATTTTCTTAGTTGATATTGTAAATAGTTTAGAACGGCAATGCACTTTCAAGTGTTGCTCCCTAGGAGCGTACTTGACCTAAAGATTAAGCTCACTTCAGCAAAACTAATCAACATTTTGTTTTGAGTCTTATCTCAAATCGAACGATTGAAAAAAAGGAAAACATATCTTTTTAGAAAATATTGCAATAGGAAGAAAACCTGATGCGATTCCGGGTCTAATGAGGGAATGGATTAAAATAAAGTTTACACTATTGCCTTCCAGTAGTGTATATTGTTCAAATTCAAAAACTTTCCCAATCATTATGTTTTAGTTGGTTTTTTGTTGTCTTCCTAAGTTGTACACTACAAAAGTCAAGAATTGTGTAATTTTTATAAAACTTACATCATGCAATCGCAAAGAGTTCCTATCAGCGATTGGTTTTAATTTTTCTTATTACTTGTGCAATGATTCATGTACATTCTCGCATTAAATGACTTGATATGGGTATTGTTTTTTTGGATTACGAGGGGGTTTACTTAATAAATTCAAAAAGTGTATTTAAAGTTAAGAATTAAAGATCGGGAAACATTTTTTAATTGTGTTTGCATGATTTGGTATTTTTTCTTAAATCTATTTTATTTATTTGCGATAATGGAATTATAAATAATTAGGCAACTGCAGTTACTTATTTATAAAATTGAGCATTTTTTGACTATTTCAAGTTCCTTTTCCATTTTCAGTGGTCTTAACTTTTATCAACTGCTGGGATGTGAAATGGGCAACCGCTGTTCAGGATATTTTCACATATGCCAAATTGTTTGCCTTGTTCATGATCATCGCCACTGGCATGTACCAGTTGTATTTGGGCCATACGGAGTATTTCACATTCGAGAACACGGACACAAAAGGTATATTGACTATTCGTTAAATTTGATGTTGTTCGGTAGTAATTACTCTGGTTTCCCATCTAAATTTAGTCACATCGCTGGCGCTGTCATTCTATTCAGGACTGTTTGCGTACAATGGCTGGTAAGGGAATTGGGCGGCCGTGTCAATGTTCAATATTACAAATTTTAAATATTGCAGGAACTACTTGAATTTCATCATAGAGGAATTGAAGGATCCCGTTAAAAATCTGCCCCGTGCCATTGCCATCTCATGTACTTTGGTGACAGTGGTCTATGTCTTGACCAATGTGTCATTTTACACCATTTTGTCGCCCGATACCGTTTTGGGTTCTCAGGCTGTGGCTGTAACCTATGCGGAGAAGGCTTTCGGCATGTTTGCTTGGACCATTCCAGGTAGAAATCCACTTTTATAAATTGTTTGTGGAACTCGTTTTTCATTCACTCTCCGTTTTCAGTATTCGTCGCGCTGTCCACCTTTGGAGCAGTGAATGGAATTTTGCTGACCTCGTCGCGTCTCTTCTATGCTGGAGCCAATGAGGGCCAAATGCCAGAAATTCTGACCATGATACAAATTCAACGTTTCACACCGACCCCCGCAGTGCTGGCAATGGCTCTGCTCTCAATGTTGTATCTAACAGTGTCCGATATTTATGCTCTGATCAATTATGTGGGATTCGCCACTTGGGTATGTGGAGCGTCACAGTTTCGTCAATGCTCGTGTACTAATCTAAATGTTTTTGCTTCAAAGTTGAGTATCGGAGTTGCAGTGCTTTGTGTTCCCTGGCTGCGCTGGGTCCAACCCAATTTGCCACGCCCCATTCGAGTGCCGATGATCTTCCCCATTGTGTATTTGATTGCAACCGCTTTTGTCGTAGTAGTGCCCATGTACGCTAGTCCAGTGGAGACCGGCTATGGCATTCTCATGATTCTCTCCAGCATTCCTGTCTACTTGATGTTCATTGCGTGGAAGAACAAACCGATTTGGTTCCAAAAGTCAATGGGTATGTCTTTTTCGAGCGATTTCTGTTCATTTTTTACAAACATTAGTTAAATGTTTTAAACGCTTTTTTCTAAACCCTCGCAAATTTAGTTGGTCCTTTAAGCTATTTTTGTAATTTTTATTTTCCCTTCACTCGCATTTCTTTTTCAACACTTTTTTTTTTAGGTGGATTTACTCAAACCCTACAAAAAATGATGATGGTCGTTCGGCCAAAAGCTACTGCCAAGGTTTTTATTTATTCTTTCACCCTTTTTAATAAAATAATTTTTTTAAGTATTTCAACCCAATTCTACTTTAATGCCTGCTAATACAACTTTTTTTCAAACTCTTTTAGTGATTAATTAGTGGCAGCCCTTTAGTTTATTGTGAACAGTTTTTTAAATTCGGAGGGTTAAAGGTCAGTAGTGACTAGAGTTTGGTTTGCAGGACAAACGAAAGGAATTACATCCGAATCGGTTGATGAGACTTATCTTTAAGGATATTGGATCAGATATTTCTTCAAATTTAATATTTCGTTTATTAAATTTAAATGTTTTCTTTTATTTTAAACGTTTTCGATTTTTTTCATATTGTTTCATAATTTTTGTTGGTTTTAGGCTAGTTTGTGTTTTGAAATAAAAAAGTTCTTCTCTTACCTCCCTCGATCACTGCAATTTTAACTCTGAAATAAAAACTGTTCTAATATAATCAAAATTGAAGTAAACTGCCAATGATTTCAGCCCTACTTTCAGTAATAACAAAAAAAAACAATTTTATTTATAAAGTATCTCTGTTGTACATAAATTAATATACATCAATTTTCCTTCCTCCCTTTTACAGTAAGTCTCACACATTTCCTACAGAAGGTGCTTATGGTACTAGGAAAATCCAAACCAGCTCAGGTGTAAAATTAGCGCTAGAAATTATCAAGAAGAGATTCACAACATAAAAAAAATTTCAACAGATTTCAAAAATATGGGGTTTTTTTGAAGAAACTGTATAGTTTTATAGAATGTTCAAGCAAGAAAGTTATATTGTGAATAATATATATACATTAAATTAAAGAACAAAATTTAAAAAAACATTCTAATAAACATTGACCGACGTTTGACATACAGTACAGAAGAACAAGTAATAATAATTAAATTCCCATGACTTCAAGAAGCATATAAGAAATCAGATGAATAGAAATTCATGCAAATCAGAAATGTAAACTGTATTTTAAAGGATCGAAAGAAGCCATTGTCATTGAATGGAATTAATGATGCAAATCGAAATGTCCGTATCTTTTTGGCCTTTGAACGATTTCTTTTTTTCACTTTAATGTCTATTTTCAATTCAATGTCAGTGACTCGACTCCTTATATGTTACGAAAATGCTGAGCATATACATATGTACGTCTTTTTAAGTGTTTTTAAGAAATATATCTACCGATTAAGTTGTAATTTTAACAGTACTTGTGTTTGCAAAAGTGACATTTCGTTTGGAGGACTGCAGAACAATTTAGATTTCTATCGTTTAAGCTTCAATGTTCGATGTTCGATACTGCTACCTTGGAGTATTGATCAATGCCAGAAAGAAAAGAAGTCAGATTGAAATACAAATCTCGTTCACATTTATCGCCAAGGGAAGATAGAACTGGAGCACTGATCCAATTCGATTATTATCGCAACACTTTATTAGTAAAATATAATTTTTGAAGAAACTTAAGATCATGAACATCATAAAGCTTGACTGCCAAAACTGACCGAATTAATAAACAAAAAAGAAACAAGCAAATGTATTTTAAACATATCCCTTAGAAATAGAAAAATAAGAGTGAATTTCATTGAAATAATCGGTTGAATTTCAAAATTGTATTACTTATTGGAACAATGTATGAATAATATGAACATTTCTTTATTATCTGTAAATGTTCGTTTCTCGCTTTCAATGTAAATGTTAAAGAATTTAAGTTCAAAATTTTATAATTATTAAAGTGAAAAAGTTGAACGCTTCTGTAAGCGCTTAGATATTGAAAAAAAATTACAAAATTTAATTCATAAAAATAATTACAAAATCCGAAATGCAAACGAAGCATAGAAGTGCACATTTTTCAATATTTAGTCGCTTACATCAGACGACTTTGAAGAGTTATAACTATAGGTACTCATATGCCTAAGCTTTAACGTAATAATGGGAATATTGTTGACAATAATATTATATATATTTAGAATTCTATACCTATATAGATATGTATGTTTACAACTGATTTACTCTGCATAATTATACACTAAACATTTTAATAAACTGAATGGCAAAAATTACGCTGAAATAGATGCATACAACCGTTGCGAATCGATTTTGTTTTGTTAAGCTGAAAATAAAATTAAATCCATTTGTTTACTGAATTACTGAATTTATATAAATGTGTTAAGTTATAATACAATAAAAAAAATCACACTGAAATAACATTTTCGGAAAAGAATTGTTTTGGTATTGGTACCTACATTTTTTCAGTATTTTTGAGACAAACGTGTACAGAAACTATAAGGGCAAATTTCACAGTGCCTAATTGCAACTTAAATGCAGAAAATCCGTCATTTAAATTCCAATTTACTATGGGAAAACGTCTATTGTGAATGAAAATTAAATAAAGCCCAACTTATTGGCCTTAAGATATATACTCCGCAAAATTTTGATGTGAGTTTCATACGCTGCAAAACTACTACTCTTTCTACAAATCTACTACCCTGGAAGAAATTTCTGCTGCTCTACGTAGAAAACCATATCTACTCCACTTTTCTGCAATCTTCTACCCTGGCAGAAATTTCTACTACTCTCGTAAAATTTTACAATTCTATGAAAAATTTTATCTATTCCCCTGTCTTGAAATCTACTCCCATAAAAAGTGAGCGCCATATTGTGAATAATTCACAAGATACATTATTGTGAATTGTGGTTAATGGGGTTGATAATCAAAAGATATCGTATATGTTGGACCTGCGTAGCATTTATGTCGTAAGTTACTAATTTGCTATGTTTTTATTGATTGAAATGCTAAGCAATGTCAAGCAATGAAAATGCTATGAAAGGTTAAATGCAAGTAGAGGTACCGTGGGACGTCAGCAATAAATTGACAAACTGCTCCATTCGGTATCTTTTGTAACGTTTTTGCGAACAACTGATTACAACTGATCGGATCGCACCCAATTTCGAAATTTTGAAAAACCTCACACGAAAGATGTGTTGAGAACTGTCAAAAGTTAATTTGTTTATTTTTTTTTATTGGAATTGTACGACTACGATTATAAATTGATAATAAATAATCCAAAAATGCCGAAATTTTTGCCAGAAAATATTAAAATTGCATCTTTCTCATTGTACATTATTCGAATTCTGAACATCTTTAATTTTCTAAGGAAAACTCCCAAAAAAATTTGCTCACACTATCAAAAGCCGCTCGCTAAAATATATCAATAAGATTCTATTGAAACAGATAACTATAATTGAAATGGCCAGAACTACAAGAGTGCATAGTGAAGAACTTTACGTTTATTCATTTAGAATACACTCTGAAGGAAAATTTAAAAATTACAACGAAGAAATTGTACATTGTAAGTTACTTTCGTTCATTCCAAAACGTGTCCACATCACTAATGAACGTTCGCTCGTTCGTGTAATATTCGTGCAATGTAAACGGTCCGCAGAAAGTACTAAAATTAAATCATACTAAAAAGAGTCACATGTACTTAAAATAGCATCCCTGAAAAGTTACTCGCTCATTTCCTAAATGAGCGAGCAAATGTTTAGCAAATGAAAAATATATTTCAATCGTTCGTGAATTTGCTGCGTCGAAACGCGGAAATGCTCGCCCGTTTCGAAGTTCGAAGTACAGAAAAATTTCGGAAAATAAAAAAAACAAAAATTAATTTTAGTTATTTTATTTTATTCTGTGTGTGGCAAGTGCTTTTCAATAATTCACACCGTTTGCTACGTGAAAAAAGAACGTAATAAGCACCAACAGCCAACAGTGAAATACGGGAAATCTGAAAATGTGTGTTCGAAAGAAATTGGGAAATCTCCAAAAGAAGTCAACATAATAGATAATAGATAGTGAATTTGTAGTAGTTCAGATAAAAAGTGCAATAAGAATGATTTTCTGAAAATTATTAAAGTGAATTGAAAATTCAATCCCAAAAAACCACACATTCCACGTTCGCCTTTGTTGTGTTGTGTTGTTGTAGCTGTGACTTCGTTCGTACGCTGAAAACCTGAAAACGTTTTTTTTTACATTTTCCGCGTTGTTTTTCTTTGGATTAACTTTCCTGCATTTTTCGGACGGAGGAGAACGACGCCTTTTTTGAATTTTGGAACCTTTCTAATATCACGAAGACGGCCACTGGAGGATATGGACACATTTCGAAAGTGGTTGAATAAGCCCAAGGTAAGAGACTTGGTAAATGGTAAATTCCACTATAATTTCTATGTTCCATTAATTTTGTCCTTCATCTTTTTACTATCGAGTTTTTGTACTCGTAACACCCCACAATCTTTCGAAACTAAATATCAGACATCGGCTTTAAAATATTTAAAATGACTAGTGATTTCCCATTGATTTATAGTTTCTCAGAATTTCTAACATTTCAGAGTGAAGTTTACTTTATTTTCCCGATCACTCATAACACTGGTCACGTGCTCATTTATGAAAATATTAGATTGAAGCGATTTTCAAAGTTTTTCCACATTTTAATAGAGTGATTACATTTTGCATTTGCACAAAGTATTGTCTGTTAAATACAGTAGGTACTATGGTTTAGTATGAACTAAATTTGACTGAAAGTTATATGGTGGCCAGTTTTTGTGGCTTTGTTATCACAAATGCCGTAACAGAATAGAAATTTGGTTAGAAACCATAGAAAAAAAAAGCAAAGGAGATAGTAACTATTTTTTTTTTAAATGTATGCATTTTTATTTTTGTCACAACAATTGAAATAAGGGATTGAAAGCATTAGTTGTAGTTAGTGATAAACATTTCTAATACATCAGCAGATTTTTACTTTTAACTTTTCCCTTTTAACATTATTTTTATTATCCCTTCTCACAAGTGTTCAAGGGTATATTGTTTTGTCACACCATTTTTAACGCCCAAAAGGAGAAGTGACAAGTTTAGAAAGTATATACCGTGTATAAGATTAGCGATGTCCGTCTGTCATTTCACATTTTGGACGGCCATATTTGTATGATAAAAAATTCGAAATGTGGAAAAATTATCGATAAAGTATCGAAAAATGTAAGCAAAGTCAAAGAAAAGTGATCGAAGAAGGAACTCGCATGAGCAGGGCATTTCAGCTTCGGTCAGACCGAAGATAATTCTAGTTATTGCTTGAGTATGAGTTAGCAACTCGTGTGCAACAATTTTAAATTGCATTAGTGCACACAACTCTTACTTCGATGACTCTAACAGCATTATTTGCGGACAACAGCACAACAACAGCAGTAGACAACAAATCGTTAATAACAAAAACAAATTGAGGACGTTTCATTCGTTTCATTTTTGCAATTTATATGAGCTTTTTTGAAAACGTTTGTTTTTATTTACTTACATAAAGTTATAACCTAAATCTTCAATTTAATATGAAAGATATTTATCCATTTTTGAGGTGGAGCTCACTTCTCCCTCAGTTTCTTTTTTAACTAATCCGGTGAGGTACTGTAGTTAGTCCCAAGTTGGTTCTGTTGGTGTTTACCACTTTTGTTAATTGTGACTCTAAAGCCAGCAAGCATGGAATTAATGAATTGAAGTCAATTACGAAGCTTGTGCGAGTGAACATGACCTCGGGGTCATTGCCAGTTCGGCAAAGTGTTTAAAAATAGCAAGCACTTTGCTTTGCTCAAGTATATTTTGAGCTGATTCGATTTGCTGGAGTTTGGAGTTGAAAAAACTTTTAAAGGCAATTCTTTGTTATGCAAGCACGTTGAAATGGAGATCACGACAAGAGCAGTGACGTCAATGGCGAACAAAATTTCCTTGTTGTGTGTCAAAATGGTTGAAGCCTACATAACTGTGATCTAGTCCATGTCTGTTATGGCTTTGCAAATTGTATGCTTTCTTTTGAACAAGATTATTAAGGTTTGAATTTTTTAGCTTTGTTCATCACAGTCTCTCCTTCTCTATTTAGTTATTGTTTATTATTGCATTTCCTTTCTTCTTTCTTCATCTTCGACTTTGGGGTTTCCTGCCGCAATCTCATCTTACCACTCGAACTGGTCGTGTAATTTCTTGTTGGAATTACTTTCATCTGACTTTAATTTCGCTACTTCACTAAAACGTTGCATTTTATGCGTTATAAGCTTAGTTGTTTCAAACAAAAAAGAATTCAAATTACAATTTGAATCATAACTTCCTGTAATATTTCATTTCAGTAATACTGAATGCTCTCATTGTAAACTGAAAGAGACTTTCATTGGACATCATCTTGAAATAGATAGGGAGACACTCGAGGAGTTTGAAGAAGGGCGTCAAAAATAACTAGCTGGAAATAGAAATTCTATTTCAAACTACACATATCCGAAAAAAACTTCCAGAAAAGGAAAATGCAGAGAAACATTGAAATAATTTGCATTGCACTCGTTTGACAATCTTCACAAAGTGAAACATCGGTGCACACGAAATTCGTGTCACGAATTTAGAGTTTACAAATTTGTAAATATAAAAGTGAAAATAATAAGTTTCAAGTTGGCAGCCAATTGAGTTAAAAAACCGTTACAACGTTCACTTTTGCACCAAAGCTCTCAAATACTAATTCGAAAGCTTGCCCATCAATGTTCCATAGTACGAAAGATAGGGCGTAAGAAACCGTTGGATGAATCAAAAGTTACAGGCAACATTCTGTGGCTTTTCAATTCCATGTCTCACAACGCGACCTGCCCAGAAATATAGTAAAAGTACACATAAATATGTAGTTACATATCTATACATTCACGAAATGTGTCTTTTTTGTAAAATTGCGATGTCAAGAGAAACAAATTTTCACTTGAATCCAGTCCACAGTCCCACATTCCAAGAAAAAGTGTTCCTTGGTGAAACAAGTTGAGAAATGCAACCTCATCCTCAAAAGGAGCCGTTTTGTAGTAGCCGTCTATTGAATTGGAAATAAAAATATTTTTGCTTTTGTGGTTGTTGGTATACAAGAAATATTTACTGCTTGCTTGATGGATTTTGTAAGTTGACTTGGAGTAACGGCTTCTGTGAGATTGTTGTTGTACGTATCCAACTTGCAACTTGACCTCATTCCGCAGTTGCATATTTTTGCAGTAGCTGTGACTGGCGTCATCGCCAGATCGTATCTCTTCGGTCTACATCACCAGTACTCGCCAGTCGAGACTCCCATCCTTCCCCTCGTTCCGAAGTTGCAACTTTGGATGCCTCTTGTTGGAGCCGCTCTCTCATTCTCGCTCTCTTCATGGCTTCATGGCTTCATGGCTTCATGGCTTGCCTTTCCCTCCATTCTACATTTTCATCTTGTGAATACTCGGAGTGTGGCCAACACATGGCATGTGGCAATTACATGTCCGCCATGTTGCTGCAGTCTCATTGTTGTTGTCGTAATGTTTGTGCATTCGCCTCCATGAATGAATGAATTGCCATTTTTTTTGGTTTACGGTGGACAAAATCGAGTAGCGTAGTGTAACTAGTTGGATGAATATGACGGGAGAACGAGGGGTATGCAGATGGGGCATCTGTGGCGTCGTCGTTGCATTTGTGTATGCAATTTCTGCTAGGGCGTGCAACTGTGAGTAACTGGTTTTAGTTATGTGTGCCTCTGACGTATTCTTTACAACTACACGCTTACTACGTGTACCTATTTAACTTTGTGGCTTTTCGGTATACTAACTACAACGTAGCTTCATCAACTTAGTATAGAAATATTCCATTTACGCTACAGCCAGCGAATACATTGAGAACATTTGATGGCGTCATATTGACAGATGTAACTATGCTGTCACGAATAACGTGAAAATATGTGGATGTCATCTTACTATGAGGAACAAGATTTAGTTCCAAATTAGCTAACTAATTCGCTCAACCCATTCCTCAAATTCAGCGGTTTTGCAAAAGTTTCGTCGAGTTGTGGACATCGGATATGTTAGCGTTACTTCTGAGGAATAATCGGATATGAACTCGACTGCGGGTTAATTAACAAAGGTTGTTACAAACGAGGTTGTATTATTATTTTGCGACACCAGAAAATCTTGTTCAGCACTGGAACGTCTTACTAATTTCTTTTGCTGAATCGTGTACAGGTTGTCATTTTGTTGATTTTCGAAAATATAAGAAACAATAACCAAGTACCTACTTCCTACTCATTTCAAGTTTCTCCCAATTATGTTCTTTCATAGAACTTTCGCTTTTCAAAATTAAGTTTCTCTCAAAATAAAAAATCTCCCAACGCACAAATCTTTGAATGACACACCGCCATCACCAGCTCTTTCGTATCATATACATAACTTTTATGAATTATTTTTTGTTATATATTTTTCCTATGTTTACATTCGCATGCGAATGTACAAGAAGCGAATATTTTTAGTTGCGCTTCTTTGTTTTTAGTTTATTTAGCGCCCATGTGGAAGATTTGGTATGTGCTTATTTCATTGCTTTAAACATTAAACAAGCAAACCCACTTCAATGACCGGCTTCCTATGAATTTGTTTCATTTGATGTCTTTGCTCTTCCGTTAAAAATTTATTTTATGTAACTAAAGTTATTTTGGTTTAATTTCCACATAACTATGTACATTCCCAAATAAACATTTTCCCCATTGCAATTTGCAACGCATCGTTTTACGTACCTACGGCAGCAATGTGAAACATGTTTATTGAGGACAGGCTCACACCAACCACGCAACGAAAAGCCACAATTTCTGCTGAATGCGAAATATTTAATAGCAAAAATTCATGCGAGCATGAGCTGTAAAATGATTTTAAATTGTTATTGTTAAAAAATAGCTGCTTGTATGTGTCTGAGTTCGCAGTGGTGAGGTCTCTCCATGAAACTACTTTTGTGTTTTGAATTCGATTTCCATATTGGCATTGAATTTAGCTTTTGCTACAGCTGGCTGCATTAAAAACATGTTCAAAATAATTTGTTTCACCTTAGCAAACAATTTGACTCTTTGTAGACTCTTTTAAGGCTCTAGTTTCGTTCAAAATCTTGAAAAGGAGCCCTTCCTGCAGAGGCACAATAAATTGAAGGGGAGGATGGATCCATCCATCCTCCCCTTCAAATATCGAGGGCACAAACCAAAAATTATTTCCCTTTTGAAAATGCCATACATAACTTCCAAATACCGGAATACATTGTGAAAACTTAGATTTGTGAAGAATTCAGGGCAAGAGATGAACCTAACATCTTACATTTTCCATCAAATGTATGTTACATACCGCCTTCATCCATCCACCCCTTCAATTGTATGAGATATGACTAAAAAAAGTCTTATAAATATGAGTCTAATATGGAAGACTTTTGATTATTATATTGCGTTACTATTTCGGGTTTTCTAGCCTTATCTTATTCGAATATAGTTTCGCCTTTCGAAAACTTTACATAACTCATTAAAGTTATACAAATATTTTCACTTTTTCACAACTCTTTATTCGAAATCCCTTCCGTTCGTTCATAGCACCTATCCGAGCACTCATTAATACACTAACCTATGACGCATAACGATAATAACCAAAAACTGATACAATTTCGCTCTCACACATGCACTGAGAAGAACTTCACTTTATGTACTTAATTGCTTTACGCTTTCTTTGCTCGAATACTATACATTCAAACCACCGAATTAACTAGTCCATCCAATGCGAAATCTTATATTTTTGAAGTAACTGCTTACAACCAGTGTTGCCAGAAAGGCAACACTGATTTGAAGTTCTCATTTTTGGATTAAGAAGCATAATACCGTGTTTCTATGGCTCTGATACGTTCAGTGGTTTAGCCGTGATGTTCACTCATACATACGCACCACCGTTTTTCTATGTAAGAATTGTACATTTATTTAATTACAAAGTGTATTTTTTTTTCAAGAGATAATCTAAAAATACGATAAATTAAAACTAAAAATGTGCCCACCAATCGCTTACAACATCCCGAAATGAGTACAAAGCCCCAAATCTGGCAACACTAACAACACAAAGTAATGCCATAAATTACAAAAATATAAGTGGAAACTCAAAAAACTTAAAAAACGAAAGAGATCCAGTTGAAATTTGTAACATCACGCACCACGTACGAGTACTGTAAGTTACAATAAAGACTAACACATTCACAAAATTATAAAGTTACTCATAACAACTGGCTTATATTTTTGAACCAGCAACTCAACTTAACCTCATTTGGGCCTTATTTGTTACTCTACTCTTTGTATGCTTTCGTACAGTAGTTACTTTTGTTCATAACAATAAACGTAACTCAGTCGGTACAAAAAGTATATTCCAATTTTAACTGATTTTGGTTGTAAAAAAATAAATTTAGTTGCTGAAGCTCAAACGGGTTAATAACTAAATATAAGTTGACCTTATTGAGAAATATTAGAAATAATTATCAAAAGTGAATAAGGGTATTTATTCATTAAACGTAGTGAATACGAAATTTCTAACCGACGAAATTATCAGCCAAAAATTAGGCACGGTGCACGGTCACCTCAATTGAAGCGTTGAATACAAACCACTTGTGGATACTGCGTGAAGGACCTCTGCACAAGAGTAATTAGTTGGGATAGGCACTTCACCGCCTGTTGCATAAAATATCTAAAATACAAATTTTCAAACATTTAGATGTGCAAATCAAAGTCTCTCGAACGGTAATGGCAGTTGTTGGCGATATGATTTTGGTTAAATACATACATACGTACATTAAGCCAGTCCAGTTTTGTATGGCGAATTTTCCAATTGATTGTTACCCCCCCAGTAATTTCACCCCATATAAACCCTGGTCAAAAATACACCTTATAATTATTTAAAACTCAGCTTCTAAATGGATATTGACACTCTGCTTTCGAAAATGTAATCTAAATTAAATTTACCCCGATTTCGCAAACAGCAAATTTGGTTTGTCGGTGCTCTAGGGTTTTTTCGATTTGGTTTAAACTTTTAGAAAATCATTTTCTGGTTTACCAAAACATTTTGGAGGAACGGCCCAAAATAAAATCAAAAAATTGTTTTTTTTGGGCTAGTCTAATATACATAGCTAAATAAAGTGCAAGTGATGGGTTTATTTTTAGCTAAGCGACACAACGAGGGAACGAGGTCGTTGGTCTAGTTTTTTATTTAGACAGTTGTGGGAGGCTTTTGACATTTATCACTTGGCTATTTTTAGCCGACGGGGTGTGAAAGGTTGAAGCACTCAGCCAATATTGAGTTGGGGTTCATTGTATTGAATTACTAAACGGTGAAAAGGAATTCACCGTTGCGGAAGTTTCGTTTACTTTTTATGTTACAAATTTTTGTATTTTTCCGTAACTACAATTTAAAAAATTAATTTAGAGAAATTCACTTAGACAAATGGAATATGTTGCTGCAGTAAATTAAATTTTGACAGTTCTACGACAAATTTTGACACTATTCAGGTGAATATCAAATGTCAAAATGTTCACTAGCTCTGGGGCTACTAGAGATTTTGAACAGTGGAAATTATGAACTTTTCGAAATCGCATTCAGCAAGGTTGCATTTTTTGTGAAAACTAAATTTAAATATCTTAGAGCTTTATTTCCTCGCAACGCTGAGGGCTTTTACTTCTTTATTTGTGATATGTCAGAATTTTCTTCTGTCAAAATCTCTCTTTCCTTTGGCACAGCTAAACTGAAATTTCAACAACGCAAACATCGTACCCCTTAGTAACACTTTTGTGTTAATGCGTTCCACGTGATACTTGAGTATTCCGTTCATGATCGAACGGAAGGCAGTCACACATTCGTCCACGAAATTAACTTACAGCATCGTACCAGTATCCTCGTCTAGAAAATCGATCTAATGTTTATTTTGCTTCTTATTTTCTATTTTTTACTTAACAACTTGTTTCCTTGTTGTTGTTGTATTTTGAAAAACTAACCGAAACGTTACAAACATTTACCTGTATAAATTTGGCATTTGCGCTGAGTGCGTTTAAACAGCAGCAGATTGTTGCATGTAGCATGCAGCCAGTTTGAGACAAGGCAGCAATTTGACTTTTCTCCCACACTTTTGACACTCACCGCCAACACAGCAACCGCACACGCGCCAGCAACAGGAAGTGTTAAATTGAAAATTTGCTAAATCACGATTTCAACGAAAGATTTTCTCCACCGCCAGTTTCGTTGTGTGATATTTGCTGTGTGATTTGTGTGTGCAATTAACTTTTAGACCAATACCAAAACGCCAACAATGACGGGACGACGTAACGTAACCTTTACCATAATTGTACGATTTGCTGACTTTTGTCTGCTTTTTTGTTTCTATTTGAGCCGTGAAACCACGTTTTATTCGCTGTTATTGGTTGTATTCAAACATCGCACAAGAAATATACATATGAAAAGTGAAAGTGGTTGATGGGCTTCGAGTTATCCGACAGTGGCTGCGGCGACGTCGCCGTTTGTCATCGATTTGCTTGCTAAAGAGCAGTTGTCTGCCGAACGGTTTCTGTTGTACGAGCGCTCAGACGTTGTGTTTATGCTTTATTGTTGGTAGTGATTGTTTGACTGCGTTTATGCTATACAAAAACTACTTTCAACGCTCTCGAAACTCTAAATGCCCTGCACCTTATAAGGTAACCCCACTGAGGAGGCATGAGCGGAAAAGTATATATATTCTTGATCAGCAACCATTCAAAACTGTTCGCCTGTCTGCGGTGATGTTGCCGTTAATAGGATTTATTCACTTTTCAATCGATGATGATGGTTTTTGCAATGGTTCGCAGTGGTTTTCGTAATGTAAATATATATATTTCTGCTCTTTTGTTTGTGTTTAAATACATCTGTATGGCCAGATACGTCCACTTACATCCGCCTTTCACTCCTCTCTCCGCCTTTGTCCCATTTTCATTGGTCTCAATTTCTTTATTTCTATGAACAGAACAGAATCGGATACTTCAAAAAACAGTAAATTTTGTAGAATTTTATATTCAGTTAATGCAGCTGTAGAAATATTTAACCTTGTTCATGGAAAAATATTCCCACTCCATCACGAGTGTCGTATGAAGGAATTTATTTCGGGGTGCTCAAATCATTAAATTAAAATACTAGTAAGTATATAAAAGTGGTGAAATTTCATATGGCTACAATTCATAGAAACTCCTTTCTTGCGTGAAATATTCTTTAGTTTTGCTTATCAAAGTATATTTCTGTGACCTCTCCCCAATGCAACCCTGCTCACAATCTTAAATTTCTTTTAAATGTGGAGCTGGTATTCAAAGGCAGCTGTTTAATGCTGCCCTTTACATTCTGATCTTCAAAATAACCCTTTAATTGTGAACAACACCCGCCATATATTTGCATAACGGCAACATTGTTTTAACCCACCACAAAAAACCAAATTTTTATTAACCAAATTGAATTACTTCACCAACCAAAAGGAAGCACCGAGTTGTGCTTTTGACTTTACATTGTACACTGTACAATGCATGTATTTGCAATGTATATGGTTGATAAGTAGGTGGTCATGTCCGAATTTCAATGCTCGAATGAGCACATGCACTCAAATGTTCCAGCAGTCTTTACCGAACAGAAACGAAAAGTTGAAAATGATTATGTTTGTATTATAAAAGCGTGTGTTATGCAATAAAAATTGCATTAAGTGTGAAACGCTGCAATTATAGTGAATTGAACTACATTTTCAGAAAATGTATGTACTCGTACTTTGGTGGCCATTTTTAATTGCCAATGCAGGAAGTTCATTACAATGATGGCATGCCGTACTTGAGGCTTTTGAATTGATGAAAACGAAAAAATGCGGTTCTTTGAATTATTGCAACAACTTTATTTATACTTATAATAATTTCATAGTAACATACATTTTCGTATGAAATTTTCTTTAATATTTTCTACGCGGCACTCGCCAAAATCCATGAATCACGTATGCAACTATGATTAGTTTCGTACCCAAATTTAAAATTGGTACAATGCTCGGATATTGGAAATTAAATTTCATTAAGTTGCACGCAGCATGCAATTATCACTAACACAACCGACTACTTGCTTTAGACTTGTTAAAAGGGTTCGGCAACCGATTGACTG
Organism: Heteromyza rotundicornis; assembly: GCA_951394025.1. Lineage (NCBI taxonomy): Eukaryota > Metazoa > Arthropoda > Insecta > Diptera > Heleomyzidae > Heteromyza > Heteromyza rotundicornis. Next base: position 52,942,805 of record OX596012.1, read on the forward strand.
AGTGCTTCCCTGACTTGGACCCTCATCATTGTAATAATTATTGTCCTAATAAATTTGAAAAATACTTAACTACCAGAGATTTCTGTTCGTGTTTTCAGAATTTCGTTGTCGATCGCAATTGATTCACTCATATGATCTGCAAATGGAAATCAAATATTTGCTTGTGCTTCTGCACTAAGTTACTAATCAGTTGATTAAACAATAAATTTGCCCTGTTCATTTGGGTACAAATTTCAGCTCAATCGGTTAATATTTAGAAGTAGCTTCACTCTGCTTCGATTACGTATATTTGTTTGATCTAGGAATACAATTTATTTCTTCGTATTCAAACTTAAGTTTTTGGACGACATTGATTTGAAAGCAATGTATAAAAATACATTCCCGTGTTACGTAAATGTTATGTATGAATTATGAAAGAATTATTAAAGAAATATCCATTTCTATAGGATCCAATTTGGAAGCTTATTTTTCGTTTTCCATGGTTTTGAAAAATGGACAAACCATGATTGTGATTTTAGGTATCGATATGATCACATAGAAAATGTAATTGAGTTTAAAAAAAATAATGAAATTGACAAAGTTTTTTAAATTCAACAACTGTTAAAAAATTAGAGTCAAGTTGACTCTTTATAACAACAGGTTTTTGGTTTTATGTCGAAAACAATTCAGGGAATTTGTTTAACAATACCGTTCATATATCTATATGATATCAAAATTGCGCCGCAATATTGCCATTGCTATCAAAACGTGAACTTACTTCATTTTTCTGCAATTCGTTAATTTTTCCACACAAAAAGTACAAATACTTCTTGAAAACTGAAAAAATTATACGATAAGATAACAAAAAAAAAATTGTATCAATAATGTATATTTTTAATATTAATGCACACAAAAACATACTCAAATTTATATTTTAAGTGGATGAAGTCATTATGTCAGCCTTAATGTTTTTCAGTAAATTTTTTCAATAAAAAATTAGTGTAAAGACGACCTTCAGTGCTTCTGAATTTCCGACTCATCAGCAGTATTGAAATTTGGGTTTTCTTTAAGGTCTCCTATGAACCTAACCACTTTCTTTTTGTTTAGAATTTTAGTCATTTAATTTGCTTCCTTAATTTTGTTCGTTCATTTTCGATGCATCTTAAAATTTGATCAATGTTTTTTGTAATGTTTATTAATAAATTTAAATTGAAATTTGATGATATAATTTGCATGTAATGAAAATGTTATTTAATTTGGGGAGTACGTCGTTAGGTAGATACAAGTATATATGTATTCATCTCCTTATCGCTTCCGGCAGTTTAATGAAAAAGATCGTTTAACTCAATTGAAGGATCCGGTGGAAAAGGCGGTTAAGTCCCTTTTTATTGAAAATATGTTCTTTGATTGTTTCGATAATAGTGCAAATTCCGCGTCGTTTAATACTATACTCATCCAAATCCGACGTTTGCTGCCTTTTGTACTGCTAGATATTGCATTTCAGTCAAAAAACAATATTCCCTTGGACGCTAGTGTGAATTTACTGAATTTAATTTTTGAATCGCAAAACTGGGGTTTTTTAACGTATTTGTTTAGTTCCTGTAAACTTTTGAAAAATAGACTTAACTCATTTTTCCACCAAGCCCTGCCATTTGAATGAAACAGTTGTATGTTCTTTTGGCAGTGGTTGGGTGACTTCAATTTAAAGCTTTTGGAAGTAAATATGTTTTTGATTTATAAATAAATCCATACTTTGTTTGACTGTCGTATGTTCCGAGTTGAATGGTCGCTCTTTTTATTGGAATCGTTTATTTAACTTGCTTTGTATGGGGTACATATTTATATATATATTAGGGAGTCCCTTAATTTTCGAAATACATTTTTTTTTTAATATTTTGACACGCACACCCTAACCTAAAAGCCTGCCTTTGCCAGGGATTAGTCAAAGGGGCGAGAACCACTCCCATTGTTCCAAGTTTGAGATTATTGGCATCATAAGCGATTCATGAAGCCTCGTACAACATTTCAACCTTCTATCTCTTTGGGAAGTATGGGAAAACTACTGGATGTACATTCACCTCCCACCACAAACAGAGAGGAAATGTTTGATAGAAATATTTTTGAAGCAGGTGCATAATTTTATAAACATTTAGTAATTTATTTTCGATGTTTTTTCTTTTCTTTTGGCTTGTTTATGCAAATAATTTTGAAAGGAAGTGTTTGGTAGCCCAGAGATATTGGCATTTTTAAACTAAATTGTGATCGGCATGGCAAACCCTAGCCACGAGCACGACGCAATCGGTGCAGTAGTTATCGCGTCTACACACGCCTCTTTTATAATATAGATTAAATAGTTGTAGGTATTTACTTACTCCATCTTAATATAATTTTTCCACTTGTCGATGTAATTGACATTTCCACAGCAATCGAACAGCATTGATTAACTCGTTGCTGTGTACGAATATTTGCGTACACAGCATTGTATTCACTATGTTATTATCAAATGTCAGTCACTCGAACTGTATTGACCTCCTTGTATTTTTTTTATTTTAAACATTCTTTTATGTTTGTTTGTATAGTTTTTTGACCATGACTCACATATTTAAATGAGAACTTGCTGATAACAACAAAATCTTTTTTAATACATATTTTACATTAATGCAAACAGAAATCCTTTTACAAATAGTGGAAGCAGTCTTTGATTGAAAACAAAGAACAAAAGTATTATTGATTTAATATTTTCAGGAATGAGATGTTCACATGTTATTCGTCTTACTGAATAGCTTTTCGGTTTTTCTATTGACTATTTACTTTATTTGAAAATACAAAAATGGTATTTTCTGTACCCATAACTACAAGTATACCTACTTTCAATAGCTGTTGTGTTCCTATTCCATTCCTACTATCTTATCATTTAATGAGTTCGTCTAGCTTGATATTTTTGGACTGAAGCTTCTATCTGCATTTACAGCTGATACAAATACAATTTTTATTTAGCAGTAACTAACTAAATCTCATGTAATCTGGTTCATCTATTTTTTGTGTGGTTTTTTCGTATTCCAGATATCGCTCTTCTATATTTGTTTTTATATGTATCATTCTGTTGTTGTATACCTACTAAGGCATTCAATCCCGGGATCCCGAATCCCGAAATCCCGGGATCCCGGAAGTTTTCTCAATCCCGGAATCCCGGGATTTTGAGTCCGGAATCCCGGGATTCAAAAATGCATTTTTTTATGCATTGTTTAAGATATTTTTGACGTTTTTCCACAAAAAATTTAGTGCTCAAACACACAAAAATTTACAAGATTTTTGTCAATAACGGTTAACAAACAATTTTTATCGATTTAAATAAAATTTTTTCAATTTAAACTATTTTTTTTTTAAAAAAGATATATGTTTAAATTATTTTGTTGACCGTTTAGCATGAAATGGAGCTGCAGAATTTTATAATTATATTCGGATTCAGCGTGGCAAAAAAAATAATTTGTTCGATCAATCTAATTTAAAAAGAATTACTTTTTGTTTGACTATATTTATTTAATAAAATTTGTTTTGTTTAATGTAATATTTATTAAATATGTTTTCTTTGTCGAATTAAACTTAAAATATTGTTGCAACAATTTTTTCTTTAATTTTATATTAATTGGAAAATCCCGAAAATCCCGAACAAATCCCGGGATCCCGGGATTGTGATTTCAAATCCCGAAATCCCGGGATTTTCAAAAACACTTCGGGATTGAATGCCTTAATACCTACACTAACTGTTGCGGTGAACTGAATTTCAGAAATTTGATAGCAACTTTTTTGTGACTCATCCATCTATACTATTTAATAAAATTGCTTCTATGTAAATTGTTTGTCACGCGTGTTCTCAAAAACTACTGGACCAATTTTACCTATTTTTTTGGATTTTCATTTACTTACATTTATAGTAATTAAATTTGCCCACCTAGTTACATAGTTAGTTATATAGTTTTACATAGCTTAATAATTTCTCTCTTTTCTTTCTCTTTTCAGGTAAATTTAAAATTTTTCATGTAAAATGTGAAATATGAAATTTTGGTAAGAAATTTTCTAATACAAAACAGCAGAACATCAAACGTGTTTTTAAATTTATCATATGAAGGTGGAGAACTAATTTAAAAAAAGCCTTTTGCACATTTAGACCGTTTCAGGCTAGTCACAAGCAACTATTAAATGGGAAGTTGCGATCCGGAATATTAATCAACTAACCGAGTATGGAGAAAACGGCACAGTTCCGTTTTACAAATAAAATATTTTGTTCCTGTACTTACATTTGTAGCTCATGTAAATTACCCTTTTGGCAAACTTTTAGCGATCCTTAGACGCTGAAGCTTGTGCTAAATTTTTGGGCAAGGTCCACATTGGAATAGTCTTATTTTATTTGGAATGCTTTATATGCTACCCACATCAATCGTTTGAGGGAAGTTTATGAAGTTTGAAGCAGAGCTCTCAACTCCATTTTGTTGATCCTCTTACGTTTCTCGCTATTTGCTTTTAAGTATTCCATTTCTTGCCAATTTTTATGTAGCAACAGTAACTAGTTATCAACTTTGATGTTTCACTATCGACCGAAAATTGTAAGCAAATTTCACCTGCTTCCGGTTAAAGCTGGGCTGTTTCAGAGAGATGTTCTAATGCTTTGTTCTCGTCTTGTGTATGGCCATTTCCATTTCCATAACTTAACATTAACATTAGAAGTTTCGCACCCAGTAGTTAGTAAAGCTCAAACCAAACAAATGTGGAACTAAACATAAAAAGCCGTCAACAAAATATTTTCAGATAATTTCTGTGGTAATACGTGAAGTGAAGGCCATTCAACGAGTTTATGACGTTTTTTTCAAAGCCTTGCAGAGACTTTTGTACACCAACCGAAAGCATGTCGTTGGAACGAGCTTGAATTTGAATGCGGTCAAACGGCCGAAGTTGACCTTGTCATTTCACCTAAATTAGAAGTTCAGCCAAGAGAATCAAACACATTTCCATTAGATTACGTTTACTAATATTATAAAAGAAAATTTGCATTAAATTTGTTGGCTTTTGACCTTTAGTTATTTATTTTCTGTAGGTAGGTACTATTTGATAAAATTGGTCTATGAAAATTGTTTGTAACGGGTGTTCTCAAAAAATACACGACCGATTTTATAATTATTTGTAAGCAACGGCATAGTTACTTATTTGGTTGGTTTTCAAAAGGTTTTTTGTTATTAAATTTTTGAAAAAACTCAATCCAACGCTTTGAAAAATGTTGCAAGTCAACATCACCAACTCTTTCTCACAATTATATCTACAGTTCGAGTGAAATCTTTTCATTTCAATACATACCGATATTGATCCTATAAAATGTGTATGTGAGCCACTGTACATAAAGAGGTGCTGTAAGTGTACATGACGCTCACAGTATCTTTGAAAGTCATTATCAATGAAATTAAGATATTAGCTTATTTGCATTTCTCATCAATTGAGAACGGTTATATTGAGTTATTGAAGTCAGTATTTTCTAATTGCACTTTCCAAGTACATTAACCATTTCAATGGGCATCAATTTGTGATGAGTGCAAAATTTCGTGTGAAAATGTGTTTTGTTAAATAAATTGCCCTCTACAGTTGACCTTCAATATTTGCAAGGTGTCAGTTAAAATATTAGAGTAACTATTCTACTGGCGATGGTTGTGAAAAAGGTCACAATTTCTGGTTGATTAATTTATGTACACACAAATACAATCAAGAATTGTCTCCATGTCCATTTGTTTGATTAATCATCATTGACCGATCGGTCAATGTGCAGTTTTCTAAAGTATCGATTTTCAAAACAAATTCAATCCACTTCAAGTCAAAAAATTTCGGATTGAATATTTCGGAACTTGCTTCTGTATGGATTTAGGAGAAGTACTTGCAATCAATATTTTTGATCAACTCTTAGCAGGAATATGTTAAGTAATTGATGAAGACTTACTACGGATGACCAACTCATTTCATTTCGAAATTGGATAACGCTTGCTTTCGAAGTGGCAGTTACAATTCATCAATCTGCAGTTACATAAATATTTAAACGTTTTGTTGTCAAAATTAGAACATTCAGTTTTGGCTGGAAATTGACAACGTTTCGACAACGTTTCACTTTGATTTATTTCTCAGTGTAGATGATAATAACAGCAGGTGGGTAGTTAAGAGAAAACGAATTAAGTCCTGCAATCGTCCACTACAGCTGCGCACAGGAAAGAACAAACAGTTATAATCGGTAGCAGGCAATAGCAGCTTCTAGTGACGTCAGTAGGTGCTTAGCAAACGAGGAAAATTCCTAAACTAAATTGCAAAAAAATTATATTCGCGGAAATAGTGAAATAACTAGTTAATGTTGTTTGTTGTGGTTTTTTATTTTTCAGACATGTGAATTTCCTGCACTAAATTGTAGCTGGATTCGCCGTAATTGCGCCATATTTTAAGATTTGCAATTTTGGCGCACGCTAACGCAATATTTTCCAGCTCAGTTCACTTTTAATGCTATTCGTTAATACTTCGACACGGGTTTCACCAGCTAAGTCGAGGCAGTGACGACGAATTTGGCGTCTACTGTGCTGTCTCGGAAAAAAATAATTTCCAAAACAAGCGTGCAAAGTGCTTTGTCTCGCGTGTGGAGTCGCTACCAACTTTAGAATTTTCTAGTTTTTCTACGCTAGTGAATGGGGCGCACAGAGAAATAATTCCAGAAAGTTGGAATTTTGCAAATTATAGCTTCAAAAGCATTTTTTCATTTGTTGAACGCTTCAAAGGTCATTTTATGGTTGATACTCCACTACGATCTACGAGGAACAGCTCTCGATCGAGTAGCAAAAATCAAAATCTGAATAAAAAACACTAGAATAACCTCAATTACAATGAACTGGCGCAAAAGCAGTTGATAGTATCAACCTTCATCGTAAGCAAGTAGTATCGCAAGCTAGTACCTACCATTTGTTGATGAGATTCCATAGAAATGCCATTTAAAATTCCGTTAATTGAATCCATTACAGTGGGCCGGTGATAAGCGACACGCAACCCCCGATGCATTTTTAATATATATTTCATCACGTTTACTAATCCTAAAATCCCAATACTAAAGTCTCTTGTGCATTGCGAAATTCCTTGTTTCCATTTACATGTATGGGGGAAATTTACTCAAATTAACTTAAATTGTTCGCAATTGAATAGTTTCTATGCAGATATTTGCAAAAATGTAATTACCTTGGGAAACCCCCAAAAAACAATTCACAAAAATGTAATTTTTTCCAATTTTTTCTGAAAACCCATTTTTTGCACCCGCACAACTAGCTTTTTTTCAAATTGTCAATTTAATCCAAACGACACGGCCTCGGAACACGCAAGGGGGTGTGTGAGCGTCGTAATAATAAGTATAGCTTCTGTGTCTGTGCCTCAATTGTGTCACTGGGCTGGTCGGTCGGCTAGCTGTTGTGGTTGTTGTTGGTCACTTGCCAATATATCCATGACAATCGTAATTGTCCATTATGGACGTTCAGTCAGTCGACCTTCATGGAAAAGCCAGCCAGAAAAGCCATAAGCAAATATTCCATTTGTCTGTCGTTAACTACAACAGTTGGGACATTTTTACATTTTTCCTCAATTCAATGTAATCAAAAAAAAGTGCCGCACATCATCGTCGTCATATTCGTTTGAGTTGTGCGTTACATTCATTATAAAAGTCATTGCCACAAAATGGTTGTACTCATATTTATACCTTCGGCATAATTTTCATAGAAACACTTTCCCTTACGTACCCACTCTTTCTCATACTTCGGCTTGAAAGGAAAATACAAAAATCAATAAAATAACTTGAAGCTGTCACTTTTCACCGTTCGTTAGTTTGCCATTGCTTGACTTAAAAGATTTTTTCTCGATAGTTTTTTTCAAAAAATCTTTAAATGTGAAAAGATTTTATTAAAAAAACTCGTTTCCCAGATGAATTTATGAATTTTCACAAAATTTTATTACTCGTGATTCCCCATCAAATTTAGTCATTCGGTAGAGCACCTTAGCTGCTCTTATTGAAATAGTCTATTAACCACATCTAATAAATACTTACTACTTCAAAAATAACACACAGAAACATACTTTAATTGCCAAGTAAACAAAACGAAGTACGATGACCATAGGCCCAAAACCGATTCACTGGTGTTTGTTTTTGGCACTTTTAGTTTGTTTTGTGTATTTGTGTGTGTACGAACGGTTTTGTAAGATGACCAAGCGTTGGGGTTGTTGTATTTTCTCTTTGAAGTCAAGAGCGTACGAATGAGTCAACCCACGATCCAGCCAACTAGTCAATCAGTCTAAGTGCCTAACAGCCATCTTATTGTGTGACTCACGATAACTGCCGCCTCAACGCTGCCGTTTCATAAAAGCGTAATTAAACATGAATATCGCTAAAGCGTAATAAATATTTTGTTGTTGAATTTTTCGCATTCAAATGAATTGTAGTTGGTTGCAAGCATTTCCTTGTATTCTCTACCACGATTTCGTCATTTATTCATTCTCATTCTTACCAGCATTTTCGCTGAACACAATTGTTTATATGATCGAAAGGCAAATGGTTGCCTCGCGATTCGATTGCAACAGCGAACGAGCTAAATGTAAACAATGTCATGTCTCCAACACAAACAAAAGGTTCGGTAAGGCCATAGAAAGAGTCTTGTCATATACAACGAAGGTGACTGATCTGACGAGCCTGATTTCAACTGCTTCTCTTTGGCCAGTTTTGAAAACTGCGCAATTCCCCACCATCAAGTCTCGCGTTGTGTGAATTACGTTCAACGTTAATTTTTCTCTCTTTTTCTTAATTTAAAGTTTAAATAGAAGTGCTGCTAAAAGCCAACAAAGCGACAAACGAGTCGAACTGCTTTTCGAAGCATTTTTGCACAATTTGCACGTTCGAAACACGTCAGCATGTCTTGCTTGTTAGTTGATCGACTGCTTTCTAGAAAACTTGGCAGCACTTAAAATATGATAAGCTGAATTGCATTTATTACAATTTTGATACACTTGTTACACCGTACGACAATAATCAGATTCCGTTAGAAGGGGTTGAAAAAGAGTACCCATGTCTTCCAGTTTGAGAAAATCGTTTAAATTCGCGTTTTTGCATTTAGATGAATTTCCCAGGTGCGATTCCCGTGGACTAACTCAAGTTTTTCCAAATACACATTCTCTATTCATTTACCAATTTTAAATTTAATGTTCTTTATGCGTTCCGTATTTTTGCCTTCTTTGCTTTCCATTCAATTTGATTTCTATTCTGCCTCATTATTGGCCAACTGTTTTTATTCTGTTTGCACATTTCGTGCGTTTATTTAATATCCAAACATATATACTCACAGCCGTTGCTCTGCTGTCAAGGTCACCACAATTTCTCCTCCATAGTATTTCTTTGTATGTAGGTACATAGTTGTTGTATATATTTTGCTGTGGAGTATCTTTTTTCTTAGCATATTTTAGGCAAATTTCAAATAACAATCACCATCGGCCGACAAGTTTTTGTGTGCGCATTTGTTTACACACCATTTGCCATTTTGGGGCATATTTGAATTTTAGATTCTCTTGTCCACTCTTCTTCTTTTCCGAAGCTGTTATCGTCTTGTTTATTGACCCCAAAAACGGCCGAGACCAGTTCCTTCTCTATCTAAGGTATGTTTCGCTCGGAGTGTTTTTATGTGCGATTTGGAAATTATTTAACAATTCATCACAAAACAATCGCAAATTACACAGATGCTTGTATTTTATTTGTTTTTGCCAGCACCGTTGCCAAGTTCAGTTCGGTCAAAATAACAAACAAATTGTTTTGTACGCTCCATTTAAAATTATTTACTGATAACACTTTCCAGATACGCGAAGGTGTGTTCATATGCGCCTTGCGTGTTTGTTTTTGCAATTGCAGTTGTACTCCACACCGCCCCACCTTTGGGTTTCTAAAATATCAATACAATTAGGCAAATAAACTTGCACTTGTATGTGGGCAGATAAATGAGCAGGAAAACTTTCGAAACCGTCACGTTAACTAGATTATCTTGTTTTTGTCCATACCGGTTCTAATTCATGGAAAGAAATTATTCAATTTAATTCCAAATAAATGACTCATGTTAATATGTGATCGACTAGTTTGTGATTTATAGTACAGCAATTGGATCGCTTCATAAGCAAATAAAAGTTACATTTTTATACAAATCACTCGTTCACTTTAAAATTACAGCTATCTTCGAAACAGCCCAAAGACGACATTGTATGACTTTGCGTCGAAATCGTGCAACCTCATTTCAAAGTTGACAATTCTAATTTGACTTATTTCAACCTCATTTCAACATTTTTCGATCTCACATAGACACTTAGCTAAAACCACTTAGGAATAAGTCCTATACTATGGTACTTGATTTTAGAATGCGGTTTTTGCCTGACTGAGAATAAGACTGAATCATTTGCTTGGATTTTTCCCAATTCTTAGAAGTATTCGGCGTATTCGGATGAACAAATCTCATGAATTTTGATGAAGAAAGAAACAAATATGCACTTTTAATGAAGTTAACCTTATCAGTTCGAGTGTAATATAATTAAAAGCTGTTAAGCTTGTTTATTTGTTAGCTTGATTGTTTGTTTTGGATAGCATCAAGAAAACAAACGAATGATTTGCATTAGGAAATTTGTCTTGAAACTTTGAAAGCTTGAGAGCTAGGAATTCTCAGGCGTTTACAACGTATCGATTCTAAAGTTTTCCGCTATGACTCAATCGACTCAAATAATTTATAAGTACACACATATGTATTCAGTACATTGCGAAACTTATTAACTGTGTTCATAAACCATTTCCAGGCGGATGACAAATCATTGCTCGCGCGATTCTATCATGCAGATCGTTCACTCACAGCCGTGGCCAGCGAATTGGATAGTTTCGATGGTCGCGCCGAACCAGACCGTTGCTCGCGTTTGGTCAGCCGTTTGCGGCAGGGTCAAGTAATTGTTGATAATAATTGGCTTGCCCTCACCACACACATACTCTACTTGTATTCCTTTTGTTTGTTTGCAGGATAAAGTACTTGCCATTACAAATCTCATCATGGAAGAACTACTCGGCGAAGATCGTGATCCACGCGCCTTTCGCGCCAAATTCCCCGAGGAGGTGTTGCAGGAGAATCTTGCCGGCCAATTGTGGTTTGGCGCCGAATGCCTTGCAGCCGGTTCATCGATCATGAATCGAGAACAGGAGAGCAAGGAGATGCGCCCGCTGGCACAGGCCGTCACCAAGAGTCTGGGAAATGTGCGCAATTTGCTGCGCGATCAGTGTCTGCGCAACAATGTGCCGAACAGTAAAACGCTGCATTTGGACCACAACGATTCCACCACCGAGCAATTGTACGAAAGTCTGAAGATATTCGATCGACTTTTTGCTGAATTTGAGTTGCGTTATGTCAGCGCCATGGTACAGGTGAAGTCGAAACATGAATACGAAATGCAGGAGTTCATCTGTGTACTGTACTCGGAGACGTTGCAGCGTGCCTTGAAGACTGGTCTACTCGAGCAGGATAAAGTGGATGCGTTTGATCCAGCTCTGATGTTTTCCATACCGCGTTTGGCCATTATTGCGGGACTAGTCATTTACGCCAAGGGTCCGCTGAATATGGACATGTCGGCGGATCAGTTGTCGGAGATGTTTCGTCCCTTTCGCACGATACTCATTAAGATACGCGATCTGTTGAGGACGTTGAATAAGAATGAATTGTGTCAGTTGGAGCGCTTGCTGTGCACTAATGAGGATATTCAACTGAAGGTGATTTGTAGCCAAAGAGGAATCCTTAACTTGCTTCTTAACTTTAATAAATTTGTTCCATTTAAGGTCCCTGTGGGCACAAGTAGCATTGAGGCCCCTAGCCCCGATCAGCAAAACAATAACAGCAGCAGCAATACGAGCACGACCGCCAATAATTGCGATGATGTTGGGACCAATTCAGCTACTGCCCAAAAACTAATTGAACAACGAAATAATAATAATACCACAGCCACTTCCACTGCCGCGGTAATGGTGGAGACACCTTCGCCCAGCACAAGTCCGAAAAAAGTGTTCAATCCTACCGATTCATACGCCTCCCTTTGCCCGGCCGTAAGTTCGCCGTCAATTTCATCGGTATCCGCTGTAAGTTCAGTGACTTCTGCCTCGCCTACGCCTTCGATCGCTTCTACTTCGTCGGTTGAATCGACGTCTACAACTTCACCGGCCGATTGGTCCGATGATGAGGACGAGAATGGAGTCGACGATGACCACACCGATGAAGACGGCGAATTGCCGAAAGAATTGGATATCGTATCTGCCGATTGTGCCTCGGGCTACCTCATACCGAACACGAATTTCGGAAATCTGCTGCAACCACAAGAAGTTCCGCTCACAGATAACTTCATTGCTAGCGAAGATGAGTTCGGCAACCATAGAAGTGTGGACGACGATGGCGCGGGTGGAGCTGATATTCCCTCTACAAGTGCTGCTGGTGGTTCATTAAAGAATAATATGCGCCGCCTGCATGTGAATGACTCTTCCGAAGAAAGTGAACAATTGACAATAAAAGCTTCAAACTTGGACAACAACGAAACTATAGCAACTCCAAAATACGACAAGCTGGACAAAGTGTCTACCGGCAGTAGTGAAAGCAGCAATAAACATAATCTGTCCAGCGGTAGCACATCCCGCCGCCACCGTAGCCACCATGAGCACAGTTGCAGTATCAGCACGGGCAGTAGCGACTCTTCCAGTCGTTCGCATTCACATCATCATAGTCACAGTCATGGTCATCATCATCATCATCACAGTCATCATCACCACCATCATCGCAATCGTAGTCATCACCATCATTCCATGTCGAAGCGTTGCAGTTTAGATGTCGACGACATGATTAAAGAGGAATCGAACCACACCCACGCCACCACCACCACCACCACCTCTCCAAGCACGCCTACGGCCGTGCACCATGATACCTCGAGCGGAGATAGCAGTACGTCATCTTCGCTGTCCGATGGTGATCCGCATGAGGTTTCGTTGGCGTTGAGGGCCGCGGGACGTATGAAATTCAAGTAAGTCGTAAATATATATTTTGTATATTGAATTGTGAACAGTTGCCTCAAAATTAACTTTACTTTCCAGGAGCACTGAAAATCTTCTCCACCGCCTATTTGTCTGCATAGCAGGCGTAGCTGACCAGCTGCAGACGAATTTCGCTTCCGATTTACGTCAAATACTGCGCAGCGTATTCCTAATGAATATGTCAGTGGCGCAAGAGGAACTTGACTTACCCATACCAGAGAAGACGAAGGAATCCGAACTGTTTGAATTTCGTGCCTCCGAAAACGATGTGATACAAGAGAGCGCAGGCTCTAATCAAAGCATTTACTCAGCCGAAGAAGCCAATCCCGAGCTGGACAACGTGTTCAATAATAGCGGCAGTAGTGGCTGCAGCAGCAATCGCCACTCCGCAGGAGCTACAATTCAACGAGGCAACACTATTGATTTGGGTGATGCAGACGGCGGAGGAAGACCCACAGCAGCCACCCGCAATAACGCGGCACGCAGTCGCAGTCTGGGCGATCAGGAGAATAACGAATCCTCAACGTCTTCGGCGTCGAGCAGCAACAATCGCCGTCTGTCTACATACATCAGCGGGCGCCGATTGTCGTCGCCCTCGCGCAATCACCACAATGGAAATGCTCACCTGTCGCACCATCGTAATCGCAACAATTCGGTAGGCAGTAATTCCCCGTCATCCTCGTCCTCTGAAAGCAATTCACCAGTGATTGAACGTGTCGCATCGGCATTCCCACACTCGCCACGACATGGAGGTGCAAGCAACAATAACAATGCGTCGAATGCTTCGACAACCTCCGCGGCCACTGCTGCAGTTGCTGCTGCAATTGTTTCTCCGCCACCCCCAACGCAATCGCAACAATCAACGAACTCCCGCCTATCGCCGCCCGCTTGGATCCCGGATGACAAGGCACCACGTTGCATGTCCTGTCGCACTCCATTTACCGCATTTCGACGTCGCCATCACTGCCGCAACTGTGGTGGCGTATTCTGTGGCGTCTGTTCCAATGCCTCGGCACCCCTGCCCAAGTACGGTCTCACGAAAGCGGTGCGTGTATGCCGCGAATGCTATGTTCGTGAAGTACGTGCGAATACCGCGGCCGCTGCTCAAAATGGACGCGGCACAGCCTCTGCAGTACATGCGCCACAGCATTCGGCGGCGACTACGACAGCAGGCGGCTCGTAGGGCCAGTTTAAATGTAGGCGTGGAAGGAATGTGGCGAGCTTATAGGCAAGCAACACGCGAATCGGTTGGTTTGTTTAGGGCACTTCGTTTGAAATACTTTGCGTCCATCTTCCTGACCTGATTAACTTGAGGAATACTTGAATATGTTCTATTACTGACTTGGGTTGCAATTGAAGTTTAAGTGTCAAGCATTGTTCTTAGGTGAGCAACTAGCATTTAAGGCTTTTTCCCAAACCAATAATGGTGAGCTTCGGATTCAAACCGCATTTTATATACTTTTGGTGGTGTGGGGCTTTGTTACATATGACAAACCCCCGCACAAGTCGAAGTGCCTTCAACCATTTGCTGTGCCCCTTGCTTGCCCAATGCCTTGCCAACATACAACAGAGAACAGCCAAAACATGGATAGCAACGAATAATGTTGTCATTATTGCGAGTCTTTAAATGTTTTTCTTTGAAATGACTAAATCGTTAATTTCTTTTAGTATAATTACACGAAATACTGTGTAAGTTATAGTTCGTAGAAACTAGTGAATTTTTCTACTCAAATTTAGACAATTACAACTCAAAGTTGTAAGCTAACTATGTATACTTTATGTTTTTACTTTATTATTTCCAATGACCAATTTAAAATTATTTTATAAATTGACTAAATGAAATGTATCAGAAACCATGAATCAAATGAATTAATTGGCTTGGTTGCTCCTTATATCGGCTTAAAAAACAAAATATATCAATGGAATTGCTTGATAGTGACTAATGTAATGTAATGCTAGTGAATGAAGAAGCTTTGAGATACATCTAGTACTTTTTTGAATGATATGCCAGAAACCTATGCTAGCTGAATTAGTTTGCCCCAATTTATTTTTGTTACAATTGTCTCCATATACCAGGTCGTAGTATTTTCTGCAAAACTATTTTTCGGGCTTCATGTTAGTAAGCGTGTTTGCATCCAATCATTGTACGTATATTAATGTGGAGCGAGCTAGTATGTGAGTTTTTTACCTACTAGGGATGTGATGGATGTTTGCGGATGCGGAGCTGTAAAAAGACTCGATGCGGAATCGGCCTGCAGAACATAATACTGAGACAACAATTATTATTATTATATTTTGCTGCTCTGGGATTCAACTTTCCGTGAAAGGAAAATATTAAACAATAAATATTTTGCGGATTCCGTTTTCGAACGCCAAACTAATATGCATGATTGTGCTTTAAGGTGTCGTCGATGTGTACATTTGCAACGTAACTAAATTGTGTATGATGATGACATTTGCTTTATAAGGCACTGAGCTTGACTCAAGAAAGTTGGATCAATTCAAAACTCAGTACTGAGCTGTGGACTTGCTCATATCATTTACGAATTCATTGGTCATGCTTATGTGTGCGTACTAGTATTAGCTTTTAAGATGCAAACTAAAAGTGTAAGAATGTTTAGAATCAAACAATGTCTTGTCTCATTTCAAAACAGGAAAGTATGAATTGTTTATATACATATATCTACATTTGTATATAATTTTCATTATCTTTAAACTATCGTTTAGTTAAGGAATTGGATTTTTTGTAGTTTAATTTGTTTAATTCGTTTCGAAGGTTTTCCTAAGTAAACAAAGTGTCTTAACAATGTATACATTGATTGTATTTAGTTAACGGGAGAGTAGTCAAATTTATATTACTTGAATTTGGAGTTTTTTGTTTGTAACCTAATTTTCTAATTGCAATATTTTACGATCACACTGAACTGTTCCATTGACAAAACAAATAAAAGAAGTGCATTTTATTGCTACTAAAACAACTGTCAACAGCTACAAATTTTGTCCTAGTTTTATTTAGTTTAGTGTATAATATGTTCATTTTAATGAGGGAAATTGATTTATATACACATATATATATGTATATATGTATATGTAAATATATATTGTGATTTACTATTATAATACATATATATTTGATTACATGCGTTACACAAAGTCCCTAATCAAATTTCATTTATATTCAACATATATTTTACTATATCAGATTCTGTATAAAATCCAAACAATAAAAAAATAAATATACAACTTAAGCTAATAATTCGAAAACAATTGTTTTTTGTGTGTTTACCAGCAAAATGCCCCGGATACATATAGATATATCGCCGCCCTCCTTTCCCAACAATTCCACCCGCAATTACAGCTTCCTCGGTTCACATTGCCTGCTGATACTTTACTTCAAACCGTTTGGTTGTTCTTATTTGTTTCAAAGTTGGTTTAAAATGATATTTTATATTACTGAATTATCTGTTACTGTATAAATTTAGGTTTTTTTTTTGGAAATGAAAAAATTTGATATTTTTGGCTTTTATGTTTCGTGAGAAAATATTTTATGAGTTTAGTTTTGAAATAGTGAAACGAGAAGGCGTTTATTTTTCAATTGGATTTTACAATAGACAACTTTTATAATAAGAATATAAAAAAAGTATCCATTGAGATGCCCCCAAAAGAAAAATCCAAGCCCAAGGTAAAAGCTGCACCGACGGACATGGGCAAGAAGCGGAAAAAGAAAGAGGAGTTGACACCAGAGCTGAAATCAGAGGGCGAGGCCGAGGAACAATTGCCATTTTCCGATGACGAAAAAGACGACAAGGAATTGGACTTGCTGGTGGATTTGAATGATGACTTTTTTGCGGCTGCAAATAAGGTGATTGTATTTAAATATTCAAATTCAAATAATAAAATAACCTCTACGACAGACTATACAAAATATAATGGCTGCAAATCGCACCTATGAAGCTTCAAAAGTGAAGAAATATGTGGGCATAATTTACGACTTACATCGGCGCTATCTTCAGGGTGTGAAGGTGGTTGATGAGTTGGGGCCGAAAACGATCAGAGCGGAAACGAAATTGCGCCTTGCTTTAGAATTGACCTCGAATTCCCAAGAGGACCTGGAATATCTAAGAGAGGCCTTGGGTACATTTTTAGTTTTACCATTTCTCGAATTAACTCCTGAAATGTTTCATATGAAATTAGGAGTTATTGCCTTATTTCATAGCGGTTCCTAATTCCGAAAATAGAGAACAGAATTAATTTCTATTCATCCATCAGGTGAGGCCTGGCGAGAGTCGGATGCTTCACTACTGCGTGAGCAGGAAACGCAGGAAAAGATGCAGGGAATTCTACTTAAATGCGAACATTTCGAGAGCAAAGAAACGGAAGAGCACGATGATTCGGCAGAGTTAGGAACATGTTACCCTTTTTTGAATTGTTGAAATACATTTTTTCTGTATGTTAATGAAAATCTAGATTCGGCCCATTGGCCAAATACAAGAACATTATTTTGCGTGAACGAGACCGCGTAAATGGAGAGGTGCTGGATCTTGAAAAGCGCTTACAAATTCAGCGTTACTATTCGGAATCGTTGGAGTACATCAACAACCATCACGAGGAAAGTTTAAAAAAAATGAGCGTACGTATTCGCGTACTCGATACAGAGAAACAAAATCTGGAAGTTAAGGTTCGAAATCTGCAAGCCAATTTGGACGACCAACGCGACATCAATTCGAAGTCATTAGCGAAACGGGAGGCTTGCAATAGAGAAGTGTGGAAATTGCTTACAAATTGACATATTCCCTCTAACATACTCTTTCCAGCTGATCGACACTACACGAAAATTGCAAACGAAAATTGTGGACTTCGATCAGTTGAAAGTCGTCATGGAGAAAGTTCGAAGTGACAATCTTGTGAGTAGCAGACGATTGGTAAAGAACGAGGATGAAATCTCGGGGTATCGCTCAGAGCTGCGGGATAATGAGGAGACTATAAATACTCTAAGATTGGAGGATAAGGTACAATGGCTACCCAAATCTCAGCTAAAGCCTTGCACATATTGGATCCTTTCAGGTGAAACTCAACGTAATCAACCAATTGGACAAAAAATACAAAAAGGCCGTCCAGGAGCACAGCTCTATATCCTCGAAACTGTACAAGTTGGACCGATTGAATAATACGCTCAATGAGGATATAGTACGCCAGAAGTATGACCACTTTCGTCCCAATTCTTTTGAAGAAATGTACAACTTTTTTGCATAGAAATCAAATTAATGCTCTGGAAAAGGACTTGCTTAGTTCGTCACACAATATCGATGAGATTCGTCGCATTAAGGAGAAAATACAGCACGAACGTGATAATCTGCGCAGCGATATTATCAAATTGACTAATCAAATGGCCGATCTTCGTCACTCGCTTAAGGGGCAGAGCAATGCGATGGATAGTTTGCGTTTGGATATAAACAAATTAAATGTAAAACTGGAGGAGGCCAAGCTACAGAAATCGAAGGCAGAAAAGGAACGTGATGAGATGGCCCAAGAGGTGGAAACTCTGCTCGAACGCATTGACCATTACAAAGGTATGATCTTAGAGAAGTTGTACTTGTGTGTGCTCCAAATCTTTTCTCTATTCTCACCTTTCATGCAGAACAATTTCAGTTGAAATCGGATCAATTATCCGATCTCACGGAGCAATTCCAACAGCAACGTTTTGCTTTAATAAATGTCAAAAAGCAACTGGAGTCGGTCCATTCGGAGAAGATGGTGCTCAAAAGATCTTTAGAGACTTGCACTCAGGAACGTGATAACTTGAGAATGCTGCAAACGGTATAAACTTACCGACGTTGAGAGCGAATTACATGCTTCTATTAATTACTTACTCAATTGTCAGAAAACTAACCATCAAACTGGCCAACTGACGACCGAAATCGCAACGAATCAAAATAAAATCAATTCGATGAACCTAAAAATAGATCGCCTCAATAATGAGAAAAAGGAATTGCAATCCGAATTGAGTAATACCGAAAATGTCCTTGGCAGTGTGAGGAAAGACTTGAAAGATATGAAAACGAAGAATGAGAATCTGCTGAAGACCATCGCCGATGATGAGTTGAAAATTATGAAAATCTCTCAAGACTTGGACGAGACTCGCAAGGAGAAGAATCTGATTGGTTTGCAAATGGTGCGAAGGAATGATGAGATTATACTGTTGAAGGAGAAACTTTGTGTAATGCAAACGGCATTGGACCAAGGTATATACTTATGTATATAAGAGCATGGATGAATGACAGCTGTTCTGCTTTCAAAATGTTTCCTTTCCATTCCGAGTTTTGTAATGTCTTGAACATTCTCAAAAAAAGAATTCCTCTATCAGGTCAAACCCAGTATAACCAGCGCGTTGAGGACATTCGTTTGCTTAAAGTGGAAATAACTAATTTGCAAACCGAACGAGAGTGTCTGTCGCGAGCCATCAAAAGTACGGCCGACATGCGTGAAGAGATAATACGGCTGCAACGGTCCTTGAACCAGGAACGCATCAAAGTTCGATCGCTCACTGAAGATGCCAAAACGCCCACAGGAGTCCATCGTTGGCGTATACTTAAAGGAGAAGATCCTGACAAGTTTCAGCTCCTGGAGAAAGTTCAAATGCTGCAGAGGTAATGGAACCAAGATCCGCCCAATTCCGTGCATTACATGTTCTTTTCTATTTGTTCTAGGCGCAATTTGAAAGAGCAAATTGCAAAGACTAAAGTGGAGCAACAGTTGGAAGAGTCGAAGATGATCTGCGAATCACTGAAGAGAGTAGTGGAAAATTTGCCCACCACTGAGGTAAAGCAAAAGCTTATGGCTACTCAAGTAAGAAAAGCTTCACACGTTTCTCGTTTCTCTTGGAATACGCTCTTTATTTTCCTGTTGCCTCCACTCTCTTGCCTTTTGTACAGCGCATTAATCGTCAACAGTTGCAAAAACTGAATGCTATCAAAGCGGAAATGGCCATCGAAAAGATTGAGTTACAGGCACGCGAATGCATCATTGAAGAATTCAAAACCACTTTAAAAATGACCAAACAACAAATGAGTGTGAATGACGATGCTCGGTCCAATACCCCGGTGCAGTTGTATCGAAATTCCAGCCAGACAAACTTTTCGGACGGCACGGATTGCATAATAACATCGAGCGAGCAAAGCACTGGCGTCTAACTATGTGAAGTCGTAAAAAAACTTCTATTCATTCATTAGAGGACGAAAAGCATTCTTGATACCCGACGAAAAAGTATCAAATAACAATTGTTTCCTCTGCAAATAAAACATTGAACTCGTTTTTGTACAAAATTCGGTTTTTATTGCTTATTTTTAATATGGTATCTTTTTTGTTTTGTATTTTTTTATCGCGAGTTATGTACATTAGACCTACTCCATACATTTTGGAGCGTCGGTACGTGGCATATGCAAGTTTGATCTGATATCGACATACATATCGCTGCCTTATTTTATAAAAGCCCCAAATCGCATGGTGTAATTTTGTAAAATTTGTGCGTCACTTTTCAAAGTTAAGGAGATCCAAAATTGACGTTAAAGTCAAAAGTTATTACAAGTTAAAAAACGTTGCTAAGTCGCTTTTAACCTTTTAACGTGTGCCTTGAGTGCCATTTTCGCAGTTCGTCATTAAAAAGTGCCCACCATTTTAAAGCCAGCCCCCAAAGTTCTTTGCATATTTGGTGGCGCCGAAAAGCATTGAGCCTGCATTTGCACAAATATTTGACGTTCTTCTAATAGCTTCTGCTTCTTCTTCTTCTCTTGGCTGAGTTGGATTTTGACAGTATCCAAATTGGTTTTGAGCTCTTCTAGTTTCAATACATTTGATTTCTCGTCCGCATCTTTGGCATTGAGTTCGGCCATTAGAGCCTTCAGTTTTCTTTCCTTTCCCGAAAGGGTAGCCTAAAAGGAACATATTCATTCAGTTCATAACAAAAACTGTCGGCACTGTTAAAAACCTTAACGCCATTGAGTTCCTCTTTAATTTTGTAACTGGGCAGTTTCAGCATGAATTCTTTCAAGGCAGCATACAATCGCTGCGATTCCTCCAGAGCACGCTCTTGTTCCAGGGAAGTCACGTTGTGACTTAGAATTTGTCTGAGGATGTGAATGAGGTGAACACATTATACTATACATCACAATCCATACCTTCACTTACTTTCTCAATCCTTGTATTCTGTGTATGAGATCCATTTTCTCTGGATCCTTTCCCCTCAAATTGCGCCAACGGTGTACATTCATAGGTGTCATCATTTCGTCTTGGAGCGCCCTGGAAAATTAAATGAATTCCTGTTACTTATTTGTTCAAATCTAGCTTCGATGAACGAAAAGCTCAACATGCGAAAGTATCAGCTGCTTCCTGCTACGATATCCCGCCATCAAGTCAAAGGAAATATGCTTGTGGGGCAATGTGCACATTAAAGTTAGCTATTGGAATTGTATAAATATGCACCTGGCTTTGATGCGCTCTTGATTCAGCAGGCGATGCATTTGAAGCATTTCTTGGCGCAAGTCTGCTGCATTTTCTCGGTCTTTGCGTAGAACATTACGTTCGGTTCTTAAGTTTTTAATTTCAATGGACATCAGACGCATATCGTCTTGACACTGCGAAAATTGCTTTTCCGTTTGATCGTACACAGTTTGTAGATTCTCCAAATCGTCTTTCAGTTTTTCGTACTCTTCATTGCGTTTGGTGAGCGCTACACTGAACGAGTTTTTTTCATTGATGATATGGTCCAGGTCTCTTTTGAAACGTGTCAGTTTTTGTTCATCTTCCTGGAAATTGGAGGATGGGCATAAATGAATCGACTACGGAGACTTGTTGAACCAAACTAAAAAGTTATTGAACCTATACGAAAAAATGTAAAAACTTGTTCAAGGAAAATGTGAATCCACAAGTTTCGCCCTTTAATACCCACCTTCATTCCATTTCCTTACTAACCTGCAGCGATTTCGCGAATCGATCATTTTCTTTTTTCTTCTCTAACAATTCGGCTCTGGTGTGCTGATGCCCCAATTGCGAATTGCGTATGTCGGTTTTCAGCATGCGTCGCTCCTTCTCCATTCTATCGATCTGTAGTTGTAGCTTACCGATCTCTGCGTCGCGATAGCTCACATTACCCTTCAGGGATTCAATATTATTTTGCATATTCGCTATTTGCTGTTTCAGTTTGGTTTTCTCGTCCTCGGCGGCTTGAAGGGAGCGCTGTAAGCTGGTCTTCTCGTTAACCAGTGCGTCATGTTGAGCTTGGAATCTGGAGCATTTCACCTCAGTATCGCTGATTGTGCGCTTCAGCTCGAATTCATAGTTCTCCTTGAGGTGTATGGCGCCTGGAAGCGGATGTGTTCGATGAGATTAATACAAATTGAATACATTACAAGACACGGTTTCCCCTATACTTTCTAGAGCATCGATTTTATCAATGCAAGTTTGTATTTCATCCATTTTTTTAGTTTTCTCTGTCTTCAGTTTGGTAAATTCCTCTTTCAGTTTCTTCTGTTTCGTGTCCATAGCTTGTATACTGTCTCTGAGAGATCTTATCTCATGCTGGGATTCCTGAAACAGGTTGTCCGTTTCTTCAGAGGTCTTGTGTTCCACAATCAAGTCGCGCTTCAAGACATCGCGCTCCTTTGTGAGACCATCGTTGTTCTTCTCGAAGTGATGTACGAGGCGTCGCATTGACTCCAGCTCCTTGTCCTGAGTACTGAGTTGGGATCTGGAGGACGATGCATGCAAAAATATCGGAAATCGCTTTTATCGGACAAAAGAAGTGCTTACTTCAGTCGCATATTCTCCTCTTCCGCATCGCGTTTGGCCTCATCTAAGCTGGCATATTTTCTTGCTTTATTGTCTTGGGATTTAGCCAACTTTGAATTCTCCTGTTTCAGCTTAATCATTTCATCTTCCCGTAACTGTGATGTAGTAAGCAAAAAATAATGAAAAATTCCTACGCTACTTTTCCAAAATGACATCAGCCACCTTTAGGACATTCCCACGCTGCACTAGATTGCGTTTGTTCTTGTCACGTTCTTGTACCGCATATTCCAGCTCCACTGTGATCTTGGCCAACTTATTGCAGGTGGCATTATGTTGTGAGTTGAGGTGTTCCAAGTTGGTTTTCAACGAGAGGATTTGCAGATTTTGGCGCACCTTCACTTTGATCAGTTGATCGTTTTGCGATTTTATCTGATCGATCAGTTCGTTGTACTTCACTTCCTCTGCTTTTAGCTGTGAGACGTCTTTTTGCAGCAGATCTATGCGTTTTTTGCTATTGTAAGCTTCGGTAGAAGTTTCCTAAAGTGTTGAAATCAAGAAATTAAAACCGTAAAATGCAAATGGGATTGAATATATTCTCAATTATTGCCGCACATCCAAGAGCTTGAGGAGTTCTTTGTTCTTGGTATCCAATGTTTGTGTCATGGCCTCCACTTCATTGGTGTACATTCGTTGGATTTGCAAGCGCTTATTTAAAGCTTTTATTTCCAAGTTGAGATTTTCACGCTCCTTGTTCTCATCACGTTTGCTTTGCCGTAAAATAGCGTAAGTTACAGAAATCGTTCTTGAATTCAAATTAAACTCACTTCTGCAGTCCGAGTCGTTTGTCACTCAAATGCACCACAGTGTCCTCAAGAATTTCCAATTTTTGCCGAAGTTTCAGCACCTCATCTTGGGCCTCTTGTTCACGCTTTTGTGCTGCATCCTTTTGCTTCCACGCTCCCTCTAATTTGAGTCGATTGAATAAAGTTTAATCTTCACTGCTTAGCAATTACCTGAATAGAAAATTTAAATTCTCACCAATAACGCTTCTCAGCTCCGCTATTGTATCCTGATCAAGTCTACTTAAATTGGCAGCAGTTGCCAGGCGTTCTTCCAAACAAGCAGTTTCTTCCCGGAGTTCGTGGGTGAGTTTTTGTTCCATATGAAAATCGGATTTATAACGATTGCAACAAATGACCAAACGTAAAACATTGTCCGCATTGTCCTGAGTGTCCTTTTGCCGTAAGGCTTTTGTGATCTGAAAGGAAAAGAATTAACCAAATGCATTTACCTATAAACAACAACTCTGACGCGCCCCGACGTGTCCACTCTTCTCCAAAGCCTTTAATTGGTGACCCAATCGACTCCTGTGTGCATGGATCGTTGGGTATCTCGTCCACTCGGCCTGTTACACCGCGATTATAATCACCGGCATTGGGCTAACGTGTTTAAAATCTGCGCAAGCACCACTTCGAATAGTGCTTACTCAGACGACCTGGGCCGTGAGTTGACTTGGAATTGGGTATATTTTATATATTGAATTGAAGTGTTTCACTATTTTTCCTATACCCAGGGATCCACGCGCACAGGGTTCGATTGCGGCTCCAAAGGCTTTGGAGAAGAGTCGCGTCATATTTACTACAAATCTAGTATTACAAATTGCACTCGTCTATTAAATGTCTCTGTATCGTTTACCAAAGTAGTTAAGCTTAAAACTATTTTTTTTACCTCTGGCACTCTCTCCGTTAAAGCTTTATAAAAATCATCGTCGAAATCATCGGGCACCAAGGGCTCATCTTCCGAACCTGAAGCTTTGGAGTCCATTTTTTTCGCTATGAAATTCTTTCTTTTCGGTAACGTTTTTGTATTAACTCTTGAACGTATAACAATTGCCAATTTTCACTTGTTTATTGACAAAACCTCAGCAAAATAACCCCCCCCCCCACAAATGGCGGTTTTGGTTGCCTTCACAACTAGAGGCCCACCTTAGCAACAAGTTGGCTCCGCAGGCAAATATTTTCCATACCTCTGGTGGTTGGTTGGCTATTGAGTTCCTTTACACCACCAGAAAACTACTTGTTGATGAAAGCAGCAGCAGTGTGTTTTAGTGTTTTCGGTTCCTGAAACGCAAGTCGGCGTCGTTGTCTTTCGTCATTGCGTATTCGCTCAATTAACTTATTGGCATACTCCACATACCCACAAACTGTTTTGCTTTAGTTTAACTTAGTCTCTACTTGTTTGCGGCGCGGCGTTTCTTTTCGGTACATTTTTCTTTGACTGCACTTCCGCTTCAGCTGCATTTATTGCTGTGGCTGTCGCTGAAGTCAGCAGTTGACATCTATCAATTTTGCTTATGTAGTTGCTTACGTAATAGCGCAATTGCGGTTTCTCCTTTTTTAACTTTTGGTTACATTTTTGTAGAGCTCGAGGTGTGAAGCCGAAATGTTTTCTTCCGCTTGGACAAGCCTGCACTTATGACTTCGGAAAATGTTCATTTTCGCCACTCCGTTGTGTAATGTCTTTGTCAGGATGAAACAAAACAGATTCTAAATGAAATAAGTATTCACAATTTCAGTACATTTTCATGATGGGTAGGCTAATGCCTCATTGTAGACAGTTTGTTTACCTTTTATATACATATATCATAGTTTTTTATATATAAGTACATTTTCTTTCATAAAATTATCTTTTCCAAATATGTTTTACAAATTAAAAAAGAAATAACAAACATTTTAACTGAATGTATCGTATTTGCTGATGAGTGATTCCAAAATGTATCACCTCAATTAAACCTACTTAGCAATGCTTTGTCTATAGAAAGGATCAACGAATATTTCCGAGTTCGATTCTGGATGACCAAATTCCATTTTATTTCAAAACTCTCTGATTCATGTGAAATTAAAGCAGATCAATTGTGCCAAATGGAATATCTCTCCACCGTTGAGTCTGTCTGTCTACCAAAACCAAATGTCAAACATGTAAACAGCAATGAGAAATGATAACCACAAAAGCTCTGCCTACCTCCAACTAACCTCCGTCTCCTCACCAGCTCTTCTGTCGCCACCCCGCTCATTTTGACCGTCAACTTCAAATGGTCTGTGTCCGCGTGTCCGTGACTTTAGAGCCACCAATTAAACTGCCATTTGCAGCCGCACAGATGCACATGACTTTTGCTTTAAACTTTCTTCTGCCACTGCGTCTTTGTCGTTCAGTTTTATTACATTTCTTTTTATTGTCTTTTATCCACGTTTATCCATGCTTTGCCAGTTGATTGGCTCTTTGTTGTTGTTGTTGGCATGTAATTGTTGCCTTTTAAACAATTTTTTTTCCTGGGGTTTTTGTTTTGCCAATAACCGCTCTGGTCAATGTGGCTGGTAGCTGTATAGCATGAGGCAATCTGGCGTCCACTGAGCCATGTGATATTCACTCGTTAAAATCCGCTCTCTTCCCACTGATTGTGTATAGTGAGTAGGAAAGCGGCTGTAATCAATCGCTGTTGTATAATGCATCTTGGCTATTTTTACTTTGTCAGCTTAAGCTGCTGATACACTTAACTCTATTTTAGCTGCGGTTAATGACTGCATTTGTCTGCAGTCTTAGCTGAGCTATCACTTACGTTTTTGTTGTTGTTATTGTATATGGTGTCAATTTCCGTTATAGCTTGAGATTGCTGATGGCGGGCCATTGGAATTTATCGCATTCATGAATATTAATTTGAATAAAGATGACATATGCTAATAAACCAGATAAGATATCCGATTCGGTTCTCAGACTTTAAAAATATCGATATCGGCTTCCCAGACTTTCCATATCATCGGATTCAGTTTCGGGCCCATAAAGTCAAAATAGTTTAAATTTTAAAGTGGATGACAAGAATTCAATTTATATTTGGACGTTGTTCCGGATTCGGTTCCAGAACCGGTTCTAGCTGATGTGGCATTTAAGTTGCAGTTTTTCGTGTCAAATAAATTTCTTTATTACTGCTTTGCTATTCATTTATCAATGCATACAAAATTCTAGCATTACAACTTTCACTCATTGCTGATTGAATGTTGTGGATGTAAATGTGAACGCGTGGAATATTTATGCTAATTGGTGTAAATGAAAATGTATTTTTAAAAGGAAATAAATAAAAATAAAAAATAATGGAAGAAACGTAAATATTGAATGTGAAGCCACAATAAGTTCATTAAGCAGTTGTCCTCTAAAATACCCTTAATGTGATAAGTCAGGTAAAGGCTAAATTTGCACTTCAGTATTTTTCTCGATTTACCTCAATTGCAACTTCTTTACTTCGAAACAAGTTTTACAGCATACAATGAAGCGTTCGGTGTGACGTTGGCTGTTTCCATATAATAAAATGCAATTGACAACATTAATGACACTCAAAGTTTACATACGCAAATGAATTTGAATTAAGATTTTTTCCATTTTAACCCATTTTTCTATGATTTTGAATCATGTTCCAAATCCGTTTAAAAAATTTCCAATTGAATCCACAAAAAAGTTTGGTCTCAAGACCCGAGTTTGACCCATTCATATGTGGCTGTTGAAACCTCGGACCATGGCAAAAATCCTTTTCGAAACATTTTCAATCGAATACAGCAATAAAAAAAATCCTAGGAAGACTTGGAAAATTTTCGATGCTGATCAAGAATATATATACTTTTTCATACCGGACACTCCTCCTTATGGGCGTTGCAAACGTCGTGTCAAAGTTGGTATACCACAGTGTGTGTGGGCGTATAACAATATTTATATAAATATTTAACTAGGAAGTTAAATCTGTGGGCAAAATCACCAAAAATGAAGTTTCTGGAATTACATAGTTACCCGTTTAAGCCTAAGTAAGCACTGGGACAAGACAGTCTTCACGATACTATTTTTTCGTGGCAAATTTTATTGAAAGCTTGTTGAAGTGGGGTGAGAAGGTGGGTGAGGGAGATATACCGATGTCGTTTGATGCTGATGCTGAAATGTTTTTTTGTTATTTACACAAAAATACAGTCACCTTTTTACCGTCTCAATCAATAATGTATTAGCATTATTTCTTTTTCACTTGTTTGTGGCTTTTTTGACCGCTTATGTTTTGATTTTGATTGTAATGTTTTATTGTCATTTGCGAAGATGAGTTTTTGTATTTTTTTTTTGCAATGGAGCATTGAACTTGCTAAGAGGCTTTTTTAACTGAATCAGGTGTGTTTAATATTAACCGTTAAATATAGTGTTTAAAAATTCCAATGAAATTTGTATTATTTACTTTTGGGCTTTAGCTCATTTTTACCAAAAATTATTTTGGTAAAATGAATTCGGTACAATGAACTGTTCTAACAGTAATGCCAATTAGTTAATATTGCTGTTATGAAATCAATCACGAAAGAAATGTACATTTACATAGGAGAACTTTCGATTAAAAAGACATCTCCTTTTCTTCTTGCAAAACTAATTAAAAAATAAGTTAAAGAAAGATGAAGTGTTTAAGTTCCTCAAACTTCATATGTTTCCCAAATGTTTGATAAAGAATTTTCGATGGAAAAAAAATAATTCTACAATATAATTTCAAATTCATTATAATGTATTCGTTGCCCTCAAATACAAAACGTAACGAAATCTCAATTCAAATACTAAAGACTTAAGAAACGAACTAGTGCGTTCTTCATCTTATTTTTGTACACTCATTTTACTTTT
The DNA here is from genome assembly GCA_951394025.1 of Heteromyza rotundicornis. NCBI lineage: Eukaryota > Metazoa > Arthropoda > Insecta > Diptera > Heleomyzidae > Heteromyza > Heteromyza rotundicornis. The sequence goes on from OX596012.1 coordinate 52,971,387, forward strand.
ACTCTTTCATGAATTGGGGGGCTTTCTCAGTTCAATTTGCTCGTAGTTCAGACTAGTTTTTATCTTTTCGAAAAGCTCCGCTCAGTAGCTGCTGCTGTCAAATGCCTAACTGACAGCCGCTTGCCTGCATTTCCTCACGAAGTTTTCTTCTCCGCTTCGGTTTGGCTTTCGTGCAACATACAAAATTTTTCAATCGCTGCCATGGGTTCGCCTGACACCTCGATTTCAGTTTCGTTTTCAATTTCATTGTGTCCAACTCGAGCGTCGCACGCCGCTCATACAAGTACCGCAGCCAAATATTTATATTATTTTCGTTTTGTGCTTTTGATTTTGGAATCAGCTAGTGTCTGGTGTACAGATACAGATACGCGCATGCCTAGTCGCGTTCGCAATCAATTAAAGTGCAATCAACAAAGTAACCGCATATGAGCGCGCGCGTAAAACGAAACAAGAAAAATTTAAAATTTGTTAAATAATACAGAAAATATTTGGAATAGCAAAGCATACAAAAAAAATATCCAACATTTAGTTTGTATTTAATTAAAAAGCTTTTCTTTCTTTCCGGGTTGAATTGGTTTTGTGATTTTAATTTGTACAGAAGAAATATATTTAAAAACATTTGCACGACTTTAGCAACAAAAACTGCAGGATTTACATTTGCCAAGAAACAAGATTGTGATTGCGTAGTTTGTTGAACGAAAACCAGTTGCGATATCTACTGCCTGCTGTTCGTTGGATAATGGCTCCGAAGAAAGAGACAACCTTGAATAAGCCACAACCAGTTGTGGACATTGAAAGGATTAAGCGGCATTTCAGTTGGTCCGATCCGAATGCTATGTGAGTCATTTAATATTGTTTCGGGTCCCTATCAATTTATCCCTTCGAAAATATCCATTCGCAAAAATTATGTTGATTATAAAATTTGTCTTTAATTAAATATGGAAATTGCAAAAAGTTACTACTTTCATAGTAACGATACCCCCACACTCACTGTGGCAGGGTATACTAACTTTGCCACAATGTTTGTAACGCCCATAAGGAAGCGTGTCCGGTATGGAAAAGTATATATATTCTTGATCAGCATCACCTCTTGAGTCGATAACTCAAAATGGGGTCTTGAGAGAAAATTTTTTATTTTCGAGGTACTGCATGGGGGTATTTCAGCTTCGGCATAGTCGAAGATATTAGACTCTATATTTTTTTTTTCCCATTTTCACCCTAGTTGGCGTAAAACCGCCGAAATGCATTCAAATTTCGTGTTTATAAATATGATTTTGACATTTAACATTGACTTTTCATGCGAAAGTTCAAAAGCTACTGACACTTTAGTGATGAAATAAAATTTAAATTAAAAAATAAAGAAATGTAAAAAAATTACTAACCCAATTTCAGCGGGTCATAAAAGTCAAATGAATTAAAATGTTATAATATTTACAAAAATAACAGGGGTATTCGCGATGCTGTGTATAATTGTATTGCCCTCCAAACAATAGTGCCAAATCGTACACTTCTGCAAAAGTACACAAGTTCTCAAGTACACCGTATTGGTTTTCAATCGAAACTGCATCAAATACTAATAGCGGTAGCTGCAAATTATATCAAATTAATAGCCACACGTGAATGACATGTTTTAATTGACAGCTTGTGCTTTCATATTCCCTACAACGGGAAATTTGTGTACATTTATTCACCGGTTGAACGCACATTTGTACAAGCTGATGTAAAAACTGATTGCAAACGGCTAATTAAAGGCTTGAAATGCATGCTTTTTCAATTCAAAAATATTAGTTTTGTAATGTAAATTAATTGCGTTATTCAATGCACAAAATGTAACAACATTTTCTGCAAAACACTGCAGCGAGTATTTAAAAATTTCAGTTACAATGTTTGAGTACATAAATGTGATGATGTTAGTATTAATGGAATGAGCCAATTATAAATTGAAACAATCCGTTCAAACGATTGAAATCCTCGCTTGCTGTTGGCCACTAATCTAAAAGTAAATTTGAAAAATATATGTTTGGTTTTCCCAATTGCAAAGAAGCTAGAAAGTTACGGCATCTCCGGCAGTCACTTTCATTTGTAGCTCGCAACAGGTTTAGATTTTAGGAAATCCGTCAAAGGCTACACAGAAAATTCAAGGCAACTGCCAATTTTACACAGCAAATGAAAAAAGTTTGTTTCTTAATTCTATTATTTTGCCATACATATGCAAACAAAAACCCAAAAAGGTTTTCCCCACTTTTTTTTCCAAGTTGGCAAAATAATAGAAAACATTTTGGCAAATTAACACGTCCGCTTTCATATTAAAATAAAGAATTACTCATCCAATGTTAATAATAAAAGGCAAATATTAAAAAACCAACTAAACACACTAATTTGCCTAATTGCAAATTTAAACAATTTCACTTAAAAGTTGAAAAAATTCAAAATGTTTTGCCAAAAAATTGTTTATGTAAATTATCAACACCTAACATTATGCATTATCAGCATGATATAATACACAAAGTCGTATTTAAACCACTTATTTTTAGCTGTTGTTGAGTGGTGGCCAGCCAACCGTTTTCACAAGCACTAAGAATTTTCATTCGAAGCTTGCAGATTTATCAACTGCCTTGAAGGCTTCCCAATCACAACATCAATTCTGAATTCTACTATTGATTCAGTTCCAAATTTTGTCCGAAAAAGAGAATTTCATCTAATACCCTGTAGAGTACTGGGTTGCAAAGACTGGTTTTTAATGCAACTTTTATGCTGTGCCCAAACTTGTTGCATACAAATCCAATTTTTAAGTTTTCTAAAATATAAAAATAATTCAATTAAAAAAAAATGTATTTATTGATTTTTCGAATTGACAACAAAACAAAAAGAATGTCAACTACAAGCAGTAATTAAATGTAACATTTCTTCCACATCATTTCCGCATTGAACAATATTTGTAATTTAAAAAAGGTACTGCCTCACACACGAAAGCACTGTACTGCCCAGCTTATCACATACCCAATCATAAACTAATTACGAATTCGTGTCAGAAGCGTTCGATTCGGAATCTATCGCCCACGTTAGGGCACTATCAAATAGGTTCTAATTGCAGCTGGTCGTTTATAATTCCGTTGGCACCTGGAAATATCAGCCCTACATAAGACCATAAACAGCCCGGTCCGGCGAATTTTCTAATTTAGGCTCAATATTAAATGCATGGGTTTGCATTTTTGACCAACAATCTTTGGAGTGTTGAGCTAAATGGTTATAGGTAACATTCAAGGCATAACATTTTTCTCTATCTTAAAGAAATAGTGCCGAGCACCAACAATTTCATTGCCATTATTATTTGTTTTGTATTATTTTAGACAAAGATATTTTACATAAATAAAGTTTTAAGTTTTCGACTCACTTTTTCTCATTTTCGGGTGGTAAAAATTTTGTCAAAAACTATTTTTCTATTATCACGTGTTTATTTATCTGAATGTTTGATATACAAGTATATTCTTAAAATTAACAAATTGACACAGTTGAACAGGTGGAAAGTACTATTTATTACACGAGCTAATTCCAAGTACACCCGACTCATGAATACCCCTTTTAAAATTCCACATAAATTGTAGCTGGCTCCATCTACATCTAGTTTTTCAAACTGTAACGTTTAGTATGGACACAATCCATATTGGTGTGTGTCCAGAATAAATAGAGGAATGCGCAAAAATAAATGCACACTTATTGGAATGCGCAATAATAAGTGCGCAAAAACCAAAACTGAATTGATGCTGAGCGAGTAACTTCGTTTTTGTAAAAACGGCACTTTGATTCATTTCTTTTGTGTTTTCTTTTTAAAACAATTCTTTGGCATACACTGCGGCGTATGAGTAATAAAATTGCATCACACAATTTTGCAATCAAAAAACATAAACGATTTGATCTAGAAGAAGTGACAGCTAGCAGACTATAAAGGAGTTTTTCGTAGGACTGCAATGTGAATTTTGTCGGACGGTGTAATAAAATATAAAGAATTGTATATTGACTGTACACTCACAAACATTAAAGGACAATATAGATGTTGTGTAAGACGGGATTATATTTGATTTTATAATTTTTATTTTTTTATTAGTTGTTTTGCTGTGTATAAGAAACCGCTTGAAACAATTCGGTTATACAGAAGCTGTATACAGGGAAAGAAAAACGATGGCATTTAGTTATTTCTTTTTTTTTCTATTAATATAAAAAATGCAGAGCACATGTGCAGCTTGATTTTCATTGTTTCGCTCCGGCTCCGATCAAATTTCCCTGCTCCGCTCCAAAGGCCTGGTTTCATTTGTGAAATAGTAATCATGAAAAAGTTTACTTTACTCATGATTAACTCGACACAGCTTGGCAACAAATCTCACTTGCAAACACGACTACAAAAATATATGGAATTGCGACATCAACTGACTGAAGGGTGCAGGCCTTTAAAGTTTAAACTACCATTAACCAAAAGCAAATGTACACACAGAGAAAGGCAAATAAGTACTGAGAGAACCTATTACATTTATATTTTTGCATATAGGTATATGGGTGAGCGCTTCACACACATATACACCCAAGAGAAACGGATCAAAGATCAGTGCTAAGTGGCATCGCCAATAAGCACTTCCTTGCTTTTAGCTGGAACTAATCACAGAAAAGAAGATTATAGTAGAAAAGGCAGTCAGTTGATGCTGGTGGGGAGGAGGTGAATGTCAGACAAGTGACGTAAGCCATATCTGCCAAGTGTTAATGCCAAATAATTTCAAATTTACACGCAAGTAAACTTTTTTGCCGAAAGCTCACAGAGTCATTAGCGTTATGTGCGTGCAAACAGAACCCTCATTTTATATACATAAAATTACAAAATTCTAAGTAGTAAATATGGTATAAGGCGCACTTAATTGAGCGCTTAACTATTAAATGAGAACTTTAACCTCACATATACACATTTAATTGAGGTGATCTTCATTTCCTGCTGTTTATTTGTTTGCATTCCATTGCTAGCCAAACGCACGTTTTGTACTTCACATGTTGCAACTTGTAATTTCAGCAATTGTCGTTTTTGCATTGTGAGTTATTTCCTTGCATTTATCTTCAATCGATCAAGGTACTTTCAAAAGCGACGACAGCTTCTTTACATCGATTCCAATTTCAATGCACACGTATTCATGAGTACTTGTCCGTGTTTTACATAGTCATTGGTTGCATTCAAGTGTCACATAAATCTTCGGGCTAACGACGTTTTGGTAAATATTTCAATCGTGACGTATTGAAAGAAGAACCGTTCAACACGTTCTTTGAATTCAAATGAAGCTTGTAGGAACCATATTCCCTATGACGAGGCAATTTCTTAAGATGAAACCACTTCAACAATGACATTTGTATCCATAAGCCGCAGCTCGCAGCTATTGTTCGCCAACTAAAGGTTGACACTAATTAAACTAACAAAGGGTTATTAACGTTTTTTTTTTTAAATCTTATTCAGTAAGCTCTTTGTATTGAAAAAAATACACGCAAACTTCACACTGTATATAGAGATGGCCGAACGCTTTCACTCTTTCGCAAAGAATCGAAATGAATCGAACCTCATTCATCCATACCCGAAATAAATTTGCTGCTATTTGCATTCCCACAAAGGTGTTAACACTGGGTATTAGGTAATGCAATAGCAACTCTTACAGAAACTCCATATTGATTTCGGTGTAACAATAAACAAAAGCATTTTCCTATGCTGCTCACCATAGTAACGAAATGCATTTCATGCTCTAGTTATGGCCGCCTTCTGCAGTTATGCACATAAAGCTAACGAAGCTCAATTAATGCCATATTAAGTCGAAGAAGTGATCGAATCAAATCAATTTAATGCAGAAGAAATATAAAACAGTGCAGACAAGGAAAATTGCTTCATCCAATTTATTTCAATTAAATTGCTGAAGGTTTACTTCAAAAGTTTCAAATTAAATACTGATTGGCGAAGATTGCCGCCCAAATGCAGTTTGATACATTTCCATTTACACTCAATAAAAATAAACAAAGCATCGACAATTTGCAATGAAATTAGCCGGTTTATCCCTCTATCATCGCATTAGTGGCTGATTCGCAAACGATGCAGAGGCGAGGCCAAACTGGGCTAATTGTGAAATGTTGGGGAATGCACACACAACACAACACAACACAACACAAAAAAATGAATTCATTTTGTTATTTCGTGGTAATAATTGTGATTAGTTTAAATTTGTTTTTTATCTTGGCTTATACGCGTGTTTTCTTTATTAGATTTTTCACATCTTTGTAAAAGACCTTGACACAATGTACTCAACAAAAAATTACATTTGCAATTTTTACAAATAACAACATTGCAGAAAAAAAGGGAATTGCAAGACAAATACAAAAAAATAAACGGCAACAATGGTATCAAATTATTTTAAAATTTGTTGAAATGATTTCAATTACTTGAATGATTTCAATAAAAAAAATATCCCCACAACAGGTCTTTTATTTTGTACTCCCAGCTTTGAGATTTCGAGTGAATACTACTCTGAATACGTAGTGCCTAGTGATCAACAGTGCAGTCTTTATTATATTCTTGATCGGCAGCGAAAACTAAACCCAGCCATACCCGTCCCTCTGCCCTTTGTGTTGGATTCGATTGGAAATTTTTGACGTTCGAGGTTCTTATACATTTGTTATGTTGTGTGGGGCAGTCCTATTTCCTGATTTTGTGATAAAAGTCTCCTTTCGGATTCATTTTGTTTGTAGGACAAAAGTATGCAAAAGGCACCACTGAACGCACTCCTAATAATAATAAGATAATAGCTTAGCATGGTCTACTCTAGCCCAGTCTCACACATACATACGGTTTTCCTAACATCCACCAGCCTTCATTGCATAATACCTGGCAAATATAAAAATATACTATCATTTAACATTAGCTTCGAACAGTGACCAACTTTTATTATTTTTTTGAGTACAGTGGCACTGAGAAACGCAAACATGCATTTAGGATCAACCGCTCTTTAAACAGCAAACCAGTTCGAGTTGAGGCAAACGGGTTTTTCTAGCCAAATGAGTAAATATTGTTAAGGAAGTAAAGATTGGCTTAAATTGTTGCTTAAATATTATTATAGATGTTTGATTTCATTGAAGGAGTGATCTCCGATAGAGTTACCTCTGCTCAAAGTTGTTATGTCTTCATTATTCCATTCACTATGTTCTGCAGCTTGAGTAAATACAAAATGCAAAATACATTGTCGTAGCTTCAGTTCGCAACAGCAACAGAGTGAGGCAACCTTTGCTCTGCTCATGAGCCCAGCTTCCGTATTTCGCTTTTCAATATTTGAATTTTTTATTTCTTTATGTTCGAATGACCTTGTTCCAGTTATCTCACCACCGAAATCATCATACAAATTCAACAGAAATCGAAACTGAAACTGAACCACAAGCGAATACAATCAAAACGCTGAAAAAAATGTAACTGATGCAAACATACACACACATGTACACAGCGACGGTAGTCGCTATTAAATGCACTCGGAGAAAATCTTATAAATGTGGCTCAAAGGAAGTACCTATCTCTCTTATTGCATGTTGAGGACTCCTTAAGGCAATGATCAAAAATTATAATTTTTTTTTTAAACTTAATATGAAATTTTTTCTGTATGCATTAAGTAGGGAAAAGTGCAAAAGTCTACTTCTTTCTCCGAGTGTTTTGCAATGAGGGGCACCGCAGCAATTCCAACAACAATAAGAGCACCATCAGCAGCAAGAGCGTATGTAAATTTATGCCATGGAAACACGTAGTTGTTGCTGCTGCTACTACTTATGGTGCCATCTACTTTTTCTTCGTCTTCTTGTTTTTCCATTCTTACCATTTCATTGGCCATTTCTGTGTTGAGTAAGCTAACGATGCCAAAATAATAAGAAAAAACCCAAAGCTTCACATTTTGCTTTTGTTGACAAATCAACTCTCGTAGTCAGCATCGAACTTACACGTTGGTACTGCCAGCTGACTTCATTATTAAGCTCTTTCTCAAGCCACACCGCATTCGGTATTTTATTGCCTCTTGTGTGTTTTTCGTTGTAAAGCTATTCTGGTTTAGGCCCTGTGTTGTTGTATTAGAGCGACTGCTGTATAATTACGGAAAAGTTACATTCGTTTGCGGAAATTTAAGACTCAGCTCAGCAAATTGCATGAAAATGTCGACTTTGCCTGTTAACGCAGTGCGGGCTGTTGTCTTGGTACACTCAGAAAAAAATACTGCCAAATACTATTAAATTTGGTCAATAGGATACCCATACTATTAAGAGAACAGTAGAAACTAATTGAGCTACATAATAGGAAAAACTATTAAAAATTCCTTTTCCTATTAATTCAATTATTGCCTTCTGATATTTTAATTGTAAGGGCAATGACCCAATTCAATACTATATAGTAGTATTTTTTCTGAGTGTAGGACTAATGGAGAGCTAATTATGACTCACTTATATTGTATAAGGATGGTTCACAGAAGTTCAGTCTGAGTAGAATCTGCATGATATGCATCCAGCAATTTCCCAAATGTAGTAAAACAAAAATTTTCAACGCATAAACTGCGCAGTTTATTGCGAAGTCCTCATAGGTGATTTTATACTAGCTATAAAAAAAATTGTTCAACATAATCAAGAAAATTCAGTTTTTGTAAGGTAACAAACGGCCAAACGACTTTCACCGGTGATGCAATCGATTACAGCAGTAGCAGAAGCTGCTGCCAGATGGACCAACAAACGGACAGAAAAATCGATTCATAGGTGAGGTTAGACCCACTGACCAAAACCCGAGGAAAATCGAAAATATCGAAAACACGTAAAACCGGTAAGAAGTCGCTGACACACAGTTGCATGGTTTTAAATGGACGTTAGCTGCTCACAAGACACACATTAAGTTATCCACAGACAGGCTCTAACACTAAAGTGTCTAATAAAAAAAATTAAAGTTTGGAAAAATTGGTTTCAGCTCCACAGCTGTACGCCACTGTAACCAAAAATGTAAATAAAATGAAAATTAAATAAAAAACTGAAAATTGTACTAACTAGAGGCGTCTGTCCGATAACGGCTAGTGGAAACTGGTTAGGCTAACCGAAATTGATTTCGCAAACTAAACGAACTGGGTACGAATGTACTGGAGTAGAGTACCGAATGTGGAAATGTGAGGCGAAATTGGGTTTCTTTTAATTTGTTCACATGCACCGCGTTACAATGTTGTCATGTCTAATGTACAAGCACGTAAATTTGACTGCGGGTACTTTTAATTTCCGCACCGATTTTTGTCAGTTTGCAGTTCAAATACGAAATCCACATTTTGTGAGCTGCTGCTGCAACATTGCCAGTTGTTGCTGAAGTTACTGAAACAATGAAGTTGCACTTTTAATTCGCATTCGGAATCCAGTTTATTTTTACTTTAGGCTTGGCCAAATCAAATGCCATGCAGCAGCAATACAAATGCTTTAAGTTATTTGCGCTCATTTAGTTATTATACCAAATAGTTTTAATGGTAGACTCTTTTGGTCAGACTTAAATTTGTGTCCAAAAATGTTTCGTCAAAACTCCATATATTTTTGTGTTGGAGTGTGTTATTAGCTCAGCCGCAAATTGTGTAGAAGAGACATTTCTTCGTAAAACTATTCTATAAGAAAATAGACAGACTGGCTCAAGCTCCAGAACATCTTAAATCAATTTTAGGAATAGAATTTTTACAAAGAATAAATTGTAATGCCCGCAGGCAGTACAGTAGTAGTTCATGTGAATTTCACGACAAATTATCAGTGAACACTTTTTTTCATATAAATTTCAATAACGCATTCATATATAAAATTGAAGTACATTTTTTGGGTTAGATTGACAAAAAAATGACGGAGATATGCAAATAGATTAGTCGATACATGTGAAATACAAAACAATATGTTTTTTCGTTTTGAAAACATTAAACGTTTAAACGAAAAATCCATTTTTTTGAGGCTCGTTGAAGAGCTGACTTCAATTTCATTCAGAGAGAAATACAAAGTTTACGATTGACATTTATTTGTTTTTGGTAATCTTTAATGATATTCAGTAATATATTTGTAGCGGCACTTTTAAGCGATTTATTAATATTGTAAACATCCTTTTTATTGCACTTCCAATTAAAATGAACTTGACACAAATTCACATAGTGCGGCGCTACGTGCTAAAAAGCTGCTGTTGAGCTGCAATTTGTAATTGTTTTTTTTTTTATTCCATATTCATATTTGTTGATGAAAGAGATGTTGTGGTGGAGAAATCGCCATCATCATCAACGAAAAAAATTAACAACAAAAATAAGCGAATTCGATGAGTACGTCATCCAAGGGTGATTCATTTGTTGAATATTTTGTGATTGAGTGGAAAGCTTGAAATGCCGTAAATTTCAAGCTTGTCTGGAAAATATATATTTTTTGAAATAGAGTGATAAGTGATAAAGTGAATTTGTTAACACTATGCAAGTAACTACGTTTCTCTATAGTGATGCCTTTTTCAGAGAGTCATATTCGAACGAATCGCTGTCAAGTACACCCAAGGCGGTGCAGAGACACGTCCACAAAGAAGAATGAAAATGTTGAATACTTAAAGGTGCACAAAAGACGGTCAAAGTGCTGCCAAGTCTTTTGCTATTTCGGACACAAAATATTACGAAAATACCACTGCCTTAAGCCAAGTGCGTTCAGTGACCAATAATGGTTGACCGGCGCAGCGCAATGAACGCGCCAAGTCAACACCCACCAGTCGGCACTAAAGGGGCCAAAACCAAAAACGTTCACGTTTCAATGTCACGATTGTGTAAGCGTGGGACATTGCTGTTGTTGTTGTTGAACACCTTTGATGATGGACTTTGGCCTCAAATTGGACAAATCGAATTGGCTCCGATTATTACAGGCGAACCGAACACACAAAAGCCCTTTGGCGTCTGCTTAGGCCATGTAGTACAATTTTTACCTATTCACCCATTTGATAACAACAAATGAATGCTTCTTCGAGTTGACTTTGAAATTACCCACATATTATGTACTCAAATTTGGCGAATCTTTTTTTGTGCAATCTCGTAGACATGTCAAACACGAAAAAGAAACAAACTGAGTTCGGCATCGATGGAGGTTATTTGGCTTTGGCTCTTAGGCTCATATGACAGACGTTGACTTTTTGCTATTTCGTTGTTCTTTTTGCTGTCTTCTGTTTTCTGTTTTCTGTTTTGGTTTACAATAAACATTTTTTCTATTTGAGTACGAAATAATTTAAAAATGAAATTTGTGAAGTAAATTTAGAAATTTTGTTCGTACTTTGTACTGTTGGCTCTGTTTTTCTTCTAGCTTCAATTACATTTGCTGCTATGTTGGACTTGTAACCTTGACCGCAAAGACGTGCTTTTTGGCCGGCGGTTTTTTGTCTTACCTTGTCTTCTTCTTGTTATGTTATCTTGAGTTGGACTTTTGGCTATGTGTACTTGCGCTTCGAGAGATCACGCATGTGGGTAATAATAATACAATTAATTGTGATGTTTACGAGGCATCGTAACCACATTTTTTTCAGAATACACAGTACACTAGTAGTAAAATTAAATTTGTATTTTTACGTTTAAGTTTTGATGAATGTATTTACAATTACCTTTGTTTACACTACCACACTCAGGGCTCAGGGTCTTAGAGACGATTGGCATGAACTGTTATTGTTTTGAAATTTTTGCAATATGATCCTTATCGGCGGCAAGCAAGGAATTTTGTTCTCCGTCGCAATTGTTTTTGTAGAAGTGCGATTTTTCGTTTCGTGTGTGAATTATTGATATGGTCAATACATTTCGACGCCAATTAAACCAAGTTTCAAACGAAATAAAATGGATAAATTTGAGCACATTTCAACCACCAACAACAATACGGCGACACATTCATAAACTTCCAGAAACCGTCAACTGTACAATTAACAAATTGTGAAATCGTCACCAAAAAAAAAAAAACTTTAACCATTATCATTGTACTATATTACAGCTGAAAGCAAATAATGCAAAAGCATATGCATCACGCACGCACAAACGAACGCAATATTCGCGTGGCGCTGACTCTGGAACTCAAAGTTTTCGCCGTCGTCTGCGACTCGTCGCGCTTTCAAGTCAAAACTTGCGGTCACCTTCTATGTGTAGGTATATAACTTGAAATATTTGTTACAATGGGTTTTTACAGACTTCTTACTGCTTCTTCTTATACAGCCATACGTTATTGTTGTGGAGTGATTTCTGCTACGACATTTGTGCTGACTTTGGGCGATTGCATAACACGTGCGTTTTTACCAAAAAAAAAAAACAAAACGTCAGCGTACGTACACACCTGCTGCTAACCTTGAAGTTTATAATTGTTATAGTAAGAAAATGTTGTTTACTACACAACAACAAACAGCCACAATGGCAACATTCGAAACATTGAGTCCCATCACTTGCAATGGAGTAGAGCTTGGATACTGCAGTATCTCTTATTTGCATCTCGCAACGCATGCATTGTGAGATTTACTTTAACATTTCCCGGTGGACCTCTTATGTATGTACTTAAAATAAATGCTTTTATGTGGGCCGTGTGACTATGTTCAGCATTTCGAGATGCGTTTTTCATGGAATTGTATTGCATTTAAATGCTGTTGTTGAACATTCAAAAGTGAATGTTTTATTTTTGGGTGTATCTAAATACATCTTCTTTGGCTTCTATGAAAGTTGGTTATTATCATGTCAATACTTTAAAAATACAAAAAAAAACCTGTTGTAGTGTGATTGGGGTTACTTCAAAATTGTATTCTGAACTTAATATCAATGTTTAATGAAATTGCGTTAATTCGAATCGTATTTAATACAAAATTAATTTATTAAGTCAAAAGGTCTGAGCGAATTTCTATTGAGATTGAATTATAATTGTGCTTGTGTTAATACAAAGTTCAATGCTGACTATTTTAATAATTCTGTTTTTTTATTGCCACCGAACCAGTTCAACAGATCATTCATTGCGGATATTTGATTAGAAATGTTGAATTTGTTCTAGCCTTAGAAAGCGAGTTAGAACAGAAATGTGTACTTGTATTATTACCTATTTAAATTGTTTTTCTAAAAATAGTAAGCAATTTCAAAAGCTTCCCTTGAGTCTGAACAAAATTTTAGGTTATGTTAAAGTGAGACATTTTTTTGGTCAAAATAAGTCCCTATGCATGCAATGTTAATGGAATTTTCAATTAAATATTTTTGGAGGTGCTTGTATTTGAAAAAACACTTTGTAAGTCAGTTGAATATTGGCCTGGCATTTCACAAACCAATGAAGACAAATATTTTGGCTTCACTTGGAAATATCCTAGCCTGCCATTTCATCCAAGCATCATTTTTGGTTTAGTATTTCTACTCATGAATATCGAACTGCGATCAACTACATAGGAACAATAAAAATAGGAGCGATTATTTACATACATACATATTTATAGCACAAATGATAAATAACCATGGCTGCGGCTGCCTCTTGCCTCTACCAGCTAATTATCGTTGCAAAACCTATTTAATATTTATAATAATAAGAATTATTGTAAAAAATGTGCTTAATAATTATTTCACTCTGTCGTCGCTGGCGCTGATGCCAGCCTTCTTAAAACGCAGCCAAGTCTGAAGAGAGCCTACAGTTGACCATTTGCTTGGCAGCCGCCTCAAAACTTTTTCACCACACTTGCCAACACCGCACACACACACACACACGCAACCGCCAACTCTCAACGACTATACTCGGTGACAAGCCGCAAAATCAGCCGCCACTTAACGTTAACTGTGAGCGTGTTAACATTTTGACTGAAGTCTCAGACAGCAACTGGTACCTCGAATCATTTACCCCAACTCGCCTAAGAAACTGCTCAATGCTTGGAGAACGCTTTTGGGCGTTCATGTAGTAGTTGTTGCGCTAACTTGACCACATTTTTGGTTTCTTAGTAAACGTCTCTGTATGACTTGGCCAGTGCGACTTGAGCAACGTTTGTCGTTCGCCACATTCAGTTGTATTCCAACCACTGAGCGCAAGACGTCTTCTGAAGCGCTTGAACTGAAGTATCATAAAATAGAAAAGCATTTTGAGTTTTCAGATTCAAATTCAATCTTATTTAAAGGCAAACATACATATAAACACGTGTTGACTTGCGAATGTGTGTGTACGCGTGTGTGTACGATTGGCGCAAAGTGTAAAGTGCGAATTTAGCGACGCTACGACGAACGAATAACATTAAGAAGCTACGGCCGAGCAGTGGATCGTTGTTGAGGCAGTTGCGGTGCTTAACTTTGAGTTAGTACCACTTGGACGGTTAAAAGTAACGCATGTGTTGTGACCCGTGTACGTGTTGTGTGCAAGAATACCATGAAAAGTGCAAGAAAATTTTAAAAAATTTTTAACTAACAAATTTATTACAAAAGTGCATTTATTTTTTATCAATTATTCGAAATAATTTGAGCAAAGAAATACAAAATTTTAATACGAAATTTGAAAAGTCTTCAAATTTCAACAACGCGTACGTGTCTTGAGTCTTTTGTTCGAAAAACGAAGAGTATTCAAAACTTTCGGAAGAACTCAAACGGATTGGATTAACTTGACGATTACTAAAACGAGCGCTAAGTTGTGAAATTTTCCTTTGGAAAATCTCTACTAAATCACAAATACTTTCCGCCCTTCTGAAGTGCTGTGGTGCTAATCTTCCAAAATAGAAGTCGACCGGTAAGTGTGAACCGACTTTAATGTTTGAACTAATATTTACGATGGAATTCAGCTTGACGATATACTTAAACGCCAAATGTTGTGCACACTTTTTGTCAGACATTGTTATACACTGAAGAAAAATTTTTGGAATTTAATAAAAATTTCTTAAATTTGAATTTTCTGTGAGTGAAGCTTTAAACAAAATATTTAAGTTTTTTCAAATTATAAATACGTTTCCTGAAAAATTTGAAACATAAATAAAAAGTTGAATTAATATAAAAAAAGGATATGGTTCTTTTTCCAAAAACAGTTTATTTTTGAAATATACCTCAAAAAATGGACCATGTTTCCAAGTTGGCAAGTTAGAACTTCTCAAATTGTGCATATTGTATCAAGAATTCATTTTGTTTTCTGCTATTGCAACACTTGACAGGAAATAAGGAATTCCATTAGGCATACAAACAAACAATAAAAGCCGATGCGCGAAAGGTATTTTTGTATTGAATACCAATTGAATGAATGAAGGAAGGAGGGGTACAAGAATGTATCCAACGACGTAGTGTGTGCTCGCAGTGAATTCATTTACTACGTACTCACTCACCGTCAGCCACCAAAAGTAACAATTATCGTTTCATCGTCGTCAACATCCAACAACAGCATCGCCTATAGCCAGCCTCTCAAACTCAACTGAGTCGCATACAAATTACAGCTATTTGTCAGAACTTTGTAGACTCTCAGCTGCAAAATAATATTATTAAATGTTGTTTTTTCTTATTTCATTACCTACTAATTTCATAGCAGAGGAAAAAACGAACAGCAACCGAAAGCCATGCAATTTTTATAATTTTTTAAGCCGATACTTTAGTTAAAGCTATTAAAGTGTATTAATTGCGACATTTGCGGTTAGCTCATATCAAATGAATTACAACGACTATCGCCTATTTGATGTAACAGCCCGCTGCTCTATTTTTTAGACACATTAAATGAAAAAAAAATACAAAAAGCCACTCAACATTTTTGCACTCATTTCTTGTTGTCCTTCCCATAACCTACTTGTAGTACTTCAAAATACACACTCGTACAATATTGAATCGGCACATACATAGTACACAACTCAACCGCTGTGGTAATCAATATTTTTTTACTGATAGTTTGCTAATTTGTTTTCACCTCGTAATGGTTGCATTTGCAATTACTTAAATGCGCCTTATCTGTGTTTTGTATCTTGGTAGCGGCATTTTGGAATGCATTGCGTAATTGCAATTCATCTGAGAGGTACCTACATTCGTATCTAAGTACAATTGGGACGTTTTATCCGGGAACACATCTCAAGTATTCAGTCTCACACATCCAGTCTCAAGCAATCTGTTTACTCTCATTCCGTAAGTATCTTGTTGCAACGAGTTGAGTCCAGACTTTTGTGCAATAACAGTAAAATAATAATGCTCTGGGACACTTATCGATGTATGGGCGCACAAATGATTTATGTGAAAATTGTGTCCAATTAACTCATTTTTACCCAGAAGCGCTCAACCATACAAACTCCCTTCGATCAAGTGTCCATTTAGTTAATTAGTGTGAGTGCATGTATTCTTGTTGGTGTGCTCATGGCGAAATTTACACACATGCCAACACTTTGTTTATTATGCAGCTTTGTTAAGCAACAACAACAAGGAGATGAACAAATTACTGCATTCCTTCAACGCATTCTTCCTATTGCTTTTGTTTTAATTAAAAGTGCTTCACTAATTACAAAAGACACTTGTTTGTTTTTGATATTATCGCAGCAAATTGTTAACAATTATCATCAGCAACGTGAGTTTAAGAGGTCGCCAGTGATTTGTACTGCCTGCACATGGACAACGTCCAACCGACAACGAACAAAGTTCAAAGCCATTCAAATGAAATTAAAGTGCAAATAACTGACTAGCATCTAATAAATCTAAGCTATGGTAAAGCATGTGTGTTGTTGCTCGCTTCCGTTCCGTTCCGTCCCGTAAAATAAAAAATATTTGTAAAATGAAGTTGTAAAATTATGAAATTTTATAGGAGTTCAAGGTTGTTGCTTGAAAGCTAACTTTTACTTCAATTATACAAAAAACAACAGCGAAATATGACCATTAACAGCTCCAACGTGTTGAATTCGATTGAATTTATTTTTACAGCAAATTTAACTCAAGGAAAACTTGTAAATTAAGCGATGCGCTTTTCATTCAATTTAATTTGAATGTTTCAGTTGCCGCGCTGGCATTAACGAAGATTTGAATTTGTATTAATGCATAGCGATGATTGCATTAATTTGTATTCAGGTTGAGAGCAGATTGTATGTTTTAATAATATAGCATTTGCAGCCTACTATTTTATTGCAGTTGTACCATAACTGATGTCGAATAGTCGAAACGATTGTTATCATTCTAACTCAACTGACGCGCTTATAGCCAACCTAACAGTGGCAATTATGTTCGGTTACCAAAATGTCTACTTCTTGTGAATTTAGGTTTTGAAATGTATCTGGCATAATTTTAGTCTCCATCACTTTAAATTTACGACAATACATCACGCTGTCTCCTCCGGCGAATGTAAAGAACAAATTTGCAATTCAAATTTCTAAACACAAAATTTCCTCAAATCACTAATAATTTAAAAAACAATAAAAAAACTAGAGAGTGGACTATCTTCGGCTATACCGAAGTTGAAATACCCCCACACAGTAGGAAGAAGTACCTCGATCATAAAAAAATGTGGTCTCAAGACCCTATTTTGAGCCAATTATAGGTGGTTTTGGAGCCCTGACCATGTCCAAAATCCATTTCTAAAAATTTCCAATTAAATCCAACAAAAAAAAAAAAATTGGTCTCAAGACCCCATTTAGACCCTTATATATGTGGCTTCGGAACCTCGGACCATGTCCAAAATCCATTTCTAAAAATTTCCAATTAAATCCAACAAAAAAAAAAAATTGGTCTCAAGACCCCATTTAGACCTTATATATGTGGCTTCGGAACCTCGGACCATGTCAAAAATACGTTTCTAAACATTTCCAATCGAATACAACAATAAAAAAGACTTGAAAAATTTTTACCTTTTTTTTCGGTGTATGGGAGCCACGCCCAGTTTTTGTCCGATTTGGCTGATTCTCGATCTCAGTATTCACGAGAAAAACATGTAAAAAAAGTTTCAAGTCGATATCTCCAAAACTGCGACCGCTATCGTGCGGACGGACAGACGGACAGACGGACAGACGGGCAGACGGACGGACAGACAGACGGACATCGCTAAATCGACTCAGGAGGTGATACTGATCAAGAATATATATACTTTTCCATACCGGACACGCCTCCTTATGGGCGTTACAAACGTTGTGACAAAGTTAGTATACCCTGCCACAGTGAGTGTGGGGGTATAAAAACCAGTAAGAGAATTATCTTCGGTCCGACCGAAGCTGAAATACCCTTCCCATACGAGTACGATACGTTCTTCGACTATTTTTTCCTTAATTTTTCGAAAAATTTTCGATATTTTACCGATCATTTCCACTTCATTCCTGTTCCATTTCAAAATTTCGTTTCGCTTCCATTTTGTTCCGGTGCATTTCGTTCCCGTTCTATTTCTAAGTTTGTTTCAATTACACTTTCTTCCGGCCCATTTCCATTTCGTTCCAGTTCCATTACCATTCCGTTAAGAGAAACGAAACTAAATGTGAATAGACAAACGGACAACGCTAGATCGATGCTGATCAAGAATATGTATACTTTTCCATAACTACCAGACATCCTATTGGGCGTGTGACAAAAACTATATACCCTCGAAGACTTAACCAAAAAATCAATTAAATGAAAAGTTGAATACCTCCTTTTCTTACAGAGCATACACATGCTTAAGGTATTATAATTTCTTCATTTAATAAAAGACCTTCTGTCAATTTTAATAGATAACGAAATCTGCTTATTGAGTCAAATTCAAAATACAGACACGTTTTACAAGTTGGTTTAATTGCGAGTACTAAAAAAATGAAATACCAACAGTTGTCAACATTCTCATGGAATCGATACTTTTCCAAGGGAAGCAATTTGTAATTTTGTATTATTAAATGCTATTTATAGTAATACTTACGTATGTGTCCAATACAGTAGAAGTATGTTGTAGCAATCACCGCTTAAGTCAACTTTTCATAAAATATAAAAAAAGTCACTTCATGACTTTTTCTGAAACTTTTTTGAAGCAACTTTTTACAATAAGGTGAATGTAACGAAACTGAGTGTTCTACTTAAATGAGTAATGTTGACCACAGAAGTTAAACCCTAATAATTGATGTAATCTAAAAATCGAATTTTCTGGAAACTTTCCGACCTCATCCCTATACAATCTACACAATTTTATTCGTTTCTTGACCTATCGCCACACTATCCCCTGTATACCACTTGGTTTGTATTATTATAAATATTTAATGGATTTCCGCCGAGTCGAGCTGCTTGTAAAAAAGCAATCACTGATTGTACAAGCTTACATTAAACGATTGCCAAATACGTTTTAAAGAGCCAAATGATCTGTGTTAAGCAAAAATCACATCCTAAGATATGGACCAAAAAAAACCATCCGACAATCGAAAAAAAGCGAAAACTGACAACTGCTACTGTTATCAGTTTTCGCTTTTATTTTAACAGTTTTCGCTGTCAATTTAACAATTTTTCCACTGTCGGATGGTTTTCAACGGTGAACCTGTTATTTGTGTGGTAACTATTAGTAAACACTTTAGTGAACCAGATCTGAGCTGAGATCAAATAGTAGTTATTTTTTTGAATTCCCCCCACCGCATACATTTTACAACGTCAGTGTTGTAATATCCAGCCACACTATAATTTTGTGGCAGACTGTAGAAAAACTTAGCATGTAATACGGGTTCTGCAACATCACACACAACGAGTTTTTGCAAAGCGAAAAGAAAAATAACGAAATTTCACATGGCCACTCTGGCACGCAGGAAAAATGGCAAAAAGAAGTGCACTACTGTCTCGTCGCAGTTTTTGCAGCATGCAACTTCATTTCCAGCTGGCCGACATACAAAGCACCTGTCTGTGTTTGTGTGTTTGTCTTGATACGTTCGCGAAATTATGTCATCGGAAAAACCGATTCAAACAGGGTATTAAGTCTTTAGTCTTTCGATGTAAAGTTCATATGGAGAAGAAGAGAAAACCAACAAAAGGTGGGAAAACTCGGAAAACTGCTTCGTTGCGTGTCCATTTGGCTGTTCAACCAACCAACATGTGGTGGTTGAAAGCGAAAGTAGATGGGCTATTGGACCAGTTTAGACCAACATCGTATATAGTTTTCGGTTTCGAACCGAACCGAACCGGTCTCATTTCATAGAATTGTAATTTACATCGTCAAATGGCTTCTAGAACGTTTAAAAATGTTAATTTTCTGTTCAAATGTCGCACGTTTTCCCAAAACAAATGCCGTGGCTGAATAGGAATAGTTCGGAAGAAGCGTGTGATGTGAATATTGAATTTTAATTTTCGGTGAATTAAACTCTTATCGCATTTTAACTTGGCTTCAGAAACTGTTCAATATGCAAACAGCGTCGAAGAAGCTTTTGTGCTAAGCAATTTCGCTAAGATTTAATTGATCTTTTCGAAGTTTTTGGTTTTTATTTCAAAGATTCGAGCGATACACTCAAAGAATTCGTTATTTCATATTTTTTACGTACGTCATATTTTTCTTGCACGAAATGGTTCCCAATTTGAAACACTGATGATAGCATGGGATGTTCAGCAGCAATGAAGACGACATGTTGCCACAACACCAATTTGGTTTTGTGGCATTGTCTGACATTTGCAATCTTTTGCGTGTACAACGCAGTTCGGGCCGCCTTTTAAAATTTTGGCAAACTTCCGGGCTCCAATATCAAAAGCATTTATAGACAAGATCATGTACTTCAATGTAATCAAAGTTCGTTTGTATGCTTGACCAGAACAAATCGACTACGTGATTGTTGTCATATATAGCATGGGCCCACATTATCTTTTAAGTGGACGAAAAGGGAGTGGAATATTAATTGGAAATTCGGACGTGGCAGACAGCTTCTGCCCAATTCGATAATAAGTGAGTATTGGCTAAAACCAGTTCCACTTTTGAGGAAATTGTCTTATGTCTTATGTGCCTTTTTCTTCTGTGGAAATTCTCCGACTCGATTTAGAACATAGGGATAACAATGAAGTGAAATTGGTTAATCAGCTTGAAGTTTGGAAAATGTTTTTGCAATTAACATCTATTCAAGAAATACATTTCCCTATTTACTCTATTATCCTTGTATATATTGTGTTAATTATGTCAATTAATTCGAATAGAAGTTGGTTGGATGTGTAATCAAAAAGCAGAAGCAGACGCATGACCCAACAAAAGACAATTGAATTTCCCAACTTCTGCAACTACTCGTGCGGTAAAATTTCTCAATTGACCAATGCTAAGCAAATTGTTAAAATTGACCAATAAATAATAACTCAACAACAATAATAATAGCAATAGCATTCAAGCAACAAAATGCCGCTCACCTCGCTCAAATAGTCGCCGCAGCAAAAGTGAGCTTTCAGCCAATTTAAGCGTATTTCTGAATCAAGGCTGCTGCTGCTGCTTTAAAGTTTAAACTGACTGACTGACAGTAATTTAGTTAGTCAGTCGGTGTGCTTGGCGGCCTGTCTTCCGTACGTCTTTCAGCGTTTCGGCGTCATCCTTAGTATGCACATTTTTGCTTCTTCTTTTGTGTATAAGTAAATCTCGCGTACATTTGTTTCTATTTTTACGTTTATTTCAATCGTTCCACTTGGTATTTCCCAATATTTCGAAACATTATTTTAGTGGTTCGCTGTCTAGTCTTTTTTCAGTTTTTTTTATTATTAATTTGGCTTTTTGTTGTAAGTTGGCAAATAACAGCAAAAGTTGTTCACTTTATGGCCAACAAGTTTATCTTATAGTTGTTGTTGTTGGTGCCTGCCGTTCGCTCATATTGCAGGCATTAACTTAATGCAATTCAATGAACTCGTTCGTTTGCTGGTTTGCTTTTTTGTTTGTTGGTCAACAGTTCGTTCCAAAACTGCACCGAAAACAGCTGTGCTGTGCTTTTTATTTCGATTGTACTTCTTGCATTTGGTTAACTTGCTGCTAAGTTGTATGCTCAATTAGTTCTGCTTATTGTTGTCGATTAGCAAACTTTGACTTCATATTCGAGTATGTACGAGCTCCAAATGACTTTGTTTGTGAAACGTGGTATTAATTAATTTCAACAGATTGATCGATTTATGAAAATAAATCACTTCAGTCGAACTCGGTTAATGCAAACGAAATATATTGCAAAAATTGGAATGGAAAACTACCTGAAAATTCCAAGAAATATTTTCACGAATTCACTGATACAAGAATTTTTAATTTTTCAATTACAATCTGCTAGCTTTATATAGCATACATACAAAAGCCAACCACAAAATGCTTGACCGGAGGCGATAACAAGAAACCGAACGCTGCAAAAACAGGTTAAGATGAAGTTGCTAAATAGTAAAATATTCCACAAGCAGATTAAGCCACAACTGGGGATGTGACGAATGTGAGTTTTGCTGTAATAAGCCACGATGTGGATAAAAGCAATTTTTCTTTTCTTGCTCCGGTAATCGTGTTTACAAGGAGATGAACAGGCGGTCAATTCTTTGACCAGTACCTACAATTCTTCCCAGAACCAAGATAATGGCCCGAATGAATTAGCTGAATAACATTTTTAATGTGCTAGCAGTGGATTTTTCAGTTTGTTCAAAACATTTTTTTAAATTTCTGTTGTTGATTTTGATTTTAGCTTTTTTGTTGCAAATTTGTCAATGTCAACTGCACAGTCCGTACAATTCGAATGTCGTTAACTGTGTTGGTGTAGCTGTTGTTGATATTTTTGACTATTCGCTGACTGGAGTAGTTGTTGTCACTCGTTTGAAGTACGTGTAGTTTATTATGGAATTTTCCGTTGACCGAAACAAATAGTGTATTTCAAAAAAATGCTGTTGGGGAAAATACGAAAATTTAAAATCAGCAAATTGTCAGCGTAAATAACATGACTAATCAATGTGCAGTAAATGTCAAGTGACAGCTGATGCATTATTCACATCGAGAAATAATAAAATTGTTCGAAACTATTTAAGGACTACCTAATAAGCATGCCTTCGCCAGGGACCACAACCATTTTTCCAAGTTTTAGTTTTTTCTCATCATTAGCCTCATGAAGCCTCTTATGAAATTTCAATGTTCTATCTCATCGGGATGTATGAAAAACACACTGTACATTCATCACCCACCACAAACACAGGGATTTTATAAAATAGAGGGTATTTTTTAGGCAATGAAGGCTTTAGGCTTTGTCTTAAATGTGGGTATAAAATGTGTTAAAAAATACAATGTTTCTATCTATAAATCTTCAATGCGTTCGAGTCGATTTGACATGAAAAAGGTATCCGGAAGTTTATATAAGCGACTCCAAACGACATGGAATCCATTTTTTTATGTACTTACTATAGCGTTCGTAAAATTGAAATCGTGTGCACAGCAATTTGGTTTTGTATATTCAAACTAACGTACAAAATGACATAAAACTTTAATATAATTTTTTTTAATTTTCAGCTATTTCCCCATGTTTGACAAAAGACATCTGGAATTATAACATTTGATATAAAAAATACAACAAAAAAAGTTTCTTACGCTTTTGATTAGCGAAAGAAACTTTTTTGTTTCAAGCAAAAGAAAATTTGTGCACAATACACCCACCGACACACAAATAAACACCAGCAAAATGCTGATAACAACAACGTAAGTATGCCTAACACTTACGAGTTTGATAATGAAACATTGCCGACATGAAACAAATACCGCCATGAGTCACCATTGTAAGTGAGGTGACCCACATCAAAGCGATCTAAATACATATTACGTCAAATGACCGTGTTAACACCCTAAAATACTTAAGTGGAACCAGTTCACTCGCATAAACTTTGCTGACCCCAATGCTCTGCTTTGATTTTTATACCCTACACCTTATGAGGTATGTGCATATTCTCTTTGGTGGGAAGTTTGTCAATAAGGAGGCGTGATAGGTATGGGAAAACATTGATATCAGCATCACTTAGCCCTGTCCGTCTGTCCAAACATTATATGCATCTTCTTTAAGTCCTCGAAGGCGTTGGTATTGTGAATGGGCAAGTGTTTGTTGTTCCAATTTCTAGACTCAAGACGGCGGATCCAAAATGACCCTGTAGGTGTAGGGCATATACAAGACGGCTTTTACCGACTGAAACTTACTCACTTGTTTTTTATTTGGTTTTTGCACGTTGTTTTGCAGAGCGATTACATAAGCCCAGGCGGTTTACCGGAGCTCCTCTGCGCTTCTTTTTCTTTTTATTGTGAGCGTCCATTCTCTACATTCCCCAAATAAATTTTACATAAAAACATAAAAATATGGTAAAATAAGCGTAAAGCTTTTTTTGTGTTTTCCGAATGCGGCCAAACTAAAAAAAAATGCCTCAAAATGCCAACAAGTTTGACGACTGCAAATATTCATAAAAAATTGCATAATTTTTGTAACAAGTAACGTCCGCGGCGAGTCTAACAAATCAAACAGGTTAATTGCTAAAAAAAACAAAAAGAGAAACAATCAAAAAGAAAAATAAAGTTAAAAAGGTGTTGATTCGACTGAAATTTTTGCCAAATGTTCACTCCCTCCTTTAAAAAAAAGAGCCAAAAACGTGCGATCACAGCGGTGTTTATAATTGGAAGTTAACCTTTTCATTTCTTTTATTTTTCTGGGTGAATGTGCTTGTTTGCATCAGATTCGTCATTCTCAGTCGATGGTGCATGTATGCAAACGTAAATTTCCTACACAAATTCACTTTAATCATAGTTTAATAGGGCAGTTGATTAGGTGGCTATTTCAGGCGTGTGTGTTTTTACGTTTTCACAATTTATTTTAATCGCTTTTTGCTGCTAGAGATTTCTACCATTTTTGATATTTCATTCAAAGTTTACCTTCATATTTGTTATTATTCATAAAGCGCTTGAGTGCCTGCTTCGTAAGTATACTTTCGTACTATGCATAAACACATTTATAATTAAATTGCTTATAAAACTTGAGAATAGCTTAAATTAGGATTGTCTTAAAAACCAATAAAATATTCAGGAATTCGACAAAGACATTCAAGTTTAATAACCTTAACCTTAAAATTGAATTTTTTATTTTTTCTTATTTATGTATTTTGAAAAAAAAAACCCAACCTTTATTCTTGCGAATTTTGTCACTATCGGAGAGTTCAAGGGTCGTTCAAAGATCGTGTCGATTTCACATCAAGCAGCCATATTTATTAATTAACTAAGAATACATTTTTTCAAAACCATAGAAAATAAAAAAAAGTTTTCAAATTGATCAGCATCATCTTTTGAATTCTGCTGGAAAACACGATGGCAGAAGCTTAAAGTTAGCCGGAAGGTTCAGACTTTAGATTTGTTTTTCTTAGGTTCTACAGAGTCGAGCAACCAGTGAAATATCTTGAAATCATACAGAGTCTCCGTAGGTTTAGGGTATATCTAAGTCGAATCAGGCCGACTGGACCTTACTGTTTTTTATGTGTTCTCTGTGATTGCATGTCCAACTTAACATTTATCTACATATTATTGGCATTGCACTTAATGCCAATTTAAACACAAAATTCTCCCCCTTCTGATTGAATTGTGCATGTTTTTGTGAAATGACATAAATCGAAACTATTTAAATTGCAAAATGGCAAACACAAAAACAAAGGTTGATGGAGGCTCAATAGTCTGTGACTATATACTATGTAGCTTAATTTTATAGCGCCGTGTGATATTTTATTAGAATTAGAATAAATAAAGCTATAATCGCTCGCATTTTTGGTCGTTTTTCAAAATAAAAAAATAATAAAGTTTACGTTTTTTGAAGATGGTTTAATCACAACATGATTCCATTAAAATATGATTCTGACAACCATGTGAGTTGATCTAGCAATGACTATATGTCATTTCGCACGATAACTGCCGTAGCTACGAGTATTGAGCTATCGGCACCAAAATTTGCCATTCCTTTTTGCTTCTCTTTGGATGGTATTGAAAAAGTACAACATTGGATGAGAGCCACGCATACCTCCCATACAAAAATTTGTACGTAGCTTTTTTCAATTGGTTTAAATCGTGAAAAAATGAAAAAATATCCATAAAATATCGAAAAATGTTTGAGGAGGTATCGTATTTGCATGTGCAGGACATTTAACCTTCGGTCAGACCGAAGCTAATTCCCTTACTTCTCGTTTGTGTTGTAATCAAAGCAAATCAAAAATGAAATTGAATTGCTGTTTAGTAGGAGTACGCTTACGTATGCAAAAGATAATTTTTTTGGGGTAAATCCCACAATAAGGAAATATATTTGGTACCCAAATATTTGAAAATATTTTCGAAAAAGTTTCTTCTTGAACAGAAGAGAAGGTGGTTCTGAAATAACATTCCACTTAAACTTGAAGTTCATGCACGAAAATGACTTAGGATTCAAGAAACGTCCATTTGATTACTTCAAAAGCACATATGACGCACGTGAATATTTTCCACTGTCGCTTTGTTAATTTCGTTCCAGTGTGTGACACACGCAAACGCAATTGCTTCGTAGTACTTAAGGCATGAATTATTATTTCAGTAATAATGGCTTATTTGTTGTTATATAATTGAATAATAGCGAAAGAACTATGGAAGGAGCTGGATAGGTTTTACGCTATTTCTTTTTTAAAGATTTACATGCAAAATAAGCAGACAATAATGCAAGCTTTCAGTATATCCAATATGCCTCCTGAATATAAGATAAGGCTAATGCAAAAATGCTTCAACATTTTTTATATTCAATAAATTGATTACACGTAGTGTGCCTGCGTCAGTAGAATTCTATAATAAAAATTATTCTAAAGTGAATGTATCGATACCTTTGTCCCTTTTCCATTTTTGGATCCTGAGAAGATAGTGGTTTGCAGGAATCGTAATAAAAGTATTTGAAAAATGAGGAAATGGAAACCCATCAATTTGAAAACTTATTTTCCTTTTTCTATAGTTTTCTATAGTTTTCTATAATTTGAACATTTGAACGATTGTGCTTTATGTTTCAGAATAAGGCTAAGGTCTCCAATGCGGCGCATTGGGGAAATTGTAGGAAATATATACACTATCGTCAGCGTTTTGCGTACACGTTGTAGAGTGTGCATTTTCCAATCATAAATAGTCATAAATAATAATAATAGTGACTTCATCTGTGCATTTTTTTGAATTTGTTTTCATCTCCAAAAGCTCAAATGACACTTGAAATTGAATGTGTTGAATTTTTGCTTTGCTTGGGCTAAAAAAAGTTGAATTGCCACTAATTGATATTGGCGTATTGAATTATTGACAGCTGACGAATATAGTGTTAAGGTGACAATAACACAAAAATATGATTTGTTTACGAAAAATTCAATTCGAAAGGTATTCTACTTGAACATTTTGTTCGTATAGGGAAATAAATTAATTGTGTGAATACTTATTTTGGAAATAATTAAGTGCTAATAAACTTTAAATGACACTTAAGAAACACACAAATACACAAACAAAAAATAAACAAAAATTGCTGAAACCACGATTGAATGTGTTCAATGATTAACGAAAATGCACAAACGGGTTAATGTGACTTAATTTTATTATTAATATTAATAACACACACACAAAACCGCTACATAGAAGAGGCTTGATTAGCATTTGTCCTCTTTCGAAATGCAGCAGAGACTATCAAACCTGAAATCGACTTGACCTTGTCGCTACTATATTTTTTGTAAATACTAACTACTACATGAGAAGCACTCACACATACACCTGAGTACGCATTTATGCAACCCATAGTAGCTTGAACAATAAACGCCAGTCATGCCTGCTAGTAAGTATCAATGAAAATGAAAAGCAAAGCAGAAGAAGCAGAAAAAAGTGTAAACGAAAGACTCAGGCGACGAACTTGAAATACATTTCGTTGCAACTGCCAACAAGTGAGGCGGCACTACAACGCGTTGACAGCTATTGTCAAAATGACAAAAGGTGTAGACACGTTCAAAGCTGATACCTAATACAAAGACAAAGTAAAATACAAAAATAAAAAGAATAGAAGTTGTTTAGAAATTAGAAACTACAGATGGATAAGTCTACCAAAATTATTTGAGTTTTGAAAGAATTTTTAAGTGAAAAAATATTTCCGCAATTGGTTGCCTATTTTCAAAGAATTGTAAACTTTTAAAGTAATAATTGATAACTATCGATGTCCATGTTAAGAGAAAAATCGCTAGTATATAAAGTTCTTTTGACGCTCTTGACTTTGTGTACCAACATGCTGGCTCGATGACAGACACTGGTGCCTGCTTCTTTCGAATGACAAACTTGCCTTGGTTTTTCAGTCTATGAAAGGTGTGGCATTTTCAGTTGTTCACCTATCGTGCACAGTTATCTAATTATCTGCTTCACACGTTCGCACCATATTGCGTCCGCAAATACATTTTTATGTAAATATTGATACCATCGTTGAGTCCATTGTGGAGGATGTTTGCTCGTCATAAGCCCTCCCTTGTTGGCAGTTATGTGCATTTTTCACTGCTGGGTCATACGTTGGGCAATACATGAAATGCTAATATTTGCGCTTCAATAGTTATTGACGATTTTACGAAATCAATTAGCAAAATCGAGTTGTTTCGTTGTTGCGGTGCGCTATCGCTTTTAAGTATACATACACATTTTTATCTTTTATTTATACGTTGACCGTTGGCTCGATTTCGACCAATTTTTTTTTTATCGAAAATGTGCGCTAAATACATGACCTTGAACTAGTTTTTAGTCTTCGAAAATAAAAACTTAATATTGGTTGTTGTTTTATTTATACGAAATTATTTCGTTTGGCTGGAGTTTTGAATTTCGTTTTTAATGCCACCAAACAGGTCCGACGTGTCCATTGTCTACCGAAGCATGAAACTTTCTTTGGCAATAATTATTAACCTTGACCTAAAAAAGAAGTGCTTTTGAAATGCATTTGCATAAAGTAAAGTAAAGAAAAAAAAGGAAATCGACAAAAAGTTTGTATTTTTTTTAGACTTTCTCAATTTTTACCTAATTTTTTGACATTTTTTTCAAATGTGTTTATAATTTTATAATTGCAATTTATTACTATTATTTTCACCATAACAAACGGTCGACTATCAAACAAAAAACCATTTCGGACATTTTTGAAAAATGTGTTTATATCTGTTATACAAAATTGCAAAAAACGAAATATTTAAAATTTTTCATAAAACATGAAAATTTAAATTATTTTTTAGGATTTTTTTTTTGAAAATTACATTGTTTTCAATATTTTATAATATCAATAACATTTTAATAAAACCAAAAGTTAGGAATTCAGATTTAGTAATGAATTTTCTCAGTCTTCTTCTTCGCCACACTAAGTCTATTTCCTAATGCCATACCACAAGACAACTTCGGCTCAACTCTTTCACAAATCAACATAAAAAAACCACATTGCAAATATGCTGCTTGCATAACAAAATTATTTATTTCTTTAATTTTTTTGGCATGCGACTTGGAGCGACTGGAATGGAGTTTGCCTGTTGCCTAGCTTACTTCGTGGCGGACACAGAGCCATTTTCACGCAGTGTTTGTCGCACTCACTTCAAGTTACTTTTGCTGTGGCTGTTTTGGATTTCGTTACTATCACGTTACTTTTCTACACGCCGTCATAAAGCCATAAGAAATAGTATACGAAAATCGCAAACTGCAATGTGCACTAAAAAAATAAATGTGTTGGATTGAGCAATCGATGATGTTGATGGTGGCTGTTGGCTTGCGCATTTCTTCGCCTTCACTTGCTCTAAAGCCGCCATGGTTGGTAATTGCTGCTGGTCAGTTTCTATGGTGGTCAATTGTATGCTGGCGGTTGTGTGCCAAAGTGTTTGTGTTAGCGTTATGCTCGTGCGGACAAACAGAAATGCTCTGTGACGTAGTTTGTTTCTGCCTCTGTGACTTGTGCAGGCGAAAGAAGCAAGAGTGCTTTTGCACTGCTGACACACTTTCTGAGCGTCGCGTCTTGAGAAAAATGAGGTGCCGCATAAAAGGAAAACCAACAGCAAAGCGAAGTGAATGAAGAAAAATGAAATCGAAATGTTATGCCATTAGGAAAATGACTTTTGAATCTGAGACTGCCAATGTGATAATATTTACTTACTTAAAAATATAATTGTTTACACATTTTCATAATTCAATTCATCATATGTACAAAATCTGAATAAGAAATGGAATTGCTATCAAAGGAATCTGTTAGCTAACTTGCCGTTAAACATATTTCTTAACACAATTTTTCTATACTCGTATACGTCTTCTTTGTTGCCTTAATCAAAAAATTCTTTTGCGGTTATTGGTTGCAAGATTCTTTGTCTTATATTTCACATTACTGGCTAATTACTTTTGATGTGACTTTATTGATTCGGTATTAACTTACAATTTTCTTTCCCTTTGTTTTGCAGAGCAAGTGATCCTGTGATGGCCACAAACAACGATGTCGGACCACAGCAATGGACACGCAACACACAAGCAGCCGTTTCCGTGCGGCATGCATTCAAAGCATACGGCAAGAAGAAGAATGCCAATCAGGTGTTGAATAACTTAAATATGACTGTACCAAAGGGCACAATGTAAGTACAACTTGAGCGAATTCTTTGCAAGAAGAGCCTTTGCCAGGGTTTCGAGTGCAGGCGAACTATTTTAGGCACAAACCGAAACCATTGAGGTAGTAGTAGAAAAAGGTTTCTTGGATTTCTCACTGAACTACCAAGAGAACCAAAGACTATCGAAATTAGTTTTTGTTCGAATAAAGTAAATGTCCAGTCATTTTGTAATTTTCTTCATATATAAACTACAAAAATTAGCGTACGCGATTTCAAGCTTAATTCCGAAATGGCGGGACTCTAGAGGTTGGGCTCAGCTGCTTTAAGCTGCGCCCCCTAGTGGCTAAAAATTTAGTTTCAACATTTTCGTAAATACTACGATTATCTTTCCAACAAGCTCTTAACGACAAAAATCGTCGCACAGTGTTTTTATTGTGTTGATATTAAGCATTAACTCCTCTTCAAACAGTAAATATGTTACCACATTCACAACTGATATTCCCAGTGTCAGCTCAACTCTTTGACAATAAGCCATCTGAAATGACAAATAACAATACCGCTTCTTCAGAATAATATGTTTGTGTGCAGACATATGCTTCTCTTTTCACTATCACTCACTAAACACGCTGACGTGTAATGAAATAGAAAGTTTACCATTTTCTTGCTGAATAATACAAAAATGTTCATTAATTGTGTTGTTGATAAACTTTAGAGTGGCACCAACAGCCACGAAATCAATAAAAGATTTCTAAGGTTTTCCTATTATTTGTTTACCTTGGTGTGCTTTTCATTTGTCAAAGCGCACAGTGTTGACATTTATTCTGCCTGTACAAAAGCAGTGAAATTTCATAATTGTCAAGTATGAAGAAAGTGAAATGAATTGAATTGAAATGTTTGTTGATCAAATTTTGTACATTTTTTTCACTGCTGAATTTACTTGTACACCTAGTAAGTTGTTTGCTCGGTTGGTTGGGCAAGTAAATAAACTAGAAAATTGTAAATTGATGGAAATTTGTCACTTGACGAGAAACTATTTTAAAAAAGGGAGCTGGACAAATAGTGCTCGGTAATAGTAAAACAAAAATCAATTAGCAAGTAGGTGGCAATAACTGTAAATTACGTTTTGGAAAAAAATGTTTCTATTTATGCAGTATTTTTTTTTAAATGCAATAACTTTTACAAGTTTTATTCAGTAAAGGTCTGATGTCTGCCATACTTGTTTAAGCGTAGGCAGTTTTTAATCAAGGGTTAATTGATAAGTGCTTATAATGGGAGCAATTATTTCAGAATATTAATTTCCTCTTTCCTTCCCTCCTCTACAACAACTTGTGCTATTGCGTTTTCCATTGAAACTGGTTGCAATCGGCTCTTGAATTGCATGGCTTTGTTAAAATTTGCATTGAATTTCCTACCACGGCAACTATTAATAGTGTGAAACGATCCACAATACGATATGAGCGTCCTTAAGCAACAAGAAACAAGCTGACAGTGAACGGATATACACACTGCATATAAAAAATTCAATGAAGAAGACAATTGTTACCTAGATATTTGAAATTGGAATAATTAAATTATATTTTAGCACACAAGGGCGAGTCATTTCAAGTGGGAAATCCCTCGGAACTGCACATCGGGGCAGATGTGCTGTCAAAACAAATGCAATTTGACAGTTATTTTAAGCAACTGCGCGCTGTCGAGGGGTTCCCCACTTTGGATGAATCGTCTTATTTGGGCGGTATTGGAAGTGGGCAACATCTTCATTTGAGTTTATCTTGAGAAATACTGAACGCTGTTTTTTATTTGATTGGATATAATGCCGAAGATAACTCTCTTGCTAGTGCTTAGCTATTTTATTTTCGTATAGATGAGTAGTCGACTTACTTACATACAAAGTATTTTATGTGTATGATGATTAATTGACTTTGTATGTATATATTTCCAAGAAAACCTTCAAAACTTATGGAATCCTTCAATATATTTTTCCACTTGTGTGAACTGCTTTTTGTGTACTGATTCTTCGCTGTTGCCATTCTTCTTTTATTGCTTTTTTTGTAGATAAATATTGGCATTCACGGTCAATTGAATGCCAATTTACCATTCTTACGACCGTTCACTCAAATGGGGATGTTTCACAATTCTTACTAGTTCAGTTGTTGGTTCAATTAAAATTGGCATAGGAATGTCTTTATTAATGGCAGATAATGCAATAAGTGGCCAACACAAGACAGCTATAAAAAGTCATCAAAAGCCTTTAAAAGAGCGATAGGTAACATTTGGGAGGCGTGGCAGTTGACCGATTCCGCCCATTTGCAATATCAACTCCTTCTAGGACCTTAGAAAGGTAAATCCAAAGTTCGGACCGCACAGCTTCAACCTCCTGCAATTGTACTTGCCAATAAAGAGGAAGGACAGATAGACCGACGTACAGAACTAAGTTAGCTCAGGAGGTGAAGCTTATCAAGAATGGTCGATTTCAAGTGAGAATTAAACTTAATTAAACGAAGATGCCAAAATAAAAATCTTCCAACGTGAAGCAGTTTTGCAAAGTATTTCGAGTGCAGAAACTAAAATGAATTTTTGATTTAAAAAAATCAACAGTCACCCTGCCTCATATTTAACTTTGTTAAACAAGTTCAGTGGCATTTAACCAAACCGATCTTTTATTTAAATTTTTTTTTTTACATCTACTGGCGTCAAGTCGTTTTCTTCGCACTGCAACACCTTTGTTTTACCACAAAACTCAAGTATGTCCAGAATACACACGCACAAAATCACAATGACTGTGAACGAATCTTTTGATAATCCAATTAAAATGTAACTTTTCGAACTACGGTTTGTTGAACGTTTTGTCAACAGTCATTAAAGATAAGAATAAACGATAATCCGAAAAAAACCTACATGCACATTCGTGGAAGGCCCTCAAATTAAATTTTGTTCATATTAAATTAAATGCAACCGAGCAAAGGTAAAAATTCAAGGTGGTAGTTTCGAAACATTTCAACTTGAACTGTATGGCTTAACATTGACTCGAGAGTAGGTTTCGTTTGTGTTTGTGTTTTTGTATGTTTGCAGTCTCATTTTTTGAAGTTTAGTTGTGGTTTTTGTCATGTGTGACAATCACTGAAAGCGATTTGAGTTTCATCAATTAAAATGTTTTAGAAAAATCCTAAACGTATGAGGCTAATTACATTGTGGAGGCTAGTACTTTAGTGGTGCCCCACTACACTATCACGAAAATGCCGTTGTGTAATTTACACTTGGCCTGAGCCGAAATTTTCTTTTTGATATGCCAGATTTTATTCGAAAATGTAAATAAACAAAGCCCTTTTGGATGGATTGGCGGGGATTTTCGATTGGAAAATTTGGTATCGCGTTTTCACTCAATTTAGGCCATGTTTTAAAAGGAATGAATCAATTCAATTGCATTCATGTGATGATTATACGAAATATACTACATATAAAATGGTATCCGGTTGACTTCATAGCAACAGCTTTATGGTATGTGAACACGTTCTTCCTGAAAATAGTACAATTGCCTTGGATTTTCTTGACTTCGACTGTTCGATTCGCAAGGGACTGCCATACAAGTATTACGAACAAGCTTCCGAAACATTCCGTTTCGTCTTGTGTCCGTCGAAATACTGCGATTCGTTAATTCACTTTTCGATTTCACTCACTTAATTATCGAGTAATAAAGATTTTTGCAATTAAATCATTTTCTACTTAATTGAAGTTATCAATCCATGAATGTTCTGCCTTTTTTGTTATGGTAATGCGAGTAAAACAAGCAAATTATATACCAACGCCAAGGTCAAGGGAAGCGCACCTAACTAGCTCAATTTTCCATGTGGAAGAATTGTTTTTTTATTTTTATACAATTTTAATTACTTTACACTTTTTTTGCATCAGTTATGTGAGGTTGCAATATGCAGTAAAAAAGTAGCTTTTTGCTACTTTTTGTTTTTTGTTCAATTCGATCGTAACTAATATCAGTGAAATAGTAAATACTCTTCAACCAAATATGCACATTAGCAATTCAAATGTTAACAAATGTTTCCCTGCTTCCATTTCTTTCCTTTTCTTCGGTATCCATCAGCTATGGTCTGCTTGGCGCCTCGGGTTGTGGCAAAACCACATTGCTCTCCTGCATTGTGGGGCGTCGTCGTATGGACGCGGGCGAGATTTTCGTGCTTGGTGGCAAGCCGGGCACTCCCGGTTCGGGCGTGCCGGGCAAGCGTGTCGGCTATATGCCACAGGAAATTGCCCTCTACGGTGAATTCTCCATACGCGAAACGATGATGTATTTTGGCTGGATTTTTGGCATGGACACGAAAGAGATTGTAGAGCGCCTACAGTTTCTGTTGAATTTCCTCGATTTGCCTTCGGAGAAGCGTCTGGTAAAGAATCTTAGTGGAGGCCAGCAGCGACGTGTATCGTTTGCCGTGGCTTTGATGCACGATCCCGAATTGTTGATCCTCGATGAGCCAACGGTGGGTGTGGATCCACTGTTGCGGCAGAGCATCTGGAATCATTTGGTACACATCACGAAGGCCGGCCAGAAGACCGTCATCATAACGACACATTACATCGAAGAAGCACGACAGGCGCATACGGTAGGAATTCACAACAATTCGTAGAGAAGAAATTTGAAAATTTACAATCTTTCCGCTTTAGATCGGTCTTATGCGCTCGGGCCATCTTCTTGCCGAGGAGTCACCTAGTGTGCTTTTGTCCATGTACAAGTGTATTAGTCTGGAGGAAGTATTTTTAAAATTGTCACGCATCCAAAGCCAAAAAGGAGATGTATCTCAAGTTAACTTTAGGTGAGTGGCCGTCCCACAAAAGCACATCTCCAACATTTTCAATGGCATTCAATTGGAATTAAATAATTTTGAAAAATTTGCATGAACTCATACATTTTTATGTTTTTTCCTTTTCCTTTTCCTTTTTGTTTTTGGTTTTTTAATTTTATAATTTGACCATCGTCCATGTGTGTCGGTATTTGGTTTGTGTTTGTGTATTTTGTGTGATCTCCTCACTGACACAGTAATAATATCTCATTACATGCCATGGCATTCGGCAGTAAAAAGGATAAGCCCGGTTCGAGTCAGGAAGGTGGCGTCGTCGGCCTCAACTTCCACCAGAGCAAGGAGGTTCTGATCAACGAAACAAATGGATCCATTTACACGGTTTGTTCTAAACACTATCTTTCTATGTACTCTCGACTATGGACAAAGTTGTCATTCATAAACTCACTCACATGATGTTAGCCACGGTAATAACAGTACCCAACGGATCTATGAACATAAAGACTCAAAATTTAAAAGAATTTTTTACAATTTTACGAATGGAATAAATTAGAAATAGAAATAGAGCTTCATACTTTAAACTCCTTAAAACATCAGACTAGGAAAGAACAAAGACAAAACGGATACACTCACCATAAATCTCATTCGACTATTCATACTCGACAATTTCTTTCCATATGCTTGAGAGCAACTACACTAAGATAAATTTCATTAAAAAAATCTACCAAACCCAAAAAAACCATTTACACACAGTTAAACCAAGAACCCTATGACCCACCACCACCAA
Source organism: Heteromyza rotundicornis (assembly GCA_951394025.1). Lineage (NCBI taxonomy): Eukaryota > Metazoa > Arthropoda > Insecta > Diptera > Heleomyzidae > Heteromyza > Heteromyza rotundicornis. The sequence continues at coordinate 53,007,467 of OX596012.1, forward strand.
CCAAACGAAACAATCCCAACGACGAAGAGAGCTGCCAGGATTGCTATGCGAGCCTGTGTAAAGTGAGTAGAATCGCCAATTCGATTCGTATTTCCGGTTTATTACATTCAATTTCACTCCGCAGGTAACATCGAAGGGTAAAATCAAGGCGCTGCTAACAAAGAACATGCTACGCATGTGGCGTAATGTGGGCGTGATGCTGTTCATCTTTGCTCTGCCCGTGATGCAGGTGATACTCTTCTGTTTGGCTATAGGTCGTGATCCGCAGGGACTACATTTGGCAATTGTGAATGGTGAAATGAACAATACGGTAAAGCGGGTTTATTCCCCAATTTTGCTCTCGAATTCAGTCAATTGATTCGCTTCTATTCGACAGGAAATTTGCTATTGGGAAGATGGATGTCACTTCAACAGTTTGGGCTGTCGCTACTTGAATCATCTGAACCACAGTGTGGTGAAAACGTATTACACGGATATAGAAGATGCGAAAGAGGCGGTACGGGTGGGATCGGCTTGGGGAGCCCTTTACATCACGGACAACTTCACTGACGCTTTTACGGCGAGGGCTGCATTGGGTAAGGAAGTTCATTATGTGATAACTGAAGCACTAGGCTCAAACATGTTTCTAATCCTTTTCTCCAGGTCGGGATTCTGACGAGGAAACAATTGACCAGTCGGAAATTAAAGTTTGGCTGGATATGTCCAATCAACAGATCGGCGTCATGCTCAATCGCGACATCCAACTGGCATATCGGGACTTTGCAATGGGTTTGTTGGAGCAGTGCGGCAACAATCCGAAATTGGGTGATGTGCCGATTCAGTTCAAGGAGCCCATCTACGGTACAATGAATCCGTCGTTCACCGATTTCGTAGCGCCTGGTGTGATTTTGACGTAAGTTTTCGAATTCATAAGTATAATGCATGGTGAGATGGTGAGATGCATTTTTATACACTGCGATCTAGTTTGCGTTATTTTTGTAACTACTTAGCCTAACGGAATCTGGTTACCTGATTTTCTGTGCGTGTTTAATTGAATTTGTTGTGTATTTTTTCCAATAGGATTGTCTTCTTTTTGGCAGTTGCTTTGACGTCATCGGCTCTGATCATCGAACGCACTGAGGTGAGTCGAGTGGAACGAAAAGTGGAAAAATGGAAAATTAAGAAAGAAATAAAGTTTGGTAATGCATCAATTAAAATGATGAGTTGGTTTCCAACCCACTTGATTGGCACATTAAAATTAAAAAATTCAGCTATTAAAATGAAAAAGGAACTTCAGCAGACTGTGTCATCCATTAATGTCCCTCTTTGTACAATCAACAATTTAACCTATTCCAAACTTTCAAACCTTCTATTCTATTGTTCAGAAGCTTTTTCTCAGCAATCATCAGCTATAGTCATAACTCCTTCTCTTTCCAGGGTCTGCTAGATCGTTCATGGGTGGCGGGTGTCTCACCCGGTGAGATTCTCTTCTCACACGTGATCACGCAGTTTGTGGTAATGTGTGGGCAGACAACATTGGTGCTAATCTTCATGTTGGTCGTATTCGGTGTCACCAATAACGGGGATCTCTTCTGGGTGGTGGTCCTCACTCTGCTCCAAGGTATGTGCGGCATGTGCTTCGGCTTCCTTATCTCTTCAATCTGCGAGTTGGAACGAAATGCCATTCAGCTGGCTTTGGGCTCATTCTATCCCACTTTGCTGTTATCTGGCGTTATTTGGCCCATTGAGGGAATGCCAGTGGTGTTGAGGTGAGTTGTTGGAGTCATTTCTTGTATTTAAGCATTCCCCAAATCTAAGCAAATATTACTCATCTCCCTGTCCAGGTACATTTCGCTCTGCCTGCCTTTGACATTGGCAACCTCTTCGCTCCGCTCGATTCTAACGCGTGGCTGGGAGATTTTGGAGCGAGACGTATACAATGGCTTCCTCAGTACATTGGCTTGGATTTTGGGTTTCTTGATACTGACAATGCTAGTGCTGCGATCGAAACGCGGATAATACGCGCTTCTATGAATTGGAAAAAAGGATGTGAAAATTGTCCGCCTACTTAAACGAATCTTAAGCTTAACTCTAATCTAATTACTTTAAGTTATATTTTATATATTGTAAATGTGTAAATGCTTCAACCTAAGCCAACTTTAGTCGCGCGAGTATAACTTTCGTTACAGTGTGTAGGTTTTAAGGTGCCTTGTCCTAAATTATAGCGTTAAACTAATTAACTGTTAGTAGCATGATTTTTCTAGTTTGTTTTCCAACCACCACCCCCCCCCCCCACTCCCCGCCATCCAGCAAATGAGTTTCTATACTACATCCTCTTCCCCTTCCCCGTTCTTCATTTTTTCATTCTACTTTTCATGTTGCCCTTCTTTCCTTTATGCGTCCTCCTATTCGTAATTTATTTAAACATTAAAAAATGTGGTCCGGTCTTAGCCTCAACTATTACAATCTAAATTTCGAATTTCGACAAAGCTTGAAAATGAAAATTTTACATTCTTGTGTTTGAGGTTAAGTGACGACTTTTCAAAGTGCACCTAAGAGTGTCTTCTTGTAGTTTTAAGGCTTTCCATAATATTAATTTAAGGTTTAGGTTGTATTTTCAATACTATTTTAATATTTTTTTGTAAATACTTCAATTACAAATAAGTGAAATAAACAAACATTTAAGCAAAAAAGTTATATCATGGGTACCTAAGTTAATTTAGTTAAACGTCCATTTTGCATCATTAACTTCCTGTACTTACTCCCTCGGAAACTTCTTTACCAACTTGACAGGAATGGCTTGGTCTGTGATCTTGAACTCGTTTCGTTTGAAAGAATTTGTATTGTTTTTGATTTGAAAATACAGAAAAATAAACGGAAAGAGTACGCTTGAACTATGAGTAGTGTTATCGTTTGTATGGGCATAGTATTAAGTTATTTTATTTTAATTCCTTTTGTAAATCAGCATTTTCGTTGTAGACATTTACATTTCTTGCGAAATTCGATTCGACTAAATGTTGAATATATCGTTACCTTAATGCACAATATAACTATGTCCTCTTCATGAATATCGAGTTATTGAGCTTATTGAATGGTCAATTTTGGTTTGTAAAAGTTGTAGTGAAAGTTCTTTAAACATATGGAAATATACAAAATCTATTTTCGTACAAATCATATCAATTTGAAATAGGGACTTTCGTGTCCTACAGTTTTAAAGAAATGGACACAGCACAATTTCACATTAAGGTATCGGTATCTACACTTGCAATTTCCTCTATTTTTGTTCTTGTCTAATTTGTATGAAAAAAATTTATAAACAATAAAGAAATTGCTAAAATTAAAAAAAAATAAATTACGTATTGTTTTTTGTTTTTAAGTAAACATCGGTTTGCTGTACAAATGAAGTACTTTTGAATAAAAAATTATACCTACGCTGTAGGCTTTGAGATTTTCGAGTTCAAAAACTTCGTTCGAAAAAGATTCTTGTAATTGTTATTTCATCTTGGTTAGGCAACAAGATATAGCCGCTCAAAGCCAAACCTTAAAATTTGTATTTTTTCAATAGCGTTGAAAAAAAATTAACTGGATCGCTGCAATGGGGGATCGCTTCATTTAGATCGCACGAACTCGCGAACAAAATTTGTTCATTCGGTTGGTGTAAACCACCTTTTTTTTGGCCAAACTTCGAAATCGATTCCGAGCTAATCGGTACCGCGTTGGATCTGCTATTTTTGGCAATCGGGCGACCAAATACCAATCGAAATTACATATTTAGCATAATATGTTCCAACACCTTTTTTTGGCCAAACTCCCTAATCGATTCCGAGTTAATCAAGCCTGGTTTGCGATCTTGTGTTCGCGATCATTGGCTCGTTCAAAATGTTCCGGCAAACTCTGCCCAGCAAGGGTCTGCCCGGTCATCTTTAAATTGTTCAAATTTAAATTTGGTTGTAATCAAAGGAGATTTTATTGAAACTTGGGTGGCTTGGTGAATTTAATTGAAACTCACCGTTTTTACTATCAGGCCAGGGGAATTTCGTGAAACTCACCGTTTTTACTATCAGGCTTGGTGAATTTTATTGAAACTCACCGTTTTTACTATCAGGCCAGGGGAATTTCGTGAAACTCACCGTTTTTACTATCAGGCTTGGTGAATTTTATTGAAACTCACCGTTTTTACTATCAGGCCAGGGGAATTTCGTGAAACTCACCGTTTTTACTATCAGGCTTGGAGAATTTAATTGAAACTCACCGTTTTTACTATCAGGCTTGATGAATTTTATTGAAACTCACCGTTTGTACTATCAGGCCAGGGGAATTTCGTGAAACTCACCGTTTTTACTATCAGGCTTGGAGAATTTAATTGAAACTCACCGTTTTTACTATCAGGCTTGATGAATTTTATTGAAACTCACCGTTTGTACTATCAGGCCAGGGGAATTTCGTGAAACTCACCGTTTTTACTATCAGGCTTGGTGAATTTAATTGAAACTCACCGTTTTACGTATAGCCGTACCCAATGCGGTGCCTCGTGGTGGATTTGCGCTTAAAGCCATCTGGCCAAAGTTGATGGTCGCAAGACTTTTGGAGGTCTCCACGTTCTTTGTCGCAATATTTTCGGCAAGTCGGGCACGTTTTATGCATTCAAAACAGTCCCTAAAACAAATTTTAACAATTTAATCCAATTACTTTTCAAATAAGAAGAAGAATCAATACGAGAGACATAGAAACACAGGTTGCAAAGTTGTATTATCGTATTTTTTTTTTGTATAGAAAACAGCAACAACATTTTCACAACTATCGTATTTTTTCACGCCAATACAACAATACTACCGATACGAGACCTAAGGGTTTATCGAACTGTTAGGAAAACAATTTTAAAACGTTTGTTAAGTCATACTTTTAAGCGCTTGTTCAATAATGGCTGAGGTAGGCGAAATTTTGCACCAAGTTGCGTAATAACTTTCCTAAGCTTTACGCCAAATATGTGCATATTTGGACAATGGGGCGTGGCACCGCCCACACAACACGTAACTTAAATAACAACTAGTTAAGCAACGATTGTATATATTCTAATGAAATTTGGCATGGAGTTGTACAGTATGTTTTCCCAGGTATGCGTCGAATATGGGAATAATTGGACAAATGGTGTCTTGCACACTTACAAACTCATTTCATATTTACAAAACTTGGTACAGGGGAGTTTTGGGGTCGTTCATGACAGGGGAGTTTTTTCTCCAGTACAGTTTGGAAAAAGTTAGAACTACCTGTAATCAGAATGGGAAAAACTTAGGAAATAAAAACTAATTTCCATACAAAACATTTGATGCAGCCTAAATTTGTTGTATATCTTTGGTTCCTGTCAATATAGAAATTTTTTTAAATTTAATTTTTGGCTCAAAATGACAAAATTTTATGATTTTCATACAAATTCATCTAAAATCCAATTTTTCAAAAAATTCTCAAAATAGTTTGAGAGCAAATTTCTAATGCCTGGTTTTCATTATGTCAAAATAATGGCAATGGTTGTATTTAAACTTTGGCAAATGTGGTGAAACTTCAAGAAAAGTGGTGAAACTTTACTTTGTGGTTTGGCATACACAAAATCCACAAAATCCACACGTCAGCTGTCAAAATCAGCTGTATTCTAGAAAACAAGAAAAACTTTGTTAAAAACATTAAACACTGAAACTCGAAAAAATAGAGCCAACGAAAATACTCCAGAAGATGGGAAAGTAGAGCAGCCACTAGCGATATGGACAAATCATCAAATATCGTGAATACTTTCACGGCTTTCGTCGATCAACTGCGAACGGCAGAATGCAGGTAGGTTGTGTGTCGCGAAATACCGAGAAGTGATGATTGTTAACTTTGTATCTATTTTTCAGTCAAAAGGAGAAAATCGCTTGCTTCCAACACATTTCAAGTATCATCATGTCACCGCAGATGGCAGCGCACATCAACTATTCTACGCACTGCAGTACGGCCACCAATATTCTGTTGCTTTTCTGCGAGGAATTGGATTCGGTTGTAAGAATGAGTGCCGAAGAATCTCTAAATAAGATTTTTCGGGCATTGGAACGCACGCGAGTTAGCCGCATTCTAATGGACTTGTATGGGGAAATAAAGCGTAATGGAAACCAGCGGTTTGTTTGATTTCATAACTTTCTGGGTTCTATCTTGTAATGTGCTTGTTGCCTTTGAACAGGTCCCTACGCATCTGCTTGAATTTATTCTCTTACTATGCCCCGCAAATCAGGGAAAAGAACATCGTTTGGTATGCCCAACGACTGCTTCTCTGTCTCCAGATCATAGCCCAGGTAAAATTTTGAATGCACAAATTCTCGGTGAATTTAAAGTTCTCCAGTTAAATCAGCTTGAATTGATTTTTTGCATTTAACCTACCTAATGAAATACATACTTTAATGCATTCAATGACAAACATCCCCAATTGGATTTATCTACGTTCCAGCGCAAGGAGACTCAGCTGTGTGAAACTTTGTGCGAGTTTGTGAAGAGTTTTGGTCGATATTTGCAGCTTGGATTGACGGACAATGAGACGTGCAAATTGCTTGAAGTGAGTTTGTTTGGTACAATATCTTTGCATCTATAAATCTATATCTACCTATCTATACATCTATACCTACAGTAGTGGTCGAAAATTAATATTTTGGAAAATTTTGCACTATTTTAATTGGTACCAATTTAATTGGATTGTTATGATCTAACCCCCTCCAACGCGTTCAGTCCTTCACTATAAAGTCCAAGAGATAAGGCCACCTAAGAAGCAGGGAAGGCCCGAAGACTGAAAGGAAGTGGCTGTAACTCAGCTTGCACAGTTTGCGAAATTCCCTTTTTTTCAATTTTCTATCAAATGACATTCCCAAATGTTTTTTTCTCAATTTGATATTAAATGTATTTCTCAAATCCCAAAAGATAGGTTTTCCCTGCACTCTAGTGTCGCAGGGTATATAGGTTTTGTCACACTATTCGTAAGGCCCACAAGTAGGCGGGTCCGGTAAGGAAAACTGTATATATATATATATGATCAACATCACCTCCTGAGTTGATTTAGCTGCATATGTTTGTCTGTCTGTCATATCGCACGATAACTGCCGTAGCTTTTGAGGTATCGATTCCAAATGGCCTCCTCCAAGCTAAAAAATGCAAGCTGCCCCTGATAATACTGACCCGAAGCGGAAATGGGCTGATAAAAAAATCATTACATCATTAGTGACGGAAATGTTCACTTAAGTGGTGCCTAATCAAATGGAGACAAAAATGAAAATCTGCGCTCTTAGAGGAAGGCTTTAGTGTAAAAACGGTCGTTTATAGATAGAGTATAATCCCCGATAGTCATTTTGAAAATGAAAAATGAATAATTATTCAATTTGACTCTCCAATGCGAATATGGCTCTTATTCCACAAATGGATTTCAGTTATCAAACGGCTTAAAATGTTAAAATAGAAACACTTTCTATAACCAAATATAAAATACTATCAAAACTAATAACAAAAAATTGTAAACAAATCCATTCACTTGCCAAAATCAGTTGATTGCAAATATGCGCTGTTGGCCATTTCAATTTGCATCGAACTATTATGTACAAAAACAATAATCACACAAGTAAATACAGAAAACGGTTATTTTGTATTAATTCGCTCAATTCTAAACTAAACTACATGCCATTATGAGATTAAATATTGCCTCATACCCCTCGTTCGCGAATTTGATATTTGAAAAATAGTAAAAATGGCCCTAAAAGCAGTGCCAGGCGAGTTTTTAGTATTTTGAATGGAGACAAGGGAGCACCATCACTCAGACCGAAGCTAAGATTCTGTACACGTACTAGTACGATAACTACTTCAGTAATGGGAGGCGTCGCATCATTTTTTAAAAATGCTTTAGAAAGCACTAAAACACATTTTTTTATTTGGCACAATTTTAAGTCCAGTGCCTACAAATTTGTTAGATAAAACGAACTGTTGGTTTAGTAAAAAAAATATTTATGAAATTCGGTGTCGTGGAATCAAAGTGTGAGAAAGGCATTACAGTGCCAATATGTAAAGACGAATTTGAAGTAAATCATTTAAAAAATGAGAAGGGCCTCATGGGGGCTTCAACACCAAAAACACCTACGTCCCTGATATGCATGTGTATGTTTGTTGCAGTTGCAATTGTAAAATTGTTTCTAAAACTCTTGCTTAATTAAAACCGCCATTCGTAATTGTCGCTTGGGTCTTTTGATATCACAAAAAGTTGTATACCTAAATACATTTTGTGAAAAAAATGCATTAACATGATGAGCTCAAATTTCGAAAATATTTAATTAAACTCAAAAAATCGAAATTTTTTTTCGGTTTAACCAAATTATTTATCTGGCACATGCCACACTAAAGCTAAGTTAAGTAGGACTGAGGGGAAAGCGTTTTCTCGAGATATTTACCAAGCATTGAAGCCTTCTACAGTGCTCAGTTATATTTTGCTACCTTTTTTCCATTTGAACACTTGAGTAGCAGCGGCGCTGCCTGCAAAAACAAAAATCAACAAAAGCTTTGACGGAGGCGCGCGTGGTGTCGATGGTTTTCGGTTTGGTTTTTTTCTTCATTTTATTTACTTTTGAGCTCCTCATCATTAACGTAATCATCGTCATCATCGCGTTGTTCATCAACCATCTCTGTCAGAAACGTGAATGCAATGCACAAAATTGCAACTGTAAACAAGCCGCAAAGCTAAAATACCTACTCCTCCCCCCAATTCAGTGGATTTTTTTGGTGATATTTTGCTGCACTCCTCCTGCCACATTTTTTCCAAGTTGGTTTGTTTGTAGAAAGCACGAATTTGCAACCCGTTTTTCAAAAATTATTTTATTTGGAATTTATTTTTTTCTGCTTTTTTTTTAGGTTTTCATGGCAAATATTGGCGTCGAGTGTGCGGTGAAGCGGCGCTGCTCTGCACAGAATTGCATCAGCCTGATTGAGAATTCGCGCAATAAGAGTTTAATGGCCAAACACGGGCTCAACAAAGTGATTGGTGAGTTTTACTTTTCCCAAATAAAAATATTATGTGCATTTTTTAAAGAGCTTCAAGTCCAAAGTTTTAATCTAATTCATATGATTTTATTTTGTATTTCATTTGAATGAAATCTGAAAAAGTTTGTGGAGTTTCGAAATTTTAACATAAAATTCTTCAAACACATTCGAAATCAGCGACCACAAAAACCCCTCTACATATACCAAGTTTCGTAAATAGAAAATGTGATTTAGGAATCTGGTCCGCTATATTGGATCCGCCATTTTCTTGTTGTAGTTCACCTTACAGTTTTAGTTGTGGGCGGCGTGACCGAAAACTTTGCAGACCGATATATGAGGGTGCCTGGCTGGAGAGATGAATAACTAGAAATCCCAATTCACGTAGGTTCAATAAATGACTACGTGAATCAACACTTACATCATGTATAGTTGCTAGCATCCATCAAATATGTGCACTTTCAGAGTTAAAGTAACATTCTACATTGTCCGGAAAGCTCCACCGCCACCGCCACCACCCTCGCCATTCACCGCATGGCAACACTAATGAATCAACGAGCAAAGCAACACTCTAACTTATTACTGCCAAGCATTTTACAGCATTTTCAATAAACTACAAATGGAAATAACCTGTACTATGCATTTTTAATCATGTGTAAAATTCATTAATTTTAAAATATCCACAACCAAATCCCCCACAACGAAACACGCATCAGATCGCAATGTGCGTGTTTGGGTGGGTATGCGAGCTATGGAAAAACGATACATAATAAATTTCACATTGGCGTTGCAACCACAAACTGAACATGAATATTGCGCTTAATTTCCATCAATAATAGAAAACGAGATTTAAGTTGGCACAAAAAGCCTCACTCCGCGGTTATTATTATAAAAAAAATTTAAATAAAAAGAATCACTCCAAACACCAACTCCAATAGCGAATCAAATGATAAATATCCTGGAATTTGAAATCAAATATCCAAAATAAAATCAAAATCAAAACCTCTCTCAGCAATCGCACAAAAAATTGTTGTTTGCTATTATTGTTGCACATCCTCCTAAAACAATTGCCGATGAAAACTCAATGGCAGCAAGCAGCGCACAAATTCTGAATTGGCGCACCACAAATCATTTTTTATATTTTCATATTTTTGATAGAGAAACATTTCCTCTGAACAATTTCAATCGCCATAAAATGTAAATGGGCTGATCAACAACCTGGCAGCGGATTGGGTAGTGGTTTTTGTGTTTGTTGTATGTGAAACTATTCAAATTTAGCTAGATTGAAATAACAAAAATATATTTAAATCAGATTAAAAAATATATTTGCGTATGTAGAAAAATGTGGCATTGCATTGAATTGGAATGACCATTGATGGTCGGTCGGTCGGTCTGTCTGTTGGTCCAGACAGTAGCCACCACACACCACAGTGAGTTTTCCCCTAAAATAGTGGTAGCACTTCTTTCATGTATGTGGTGAGCTGCACATTTTTGGATACTGAACATTCAGTGATAGTTAAAAAAACTCCTCCACCAGAGAGTTATTTCCACTACCACTGAACTTTCCGTGAAATATCAAAAATATACATATGAACTGAATGGTAGTGGAGTTCGGTTTTCCAATACCACTAAACATTTTTGATTAGATTGAAATTTGATTAGATCCGACGAATGTTCGTGCCAATTTCGAAGGTTTTTTAAATCGTGTTTTGTTATAAAATTTTCAACACAAACTAATAATTTCCCCCGTTTAAAGTTGTGGAAACTAATTTGTACATTCCCAATATCTTCCGCTGAATACATTATTCACTATGGTCGTCTTCGTGTGCTTCCTCTTTCAGCATCTTCATCAAAAATGCATTTAACATGGCTGACAAGCGGCTGTCAATCAAGTTGTCATTTTGTAAAAATTTCATTGTCAAACAGATAAAACTGTCGCTCAAGCAAACGACTACAGCGTCGAAGAAGACGAAGAAATAAACTCGAGCGCACTTCATTTCAAACACAATTCAATGAGAAATATAATGTCTCAGAGTAGTTGAAATTTTATTTATAAACATCAACGCAAACTCTTTTGCAGAACTGCAGACAATTTAAATGCAGTTAATATGACAAGGACCTTGAGCATCTAAGTTTGGGACAATTTCTTTGAGGACATTTTTTTCATTTTTTTATTTGGTTGGAATGGATCGGGAATTAAGTAGAAATGATCGAAAAAACCTCCAAAAACTATCGATGAATATATGGTAAAAAATCGAAAAATTTACGAAAAAGGTACTGTACTCGTATGTGGTAGTTGTTTTAGCTTCGGCCAAACTGCAGATAGCTCTCTTGCTAGTTATAAATATTGGATACTCTGAACTGAAAGAAAGAAAGTTATCTTGTTGTGGTTGTCACAGCGTTGTTTCTTGCTGGAGTGATGGTCCTTGGACTCTTCCGTCTTGTTGACGAAAGCGTGTAGTTCTTGAGAACCAGTTATGCGATATTTTCGAAATAATTGATAAACTTGATTTGTACATGGTCGTTGCCTGGACAAATAAATTGCCTCGATACTAAATTGCTACAACTTAAGTGGGGTTACAGTCAAGTTGAATGAACTGTCAAGGGAAACATTTATCGTGATTAACCTGAAAAGAGATTATTTTCTAATGCATAAACTTCGGAACTCCAATGACTCTATTGAAATAGTATTTGAGCCAATCCACATCAAAGTTAACTAGGTCCAACAGCGTTAAAAAAATTGTTCACAGCTGGATCGGCTATTCAGCTTTATGGTACAAGTTGCAGAAAATTCCACTTTCAATATTTTTCACTTGGGTGTTAGCGTTAGGCAAAAAAGTAAGAAGACGTCATGCCAAAAGAAAGTAAGTCATCGTTGCAAAGTGTTTGGAATTTTTCGCCCCAAAGGGAAATGAAAACTAATTGAGTAACAAAGTTGCACACAGTAAAATGTTTTCTGCCTCACGTTGCGTATACGCAATGTAAGTTAACGGTACTTCCTATGCTGCGGCAAGCAATGGAAAGCATTGCGTCGAGACGAGACGCCAACAACGTCACACTACACACTAGATGGCGTTGAGTCTATAAATATTACATGAAAAGTTTCCAACGAGATAAATTTAATTGGTGGCAATTTGTTGCAAACATTTTCTTTCAAAAACAACTTTTTCTCCACACAACCCTCAAACCTCCTTGTTTTTCGATTTCTCGTTCATACATATTGCGTGCAGTGTGCGGCAAATATGAAATTTGGTTCGACTTGACAGAGACAGCAACAACTGCATGCATGAGGATGCGAGTTCGAGTGAAGTGGAGAGAGAACAGTTAAAGCGGTACGAAGCGAAAAGTTTGAAAGTCACCGCGTCGTCGGTGGCCTTTTTGGCAATCATATTCACAAAATTAGTTCTTGTGCGGTTCTGGCGCGTAATCTATATTATAAAATCCATGTGCTTGTGTCTGGGTGGTTGTAGGTCCTTCCACCAATATTGTTCATGGACCTTATGATGAGAAAATCTCAAAACTTATTGAAAAAATGGTTTGAACCTGCAAACCTTAAATTTAAAATTTCACCGAAATTACAGATTCAAAGAACTACTTAAATGTCTCATTCCAGAACTCCTCCTAACCGATCAACAAACACACACCGTCCTAGGGGCCTTCGGTTTCTTGCGCTTGTTGCTGCCCCTAATCATTCGCGGTTTTCACAATGATTGCAACGATGAGGGCGACACACAATCGCACACAATTCCAGTTAATAAAAAAACAAATGCACACTTAACTGCCACATCCAGTGCCACCACAGCCACTTCTATCACCACCAAAGCAACAACAAACTCGTCCGGAATGTCAACAATCACAAACGAGAGCAGGCAAATTATTGAAATTTACGATTATTGTTTGCACTTGCTGAGTACCAGCAACACTTCGAATCATGCCACCATAAATGCCGCACTCGAGGTCATCAATGCCATACTGCAGGCACTCGATGGGAGTAGTAGCAACGGCAGCACTACCACTTCAAGTGCCAATACAGCAACAACTGGAAAAAGTTTGCAACAACTTTTAAGCAATCAACAATTGCAACACAATGAATATCTGAGAAGGAGGAAATCATTAAAAAATCAAATATTCCAATTGAAAAATTACGAAATGACAACATCAGCGGGAGCAACAACAACAGAAGCTGGTGGAATGCTGCTGTCATCATCAGCATCATCAACAGCAAAAGGAACGCACGGTGATGCTGTTCCCGTGTCTGTGGAACGGAGAAATATTAAAATTATAAGTGACAAGAAACGGGGGCTAGTAGGTGAGATGGCTGTGGGTGAGGCGGCGGAACAAGATGCATACAAATTGGGATTGCAAAAAATTGGAAATGTAAATATGCTGCGACAACAACAACAACAACAGCAGCAACAGAAAGTTGCAGTCGTTTCTTCTTCGCAGGCATCGTCGTCAAGCAATGCCGTGGGAATTTATCTTGCTTCCGATGGAAGTGCTGCTCACATCCCTGGCACTACTCCCTCTACTGATGATGATGACGATGATGGGGAAAATGTCACTGCTGATGTTGACGTCGCCGCTGACAATGATGATGAAGGTAAAGTAAATAATAGAAAACATCTAGGGGAATGTGGCATTGGTATTATTATTATTTCTCTGTTTGTGCGACGAAGTCATGCGGAAGACAATGAGAGGAAGTGGGTGAATGTGTGATGGGGGCAGGATGGCGGAAGTGACTACTGTAAATTGCGAAGGTGTAAATTTTGTATAATTTTGGGGTGTTTTCGCAAAAAATGTGTAAAATTGGAACGATTAGAAAGGAACTTCAATGGCTCGATTAGACATTATGAAACTATGCTCGCAGAAGATAGTCCACCATTATTTTGGTTTTGATTATTTGAAAAATTATAAGGAGAATGTGATTTAGAATTGTTAGGCGCAATTTTAAATATATTTAGAACAATGAAGAAGCGAATGTTATCTGGAATATTAAAATATTGCTACCTCTTCTCCACCTTTAAAAATACTTTAGTTTCCCAAACAAAGTCTACCACTGCCGCTGGAGACGCCAAACAAATATTGTCAAGGCAGAAACAACAGCAGCATTTCAGAAATACAGGACGCAGCATTAGTGAATGTGTTGAGAACGAGGCTGATGACGATGCCGATGCCGATGCCGATGACGATGAAGACGACTTCACAACGCTTTCTGAAATAAATGAACCGCACCAGACATTCGCACTGACAACAACAATTGACGTTGATAATCTGATTGATGCAATCGATGCCACCACTACCACTACTAGCAGCAACGACAACAAACCAAACCGCCCTGCGAAAGCTGCTGCTGATGAGGAGCAGCAGCAACAACCACAAAATTTGCTTACCACCTCTTCGGTTGGCGATGACAAATCACACTTTTTGAGTGACAACGACAATGAATCCTTCAACAGCATCGATTTCGAGGCAGAAATAACCATAGGGGGTGCCACAACTGCTACGACAACTAGTCGTGTTCCTGGTGAGGGTTCAGGCGAAGCCGGTGTTGCCAGTGTTGTTGGAACTTCTTCTTCTGTCAGTAAATCGAGCAGCGACACAATTGGTTCCTTCTTCAATAATTTGATTTCGCAATCCAATGCAGGTGAGTTGCCCTTTTTTCGTTAAGGCGGGAGGAACGGTGCACCAAGCTGTTGTGCTTTGAGGTATGGAAATATGTTTGCTTGTTTGATCATTTCTGTTTGGAGTTTTGCTTTGTGAGATTTGGATTTGCCAATATTGGCAATTGTGCCTTGCGATGGAATGGCCATGGATTTCCGACCAGCGACCCCGAATTAGTTTTAGACGAAAAAATGTACCAGACCGGAACAAAACTGACCAGCGTCTCTGAAATTACTATAAACAAACATTGTTGTACAGTGTTACACTCTCGAAATTTAATTGTTTTACATTCGAAATAAGTTCATAAACCGCACTCAAACATAGTCAAGTCCCGAAAAATGAAACGACAAACACGAATATAAAATGTTTTCACTGTGACAGCAGACATTAGCAGGGAACGACACAACCAGCCACAATGACACAAAATTGGCAGGATCAAGCCAGTAGTAAGTACTTATCCACGATGCATCACATATGCACATGCATATCACGCATATCATCTTCAGTGATTAATTTCATTTCGGGCGAAGTAATGATCATTTCTGCTTCGTGCAGGTCCTAGAGCTTCTGCTCAGGCTCTCGCACGGTTCATTAAACCGCGGCAGCATCATGCTGTCAACGTCTCATCGAAAAAAAGATACTGCTGCTGCGATTTGACTTTGTGGCACACGACTTACGTGCGGATAATTGCGGCAGTGAAATGTGCTCTGCAATTATGCAAATAATTTGATTGCAGTGCCCAAAATTGTAAATAAATGCGATGGCAATGGTACGAGCCAGATTTTCGTTTGCTTCTAGCCGAACAAGCAAAACAAATAAAACATGTGGAAAGGTATGAGAGGAACTGTCATCAGAAGTAGAACCGTAGTACCTACACCAACAGCCAACAGAATGCAATAAACGTAAAAGCCCTGACTGTTCTGTTCTACGTACTTGAAATTTTGATTGCATTGTTCCTTCGGATTTGCGGTTAAATTGGAAGTGAAATTGAATAGTGGCAGTGCATAGTAAGTAGAGAACAGAGAGCATGGATTTTATATAGTTTACAGTGGTTCATTTATTTCAACAGAATCGTGTATTTTCATGTAGGTACAATCTATGGAAGCGTTTTTCGTCAAATTGTCGACTATTCTGTTGAAAAATGTCAGCTGCTATTTATGAATATGCGAAATACTTGGAATATTTTTGTTTGCTTCATACCTACATATCGTCCCCTAATCGCCAATTTATCGTAAGTATGTTTTACAGGAGACGGTTTTTTGTACTCTTTTGTCGATGGTTTCATATACAATTTGCATATTCTGAGTATGTGGAAGATGCAGCACATGCTAAAGAACCATTTGGAATACAAAAACTACTTACGATAAATTCGCGATTAGGAAACGATATATGCTAATAGAAATCAAATGCTGAAAAAAGTGAAAATGTAACCACAACCTTTTTTCATTTTATTGTATACGCCTTATGAAATACTAATCAATTGTCCGAACCAATATGTTTAATTTTGAAACAGTGTCAGAGATATTTTTGCTCTCCTTCAATATTACTTGATATGATGATACCTTGATTGTTAAGGGATGGCCTGATCAAATTGAATCTCGCCTTCCTCCACCTTGTCGGTTTTAAAACTAGTCGTGAAGTTCCAAAGTAGCTTTTTGTGTTTTATTTCCGAATTGGAAATTACAATTGTTACACAACCGCAACTTAAAAAAACTGTTTTCAACCTAGTCGACACACATTTTTTCTTACTTTTTAACAGAAAAATGTTTGTATTCCTAAAGCCCACGCAATTGTTTCTAACAAACCGACAAAGTAGTTTCCTCATTTGTCCAAAAGTTTTAATGTTGAAGAGTTAACAAAAATAACAAGTAGAATTGAAACAAAACGGCCAAAAAGCGGAAGTTCTAATTAAGCACATAGCGTACGGGCCAAAAAGTCATGTGCCGCAGGCGGTAAGAAAGCACCGAGTAGGGGTAGGTGGTGTTTGCGGAGTAGGGGGAGTTTGATGCTACTCGTACTTGGCGCAAAATGCCACATTAAATCCGGCAGCTCCACTGATGCAGCTTAAGCTAGGAAATGTTACGTTTTTGTGGGCAGCAGATAGTAGATAGTAGACAGTAGAGTGGCTGTTGCACTTGTAGTCCAAGTGCTGATTGTTGTTGCTGTTGTTGATGTTGGATACGCCATCGCACAGTAGCTGGAAAAAGGATAAGACAAATGGGTTACGTGATAAAATGTGGTTACTCAAATCGCATGTGTGAGTGTGTGTAACAGTATGTTGGTCTGTGTGTCAGTGTGCGAGTGTATCTGTGCTGTGGCGATGTGCATTTATTTGCAGTTTTTCGCTGTCATTCTTGTTGTTGTCGTTCTTTTGTGTTTACATATATCAGGGACCCTTCCACAGTGAACGATACCAACAAATATTTTAAAAACTTAGGATAATTCGATAAATGTCACTAAAAAACCAAATCATTTGGCCGGGGAAATAGGTTTCTTTCCGAGTGCCCTGCTAGCGCCCGTCACAAGATTTTTTTATGAAAATACCGCAATAGTAGAAAAAGCTCTAGAACAATCGTGTCTAACCGTAAGCGTGTAAACATATACATTTACACATGTATTTTAAATTGTTGCCATTATAATACGTGCAAATGTAGAACCCGTAACCGTGGAATGACCGGAACCGTAAAATGTATATGAATTGTTCATGTTGTTGGGTCAGAAAAAAGGCACCGATTTTTTGTTGTGGGAGCAAAGTTTGTTTGTTGTTACTGTGTCTGCTCTCTTGTTTTTTCGAATTTACGTGCTTAACTTAAATTTTTGTATAGTCGTCGCTGCGGTTATTTGTTGGATTTCCTTCAAACTAAAGTATTAAACTATAAAAACCACCATTATGATGTAAGTAGTAGTGAGTGCATGTGTATACATATATGTATGTTTCGTTTAAGCGACCCAAACAAACTAAAAGCCACAACAACAAAAACAACAAGAGAGGACCTCCATCTCTTCTCGCTTTTTCTTTTGCTTCCTCAAAAGCCATGCACACGGTTGCCACTACCTCAAAATGTTTCTTATCAGAATTTAGTAAAAAAAGTTACCAAAATCTTAAACGAAATTCCTTAAACTTTTATGTTAGCGAACATTTTATAAAACATGCAATAAGCATAAGTGGCAATACCACTCGTATGAGGCCAATCTCAACTTTATCTGTTTTAAGTTGTAAATTCAAAAATTTTTTTTTAAATTTGTAAAAAGTATTATAATTTGCCAAAAACAAATTGTCGCTCAGCTTTGAGATTCGAATACCCGTTCAATTTCGGTCAACCGAATAAGCGTTCAAATCCGACTAGTTGAAATTAAAAGCAAAAGTTTCAGCTGCCAAAACGAAAATTGAAAACGCAATTAAATTTGCTGAGCGTTTGCACATTACATACAATTACTAGTCGAATACGATCGAGTAGTCGAATACTTCGAACCGAATAGTAATAGTCGAATAGTTCGAATAGTGCGAAATGTTACCAAATGGACATCAAAGTTATGAAGGCCAAAAAGAGTTCCGATGGCAACCGTGGTTAACAGAATTTGGGTAATTTCATTGGCCTCAACACTCGGGTCCTATTTAAGGAATTTCGCTGAAATTTTGAATTTGGTGCTGGATGGTTTGGGTGGTGAATGGGCAGAGGGTTGACTGTGAAAATTGATGGTACACCAACGTCTGACGCCCCCCATATTGTGCAATTTTAGTGGATAAGCTTGAAACGCGGATATTAGTGTCACTATATTTGCATCTGCTCACTGTGTGCCGTTCTGTGCGTGTGTATTTTCCATTGCGTGTTGGCCAGAAAATACATTAGCACTAAGCGAAACCAACAACACAAATAACAGAAACTGAAGCTGTTGAAATAGCCAACTTAAGTTATTGTAACAGCAAATAACGTGGTCCATTATTATTGTTGTTGCCGGTGGCCTGCAGGAATGCATGTTGCAACCATTTTAGCGAGTTGCGGTTGTAAAATTGAGTTTGAAATTAATTTTCAATACAAGACGTTCTCCCGGTTTTATTGCCTTATCGTGTTTAGAAACTTTTAAACATTTTTTAGTTTGAACACGCGCGCGCTTCAGAGTCGCTCTAAAAAGAAAATGAACCACAACAACGTGTGTGGTTGAAGTTGCGAAGAGCGACACACTCACTGCTACACATCTCATCGTCGCATCGCGTATTTGCCCAGCTTGTTGCAGTAGTATCTAATGGGTTAAAAGTTCTTTTCCGTTACTTATACCGTTTGTGTGTGTGTGAGTGCATCACTGAGTGTTTTTTTTTTGTACATATGTGTTGCGGATGTAGCATGTGAGCTGATAATTGGCTAAGAAGAAACATGTTGCGGATGCACTCATTTATTTGACCAAATTACATGGACTCCAGGAATTAGTGTCACAGCGCGCAGATTAGAGTAGTTGCTAGCGGTCACTGGAGAGCTTTTATTTATTTTCTAGAAAAGTTAACATTCGTGCAAACTTTGTTTATTTGTGTGAAGCAAATCTGAATGGATTGCAATGAATGCGTTTCTAATTATATTCCAACTTCAATGAATTTAATTTCTCAAATTTCGTTTCGTTCCATTCTTAACTTCTATTTTCAATATAATGTTTGAATTGCAGCCTCTGAATCGGTGAGCAAACTCTTTCGTCAATCGTCCACATCTAAAGCCACGCCCACCAAACATTCACATGCTGATAAATCGGATGCCGTGTCCACGACTTCTCTTTCTGTCGCTGATTCGCTATCGTTTATCTCAACTGCCAGCAGCAGTAAACGAAGCTTTGATGCTGATGTTGATGTTGCTTTGGTAGAGGAACCGCATGCCTCTGACTCCACTGCACATGAGCGCAAGCATTCGAGTGTCAGTTCGGCTGGGGCGAATGATGATGGCACCTTGTCAACGTCCGCATCTATTACTGCATCCACAGCGGTGTTGGTGGACTCGAATACGAGAAATACTGCAGCTGATTGCATGAGCAGCAGCGATGAGGAAGAGGTGAAAGCGTTGCGAAGGGATAACGTCCAGTCTCCTGCGGAGCTTCCCAGAAATCCAAATGGTCAGTGAAAAGTCCTTACTTATTACAAACAATTAAAATTTAATTTCATACATTTTTGTAAATAAATGCCCATCGTTTCAGTTAATCCCTTTCTGTCGGAACATTCCCCATTGAAACAAACTGTTGTGGGCCTTCCTTTGCTTACTTTGAAAATCGGCTCGATTTACGAGCAGCCCATGCTGTTCTACACGACTCGCTTCATTGCTGCCAGCTTTCTGCTCACTGGCCAATCGAGTGGCTTGCAACTTGATGCCACCATACGCGTCTCAATAAAAAGTCTATCGCTCAGTGTGCTGGCGCAATGCGCGCGTCTTGCTCCGGAAGTGCTTCAGTTACCATTGGAAATAACTGAAGCTGAACTTCGATTACTCGAATTAGACGTCAAGATTCCGGGAGCACCTTCAACAGCTCCAAATCTGGCTCAGTCTTCCAAGAGTTCAAGCCTCAGCGGTAGTCCGCAAAGCGACAGCGGCAGCAGTTCCAATTTGGGCACAGATTACGAGCATCTCGATGCAAGAGGAGATATTGTGGAGTTTGTAAAGACGAAAAATTCAGTCTTTGCCACAGCCTCCGTAGGCATTAGTGATGGGTGTGGCGCTGTGCCCGATGAAATGCCATTGCTTGAAATCAAGGATGATCATTTCGGCAAAAGTACCTGCGATTATTTGTTTAATCAGCCTTTGAGTAGGAGTGCAGACCCTGTTCTTCTGGCTGGAGACATGGGCTCTTCTAAATCCATTCGACCACCACGGCCTTCTGCGACGAAGCCTTTAAAACATACAGAATCTCTTTCCAAGTCAGAGATAATTGACAAAAGTCACAGGAAGTCTAATGTTTTCGAAATAACGGAAGTGGCCGAGGATGCTCCACCCCCCATGCTGCCACCTCGTCCGCCCAAGCGTACAAAATCGATGAGGAAATCAATTGTTGGCAAAGTAGAACAAATAGTTAGTACACACAGTGAGACTCTAGGTTCGCCAATAAAGATGGCTGAGCCATCCATGCCGGAACATGCTCAGCAGCAGCAGCAAGTGTCGGACATTCTTCTCTACTGCAATCATTCCGATCCAATTCTTCGTGGAGGCGTTCAACAAATTATTGGACATTTTTTAAAAGCAAGCGGAGCGGGTTTGACGCTGAAACTGAAGTTAAATTTGCAGCATTTGTTGGCGGTTCTGATAAAGGTGTGTATGCTACTTGCAAAATCTCCAAACGCGTTGAAATATTCCGCAACTTTCGTGTTGAATAAATTTAACTTCAGAAAAGAACTTCCTACAGTTTGTACCGATAACTTTACAAAGTGTACTAATCTCAAATATTTTCAAAAGTTTTGCTAATTGCAACTTCACTTGTTTACTACACCAATATCTATTCATACAATAGATATTGGTGTAGTGAAATGACTTTGTTGCTGATGCACTTTGTGTTTTGAAAATACTTAAAATTTAACAAAACCTCGAAAAAACCAAACCGACCCCGCAAAATATTCACGATCTCACCTACCAAACGCATCTCTATGGCATAGCCTAGGGCTCTGAAGCTATCATAGACTGAATATCAAAATGAAATGAGAAAAAGCAAACAAGAAATTCACACACAAATACCGACATGTAGAGATGGTAATGCAATGGTATCAGTGTGGCAGTGTCTGTGCACCATGTTTCCCCAGCAAACATTTGATAATCATTTGGAAATGAAAATGGGAGGCTATTCTCTATTTTAAAAACGATTCAACCACAAATGGACTTCAAATGGATTCCAAATTAAAATTGTTTTTCAGACCAACCTCGAATTGGATTGAAAGATGTTATTGAAATATGTTTTTGGATTTGCGAAATTGTATTTTGAGTGATTTGAGAAAATTTAGAAAAACCTTTGAGAATAATCTGAGAATGTAATTTGATATTAAATTGAGAAACAGAGAAATGTCTCATTGTATTTGCTGTGTTCGCTTGGTTCTGTGTTCAGTGTTTTTTGCACAAAGAACGAAAAAATAGAGTCACAAGGAACACACACTCACTTTCAACGGAGCGCCTTTATTTTTTAATATGCGCCTCCACCTTTTTGCTGTTTTGTTATAAACAAGCAAGCCGCAAGATAAATACACACACACAATCGCCACACTTGTATGCACTGAGAGAAATCAAAGTATTCACCTTTATGTAAACTATAAAAAAATACACCTACTATCGACTTATTTTTTAAAATCTTTACCATTATAAGAAACTCTTCTCGTGTATGTTTGAATGATTGATTTTGTGTGTGTGTGTAGTTGTTCCCTTATGACTCCAGAAATACTTGATTTCAATGACATACATATTCCCTTGGTCTCGACATAGACTATATGTGTCTTCATTAGCTTTGGGCGTTAAAGGTGGGCGTGACAAATATTATTCTAAAACGCTACAACTCGATGAAATTTTGTATGTGATACTAGATCCTTCATCTGAGTGCACGCAAAGGTACAACTCCATATCACCAGCTACATATATGATCAATATTCAATGACTTCTGAATAGAATGGAAACACACAAGTGGTTGATCGTAACATAGGTCGTCAATTCAAGTATGTGCACTGCATTTTGACAAAAACTGAAATTCTGAAACGGTTCTCCGTTTCGTTTTAAAGCATCGATATAAACTAACGAACTAAAGAATAAAACCAATTAAACTGACAGAACTCTACATATGAATACAATTTTTTCACCATGTACACATGTAGCCACACACACAATTGCGCCACGGTTTGCTAGTGCATCCGCTTCAGTGGCGTTTCGCCTGAGAATAAAAGGAGTCTTATCGCTTTGAAATGCACCTGGAGGGAGGTGCACACACATTTGCAAAAACCATACGAAAATTGTACCATGCACCCAGTAAACTTTGTTTGAGTTTCAAAAATATAACAAATTTCTCCACACTCATTATCGAATATGAACTGAACCTTTGAACATACAATCATAAAAAAAGAAATATTTAAAAAGATCTAGTTTTAAATCAAATTGCAGAAATTGTTCTAATTTGTTTTTCATATAAACTAGTGTCTACGGATTTCGACCGCTTCAGCACTGCTTACCAAACAAAAAACTTATAGTTGCAGGAAAACTGTTGAGTTTGAGATATTCTCCATTTGATATCGCTTGCAAATGCTTATTGGGTACACTCTCTTTATATGTTAGATTGTTTCTAAGTATGTATATGCTGTTGAGGTTGCTGGCGCTGGTAGTGCTGCCGTTAAGCTGTGAAAGAAATGAGCATGTAGCGGCGCATAACTTTCACATTGATTCCTGTCGTGGGAATTTGTTTTTTTGGCTCGGCTTCACCCCTTCACAGACTTTTCCTCACACACAAACATGTTGTCAAATTGCTCAAAAATAGTTTTTAAGCTATCTTCATCGACAATGCGAAAGCCATTTGCGCGTTGGAGGACATAGTTGTGAGGTTGTGTACAAAAATGCCTAACGCAACAACAATACACCCAGAGAAATCTTCATGTATTTTAATTAACACTATTCATGTTATATTAACATGAAAAACATTTGTAGGCAAAACAAAAACAATTCCAAAAAACTACAACTACATTGACAAAAATCGAAGCAAAACGCACACATTCACACAAATGAGAAATTTTTTTTTCGAAAATAAAAATATATTCGACCATTCTGTCAAATGGAAAATTTGAAAATAAACAGAAGAAATTTTTGAATTTCAAAACAAATTTGTTTTTGTCGACCTGAACGAAAGAAGCTCAGTGACACAGCGTGTAGATGCGGAACTTATAAACATTAGGTCCTGTGTTCAAATCTCGTCTGAGTTGAAAAAAGTGTTTTTAAATAGAAATTTTTAGATTTCAAATTCAGATTGGTCTTTGGACGACATGAATTTATGAAGCGCAGTAGCACAGAGGGTAAAGTGATAAACTCAAGATCCGAAGGTCCGGCGTTCAAATCCAGTTCAGTGTGAAAAGGTATCTATTCGAAATGGTAATGTTAATTTGAAAATAAGTTAAAGAATGGTAAATAAAAAAAAATTTAATTAAAAAAACTTTTTCCGGAACGGGGACTTGATCCCCGTACTTCCGTTTATGAGGCCGACTGCCTAACCCCTGAGCTACCGGCAATGATTTGAATGAACGCATATTTACCAGTTTTCCCAGTTTAATGACAAACCTCTTCACACGTACACATATAGGAGTGTCATTTTTAACAATAGCCTCCTGTTAAAACAACCTGAAAAATCGGTTTGAAAAATATTAACCACAAAATTGGTTAAAAATTGGTTAATTTAACACGATTTTTTCTCTGGGTGTATATATATATTTTTTTAATAACCAAATACGCTCACTTCTTTTTACAAATAATCCTTCAATATATGAGAAAAACTTTTCGTTTTCCTTTCTAATTGTTGGAAATCTTTCTTTCAATATTTACGCTAACACTAACCAAAACTGAAAATCGCATTAGGACACAATAGAAGAAGAATGCAAAGAGAACGCTATGGTCTCAATGGCACTTACTAAAAACCCCACTATCACTTTGGCAGCAACTTGGCAACAATAGTGTGCAAAAAGCTCGTTAGAATTTGTTCAGAAATTCCAGGAAAAATAGAAAATGGCAAAAGGACTGAATGGACTGAATGGAGTTTCCCATTTTTAGCACAACAAAAAAACATTTCAATATTTTAGTAATCTTTTCGTATACTTTTCATATATTCACACAACGAAACGAACAACAAAACGCAAATTCTTTACAATCACACACTGTCCAAAAACTGTATACGATAACATTTTTTGTATTTGGATTTTGCAGGGTTTGCAGGATGAAATACACACAGTGGTCATACAGGCTCTGAATGCATTCGATAAGATATTTCCGCATGTGATGTCCAAATATTTGCAGGGACCGCCATGTCATTATCAACGACGACACCAACAACAACAAGAGCAAACATTTGGCAAACAAAGTTCAGCTGCAGCAGGAACAAGGAAATGCCAGGATAATGCCTTCAGCCAACATCAGCAGCACTATCGCTCTAACGATGCTGGAGCATCCTCCAAGACGACAACAACAACTTCAGCTGCAGCCGCAGCAGCAGCAGCAGCAGCAGCAGCAGCAGCAGCAGCATCTTCAACAACTGCTGCAACATGCCCTTCAACATTTTTCACTGATAGTGATGAGCTTATAGCTGCGCTTTTGAATGCTTTTCAATTGCAATCGAAATGCAACGACGATGACAATAATGACCCTACTTCTGCAGGCTCTTCTCCTTCGGCCTCTGCTGCATCTGGTATGGACGATGTCACATTTTTCTTCATATCACCAAAACTGCTATTGAACAAAGTTCGCCTGTGCCATCA
The DNA here is from genome assembly GCA_951394025.1 of Heteromyza rotundicornis. NCBI lineage: Eukaryota > Metazoa > Arthropoda > Insecta > Diptera > Heleomyzidae > Heteromyza > Heteromyza rotundicornis. The sequence goes on from OX596012.1 coordinate 53,032,584, forward strand.
CAATAAATATTGGTTGGTCCAAAATAAATACGCTGAAGTTATTTCGAATTTAAATTACGCTGCTCTGCGTTCGTATTACGGAAATTCGAGCAACTGTGAAGATCAGGAGGACGACAAGGGAGAGAAAACTGATGACGATGATGTTGCCAGCACTTATGAGGTAAGCAGTTAAATTGCTTATTACATGGCAGTCGAGTCTCTTCAAATATTTTGCTAGAATTTTTTCCCCAAAAAACATGTGTGTTTTGGTTTTTTTCTTGTTTTTTCCTCTCTTTATGTTGAAGTTTAATGTTGTTGCCTAGCTACAACATAATTTCGAGCTGATTTGACTTTATTGGTCTTTTGTGCATTCGAGTGTGTGTTTTGTAGATAGTTTAAAAAGAGCATATATTGTCTCCCAGCTAAGCGCCCTTTCAATTAAGGTAACGTCTTCTGGATCTTAATAGTTTCAGTGATTTTTCCCAAAACAAGAGTAACAAACGAGAATTTTGTTTTCTTTTGATGGGAGAAAATATTCTTTTATCCCGACAAAAGCTATCACCTTAACGACTAGTTGCAATAATGGAGGAACATTTGTATGCAAAATACATATTTTGATTTACTTCCTGCAAGTTTCCTTCATTTATAAAGTAAATTTACGATACGAAAATTGACTTTTTCTTTCGTGCATCCTATTATTGTTATTTTTTTTTACTTTACACATTTTCGTTTCCATTTTCTTCATCAATAAACTTTTTTCAACGGAAATGTGTCAAAAATTACATACACCATAGTAATGATGTTAGTACATAAGACATACATGCGAATACAAACTCAAGTGTATGCATTTCACATACACACACATGTAGTCTAGCACTCACAGCGACACACGCAAGCAAAGTGCAACGAGAATATTATTACATCAGATTTTGTTGCATTTCCTTTTTCATATTTAGCGGAGCAGCGTTCTAGGAGCTTTCCTTTCTTTCCACCCCACAAGTACACATTATAATCACATCCAATCCATTTCGCAACTAAATTTAATATTTTTCGTCGTCGATATTCATTGTAATGACATGCTATAATACCAAGAGACAAAATTCAGGTATTAAATAAAATTCCAATGTGTGCACACATCTATAGATCTGGGAACATAGAAAAGGGAATTACTTTTTTTCAGTATATTAAATTTCGTTCGTAGCTATTGCTTCATTAACGTTTCAAATGCAGTTTTTCATCATTTTTGTTTCTAAATCATCGCTATACATAAAATCCCATTGGTTTTATATATGAATTTCAGCACTTGGAATGTTTTTCTTTGAAATAGTTTCGATTTTTACTGAGTTTTTCCTAACAAATAATTTTGTAAATCGAATTTAAAAATTTCGTTACCCTTGTTTTAAATAGGATTATGGCATGCCCTCGGCATACGAGGAAATCCTCTTTTTTTTTGAATACTTTTAGACGATTTCCTGATGGTTTTAGCATGTGAAAAACGTGTTTTGAATAAAATGGTGAAAAGCGCTCGCTTCTTCCCCGGCGTAGTTAAAAATAACATACTCCATTCTATTGCACTACTGCTATTCTGCTTTTGATTATTAAACTTCTGTCAAATGTTCATAGAAACTTCCTTTTGCAGACTCAATTTCTGGATGAACTTTTGCAATTGATTGGCGACGATGATTTCCGTGTGAGAGAACATGCTGGCGAGTGCCTTTGTCGTTTCATAATACAAAATGCCGAACAACAGCAACGGAATTCAATGGAGAATGTCATGACCCACATGAACATGAATGCAGCCTCAACATTGCCGAAGGCATCGCCAACACAAACAGCAACAGGAACTTCCGCTGGCAGCGACATAGGCGACTGCTTTACATCCTCTGCCATGGAAACTTATCAAACTAATTTCAATTTGCTTTGGGATTTTTTCGACTATCGCATATTTTGTGGCATGTCATTGCAGTTGCGTAATTTATTCAGAGCGAATTCATCGATAGCGCCGCCACTGGCAGACGAAGGGCTGCCACCATCATCGTCAATGCCGCCATTGGCCTCGTCATCGTGGGGGGCAACTAACGCAGGCAATGCCTTTGCCGCATTTACCACGCAACGCCAAATCGAGCGTGAGGAAAAACTTTTGGCCAAAGTTCTGTATCGCATGACAAATAAATTGATGGAACTGCATGATAAAAATTTGCAGGTGAATACACCATATTTTAAACCTACGTTATATTGTCAGTTTTATTCAGTTCAGTATTCGGTCATTTTCGTATTCGCCTCCGGTCGGTCTGTCGTCTATTTGTATTTATTTTCCAAGTTTGCTGCAATCGTTCGCATTTCACAAAAAGTGTTTGTTTATTTTGGGAATGTCACGTTTTTGTCCACCACCAAACCCGCCAGCAAACTCGCGAAGAACTCAAAAAACTTTTTGAAAGTATTTTTGCGAACGAAAACATATCGTTGAATAAAAGCCAGAATCTCTGGCAGCCGACATCAACAATGCATGCAACAACAACAACAACAACGGTGAGTTGTTTATGTTGCTGATGGGATGTCATAATTTGATTGTCTGTTGGGATTTTACATTTGATTTGTGTGTTATTTATCGAACTTTTGAAATTGCCAAACAATATCCGAACATCCGAATTCATATGAGCAAGTGAATACCGCTAATAGCTCCAATGGATTTATTTTTTATGTCAAATGTTTCTATGTCTCTATTTCGTTACTAATACAAACACTGAAATGCCAATTTTTTTTCCAGTTTGGCATAATTCACACACTGAAACTACTGCTGAAGCACTTCAATTTCGTTGATTACCATCGTGCCTGGAATGAATTCAATTTTACCGAGATTTGCATGAAACTCTCTTACTACAATTACGCGACAGCTGTGGACTTAAATTGTCAAAATGATTTGATTGGTGTTGCGGGCCAATTAATGGCAGGTAAGTGTAATTTTCCTCTTAAAATTTGAGACATTGTCTATGGATGCCAGTGGTCAGCTGCTGCAAGCATACCATCGCACCAAGGCCAGGTTCGAGGAAGCTGTGGTGAATGACTGAGTTACTGTGTGATGAGGGGTATGGGTATTTGTTGTCAAAAACTACCCACAATGTGTCTTAAATATTATCGTGACCATTTTAAATCACGCATGAACGGTACAAATATTTGTGAGTTTTAATTAAAATTTCAATATAAAATTAATAAGATTAGTTCTGCTTAAAATGCAATACATTTGCAGTTGCAGCAGCGTAAAACAAGTTTACACAAATCAGTTTATTTGATTTGAGACTAAAGCCTGAGGTTTAAATAATTATTTGTTATTAAATGGAAATGACACACAATTAAATATCATATTTTTGCAAGTGGTTCTATTTACCATTAAATTCATTAAAAGCCGCAAAAAACCCTTAATGTACATTTATTTCAATTCAAATATGGCAAAAAAAAAATAAAATAAAAAAACAAAATAACTATGTACGTGAATAGAAGCTGTCGGTGAACTTATAAATTATATTTCAAATAAAATAATTGCAACATCAAAATACGGATATGCTAATACGGATATGCACACACAAGCACACTCCGGCAGATATTAAGCATCCACAAACATTTCGATTCAATTTGCGTAATTTAAATGAAAACCCAAACGAACATTTCATTTGAACCGTCATTTGCGTTTTGCACTAATGTGTAATGCATATCAAATAGTAATTAAATTATTAATAATCCATTAAATCAAGTAGTACTGCCGGAAAAAAGAATCGGGCCAACCGAATTGTAACTGTGAATATTGAAATGAGGGGATGACCTCACGGTACATGCAATGCACTATCAAGCACTAGTATATGATGACGAGGAGATCTAGCTCCCACAACAAGTGCGAACTCGATACCTGTCTATCATTTCTCACGGCCATAACTTTTGCATCCGAAAAATAAGCATGAATGCTTTTTAAATTGGTAAATATTTACAATAATCACAATAAAAGCAAGCCAGTCGATAAGCTATCTCTCACCCAGTCAACGCTGTATTAATTTGTTCTCCAGCTTAAGCGCGTACAAATATGCTATGAGGACAAATTGCAATCAGCGCTGACAGCAGCATTGAGAGGTAAATTAAAAATGAATGCAATGAAATTATTAACATTGCATTTTAGGAAGGGAGAGTCGGGTAAATTTTGCATTTCCGATAAGTTGGTAGGTGAGCTTTGCTCCGTGTTGTTGTTGGACTTGCCCGCACAATCGGGTAAGTTTTTACTTTTGGACATTTTCAGAATTGCTTGTAGCAGAAAACAGTCTAAAGCGGATAGCCAAATATCTAACCTTTGAAATGGTGTCTATGGATTTTCCAACCCGTTCGATTTTAACAAACCAAAAACAAAACTAGTGCCAACATAACCGACTTTCACTTGTGGGCAGAAAAGTGTTACGCATAGAAATTGTTTTAAGTGCATTAGTATATTGCAAATACAGGGGCGTATCTCGGAATTATAATGATGTATATAATATAATGTTTAAGGCAACACAAAAATACTTTTAAAAGCTACTAACGGTATGCCAATATGTTGTAGGTGCAATCAAATGGATGTCGTAAATCATTTTTCACTTCCCATGAGTTAATTTTAATTAGCAAAAAATGCCGCCTGCTGAAATTCTGTAGGTATATGCAAAATGTTAACTTAAAGTGAATAAACATCCAACGTTACTTCATTTATAACGAGATTCGCAGCCAAAAATATATAAATCGTGCCCGGTAATTCTGCAATTCATATTTATATCATAAATTTATATTAATTTATGGTCAACTTAAATGCAATTTTATTGTTTATTGTTTGTTTTGCGATACACTCACGTTTTAACCTTATTTCATTTTGGGATCATAACAACGAAAAACGAACGTCCACAACGAGTTCCACTACATCATACAATTGGGTGTGGGCGTGTATATTCCCCCATAAATCTCATTTGCATGAGCTCATTAAAATAAATTTAAAAAAAACAACAAAACCACCTACCGCTACCAACGCATAAATATTGTATTAACACCGGAAGTAGGCATTATATGTATTTTTCAATTAATTAATTATTGTGGCTCATCGACGGCAACCACAACTCCACACTCACCCAAACGCACCTTTTCGGCTGCTTTTCAACTCAACCATTAAATACATTTTTTTTGTAATATCTACGATATATTATTTCAAAATGATATACAATTTTTTGCAATTGTATAAGCAAACAGTTTTGGTTGCCTCGCTGACAAATAAATTGAAATGCACAGCACACATCAGAAAATACAAATCAAAATTTGTACATTCATTTGAGGTTTTTTCTTTACATTTTTGACCTACCAAATGGATTAATTGGCTGATTCTGATTCGTTTCAGTTTTTTCGATTTGCTTTTTTCTTTGTTTCTCCATTATACTATCTTGTTCATAAATTCGCCATATTTGTTGAGAATTTCTAGTTAAGCTTGATGACAGATGAATGCGTCACATTTTTTGTGGTTAATTTGCAACCGTATATTTTATTGTAAGCACAAGTATCCGTTTTAAATTACGATATCCTATCATTACAGCCCAAAAATCGGTTGAATGAGATGGTTCAGTTTTTGGGGTCGTTGGAAAACCAGCAACAAAAATAGTCTGCAATAGGTATAGCTGACTATTTTAAGGAAAACGAACCATGTCAAGTTTCAACCGATTTTTCACACAAATAAACCCCTTGATAGAAAATTAAAGAACAGATTCCAGCCTCAGATCTTATGAAATTGAATGGACCTGCCTGTTTTCCTTATATTTTTAGGGCACATTCTCAGTTCATCCGATATCCATCAACATCAGGCTCACCTTGACCAACTGCTCACGCACACCATGAAGATCATCAACATTTACTATCACCTCGTCAGCGACCAGAAGCCGTTACTATTCGCTAAAGTACAAAAAACGGATATCTTCATCAACGCCAAGGAGCTGGCAATTGTGCAGAGCGTAGGTTACTTCGGCAGCGATTACGTTTACATTAAACTTTACAACATTTTGAGAAGTGCTAATGACAGCTACAAGGTAAGAACCTAGCCAGGAGCAACAAACACAACCACCACATTCGTTTCGGCGGGAATGGCCACCACGGAACATGTGTTTTATGGTATTAGTAGGTTTTGAGTGAGCGCCGCGAACGTTTTCCCAAACATTACACGGAGCACGGAGGAATTGTAAAAGTTGGCGAAATGGGTGTTTTTTCTTTGGCTATTTGGCTTTTGCAGTGCGCATTGCGAATGGTGAATGTGGTTCGTGTAAAAGAGATTTTGTGGGTTTCCTTTTGGGTTTTCAGTTAGTTTTTTGTTTACACAAACACGTCTACCTGGCAGGTAACCTGGCATTACTGCGAAAAGTGTTTGTGCCGTTCTTAAACTTAATGCTGCATTTAAGGGCGTTGCAAACACAAGTTGCGAAAATAAAAGTAGGGGAAATGAGTTGTAAAAAAGGCGTCAAAATGGCACTGACGTTGTTGTGACTTAATAGCCGAGTTACGGCGATTGTTAAAAAGCCATGGCATACTTTTGGGTGCGGGTTTCTTCTTTACGAACAAATTTTAGAGGAATTTAAAGACTTTAACGCTTGATTGAATGCAACATGAAAACACCCATGCTATATGTAGGTGTAGCAATAATTTCAAAGGTAATCTATGTACTTTCAGGAATGTAGTATAGGGACAAAGTAGTTGCTCGGACCTACGTGAAGCTCTGTTTATATTTATTTGAGGGTGTGGTTTCATTGTCTTTGTGTGATGTTGTAGCTTTGAAATTTTGTAATGTATAGATGCTCTATTGCCTACCAGTGATTCCAGAAACAACATTTTCTAAGCCAACCTCAAATGGTCCACGGTTCTTTGATTTCTAAATGTAATCAATATTGCTTACTTTCTTATTGTTTTTCTCTCTGTATATTTGTATCTCTACCCAGATTACAATAAATCAAGAGTCCGGCAGCTTATTAATTTCTCTACTGAAAACATGCCTCAACACTATCAGCCTTTGCATTGAATTGCGCTCGCATCACTCACAAGCTCCGCTGAGCACCACTAGCAGCACCGCTAGTACCGGCAGCCATCCCGCTGGAGCGCCGGACGCTGCTTTTCCCCCAAATGCTGTTCTAAAATTAATTGAAGAAATTCTTCAGTATTTGACCAAACTCATAAATTATGCTCCCGGCGAGTGCATTGCATGTCTGCGGCAACTGCTGAAATATTTATTCGCCCAAAATTATGGCAACCGGCAGCAGGACTATTATGCCACTTTAATACGACCGTATTTCGTAGCAAAGAGCAAAGAACAACAACGCACAACCACTGGCAACAGTTACGAACAAGATGAACAGCAGCAGCAGCAGCAACAAACAATGGTATCGTCCTCTTCGGAAATGCAAACAATAAATTCAAGTGCAACAGCAACAGCCACATCATCACAACAACAGCAGCCATCATCAACGACTGCGACGACCCCGACAATGACTTCGTCAACTTTTGTACACAACATTGGACAGAGGCGCAATCTAATAACAACGCATACACATCATGTTGGCCACGGGGGCGGTGATGGCACTTCATCAGCTGCTGCTACCCAACAAGACTATCGCATGCTTGGTGAATTATTTGCGAGCGGTTTAAATTTTCATTCATGGAAATCGGAACGGGAGAGCGAATGTGCCAAGCATATCAAGCTTTTCGAGCCGCTGGTCATATTTTGTTTAACTGTGAGTACATAGTCTCAAGCGAATAATAAAAGATTTTAAGAAATATTTGCGTAGCAAAGAATGAACAGTTCGGCTTTAAGTTGCTGGATTTTCTTTAAAGATTTTCAACAAAATGTAAAGGGAAAACCTACACTTAAGCTCAACACACTGTCGTCATAGTTTTCTCACTGTCACATTTGTTAGTAAGAAATACAAATTTATAGAAATTCTTTTTTTAAGATTGGAAATTATAAAGTAATACCTTCCAAATACCCCTTTCTAAATAAAAATATAGAAAAGAATTAAATCTCACACAATTTACTTCCACTTCCAGCTCTTCATGAAATCCAATGCCATGGTACAGGCACCCATATTGGAGTTGCTATCGCAGCTGCTGGATCTTAATGTCACCTACAGCATACTCGACTCGAAAAATGTGATATTTGATCAAATTATAAACAACTTGGAACTAATTGAAAGTGGCGTTGCCAGGTGAGCCTTATTTACGTTTTCTGTGACATCTAACATTTCAATTGCATACAAACTATAAAAGAGAATAAAATAGAAATAGGTGCTAACTACAACAGAAAAATAACTGTACAATAGATAGGGGATTATGAGTATCTTGGGGATTAACGCATGTCACCCAATTTTCAGAAATTGAATGTCATAAATTCTTTTTGAAATTTTATTCTATGTTTAGTCGGGTTCCAGTTCTAGCACAACTGGGATTAAAAAAAGCTAGGTCCCTTAGCATTCCGTTCTACCGCTGCATAGATGCCTCAAAGTCGTCTGTTTATCATAACACGAGCCTGCACAGCAGTTGGACATGCCCAGCTGCTGGACAGTGACGTATTCCGTGATCAGAACCACAATATCAAAGTTCCATCACATTGTATGATCACTTTTAGTGAAGCCTCGCTGTAACGAGGAAAATGCGAGGAGAATGTTTTTTAACTCATCTGTTCCACATGCTAATTTTTGTGAAGATGGAAAACATTTTGCAACATCATGTCATATGTTTGACACAGGATATGCCTATCTGTTGGGCACTGCATATAGTGCAGTTGCAGCACACAGCAAATATTTAAATGCATATTTAATTCGCTCTGCTAATCACAACCTTCGGCGAAATAGTGAATTCTTCATGCTTTTCCCTCCTTCTCCTACAGAAGCCGCTAAAGAATTTGCTAAAGACATTGCACATTATTTGCATCACTTTTGTTCATTCGTCGTATTTTCCGCTTCCATTTCAGGAATGGCCCCTTCATAATTCCACCAATGATGAAATTCCTCATTGAATTAACGCACAAAAGCGATCGCAAGTTGATTACAATCCCGAAAATCATCAGCATCACCAACAACTTATTGGCCAACAATGGAATACGCAAGTGCTCTATCGAGGCCCTGAAAGCGCTCTCTTACGAGATATTCTTTATGGAGCCCCCCGGCAACACCAGTGGCACTGCCGCCTCCCACACATTGCTGGAGCCCCACCGCGGCCCCTTTCAGAGTCCCACCAACCGTTCGCCGACCCAACAACGACGCCTTGCTCCTACAGACAAAGAGGCTGCTGCTGTGGAGGCGCTGAAGGCTCACACCCGCGAACTGGAAACGCAGAAGGAAGTCATATTGGGCATGTTGGAAAAATTTATTGATACTGGCGAGTGTCAGCAAGTGTTGGGCCTGTTATTGTTGTGGGAGCGTTGTGCACAACAGCTGGACGTGTGCGAAACAGATGGAAGGAGCAGAGGTGGCGGTCAACTTGGCGAAGGAGATGCAAAGCTTCACATGGCTTCATCGTCATTGTCCTCGCCGTCGTTGCTATTATTGCAGAATCCGGGCTCTGTGTATGCGATTGTTTGTCGTGCCATGTGTGAGGGACACATACGCGTGGACGACTGGAATGCCTTTTTTGTTTTGGATGCATTCTTCCGGAATAGCGGTAAAAATGTGCTGGCCGACAGCAAAGAGTTTTTATCGTTGCTGCAATTGCTCATCACAAAGGTAAGGTTCGATTTTGAATTCAGATTGTATACATACGATTGATGCATGATGGGATATTGAAGATGAAGTTTGATTAGATGCTTCAACTAAATACACTTCTAATGAAATTCAAAAATTTTCCAAACCAAATTGAAACGTCCTACAAAATGTTATTAAGTCCACATTTCATACAGAATTTCGCCTATCATTTGATGTAAAGTGCTTACTTTGAATTAGAAAAAGATGTTTTTGAACTTGCGACTTTTGCAGTTCCTCTGTACCATTCATTGATTTTTATACCCCCACACACACTGTGGCAGGGTATACTAACTTTGACACAACGTTTGTAACGCTCATTAGGAGGGGTGTCCGGTAGGGAAAAGTATATAAATTCTTGGTTGGCATCACCGCCGGAGTCGATTTAGCCATGGCCGTCTGTCTGTCTGTCTGTCCGCACGATAGCGGTCGCAGTTTTGGAGATATCGACTTGAAACTTTGGGAACATGTTTTTCACTTCAAAAGTAAGAGCAAGTTCGAGATTCAGCCAAATCGGGCGTGGCTCCCATATAACGAAAAAAAGGTCAACCTTTTCCTTTTCTTTTTTATAGCTGTTTTCGATTGGAAATGTTTAGAAATGGATTTTCGACATGGTCCAAGCTTCCAAACCCACATATAAATGGGTCAAAATACAAGTCAAGATACAAAATTTTTGTGGATTGGATTGGAAATTTTTAGTAACGGATTTTGAATTTGGTCCGAATCTTTAAAATCACCTATAAATGGCTCAAAAGGGCGTCTTGAGACCAAATTTTTTTTATGTTCGAGGTACTTCTAAATGGGTCATACTGTGTATGGCTAATTTATCTTCACTCTCTATTTTTCACATTTTGTATCCTTTTATTTTGTATCCGAATATTTCCATACGGTTTCTATACTGCAAGTGCATCTCCGTTTGCTTGTTGTTGTCCTATTTTTGTTTCTCGATTTTATTTTCCCAGCCTGTGCACATTTCTTTTATGTTTCATTGTTTATTTCTTTTGTTTCTGCTTCTGGATTCACTTCCACCTTCGTTTCTACTCGAGTGGCGCTTTTATGTTCGCTCCTAAAATTATGCACTTTGACTGGTGAAGCTTTTCCCTGTTCATGCATTACTTTTTACTACATTCCATGCTTTCGAATTGATTTCGAATTGAACTTCGAGCTGCTTTGCGCTCGCACAAACAAATGCACACACACAAATGCCATGATGTCTGAACTGATGCACACTGAAGTCATTTGGAGGATTTCCTTCGCTTTTGTTTCAGCGCCCAAGTGCTGTAAATGGTTTTGATTTCTAGATGAAATATGAAACGAAGATTTTCCCAAGTATCATTTCTATGTTTTCTCAACTGTTGTATTTTCAGAAATTCCCAAGCTGGCTTAAGAGATACACATTACTTTGTATTTATTCGTGAAACAAGTTTTATGAGAAACTAAACTTTTAATAAGTTGCGAAATGTTTCTCTTCAGCATTTAACTTTATTTTTAACTTCAGCACACTTTCTTCAAGCATTCATTCATTCCACGTTTTGACATGAAGCGTACTTGCCGCCCTTTTAATAGTATTCTTTTCAAACTAGCCGGTTGTTATTTATTTAAACACGCTTGGCACCTTTTCCGCTCATGCTTCCGTCGCTTGGCGTTTCTAGCTTTTAAGCGGCTTTTTCCCCTTCTCTCCCGGAGTTTCTCCACGAATGAATGAATACAATTTCGCATCGCTCGCGGTTATTTGTTTCTGAAATTGTTTTGCCAACATCAACAGGTCGTTATTTTCATTGTTAAAAAATTGACGCAGCCACTCTTGTCGTTACTTAACTGGACTCGTTATTGCTGCTGTGTGATTCCAGCTCAGCAAAAAAAAATAAGAACAATGCTGAACAAAAATTGGTAACACGTAAATTTACCGGTGTATTGTAATGTTGCACATTGGGATAGAATAAAAGTTCTAGGTAGACAAAATACACAAAATTCATGCAGCCATAGACATTTTTCAGCAATAAGGATTTGTTCCGAATTCTAAAAATTTCTCTTCATATCCAAATGACCACTGTTTTAAAGGATTGAACTTCATTGGTGAAATTGTAAAAAATACATACTGACCTTCGTTTTCATATTGCTTTATTTATAAGCTGTTGATGTCAATTCACCACATTGGATCCGGCATTTTTATACCCCCACACTCACTGTGGCAGGGTATACTAACTTTGTCACAACGTTTGTAACGCCCATAAGGAGGCGTGTCCGGTATGGAAAAGTATATATATTCTTGATCAGTATCACCTCCTGAGTCGATTTAGCGATGTCCGTCTGTCTGTCCGTCCGTCTGTCCGTCCGTCTGTCCGTCTGTCCGTCTGTCCGTCTGTCCGTCTGTCCGTCTGTCCGTCCGCACGATAGCGGTCGCAGTTTTGGAGATATCGACTTGAAACTTTTTTTACATGTTTTTCTCGTGAATACTGAGATCAAGTTCGAGAATCAGCCAAATCGGACAAAAACTGGGCGTGGCTCCCATACACCGAAAAAAAAGGTAAAAATTTTTTATTGTTGTATTCGATTGGAAATGTTTAGAAACGTATTTTTGACATGGTCCGAGGTTCCGCAGCCACATATATAAGGGTCTAAATGGGGTCTTGAGACCAATTTTTTTTTTTGTGGATTTAATTGGAAATTTTTAGAAATGGATTTTGGACATGGTCCGGGCTCCAAAACCACCTATAATTGGCTCAAAATAGGGTCTTGAGACCACAATTTTTTATGTTCAAGGTACTTCTTCCTACTGTGTGGGGGTATTTCAGCTTCGGTATAGCCGAAGATAGTCCACTCTCTAGTTTAATGTTTGTTCGACATCTAATGCGAACTTAACGGCCCCGCTACATCAAGTTTCCGCGGCTTTAATTTTGTGCACTTGTAATTGAATTCTATCCATATGTTCGTCGCGACGGTTGTGGTCGTTTAGTACTTCTTATTCTTCTTCTTCTTAGCTTGTCAACGAGCAAATCAGTTGTTGCATGCGAAATGCTTTTTTTCGCTACTGATTGTTTCGTATGAGAGAGTTCCAGTTTTCTGTTTATTTATAAACGAAACGCAATTTCTAGAAATTTACTATGGATGGATGGATGGATGAGGCATAAATAGGCACAAATTTAGAGTTTAATTTTTGGCTTCCTCATTGATGAACTTCTCCTTAGACGCCTTCCCGTAGAACGATTGACCCAATTTTGTAATTTTTTTACATAGTTTTTAGGGGGGCATGAAAGAAAATCGAATGTTGTTAAAATAAGGCCCACTGTGATATATATATATACTCAAGATGAAAAATGGCTTTTGGAAATATTTCATACACGCATACGCCCCATGGTGCTTACGAATTCACTTAATTACTCAAAATAATCAAACACAAATCCTTCAAAGAAAATGTATGCAACATTATAAATCAGTTAAAATGCAAAGTAGAATGCCTTAATATGCTTGAGAACAAAAGCTGTTTTAATTCAATGCATAAATTTGCTTTAAATTAATTTCGGCTTGAATTTATTAAATATTTACACAAATGCCGACTCAAATAACTATACACAATACACACAGCCACACACACACACACACACACACACACATGTAATGCAAATATGTCGAACATGCCAATTGCTCAGACATTTCACAAATATCCTCCTTGGGAATATGCTGCCTTATATACACATAAATGCCGATTACTTAAAACAATTTCTCATTTAACGAAACAACAATAACAACACTAACATCAATAAAACAAGCAACATCATACATATGAAAACAGCCACAACATTTCAAATTGATCTGTTTGGTATTAGTGCTCCCATTTCTTATTTCTTCACTGTGTCTTTTGTTTTTCCGCAGTGAGTTGTTCAAATTTGAATTTCCAAATCGGCTTATTGGCAGCTTAGACCGGCCGCAAAGTCTGCACAATACCATACCAAAGAACGAAGTGAATTGAAATGAGTCTTTTGAGTTATTTTTCCATTTGCATCCATTTCTTATTCTTATTATTTGTTGATGAATGGAATAATTGGTACAGCCCAATGTTATGCTTTTATTTTTAGAAATTACTTTCTAATTTGCTTTTCTCGCACTGAAGGCTTTAATCAGACTGTAATGTATTTTTTTTAAATTAAAAGTAAATACTCATTTCCTATACTTTCCTAGGTGAACATGTGCAAAGTTCAGTCAAAGTGAATATTTCTTCTTTTTTTTTTGCTATTGTCTTATGTGCCATATACACACATACTCAGCAATAATTAAATTTTAAACTCATTTAATGCCTGTCTCCCCATTACTGTTGCTTGGTTCAACTTCGTTGTATTAAATTTTTGTTTATTTAATCATTTAATTTAGTACCCGTAGCTGTTTTTGCATTTGCTTTACATTACATACACACTCCTAACCACTCACTCTTGCCTCAGCAAGCCGCTCACGTGTACGTTGTCTGAGCGCATTGGTTAGGTGGAGCCTTTACTTTGTGACATCGTCGGCCACAATCAATTTTTCTCATTTTATTTTTTTTTTTCCAACATTTTCTTCGGTTGTTCCTTTATTTCCTTCCTGTTTGTTTTGTAATTTACTTGCACATCTGCTTTCACTGCGTTTATTCAACTTCATTAAACTGGCAATTTATTTGCGAGCTTTTACGCTTTGACTAATTACCAATTTACTTGTAATAAGTTGCCACAAGTCTGAAGGTTTATGTTTCTTTATTTCCAAACAGTGTTTTTACAAAACTTAAATAGTGCAATTAATTTCCTTACATTCAATCTAAACAGTGCAGAACCTGAACTTCAGGAAAACTTTCTTTAAAAAATGTCAAGATATATTGCTGAACTAAAACCTTTTATTTAAATAATAAAACATATTGGTTTTTTCAAATAGAAAAACTCTTTGTGAAGTAGATAACTTCGAATATGTATTTTGAAAAAAGAAAACAGATGTCTTGTTAGTCATGACTGTCCTCACCATATGTCCTTAGTACTTAATAGTTCCAGTGAACCTAGGAAGTTGTAATGGAACATATATATTCCGTACGGGATGGCTTCAGGAGTGATTCAAGGGGGTCCAAGGGTGGTCAAAGGGTAGTGCAATATATATATATATACGTGCGAAGTCACGGGCACGTTGCTAGTTCGTTAATAATTTTGTAAAACACAGTTTCGATTAGAGCAAAAATTAAAATTAGACGTGGTGAAAGCTTGTGGTGTCTGAATACATTTATGAAAAGATTTGTCTAAAAAAACTTTGTATAAAAGAAATCACACAAAACCATCAATATGTTTTTTTTTGTAAATACTTTCCCGAACTGGCGTCAGTTCATGAAGTTGACGATGACATTTGGGACTCTTCAATCTAATTACAAAATATGTGGTCCTTGCGCAAAGTTGCACACTGTAGTGCACTCTTGTCTTTAATAATCTTGTTTAATTTGTTTTTCTTTTTTCTTACATATCTTGAACTTCTTGTGCGGCATGCGGCACATAAACACCAACAATAACAATAACAACAACGAACACTACAACTGCAACGACCCACAAACCAACTGGACAAATAAAAAAGGATGTGGCAAACTTTAGTGATTTATCGTATGCAACGATTATCCTGGCAAATGTAATCCTAAAAACCGAGGAAATTTATTTAGTAAATCACATAAAACTTTTTTTGAAAAATCACCCAATGGTCGAGGAGGCAGAGGGAGAGCGGCAGCAGCAGCAGCAGCAGCAGCAGCGGCAGGGTAACCGGCAGGCCTCTACCTCTTCACATTGGTTGCACGATGGCCCATCGACATCTTCGGCAGCAGCAGCAAGGGCCTCTGCCGCATCACTGACCACCAGCCCCACCCAGGGCGGCAGCAGCAGCATAAGTGAAATTAACTATTTTGCGAAAGTTTTATGCGAGAAGCTGGATGGTTGCTTTGTCGCCTGCCTGACAGCTGGAGTGGACAACTCAGGCTACCGCCGCTCTCTCAATGATGCACAATACTGCGGCCTGGCAGTGCGGTTCGTTAGGGCCCTCCACGATGTTTGTTGTCGCTCCCGACACAAGGATGCGTTGCAATCAGTTTTTCGTTTGGTTTTGGCCGAATCTGAATTTCTGGACAAATACTACAATTTGCTGATGATGGGTGTAACGCCCACTGGTGATGACGATGCGAGTGCTGACAGTGGTGTTAGTGTTGTGCTGCAAATGCAACTGGAAGTCTTCAAACTTTTGTCGGCCATGAAATTGCTGGATCCTTTGGTGCTGTTGCAACAAATTCAAACATTCGGCATCATCAAGTGGAACGACGTGCAGAGGACACTTTTGCGTGAAGTTTGCCGGAGCAACGTAAGTGGCACATTAGTTAAATTTGTATCCTAATGGGGGCTGGTCTGGCCTGGTCTGGCCTGGTCTGGTCTGGTCTATGCTGTATGCTCTATTCGGGCCTGCTCTGCTCCAGTCGGAATTTGCCTGATTGCAAGTGCCAAAGAGCTAAATAGGAGGGTGGAGTAATTTCTGGCTCTGTCCTAAGCACTTTCGAGTAAAAGTTGTAATTTTGTGGCTTTGATGCGGTTGGGAAGTGCAGGGGTGTATGTATGTATGCATGTTAGTGTTCTATTTAGGAAGTGTGTGCACACTGGAGTAGAGCCTTGTGGATAAGCTATGCTTAAAATGTCCTAAAGCGTGTAAACATTTGGTTTTTATGGTTTATTACGCTTTGACAAATTTAGTTGTCGGCCAATTCAAATGCCGTCCAGAAACTTTACATTTAACCTTCTTTTTTGCGCATAATAGCGAATTAAAATAAGCTCTTTTTGCTGTATGAATTCTAGAATATACATATATACATTTTCAAAGAGAATCTAAACTATATTTAATTTTCTCATCCGAGGCGGAAATTTTTAAATCCGTACGAGTGTCGCTAACCCTTTCTAACCCATTCGAAGTATCGCCATAACATAAAGTTAATTTGCTAATTTGTGAGTGCCCAAAACTATTTTAATTAAGCGCCTCTTATGCTTTAAGTACTTTTATTATATTTAGAAAAAAAAATTGTTTAAGCACTCCAAACTCATGATTACGGATGAGCACTTTTAAGCATAATTTGCTGACCACTCGTTTTTCCTATGTACTTACTGCTATGTACCTACTCTTCAACAAACCAACTGAGCCCCTTCTCTCTCTCTCTCTCTGTGCCTATCTGTCTAAATGTTGTTCTTATTTTTCAATCGTAACCCAGCCAAATCCCATGAATTGGACACTGCAACAAGTGCGGCAATTGTTCGATGCAGCAACATTTCTGAATGTTCTAATTGCGGAGCATTTTACATTCGTGTGCAATTTGTGCGAAGTGGACGAAGAGTTTTGCTCATTACTGCAAAGTGCGCTGTTGGAGCATGCCAAAGTGCTCAACAAGGTACGAGTTCAATCATTTAACTTATGAATTTGTTTTAATTTCAATTTGAATTTGATATTTTTTTCGCATTTAATTGTTTTTGATTTTTCTCTATCTACCACAGCGTTCGATAAGGTCGCTTTTGCGTTTGGTTTTGCGCATTTGCTTCAATGCCATCACGGTTAACGGCAACAGCATTCATTCCGGCTGCAGCATTCAGTGTACTGCGAAATTCCTGCAAATCCTTGCCAAATTGCATCGACTGCACGCGTCTAATAGGCCACTTCAGTTGCAGTTGGAGCGCTTGGCGAGGCATCTCCTCGCTGCCTCGCGGCACGATAAAAACGCGATTTATGATAATTTTATACGATATGCTGAGGAGTCCGAAGAGGAAGCGGCTTGCTTGCAGTTTATACTGTGAGTACCCTCGTTAATATTTGCATTGTTATGGGTTTTTTTTTAAATCTATTTTGATGTTGATCAAGGATTCGTATTATTCAAATTATTTTAATTCTTAAGCGGATTTGGTTTTTTTTTTAAATTTTTTTTCTCCTTCATAGTTTAAACGAATTGGATAATAATCTGCATACAACAAAAGCCGATCTGCCACTGGAGTCGCGCATAATTGACGAAAAGTGGTTGTTCTCACAGGTAAGTGAATTATTGCATAAGGAAAAAATCCTTCGGAGATTTTCAAGATTTTTCTACGTACTGCAATTGGCTTCATTGAATTCGATTTTTTTCCACTTGTTGCTGGCCATTATTTATTTAATTTCTACCTTCTGTTCCATTGATTGCTCGAATATTGAACAGTGATTTAAAAACATTTTTTTACTTGGTAAAAGTTGGGTAAGTTTTTGACATGATTTTTTCGGGGCATTGATTAGGTTTCTTATCTTAGAAAAACTCTTCTTAACCTTTCTGCCGAATATTCAGAAAAAATCTACCGTTCCATTTTTGCTTTTGAACGTTACCTGCAATCTAAAAGCGTAACTGCTTTATGTAATGGAACTGCAAATACAGTTTAACTGATCAAAACCGATCAATTGCTTTTATTATTTTAATCTAATTCTGGATTTTTTCAATTGCATCGTTGAGGGAGCGAGCAATGTCTCACCGCTAACATAACACATTCCTATGCCCATTTTGCCTTATGGAATTTCCGTTTACTGTACCATTTCCCATTTACAGTTAATTAAATTCTCCACACAACCCGACAACAATCCGCAACAACTGACGAAAATCCTGCTCGAGATACAATCGGAAAATAAGCTGCAAAAGATATTCAACAACGTCGCATTCGATGTGGCGCGAGTGCTGCGGCATGCGATTGCCAGCTCACTGCAGGCAATGTTGGCGGCATTTCGCAACAATTGTATACAACATAATCCCCACATACACTACATGCAGCCGAATCCATTAGCAAGAGTGGCCTGCGCTACGCTCATGGTACGTATCGGTGAGCTTGTTCAGCGTCGTCTTGCTGCCAATGGTGACGGAACAGAAACAACAACGCCAACACTTGGCAATAGAATGCCAAATTATGTTGGTGGCGATGGAGAAATGCTGCATTTGTGTCGCGCCGTAATTACGCTAATTGCGAGTATTGGCCAAATCGAGATCACGGCTCTCATTTACATCGAAGCGAGATTAATTGAGAAATTCATGCGCGAGCATTTGCTGCGGCCGGACCACATTAGAACCCTTTTAAGCTTTCTCAGCTTGTGCTGCAGGAGTGTAAAGAGTCTCCTAAATGCAGGGTCGCGTCAAAAACGGCAACAACTGAGCCACATTTGCCTTTTACTGCGCTGCATTAAGGCAATGGTGCAGCAACCATTTCTGTGGCAAGAGCTGAATCAAAGTGCTTCGAATATGATGCTCTGTAGCGTGCTCGATGTGCTCGTTATGACCGCATCAAAATCAATGCAAAATACTATCTTCTACAAGAGGTACAAAATTCGAAGAAGTTGTGCATTGAGTGGAGATAGAGTAGCAGCAGAGGAGGAGAAGCATGTGAATGATGTTGCCCCTCGAGCCATTTTCCTGGCTAAATTGATTGAAACCAAAATAGATATCGATGCTGCGTCCGGCAAATTGTCCACAGCTTACATCACTGGCAGCGATTCAACTGGTGGCAGTGCTACCCGAACAGCTGCGGGCTTGGGTGGCTGCAATATTGGTAGAGGAGGCGGCAGTTCGGTGCTGGGCCATGCTAGAGTTGGTATGGGCAGTGGGGGTGGCGGTTCTGCGGCATTTGGCATATCTGCTGACTTCGAAGGCATGGACATGGATTGCTCACCGGAATTGATGGTGAGTAAAGCAGTAAAGAAGGATTCCGCGAAAAAACGCTTGAGTTTATAATTTTTAATTGGAAGTTTTAAAACTTCTTGAATCGTAAAAGTTTTGAAAACATCTTGTCAAATTAATTCTTCTGAAGTTTTTAAAGAAAATTTATCAGTTATATTTATGTATTTAAAAAACTATTTAGATCCTTCCTAGCTCTACTTAATTAAAAATATGTATCTACTACGTATTTTGTGTTCCTTCTCTCTCTCCAAGTAAAATGTTTTTTAAGTCATATATTTTACTCTTATTATTTCCTTAAATTTACATGCCGACTTTTTCATACAGAACCTGATCGAATCGATTGGAATTGCAATTTTACAAACGAACCAATTTTATGCATACGCGGTGACCCCCTTAGAAATCATTCAACAGCAGCAAAGGCAAGAGCAGCAGGCGGCGGCCTCCGTTATGTACGAGTCGCCGATTAAACGACAAACTCCAATGACGACTAAAGCGTTGACAAGTGGAAAATTGCCAACAATTGCTGTGGAGAGTCTCAGCGATGTTGATGTGCTGCGCAAATTTGTTAAAAGGTGGGTGGCAATCAAAATAAAGGTTGATAGACATTTGAAGTACCTAGATAAGTATCTGCAATTCATATTTGGGATTAGTAAAGTTATATGCGAGCAAACTTACAAAAACTAATACAAAAAAACCAAAAACTAAATAAACCCGGCGTTGCTCGGTCATGTACCACTACAGTACACTCCCGTGAATCGTCCAATGCTAATTTCCTCATAGTCCGTTCCATGGGTATTCGTTTGCTTTTCGATTTAGCGTCGCACAGACTTCTTTCGTCGGTTCCACACAATTAAGTGAAGAATACTTACACTAATACAGATACCAGATACTACAGATACATATATTTGTAGAGTCATTGGCGTGTTGACTCGTTGACTTTATTGACCATTCTTTTACTTTATTATTTATTTCACCGTTTAGCAGTGAATCGTCTTACCAAGTTCTATGTTCTTATATTCGTTCATAGTGGATATATTTGTTTTCTTTGACCAATGTGTTGATGATGTGTTGACTGGCTGACAGACTAACTCTCGTGAAGATTGTCGAATGGAGTTGATTTCTCGGTTGCGCTTGTGTCAATGTTGTAAGCCTTGTCATGTGAAAGCGAATGAAGTATGTGCATGTAACAATGGTCGTAGCCACATATGTGCTGGTGACATGTCACACGGACACATTGTATAACATTGTGTGGAGCGAATATCTTATCGTGTGTATGGTTGTCTGTGTGACTGAATACAACGCAAATTCTAGTAGAACTGTACTGCAATGTTGTTGTTGCTGTGGCTAATGGTGTTGTTGCTACTGCTGCATTTATGCTTTTGGCGGTAAAATTATAAATCAAGTCCGTCGTTGTGGGGGTCCTTTGTATGTGTTGTCCTTGTTGATGTTGTTGTTGGGAAGTGTTAAAGTGCTTGTGTGCCAGTTGTGTTCCAGTGTGTGTGTGTGTTTGTAATCTGTACACAAACTCACCGCCCTGGCATTTCGTGCTAACTTTAATGCAAATATTTTAATTAACAAAAGTACGAAATAATCGAAATTGCATTGTCAACACACAGCTTCAGTGGATATCGTTGTTGCTGCCGTTCTCGTTGTTAGTTGTTGGGTTATTGCTGCTGCGGTGTGGCGTGTGTTACCCTATTTCTCTTCTTCTTCTGAGTATTGCTCTGGCTGTTCTTATTGTTGTTGCTGTTGTGGCTTTCGGTCGACTCCGATCTCCCTTGTGCATTATTTAGGCCCCTCGGGCGTTTTCATGTTTCCGATGTGTTGGGGTTTCGCATTCTGGCTTTCATGTAGCTGCCCTAAATGAGTAAACGGCTTTGTTGCTATTAATAATATTATTGTTATTGTAATCACAAAATACCCTTAAAGATGTTAAATCTCTTCTACTGGCTTGTGTGGTTTTTCTATATTCTGTGTGTGTTTCATGTTTTTGTAATTACTTCTGGCAGCTCTCAACTGGCGTACCTACTACCTATATATTTTATGTGTGTTATTAATGAAATTAAAATTGGTAGCCTGTTGACATTTGATACTTGAATACTTTCGGCAATTGGCTATTTTGCCTGAAAATCCTTCGACAGTTTCAATTTCGAGGGGGACATTTTGCATGCTTACAACTTAAGAATTGAGAAGGAGAATTGATTTGACTTTCAGCCCCTATCCACATTACTCATCCATATTTCATTTATCAATTTTGAATTTCCAATCTTCTCACCATTTCCATTTCAAGAGTTCAACTTTGTCCTTTTCACCAATCAACTAAATGCTGTGTAAACTTCTCGTACTTGTACTTACTTTAACGCATTTCCATCTATTGCAGATTATCAATTTTTGGCTTTACGACGCGTCAACAATTCGAAGAGTATTTTATGACATTCCTGCTGCTAATCAATAAAGTTTATGATGAAAATATGGTGGACCAGCAGGAGCAGTTTCAAATTAAAAGCACTTGCTTGGAAGCGATTTTGGAACTTTTAATTACGTACAAAACTTTTCCAATTGTGGGCAATAAACTTTCGCATTTTCATCATACGACGAGATGGTCTCACATTAATTGCAGTAGTATTAGGTGAGTTTACTGTAGACCTTCGTCGGTCCATGTACATGGGCGATGGTTAATGCAATGTGTAAGTCATTTTTGGTGGTGAGTGTTTGTTAGCATTTGTTTGGGCCAGTTAGAATTTGCTCATTAGTAAACATTTCAATCTGCTGAAAATGCCCCGAAATGGAAAAACTGCATCATTAGCGCAACTTCCGAAACGCGCAAACGAGCCAAGTTCGTCAACTGCAGCTAAAATAGATGTAGCTGGCGAGTTTTCGTTCGACCGAATTTGACGAAATTACTTTGAAGGGCAATTACACCACAGAATATCCGAGTGTGCATTGAAGTAAAATCATTCGTAAAGATTAACTCGAAACAACTTTAAAGCATTTGACTAGCCTGCAACCTTAAAATGAAGTCCTTTCAAGTGGATTTCCCTTCACATCAAATATTCTATACATATCCCTTTCCGCGTATGTGTGTACATTTTGGCTCATCTAAAAATACCACACTTTCAACAAACTGAGCTACAAACCAAATATTCGTTTGTAGTACAATTTCGTTACAACTTTGCAACTAATTTGATAACATGAAATAATTGCCGAAACATTTTCAGCATTTCTGTACAAACATTTTTTTCAATTTTGTTTGCGATGGCAAATTTGTTATAAATTACATGTTCATAAAAAATTCTGTGTTCGAGTTCAACTCTCAGCAGCAGCTTTTTTAAGTGGCTGTCGGATGTTGCTGCTACATATTTTTGAGTGTCCATTAGGGCGGTGCAAATTACTTTTAACTGCAAAGTGTACATGCAGTAATACACATTCTGTGGGTGAATCTGATTAAGAATATCAATGGGACCATATGACTGAAATTCATTTCAACCCTCCGAAAAATCCAAATTGCTAGGTTCGGGTTAAAAATTAGAAGTTTTTGGTTTCTTATGTGTAGATTGAACTTTTGCTCAAATCCCTATTTCTTAATTGGATATACCATTTCATTATTTTGCGGGGCTCGAAATTAATTTTAGACTTAAGTTTCATGGGAATTTTTACTCAAAATCATGCGTAGAACTGTGGTGTTTTTTCTCCCGACAACTCAAACCCGCCCTAGTGTGCATTCATATGTGTTTGTGGGTAGTTTTATGGTGCACAATTGATGTGAGATACTTGCGGTTGTACACAGTTTTTCAACTAGAAAACATAAACAAAACAAAAAACTGGACATACAACAACAGCACACGCTTTGATGACGCTTTTAGAATGTATGGTCAAGTGCTTCGTAGGGTTTTTATTGTTGTTGGTGTTCGTGTATTCATATCATACAACTTTAATAGCCAGAAGGAAGGTTCACGATGGTCGAATCTTCGGATTTTGAATCCAAAGGGCGATATCTGCCAATTTTTGTAGATACCTCAAATGAAATGTACGTCCTCTAGTATTTTGAGCCTTAGCTGGCAAAAGCTGGACAGAAGCAACGTAGTTGGAATGCATCCTGGCCAAGTGCATTAGAGTATCGAACGTAAATTGTTGAGGTGTAGAGTACAATAAATTTTGCTGTGAACGATCCACTGATGTTGTCCTTAATTGTTGCCACTTGCGCTTGACTACAAACTCCATGCTTCACATACCCTCAAACTTACCCTCAATGTGCACACACAAAAAATATTACTCTCGAATATTTTGCATACATTTTTTATAGTTCGTTATGTTGCAATTAATTTTTGATATTGCTCCCATTGTTACCCTGCAAATTTGAAAAGTTTCTCTGTACCAAACATTATGTTTTGTTACTGTGAGGTTGTATATCTTTTTTGTTACTGAAATTGGTGTCGAAGTAGTAACATATTTTAATTTTTATGTATAAATTAGGGTTGACTTTTAATTGCCAATTTCGGAGACATGAAGGGAAGTTAAAAATGCTAATTTGTGTGCGTTATACGTATCTTAGGTTGGGACGACAAATACATTTTTTCGCTGATCGACTTCTGATAGTTGCGTACATTTTTGACTAGAAATTGACATGAGAGAAATATCAATTTTACATGGCATTTTTATTTCCGTGTAAGTCAATGCCGTTAGTGCTTAACTCATAACCATAATAAAAGCACAATTCCAGAGCACAAGCTCACGCACACAATATACCAATGCGGTGAAATGCAATCACCGAAGCACCATACATACATTCTTGGGGATGCAAAAAACTATTTTCTTCCTCTCCTCTCACCCCTTCACAATAAAATGCAATCTAAAGACATTTTAATTACTCGCCAAGGACGACTGCGAAGCGACGGGACACGACACGATAAAGGAACAATCAAAGCATACCGAAGCGAAGTGAACCGCAATTACATATATTGTGCGACTGTACCATTTGTATGAACGTGGGGGTGTGTGGATTTCTGAGATGGGGAATATTATGTACACGGTGAGAATCTTTGAACGATTTCGAGTACATTTTAAATGTTTTCAAGTTAGAAGGAGTGGTTTCGGAATCATGACAATAACAATTTACTTACTAATCGAAGCAAACTGAATGTACATACATAGTTCATGACATGTATGAGTGGAATCGGACGTATTTGGCACCTTCTCCTGCATAAGCTTTGATTTCATAATACATATTTCTATCCAAGTTTCTCAGTGTAAATGTGTGTATTTGATATGTGATAGACGGAAGGCCACATGCAACATTTTGCTGCATTTGCCATTAAGCAATTTCGCGCGTTGCCGCGGCAAGCTACAACTTCTATTCTGGTGCTGAATCAATGGGTCGAGACTTTTCCATTGATAATTGTGGTTTTCAGAGGATGGGGTACTTTCCCCGCAACGAATTATTGCTAAGATATCGCGTAAGATTTCGATTTTATTGCGTGTACGTTTCTGATGTGGTCCCCGTCGATCTGATACGTACAGTCTATGGCTCAGATGAATGCATTTGTTTTTATTATTATTGTAGTCCGGCGCTGCACGCAGTATTGTGAGCGGTTATCAGTCGAGTAATAAAAATAAATAACGAAATTTTAATAACGTATATCGAACGCACGCATTCACGTTCATACGTTCTCCATTCATTAAACGCGTTCAGCTTAGTCTTGAGAACCGTTATTATTTTATCGCCGCCATAATACTTTGTTGTGCTGCTATCCCTTCTAGTACTGCTCTTAATATTGCTTTTGTTTTTGCTGTTGTTCCTATTGTGCGACTTTTGCATTGTGCGCGATTCTTGCTTTTCGCGTACAAATATTAGCAAATGTGCTTATTTCGAGCCAATAACAATAGCTTAGCCACTGGCCAGCAATAAAACCACCACACACATACACACGACGAACATGTAGGAACATTGATAAAAGTTTCTGTACTCGTAACGATGATTCTAAAAGTGCCTATCGATGATACAATTTCGCTAAGGAAAACTGAGAGATTTTAAATTCGAAATCATTTCATATTAACTTCATTGCATAGATTTATCTGAGTAAGCCTTCGGTTTGTATACACACACTGCTTGAGATGGCATCCGTTGTGAAAACTGACCTGACGGTGTGAAATGTGATTCATTGTTACATTTCATACACGCAACTGTCTCACAACACGACTTGAAGGGGTTTCCTCGAATAGCCGATTGTTTACTGGGTAGCATCGTACCCGACCGCAAACATACCAGTAAATTAATAGAATACAAAATACCATCTTTATGCCAATGCAAACATATTTTAGGTCAACATTAACGTTGAGCTACTAGATTTATTTGCTATTATCTGATGCAGCCGGCTTTGCTCGTATACATTTGGCTATATTAGGTGACAAAAAGCAGCCATAGAGACCTGGTATTCAATTTCTTAATTTTAGCTCACATGCTTCTGGCACCAGCTTAAAACCGCCCATATTTGCCATAAAACATAGGAGAGAATAGATGGCGGGAAGCCTCGCTTTTAAGTAATAGGGTCGTTAGGAATCCCTTCTTGTAAAACCCCATTCATATATGACATGGAACACATTCGCCAATTTCGTTGAAAAATATTCAATGGAACCCCAAGTATAGCAGTTTGAATCATTTGCCAAATTTCGCCCAGACTCATACAGACGGTCATTGAATTCTATTAATACAGATATGAGACGCTCAGATTAAAAAAGCGATGAAATATTTCCATCTTGTCGTTTTTTGCAGCCTGAAAAAACTCCACAAAGTGCAGCTACTGGTGGCCGAATCGAATATTTTCTATCACCCGAACTTAGAGCGCCAACTGGCCCCGGGTGGTGTCAATCATTTCGCCTCAGATACCATCATTGGTACAAAACATTTCCTCCGCAATCAGTACGATCTGAACTTTGTGTGGCAGCAAATGGAGGCCTATGCCCAGCCATCTACGATTAGTTCGGATGATGATTGCGACACTGCATGTACAACGACTACATCAGCAACCAGCAACATCGGCGGTGACAGCAATGAGTCAGGACGCACTGCTGCTACGAATTGTAACGAGGATACGGCCACGAAAAATTATCGCTATTTTACGTCGCTGTCGGGCGTGGATTTCAAGAGCAGCTCGCAGCTCATATTCGATGTATTGATGCAGATAATTGAGGTGAGTAACGCAACTAGTGTTATGCGCCCCCAATACGCTACTAGCTGAATGACAAGTGCGTCTGACATTTTAATGAAATGTGAAAAGATGCTCGTTCGGTGCGACGAAGATATTCAAATTCATTACACATTCGATGGTTTTGTGTGTCCCAGCTAAACTAGGAATGGAAATTGCATTATTGGCGCATAATCAAACTAAACCATAGTGCCAACTTGGTAGCTGTCATTTGAGTAGAGTACTCAATTTACCTATGAATATGGGCCATTGTACACAGATACCAGCTAAATATCCCAATAGTCCTTGTCGAGTACCATGTCAAGCCTTTTTATTCCCTTTAAGGTTTTTGGGCTATGTTGTGTGCGACGACGTGCATTTTTAGCTCTGTACAGTGTACACTGTTCAAATAATTTTTGACATAAATTCACTGAAACTGTCGCGAAATTTCCTCCTGCGACACAAGCACAATTGACGTACTGAGGTCGTTCCAACTGTCACACCTACACACATACAATGGGCACAAATGTCTCTGCTCAGCTCTGGCTGCATTCGGGTGTTAAATGTATGCAGGCAATCGCAGCATTGTATTCACGTACGCGGCTGAGGGACTGCCGACAAGGACACCGAACACACGAGTATGCAGAATTTAAATTCAACAAATTTTCCAAACGACAAAATGTATGTCATTCGCATAATTTACCAGCAGCGAATGTTTATGAATATGTTTTTTGTTCAATGGTTCCGATACAGTTGTTGGGAAATTTAAGTTCAAATGTTGCCATAACTTTGGAAAGGGGAATAGTTCAGATCAAATGAAAATTAACGAACAAATTTCATAATGATTTAAGCTCTTAAGAAGAGTGCGGGAGCCCGTCTTAGTTTTTTTCCGATTTGGCTGATTATTAAAATATATCTATGACTTTTTTCCATATAAATTACTTGTCCATCTGATCGTCAATTGACCGCGGCACATCACTAGACAGGACTGAAGGCATTTGAGTTCGATAGAATCGTATCACACATAAATAATTGCTCCCATTGTCATTTCTTTTTCAGTACAATCACATTTTGGTGCTACCGAATCTGGTGAAGTTCTGTGAAATCTGCGAGAGCCGTGATCAAATCAAATGGATTAAGGATAAAGCCTTAAAGTTACAAGAAACCATTCCAATGGACGACACCATTTCCCATCAGGTACGTGTTTTTTTGTTTAATTTTCTACTCTTTCACACTTTTATCACGTCCAACCATGTGCCGTGCTGCTAAATGGACAGTTTAATAGCCACTGAACTGAGACAAGCAACCCACGAACATGCGAAAAAGTAAAGATCCGTTTGTTCATACGTTTTTTTTGTCCGAGTACTTCCACTATTCCTTCTGTTGCTATCTCCTACCGCTCCACGTCTACTTGTCCATTCATATTACTCGACAGTGGCGTTCCCAGGGGTAACACCCGAAAAACTTCACAAATTAGATAAAATATTATAAAATCAAAAATGTAGCGACCGATTTCTTGAGTCCCATCCTGCGTCGCCAGGAAAAAGAAATTGTTTTGCTCTTTTCCTCGCCTTGTTTATGGCCAGCATGACAAACTTCACAGAAATAAATATTTGCCCCTACGACTCTCGAGGGATCGTGACCATCGAATCCGCCCCGAGAGACACCCACCCCAGGAACGCCACTGTACTTAAGTTTATGTCTGTACGCTCTACTTTATTCTCTGTTTGCTCTTTCACAGCACTTAATCTACTTAGTGTGTAAAACACAAGCCATGCTGATACCGTCGCTCGGCGAACTGCAGCAATTGTGCTCGCTTATTGGGAACTACCTGAAGAGTTCGCATGTGTTCATACGCAATGCGACGCTGGCAGGCGTACTGTGCCTGCTCGAGTGCTGCTCGAAAACGAACACATCCATTGGCAAGCTAAGCGAGGAGTTGGCCCTGCTAAGGGATTTAATTGCTGGCTACATTAATAGGCACGGCATTATCGATGAGAGGTGAGTTGCATTCATTCTTTTTCGATATAATTTAGTGTGGAATGGCGTCGTAGAATGTTTGTATGTGTGGTAATGAAATGTTTTGTATGCAAATTAAATTGAACGCAATTTATATGCCGAATGGCTGGAGTCTAATCAGATTCCAAACACGGCCGGGTTTTTATATTCCCGCACGAGGATGTGTGGATCAGCATTGAAAACTGAAGCGATTCCGACATGTCCCCCGGTCTGTTCGCACGATATCGGTCCTAGGTTTGTAGATATCGACTTGCAGTTTTTCTCCTGCATCCAACAATTTCAAGGATTTTCCTGTGCTGTACAGAAAATTAAGTTTTTTCTACAAATTTGGCACTTCTGTTAAAGATTTTACTGGAAATTGGTGCACAGACACCCATTGGCTGGAGTGGAGAGTCGAGTTGAGTCAAAGTCAGTGCATACGTCAGACCTATTAAAAAATTTCTACCGCCGACGTTTACAATTTCTTTTGGCTCTTGGCACTATCAATCATCTTCTCAACTAATGATGAGAACTTGAAATCTCCTTTCATTTTTAGGTCGAATGCAAACCTCTTGTATAGGTTGCAGTGTTAGTGTTGGTGTGTTGCTGGCTCTGTTGTTGTTTTTGCTATTGTGGTTGCATATTGTTTTGGCTCTGTAAGGTATCATCAACATACACATTGGCATACAACCGCATCAGGTCTTTCAGTTTGGCAAAATCGAACTTATTTTGCATCCATCCGAGTTGTGTCTTTTACTAATGGCAAAAGTTCTCATTTCGCCATTAGTCCGAAGTTTTAGTTTTTTCTTTTATTACTTTCTGTTCTCCCACTTGTTGTAGTTTTCAAGGACTGCTTTGGTGCAGTGTGTAGTTGTTGCACTTCTGCATGTTGAGTTTAAGTTGAGTTGAGTTGGGTTGTTTGGGACTGTTGAAAATTTGTGCCGGAAACTACTTTCTCGACGTGCAGGAAATTGTAATTATTGCAGATGAAACTTGGCATTGATAAAATTTTATATAGCAAAGGTACTCGAACACTCGAACGAACGAACTATATACATAAAGGCGCTTCTGCCTTGACATACTGGTCATGGAATTGTGTAGGGGGGAAAACAAATTTTAAAATATCATTTCACTTGAGTCCTGAGTCAATCATAGCTTTTGGTTTTTGCTGAGCAATAGATCAATTTTAGAATTAGTCTGTTCAATGAGAGAAACGATATGGAACACAAAAAATGTATTATGCTGCGGCAAGCTCCTAGAAAGGTTCATTCAGCAGTTTGGGAAATTACTAACGACAGAGAAAATTTTAAAGAAGCAATACCAAATACCATTTGAAGTTCTCGAATATGGAAAACTATTATTGCTGTTATTATGTAAATTAAATTTCATTTACATTCATTTAACATCATTTATAAGTTAATCAAATTATTTTATATTTACTCAATTTATTGTCTTTATCCTCGCATAATTGAAATTTTTCTTGAAATTTCGTTGAGTTTCACAAAAAATATTTTAAATTTACTAAACTTGTGGTGGCATTTAACTATATTTAATTCCTTTTTATCGCTATTTCATAGTACAGCTCTTTCTTTTCTTTTGCAGTTCGATGCAGTGCAGCGATAACCACTCGAAATTGGTTTGGACCCTGAACTATTGCCTGATTGAGTGGACGTCGAAATTCGTGCCACAATGTCACTTGCTTTCGAACACAATAATTGCGGCAAGTAATTTCCTGAGGAAGACCAGTAATGAGGATCTGTACTTGTGTGTACTGCATGTAAGTCTATACCGGAAGAGTTGTTGTGTTGTGGTATTTCTATGGGCAATTTTTGTGTTTAGTAGATTTTTTTATGATTAATGTGAGAGACCAGAGCGGTTCCTTATACTTATATACAAAGGTATCTACTACTACTACTTAAGTTCCTACGTGAATTAAAATATCAGAGCGTGTGCCAGTTAAAGGAATCTTCGTTTAATTCTATAATTCATTCGGATTGTGCGTGTTGTGCATTCATATTTATTCTGTCTCACACCTATTAAAAAGTAAATAAAGCTCATGAAATTTGTACACGATTCGCTTGAAGCTATCAAATGCAACATATCTCAATTCCGTTGAAAATACGTTCACACGCCTCATAACCCTTTGGCACAGTTGAACAAACTCTTGCTGCCCATCCTATCCCTATCCGGTTGCAGCCAACTATTTTCGCACAATAACCTCCGCATCACATTGGTGCCACTAAGCAAATCCTTTTTCATGTTCGCAGTAATCAGCTGAGCTGACTCTTGACCTCATCCCCCAATCCATTCGTATGGTGGAGTGGTTTGTATCGTTCTATTGTTGTTGGTGACGATGTTGTAGTTTTTGATGTTCATGTTGTTTGGCTGTCGGTGGTCTGACCAGTCATTTATTCGTCATCCAAACATCAACGCCACCATTGCCGCCATTGCCGCCATTGTCGCCTATAACCGAAGGCCATTTTGACTTCGGTCGTACAGTCTGGTCCCAATTCATATAGAAACATGTACACATCTTTTGCCTTTTTTTTTGTTTATGGCGGCCTGCACTGACAGACAGACTAGGCGGTGAGCTTGGCGTATAGTATGACATTGTTCGCAGCTATTGGCTGCTATCAGTTGGCTGCTGTTGTCGCGCTTCGCACAGTGGCGGATCCAGCTCAACTGGTACGTAGTTGTTAATTGGATTTTTGATTGGCAATTTTGAAAAATAACAAAATAAAGGTTGTTATGAAGCTTGGACTGAACGAATGCAAGAATGGTTAGCCGGTAGTTGCTTGCACAGCCTTTGGGAAGTGGACAAATAGTCTGCTTACGCTCGGGGACTGTGATGCTGCCTAATGGGTGAAAGTTAATTGCGGATTAAATGTAGTTTTTCGGTCATTTAGAGTTGATGGGAAAATAATGGAAGCGTAAAAAAGTTCTTGGTGTCTGATTTTTCGGGGCCACAATGGCAATTGTTTGTCAATTTTGTATTCAAATTGTTGACACAAATGTAAAATTGAGAAGAAGAAAAATCCTTACACTTTCACGTGATTGGATATTGCAGAGATAATAAATGGGTTTTAAGTTGAAGTTACATGTTTACTAAAATTCTCTTCTCTACTTGCAACTTCCGGTCACCATGAACAGTTTTTTGTTCACTCAGATAGCAATTCTATTTGCACTAATCCTTTTGAATATCCAACAAATAAAACAGAACTATTATTACTTTTTAAAGCTACTGCTGATTCGATGTGATTGTGACTGTTGTTGTTGTTATTATTTTAATCCTTTTGCCATGTTTATAATTTTTTTCTTTGTACGTTTCTCAGGGACTTGAGCGCATGGTTGTCATCAGTAACAGCGGAAATGGTAACAACAGTACGGGCGGCAGCAGCGGCAGTGGCGGAATTGTAACGCCAGTATTGCGAAATAAAATTGAAAAACTTGCCCTGGAATTGGTCAAATTGGAAAATGAGAAATTTTCAATTCCCGCATTGAAATTGCTTTTGTCGTGCATGTATGTGGGTAAGTACACTTCAGCGAAAATATTCTTCGTATAGGGGTTTTAGCTCAGATATTGTCAAATCACATTGGAGGATATTTGAAAGAAATAGTAACGGAAAGTTGGTAGTATTGATTTCCCATCTCAGATTGAAGTTTTCTTTATAAAACCGAAATAAGATGGAATAAGTCGGCTTGAAACTTTTTACACGGTCATTCCTTAATTTTCGTCTCCATTCCATTCGATACCAACATTTTTCGTCGACTGTACTAATATTTTGTGTGTCACCAAGGCAATCGTGAAGCATTTGCCGCAGTTTTATGCTCGCAGATTTATTCAGCTTGTAAGAGGGGATAGCGAGATGAAATGTGATTGCCATGGACGATGTTCGTTTGCAGTATGACTGGTCGTGGTTGTTGTTCATTTCGTTATTAGCGCACTTTCACAGCAATTATCATCATTAGAAACGTTATTCTATTAGCATACAACACTCACACACACCCATACATACGTACAAAATACCGACAAACACTCGCACGAGTATTAAACTCCGAACTAGGATTTCAGCTTAAATTCGTGTGTCGTGTGTGTGTGCTGGCGCTGCTCGTAGCATTAAATTGTTCGTTTTATCCCATTAAATGTTGTTAAGTGAATTCGGTCATAATAGTCGAAAGTTGATTTTGTGTCATTCGACGCGGAGCGAACACACAGTAGATGTTGTCGCTACCGAATTTGGCCACACTCGGGCAGGGCTACTTGCCGCGTCACCGCGTCACCGCATCAGCTCATTTGCATCCACAAAATAAATTCGACTTAGCAGCTTCCAATTGGACAACAGTTTTTTTCGCCTGATTTGGTTGTTGTTGTCATTTTTGTCGCCATGCTGATGTGTGAATTCAGCCTAGCCCCCGGATTTTGTGTGGTGCTACGTTTTATTGTGTGGATGATTTTTGGCTTCATGCTGCATTAGTATTTGTGTGAGCTTGCACTTGTTGGTATTCCTGTGAATGCACTGATGTTCGTATGTTATGCGCGTGTATGGGTGCATTGAATTCCGATTTGCCTTCAGGGGTTATCCAATTTTTCGGAAATGTTAATTATTATGCTGCGGGTTGCACACTTTTTGGTGCGCTGTTCTCTATTCGTTGGTCATCGAAAATAATTCTCCTGGTGTGGTTTGCAGCCAAAGGACTTCAAACAAATATTCGAAATACAATTTGTACACATTTTATAAAATGAGTTTGTGATTTAAATTAAAGAGGAAATTACAAACATTTGACTTCCAACGAGTAGAATTCGGATATTGGATTTGACTTTGATTAGTACTTTGGTTGGGTCGGCACCCGGGAACCCCGAGTTTTTTCTGTGACTCAGAAAAAAAATTAAATGCGCAACCAAAATTATTGATTCCTCCGATAACTTTCCAGTTAAGGCATAAATACATTTTTTCTGAAAAGGGGCATATTGCGTCTTTACAGAGTCGAACGGGGGCAATAATTTTAATCCCGCTTGGTTCTAGCTTCATTTCCTATTTTTTTTTCATAGTGTTTTTCCCCGTCTGTCTCTGTTACATTTCGCAAATGAATTCCTAAAGACCTCGAAATGGTTTTAAAATGGTTACATTTTTTGTCCAATTCCTTAAGCTTTCCAGCCCAACTAACGCACTTTGCGCAAACAGAGATGAAAAAAGCGGTTGATTCCGTTCGAGCTTTAAACCCGCTTATTTTCAATTCATTTAACTTGGAGGATGGCATTTTCGTGTGTTTTTACGTCATGCAAAAAATCTCTTTCGCACAATCACCTTGCCAAAAGTTTTGAAAAAGTCACCAAGCTAGAGGGGAAAAAATCGAAAAGTGCTACAACTTTTTACGTTGTTGTTGCAGTTGTTGTGCTCAACGCGCAAACACTTTTGTTATTTGAGTCAAAAAGTTTTTGGCAATACTGAGTGACGTTAACTTCAATGATGACAATTTCCTTCGAAATTTTTTGTTGAATTTTTTTAAAAACGACTGGAAAAGCCTTTAGCTTTGAAAGGGGCGTGAACAATTTCATTTGATAAGCTTGTGCGAATATTTAAGAACAATTTCACCGCCTCTATAGTCCCCGCCACTTCTTTCTTTTATTGAAAAAGACGATGGAATATCCATTGCGCTGGAGCATTTTTTTCGTTCAAACGCTGGACATGACCTAGCCACTGTACACGCTGAATTTGTAACCGCCTGATCGGGGCTTTAGTTCACACAGCCCCTGATTCCATCTGATAGAAAAGGATCTTCTTCTCAATTGCCTTCGTTTTGTACTCGTGCACCACAAGAGGACGCTTGCACCTCATCACTCGTGCATTGTCAGTGTGACCACTTCAAACCATTGCCTGTTGTTCGTTCCCATTACCTGCCTACGGACAACAATCGGAAGGACTGTTGCTCTATACATTTCTGATGTCGCTAGTGTGGTTTGGTTCCATGGTGTTTTGGTGTTTTGGTGGCGGCTAATTGTTACAAACGGTTTTTTGTTTCGTTCTCTCCCCCAACCATAAGTAGAATCACTCAGAAGCAATGAAAACTAATAGATGCCATATTAGATGTTTCGAAGTCTTCGCCCTTACCGTTGTTGCAGGTTTCTTTTTGGCGACTGTTTGAGTTATTCGTATTTTATTAAATACAAAATGCAGGTTTGTGCCTGGCCGGCGGCATTGCGGTGCGCATAATTGTGGAGTGAGCTAACTCGCGTCGCATGCTATGGAAATAGGCGGACGAAGCGGAACGGAATTTTCAGGAAACAGCCTTTGTCGAGTTGGCGGCAACAAAAGCAAGTATAGTCCGCCATAATTTGGTTGGAATAGTTGTCGAGAATTGGCAAACTTAGCAACGACCTTTCGTTTTTCTTCATCCGCCAGAGTTCAGTCACACTACCGAAATGGTTGCTTCCACCTGTGCGGCATGTGGATGGATGTCAGGACATTTATTTTACGCTCAAAATGGCGTGACTCACACCTACGCTCAACCCATCCAATCCGTTCGCTCGAGTAAATCGAAAATCCCTAATCTATTGGTGCGGTTGCATCGCGGTATTCAACGGTAGGATGTTATTTTGCAAAACTTTACTTTGTTTTCAATTTCAACCTCATCTAGAACAATCTCCCAGCTCTTTGGGTTGTTTCCCTGTGCCACCGATTGCACCGCTTTTCGCATTATTTGCGCTATTTTCAGTTGAGTGCCAGGCACCAAACCATCGCCAATGCTAAAAACAAACAAATAAACTTTGTGAATACCCGTTCGGTGAAAGTAGGACATCAGCTCCCTCCATGTTGTGTTCCCATTCCATGTCATCCTAGTTCAGACACAATTTAGGTGCCCTTCCACCGGGTGTACTCTGCCCCAACGGTGTGTGGAGTGTAGTCAGGCAGGCATCGCACAAGCACAACATCCTCCGTCAGGATGCGGTTGAGCATTTCCCACAAGAAAATCCATGAAATTTAAATGCAAATTTATTTATGTGCGTTCGATGCCAGAACGACATGGACAGAGAGACAGTAAAAAATACACGCGCACTCTTAGCTGACTGTAAATAATGGCCAAGCGAATCCTAGCTGAAGGCTTTGTTGGATGGAGGAGCAGGGAGCTTAGTGTTCTGCGGTGTACTTGATGCTGGGATTAATTGGGTGTTAATTAGAAAGCATTTTCCCTCGGTTTTGTTTACAGCATTCGAAGGGGTTCTTTTCAGAAATAAATTTTGTATTGACAAATTATGTTTTACTTAAGATAGAATGTGTACCCACATTGGACCGACAGCTTACTGAGAGACAACGTCACCATGATCGCAGCAGTAAATGCCGATCGCAAAATGGTTGGAACCCCTCCAGGAAGAATCAAGCGCATGCGTAATGCAGCAGTTGTTGCTAATGTGTCCTGTACGCTTCATTTGATTGTGTCTTTTCTCAAAAACTTAAGATTACATTGGATTCAACATCGGCCCAATGTTCACCCCCATAGTGTACCTTGTGAGCAACATAAGATCCACATACAGATAATTTTATTCATTAAACAGGATGCTTAACCATTGCAATCAACCAAATATTGGTCACGTTATTATGCAATTATCTGGTGGCTTCAGGAGAGCCTACTATCCACATTCCACCTTTAACTGTCACGCCCACATTTTGTGTTCGACCTAAGAATCTCTTGCCATGGCCTCACAGAATATATACTTGCAATTGCACCTTCGTAGGTCGAGGTGAAGGCTTCACTACTATTCTTCTTTTAACTGCCATGCCCCTTTTTTGAAAATAACATATCCGGTTCGAGTATTACATGGGCACGTATTACACATATGTGAAATTACAGCTCTCTACGTCCACTGGTGTCTTCTGAAAGGTGCGGACAGACAGACACCCGGACAAATGGAATTTTATATACTGTGTAATACGCACACACACTACAAAATTACTCACAATATTATATTAAAATGTATTCACTCTTTACTAACACATTAACTGCTATTTCGCACACTTTTCCCTTCTTCTTTGCAATATTTTACGGAATTCCCGAGAACGAAACTATAAGTAATTTGCAGCCCATGTAATAATCGCCACTATCATCTTCCGCACACAGGTTCAGCGAACCAACTGGAAAATACGGAACTCTCCAACGGCATCGTGCAAGATGACCCCGAGATAATCGCCCAGCAAACCGATAAAGTCGATATACTTTTGCATTGTATTAAATCATCGACTCGAGATGCCGCCTGGATTTATGGACAAGTGTTGTGCCAAATTATACGTGATTTAGTGCCACCGAATGAAATATTGACGAAGGTCATAAAGGAGTTTCTGGCCATAAATCAGCCGCATTGCGATGTTATTGCAATGATTGTGTATCAGGTGAGTAAGTTGAGGCGATACTAGAATGTCGAGTGTAGTATGGTCGAGTCGAGTCGAGTCGAGCCGAGTGGAGTGGTGGTCGTGTGGCGAATATTATGTGAATGTCTGTCTGGGTACGTGGGAATGCTTAAGTGTCGTACGTGTGTGTGTATGCGTTCTTTTGTGGTTAAAAGCCGAAAGGGTAGCCAGCCAACCAGTCAGCCGGCATTGGTGAAATAAATGGGACGTTTTGCCACTTTCGTTAAGATGTGTGTTTGAGTATGTTTTTGTTAAGAATTTTTGGCAGCCACAAAATTAATGGAATTCATGAGTGCGAAAGAAATGTGGGTCACCATTGTTCTCGGTTTAGGTTTAAGTCTCGGTTTGGTTTCATACGCGAAAGTGTGAAGGCTATAGCATTTCTCATTGGGCTTTGGAACAGCAAAGGTTCAAGGTTGTAAAATTGCCGGTTGTTAGAAGGTATGTAGGTAGTATGTTCGAAGGGTTGGAAAAAAACTAAAATGATGACGGTGGATTCCTTAGTTTACGGCTTCTATTCGCTGCACAAACAAATACACTTATTGGTTTTCAAAGCTCAGAAAAGTACCTAACCAATTAAAATGAACACTAATTATTTGTATACCCTGCACCGCATGAGGTATGGGCATATTCACTTTGGTCGGCGACACTAACAGGGCTATTCTGACGAAATTATTAGCTTGTAACCCTCTCGGTCAAAGTTACCTTGTTTATGTACATAATTTTTTCTTAAATTTATTTCTATTCTTTTCAATATATTGAACCCTTTCCATTTATTATTTCCTCCA
This sequence comes from Heteromyza rotundicornis, assembly GCA_951394025.1. NCBI lineage: Eukaryota > Metazoa > Arthropoda > Insecta > Diptera > Heleomyzidae > Heteromyza > Heteromyza rotundicornis. The sequence goes on from OX596012.1 coordinate 53,070,396, forward strand.
ACAGGTCTTTCGCTCTGCCATAGATTCGTCGTTCCTGCAAATGCTTCAGGACTGGCTCATATATTCGTTGCCAACATTTCTCGCACTACCTGAACAAAAAGGTGTCTGGGGTCTGTGCGTCATTTTTTTATCCGCCTCCATAAATCTGCATTTGATTAAACTATTTCCGGTGGTGCTCGGTGGGGCTGGTGGTGGTGCTGGCGGTGATGCAAGGGAATTTCACAAATTGGGTCAACACGAAATTGCATTGTTCGTGACAGCAGCACAAGATTTCCATGCGAAATTGAGTGCCGAGCAAAAGATGCGTTTCCGTGAAGCCTTCAAGAATTTTCAGCAGAACCAAGTTTATGCCAAGATGTTGCAGAGTTTGTGAAATGATGAATAAGACAGAGGCAGCTGCGCAGGGGAGGGAAGTGTGCCATGACTACAAAGATGAAGAAAATGAACCTCGAGTTCAAGCAGCTCACAGCTTGAACAACGAACATTTTATTATATAATTTTTATTATGCATTTGCCAAAAGTTTATGACACTAGACAATTTCGATTAAGATTCGCCCCATTTGCATATTGCTCGCATTTGCAATTTGTTCCGATTTGAAATTCAAAAATAGCTTATCACGACTTTTTCAAATAATTCGCTCTCGGGGATTATCGAATAATTTAAATTGCTGCAATCTTTCGCCTTTGGTACATACACTTTTTGGTACAAGAGCGCCTTTAAATGTTATTTATCTTTCCTTTAATTGGAAAAAATCGTAACTCCTTCCTCGTCTATCGCACACGCTGCGAAAAACGAACAGGAAAAGTTTTGCTGCTGGAATGCCTTTAGAAAGACGAGCGTGAATAACTAATTGCCAAGTCGAGAGCACCAGCCACCATCAGCAGCACCACCACCCTTATGACGACCTCTACCTACAAAGCTACTCCTCCTCACGCCTCTATACCCTACCACCGCAACATCAAATAAACCGAAAGAAACGCTTGAACGCCGTGAAGAAGTTCGTAAAGGACCTAAGTAAACCAAACCAGCCAGCAGCCAGCGAAAACGGCATAGCCGTAGCAAACAAAATGGGCGAACACGCCAGCATCGGATGTGGGAAAGGATGTGGGTACAACAGACACTCCAACACTCCAACACTCCTCCACTAGGCGAATGAATGAATGAATGACAAAAGTTTTTAGTTAAGAATTAAAATTAATTTATGCTATACATTATGTAACTAATATTTAAACTATAAAGAATGGAAACGAAAACGAAACATAGGAATCGCAGCAAATACACTTATAACTAAAAGTTAAGCTTTCACTGCTAAGCAGCAGAGCATCCTTTGCCCGGATGCTTTATCCCATATGTTAATTTTCTATTTTTTGTTCTCTCGCTCTCGCTCTCGTTGTTGTTGTTCTGTAGTAAACCCAATTCTGCTAGTATTTTTGTTTTTGACAATTTCAAACACTAATGAAATGATTCATAAAATGTAATCGGTAACAAAACAAAAAGATATATCCAAAGTACATGACATGATCCGAATAATCGAACGGAGGAGAGTAATAAGAACCAAAGTGAAACCTTGAACTTGTAATTGTAATTGTAATTGTAATTGTAATTGTACTATAAACAGTAAAGCTTTATAAACGACAGAAATAAATGAATGTAATATTTTTGGTATGAACATATTTAGGAAATCGTAGGAAAGTCAAACTTCTTCTCTTTCAAAAATTCAATATAACCCGCATTCCCTGCAATAACGACACAACACAACATTTTTAGCTTTTGTTAGTTAACTATTGCCTTTTTCAATTTCTGCTGGAACCGAAACCGATATTTTGAAATGTCTGGGAACCGGAACTGATATACTTTTAAATCTGAGAACCGAAACCAGAACTGTTTCGGTTTCAGTCCCTGATTTTAACCTTGTTCTAAATTTTTCTGAAAAGTGCTGAAATTCCAACTTAAAATTTTCTGTCGTGATTTCCCAACCATATAATTTCATTTAGTTTTGCCGTTATTGCAAGGAATTAGCAATCTGTATGTAGGTACTCGTAAATTAAGTATTTTAAACTATGTAATGCATTATCATTTAATTGGTTCAAAAAACTTGTGTGGCAGTTTGTCACAAAAACTTTTAAAGTGTATGCTTGAAAATTTGTTTTTAAATGTTGTGATTTTTCTTTATTCATTATGCCATTATGACACACTCAGAAGAAAAAAGCAATGAAACATACTGACGCTCTATACATTTCAGCGCTCTTTTCCTCATTTGAAAAATACAACCCTGTTAAACAATGAAATTTAAATTGTTTGCATTCATGTTTAATGATTTTTATGTGGTGTATGGCGGGCATAACCCTAATCATATTCCAATTAGAATTTACTGTTCTATTTTAAATTTTTGTTCAATAAAAACTTCATAATCAACAAACAAAATGTTTCTGGAACGAGTTTAATTTGTAGCCGTAAGAGAACGAACCAAATCCAAATTGAAAGGAAAACAGATGATTGGTGATTGGCCAATGCAAATCACACATTCGCCGAAACAATATGAACTTTGAGCTGGAGCACAGAAGAATGTATGTCAATTGGCATACGTATGTACATTGTACAAGTTGTAGTATTCCGCTTGTAATAGGTGCGAAAACTTTGTCTATAGGACGTAAGACATTCTTTCATGCTGCTGGGTGCTGGAGTGATTTTGGTTGCTTTCTTCGTTTGACATATGTACATAGCTCAGAAATAGCTTGTTGTTGTTTCTGTTGGCCTGGTTGAAATGCACTTTTTATAAAAAGTACAGTACCAACCGATTTTGGTGCCCTTTCTGCAGACTTTAATTTAATTAAAAGTATTCAAGTCAAATAAAATCCAGATGTAAATGTGTAAGTAAGTTACTTAACAATTAGGAAGAGAAATATGTTTCATGGTATAGTTAGCTTATTGCAATTTTACCACTCACCAACATACATATATGAAGTTCCAAGCCATATTTTTGATATGTTACAAAGCACAGGGATGGTGGAACCAAGATTAAAATGCTACTGTCGATTTATAGTGGTTTCTAATAAAATGCATTTAGACAAACTCCCTGCTGGCTACACTCAATGAATTAATGTGTTTGAGCCGTAATTGCTGCAAACGTTGAATACTTTTATAGGAAATACGTTTGTATTTGTCGTGACTGAACTCGTGGACCGGAAACGAAAGTAAGTTTTAAATTCTTACAAATGCAAAAATCGTTTCTTGCAACTACAGCCTCGTTTGCAACAAACTTAGTTAATTGTCTAAATTTGTACATATATATATGTACGTCGTCCAGAGCTCCTTCAATTAGTAGTAAGTGGCACATCTCACGGAAAAACATCGTAATACTATTTGGAGAGCATTACAGTATTTACCTGTTTTATATGAAACATTTGCCGCCTAAGACCAGCTACATAATAGAAAAGTTAGGCCGAATTTGCATATTGCGTCCGACAAAAAGGAGATTTCAATCATTTACAAATGTTAACCACTGCGACAAAGTGTGGAGAGAGAAGTGCTGTTGCGACTGTTGCTGCTCCTGGAAATGATGTTGATGATTGTTCACTGTCTCAGACATAACCACAACTTTGTGTTGCTGTTTATGCTGATGTACGTTGATGCTGAGTGCTTAGTTCTAAGTCTGGACTTACTGTACGTGATAATTAATTCATAATTCTAAACTTAACTTGGCTGTGCACAGACTTGTGCTTCGACTGCTGTTAAATAGGACAAAAGTACGAGTAAGTACGTGTGTTAGTGAGTAAAAGCCGAAATTAAGTGCCCGAGATGAGGGCATTTTTACAATTTTGCTTGAATGCAACTGCCTCGGCTGCAACTGACTTTAACTTATGCTCTCCGTTGATTTATGAGAAAGCTGCCCGAAATACTTGCTATAAAATTATCAACCTATAAAACCAACATCACAGCATCATAACCTAGACCACTATATGTGCCCGATCACTTGCAACGCTACAATTTTTATATCGCAAAAAAAAAAAAACATTCCCAATTGCCCCCAATTTCTCCTCATTTAAAGCCATTTCATTTCATATCATCAGCTTCAAGATAACTGTCACACAAATATAGCCAAAAAGGAAATCAGAACTTTTTCTCATTCCGAAAATCGAAGTAGAGACAAATTTAACAGACGCACCGAAAAATACCGAAAAAAATTCACATATTTTCTGAATGTGTGTGTGTGTGTGTGTGCACTTTGGGTTAAACAAAAGGAGAAGGACCAACAAAAAAAAGCGGACAAGTAACAGACGCCTTCAATGACTTTCGTCTACAAGTTCCAGAGAAGACCCAAAAATTGGATAACGAAGTAGAAAAGAGAAGGAGAAGAGGAAAGTTCGCCTGTGATTTATGCGCTCTGACAATGATTAATTTTAACTTGCTGCAAACTGAGCCACTTTTATGTAAAACTTTGCATTTTTACTAACCCACCATTTTTACTTCCCCCACCACCCTCAGTCCAATACCATCTCGCTCTGAATTTTTTCCCGTTGCTTGACATTATCCTTCACTTATAGTAGTTGCAAGTTGCAAGTTGAAGTTGAACCATCAGACAAAGTGAAAAGCTACGGAATATCAAGGAAGTCTCGAAAATTCCTGTAGATGCAACACTCCCACAAATTCGTAGAAATTCTAGCGGGTTAGGTGGGTAGATGTGTGTATGTATGGTTGTGGATGGATGTATGTAATGCAAGATTAAGCGGGCGTTATTGCGTTTCAAGGGCTGCGAAATTAATGAAAGACCGAAAATGCTAATAAGGAAACCGTTGAACATTGTCAAGCATTGTGCATTGGGGGGTGGTGCAAAGTTGACTTCCGATGAGGTCTAGCAGGAGAGGGTTGTCAAAGAGTGCCTTTGTGTAATGCGATTTCGAAGCATTCAAGCCGATCTTTTTACAAAAAAGTTATTTGCAAACAAGTTTTCAGGCCCAACTAATATTCACCTTCAGCATTAATTCTGAACTGACCTCTCTAATGAAAGAATTCCTTCGAAGACCTAACGCATGACCTATCCCCAGACTATACCAATTGATACTGGTCTCTTTCGGGTAAAAGATGAGACTGTGATAACAGAAGTGTTTCGTTTCCCCACCGTTCCTAGTGTTTCATATTTCATATGATACTTTTCACATATTTGTTAATCTCAGCTGTTGGAATTATTCACCACACTTTTCGGAGTCTCTTTTGCCAGGGCGCAAGCGCCATATTCCACTTCCGTTTTATACCGTCTCTCCTGTTTCATTTTCACATTTCACTCTTAGTTTCATGGGACCATTTCATTTTGTCATCCCCATCGTTCCGCTTTACGCTCTAAAATGTAGTCTAGGTCAGTAGTATTAAATGCATGTCGTTGTCATCGGAGGTTCGGTCGCTGATTATTCTACGTCGTGCAGCTTCGCAGAAGGTGCCTCGTAGTCGTTCTTCATTGTTAGGATATTATTAGGCCCGAAAGGATGGCGGTGTTGTGCAGCAGGAACAGGAGGTGTTGTTGGTGCCTACCAATTGCTGTTTTTATTTGTGGGGGTGCTTCGAATTGGTTGCGTTCGATGACTATTTGTGTGTTTAATGCCGATCGAGGTTTGAGCATAAAAGTATGTTACAATTTTTTGGTGTTGCACAGTTTGGCATTCTGGGAGAGGACATGGTATTCCTCATAGTCCCTCTCGTGAGCCCGCCGACTACATTATTTTGAGATCAGCGGTGTCGAAAACCCCCCTATACCTACCGGCCCACGTAGATGAAACATGGTGGCCTTGTTAACAGCCAGACAGCTTCGATTTTTCTTATCTTGTTAAAATTTCAAGCGGATGTAGAAGAAAATTAGTTTGTCATAAGTTAACTAAATTAAACGCCACAGATCCATGTTTTCCTATTTACCAAATTTGTTTGTTTCATTTTTGGTCCTCATTTTTCAGAGAAAGAATCCGCTCCGATCCAGCGAAATAAATGATTGATTTTTTTGGCTCATATTTTAGTCGCCATCTTGTGAATTAATCCAATTACCTATACATTAATTCTAAATGTAGGAGCTACATTGCCACTCACGCTTTCTGGAGTAGACCATATGCCAAATTCATCCAATAATATCGACTCTGCCAGACTTTTTAATTACTCAAAGTTATATTCCGAGCGACTCGATTGATAGGAATATCTAAAGTGTAAAAGAACGTAGTCGGATAAACGATAAGTAAGAGTTTATTAATAATGCATGTGCTTCGACAATGATGTGAACGATGGAGGGTCGGATACATGAGCGAATTGCAAATAAGAAAATATTGAACGAAAAGAAAGTGCGGCTGGAAAGTGGTTTCTGGAAAATGGTGGCTGTATGGCGGTTTGTTGGCGAGCGCATCCACTCAGTTAGAATTAGTGAAAGTGATGCTGCAAGCTGAAAGTGGATCATAATTAATTCAGCGGATAAAGCAAAAAGAACGACGTTGTCGTCATCTAGAATTCCAGAACCATCAACATCAAAATGGACTCCGAAGTTACCGGACCGACCAACGATGAGCCAACAACCAATGGATGGATTCTCTCAATTACTAGCGCTGTCAACGAGCTAATGGCCACAGCAAAACGTAAAATATAAATACACATTTGGAGAAATAGACCGCAACGAAATGGTGGGGTCGGTCAAAGCCGACTTATATATACTCTGCACCTCAAATGCATACTACTTCGATGAAATCCCGAAAATTCGGCCAGCATATTGCATCCGGTTTCAACTTCAAATTCGAAATAAGCGACGCCAAGGACCCCTTTCTTCAAGTTTGGTACTATTTCAACGAAATTGTGTTATATCACAAACAAAGAGGACAGACAGGCGGACAGGGCTAAATCATGTCAGAGTTGACGCTTACCTGTCACGCCTCCTTATGGGCGTTACAAAGGTTGTATCAGTGAGTAGCGGGCAGTAGTCACTGTCAGTTGTTTCAGGTGCAAATGATTTTCTCTTTCAATTTGGGAAGGACCTTCTTAAGTGGTATTTTGATGCTCTCAAATAATAAATAAAATTGCACAGCAAATACAAATGCACGGTAAAAGAAGAAGAGGTCCTGAAAATGGTTCTATGGTGGTTGACGGGCCACTCGACTGCCGCCAGTGTTTACATGCTCAATTCAATGATTTTTGGAGTGCAGCCAATGCAGCGCCACAAAATGTTGCATACAATCAGCACAAAATCGCTGGGAGGTGCGCGCCCTCTGTGCTTGGCGCTTTCAACGCTGATTGCTGGCAAAGTCATCGTTGGCCCGCCACAAAGTAATCCTGTGGGACGTCTTGTCGTCCTCATCGTTGTCGTCGCCATTCTGCTACCGCAGCAAGTATTTCAATTTCGTTTTCTGCTTCATTTGGCTTTCATTTACCTGGCAGCGTTGTTATTAGCAGTTTCACCGGATCATTCAAAAATATTTCCACACCAAATACGAACAGAAAATGAAAAGGAAAAACAAATGAACTGAACTGAAATGAAATTAAATGAAATGAAAGGGGTGAAAGCAGCTAGCACAAGCCTCTGCGGGAGTCCCGCCATTAGGTTGCTCTCTAAGGATATTTCCGAAAGGCATTCTTCAGTACTTTCAGCAAGGTAATTTTCGAATAATTTGCTCTTGAAGTAAATTAGTTATGGCAGTGAGAGGGGAGCAAATAATGTTCTAGTAATTTTAAATATTAAATGCCAAAGCAAACAAATTGTGTTGGCAGTGAAGTACACAAACCCGGTATTACTTAAAGTTTATAATCCGAACCTACAAAAATGTAATTCCAACAACAAAATAATTGAAATGCGATTCCTCTTCTAGAAATTATGCTAATAATAAATTCAACAGCCAGCAGTCTTTGACAAGGGAAGGCCCAGTAATTATGCATTTATCTGCCAATAAATTGCGTCGAAATTATCTTAATTTTCGCAATCATAATCAGTCAATAAAAACACAATTTCCTTTGCAACCACAACCGCTAGTGAGAGTAATAAAGAAATTTCGCTTTAATTAAAACCAAATATTCAGAAGCAATCAAGAAAAAAGAAACACAACCAACGAGGTTTTATGTTTTAATGGTTAGGAAAATTCGCAGCCAATTTGGCTAATAAATGTTCGCGCTTAAAACGCACATGCAATCACAATGATTAACGCTGATACTGTCCGACCCGGGGCCGCTCTCGCTCTCGCTCACAATTACAATCAACATTGCTTGTCGTGGCAACTTTGGTTGGTACAACGTTTGCAGCTTCATGCAAATGCTTTATTGCAGTTTGGTATTTTTGCGTGTGGCTTTGAAAGGAGTGATTGAGGTATGATGATGCGATGTAATGGCAGTTGGCTGTTAGCAATTGTTTTTGTCTGCGACTTGTTGTAAAAGCTCTTCCGGTATTGCGCAAAACTTTTATTTGTGTTATTTATGGAGGAAATTCATAATCAAATGAATTACATTTACTAACCATTGGAGTTGCTTGAATAAACCCAAGAGTCATAACCCCGAGTGAGAGAGTTGCCGTTATGTCTCCCCAATTACACAGCCAAAACCACAATTCTCCGCCGGGACTTGAAAATGTTCCACCCCAAATAATTTTTTTAGTCCCAAGCTACGAATTTGTGTCAAGATGTTTCAATGACAGGAGGAAAGATCTTACACTTCAAGGAACTTACCTTATTTTAACGAAAATTGTAGTGAATGAAGGAGAAGTGTATTTTGTAATATTTTATTTCTTATATTTGACCGTTTGGAATTATAGTCAACTTAAATTGCTTACACAATCCAAACGCCACACAATTTTTACAAATTCTATCATAATTGCAAAAACAAAATTACGGACGAAAATATAAAATCAATTCCGTTAATACTTTAATTTAAATTAAATGAGTTCATTGTGAACGATTTCCTTGTTAGCCTTAAATTAGCCTTAAACATTTAATCTCAAATTCGTTAAATATTAATGAAAACTCCACTTGGCCGTGCGAGCAGATACACAGATACACAGACCGTGAATGCGACGACAGCCGACAATATGTCCCCGGGTATACATAAGCCGTTTTGTCTGCACCACGACCACTCCATCTCGCTCCTATCCAATCGCCTATCAAATATGTCGTCTAAACAAGAGTTGTCAGCTGTCGTTTGAAGGCGTTAATTAACGACGCATGTCGCCCGATAATTGCCTTATTTACCAAAAACACAACAACAATCACAACTTTTCCGCACATTTTCCCTGTTGTAGATGACCGGTTTTTTCCGTTTTCCTTCTCTTTTTATTTTCTGTTTTTTTTTTCCTTTTTTGCAAAGCTTATCCAAAAAAATGGTCGGTCGTTTCATCTCGTGCGCTCTACATGCAATCCATCATCACACCTTCACCGCCTTCGGCCTATACGCTGCTTGAATTGCTGCTTTGCTACGACGATGATATGTCCGCTCACAAGCCCGTTGTAGAGGTCCTGGCGCAGGATGTGCGCCGTGGCGGCGGTAAATCCGATGTGTAATTTTGGTAGCGCTTGGAGCAGTGAATGGCCTGAAAGAATAAGAAAAAACGAAACAAATGAAATTTTAGGTGGCGTAAATGAAGCGTAAATGAAATTTAATTCGCAGAAGAAGAAGAACAAGTAATTAGCTAGGGACAAGCGGGAAATATAAATGTTTTGTTGTTGGCAAAATCGTAGCCAACTTCCGGTTTTTGCAAAGTAAACGCTCACACAAATGCAAAACATTATCGTAGCGTTAATGTGTGGTTAATAGTGTGTTGTCACTTTGTGACTGTCTGCCTGTCTGCCTGTCTGACTGTGTGCATAGTATTCCCATATCAACGAAAACGCAACCCAATACAACTTAACGGAACGCAACGCATCCCAACTGATCTAGCTGTCCATACGCCGGGCGCTCGTCGCTGACCACGACCGCCGCTCTCCGTTCATTCCGTTGGCCATTTCAGGGCGCTGAACTATTTGGCTTGGTGTGAGCAAACGATTTGAATGATTAGATTTGATATTCAATTATTTAAGGCGGTTTCGGTGTGGAAATGACTATTCCGCGTTAGCCTTTGTTTGCGCTTGTGTTGATGCATGTGTTATTGCTGCTGTTTGTGTCTGTTTATGGTAAACACTGAGTTCGTAAATGATTTATGGTTTACATTTTTGATTGACTTGCCAAAATTGTTGATTGGTGAAATTCACTTATTTTATTTCCATCCATGCGAAATGCAAATGTGAAAACTGTGTTGTGTGCCTCGCCAGGAAATGAGTGTGCGAAATGTGACCTTTGGGATTTCGCAGTTATGGAATTACAATGATTGCATTATTATATTAGAAGCGATGGTATGGAAACTGGAGATGAATAAACAAACTGACGTGATTATGCAGATACTTATTTGTGAAATTCATAATTTAATTGAGCGACGAACCAGTAGCAACCACCACAGATGGAGTGGTTGAAGGGATTGCTATGCAGCTATGAGTTTGGAATGACTTTGACGTATTAGTATTTGTAGGTTAGATATTTTAGATATTTTAAAGCTATTGAGGCAGTTCAACTATTCTCACTCAGGTAAAATAGTAGAAATACCACAGACAACAACAAAAAAAGGGCTCGTTTTTAATCGCCTCAAATCTTTTCCGGTGACATTTCCATTGAAGTCCGTTTGAAATTAAGTGAAACGATAATTTGCTATCTTCACTCAATTTGTCTGTTTTCAGTTTGGAAATTAAACTAAAAAGTCCAATACGTGAATCCTTTCGCGTCCAAAATAGTCACTGCATAAAACATGAGCGGCCATTACTCAATGTGATCGTAGAGGGCTGATAGTGGACATACTCGAATAGACATTCAATTATCCCACCGCGCATACCTACACTGTGCTACAGTCTGGGTGGAAACTGTAGCAATTTCAAAGCATCGATTGCCACCAGCACTCACTCCATTATCAAGCCACCACCAAAAGTTGGCCGCCACTAAAATTAGGCTCTATCAGTTTTGCATTTAATTATGCGAATCGAGTGGAGGCTCGTGAGTGAAAGTCTCAGTGAAAGCTTTAATATTGAAGCACGAAATTGAATATCAAAGCCGAATCGCTGGCTTCGTTATATTATTGGCTGCTGCTTTAAGCGCAATTAGAAATTAATTAATGTAATTAATTTAATTTAATGACTTGACAAACACATCAATTAGCAAAGTGGTTTTAGCACAATTTATATGGAGGCGCCGGAAGTGAGAATGTTTATAATGAAATATCGGAATTGCCAATGGTGGCGAAAAGTGAGATAGCCTAATGGTGTGCAGTGCGTTTTTGTGTTTTTGAGAGTTTTGTTTGTTTTGCTTGTTGCGGCAAACAACAAACCACATTAAAATATTAAAATGAAGCCAAAAGTGATTGAAAGTAAATGAAACGAACTGGAATGAGTTGTGAGGAAAGTGTAAAGAATAGAAGAAGAAAGGAAGTACAAAGGAAAAAACTGACCGTGCCGTGATTAAAAGCCTAAAAGTATGCCCAAAAGTAATTAAAAGCGAATCAAATTGTGAATAAAAAAGCAAAGCATGAAAATGGAAATGGAAATGAAAAGGAAACTCAGCATTCTTCAGAGTGTGACCAGAAATTAATGTATAACGAAAGTGTGTCGGGGGGTAGGAGGGAAAGGGCGATTGAGAGGGTCGGAGGGTTGGAGAACTTGGAAGGGACCAGGAGTAGGAGTACCAGAAGCACGAAGAGAAGAACTTTCAGCAAGAATTTGCGTTTAATTTGTTGCGTAAGGAAACGTTTTTTTGTGTTTCGCTTCGGTTTTGGCGGTAAATTTGCATAAAATGTGGTAAAAATTAATGCCACAGCTTTTTTCTGCTAATTTGGGGTTTTGTTTGTTTCCGTTTCTTTTTTTGTATATGGCTGTGTTTGTTTGTTATTGTTGTTTGGTGTTTCTTTTGTTATTGCCTTGAAAATGAATTCTTGGATTTTTTAAACTCATTTCGCTTATTTAATGGAGGCAATGCTGGAAGGAGAATTGAAGGTTTTGTTTTTTTGGGTAAAGTCTGAAGCATCATTTCCAAAATTATTCCTAATTGAGTGAGTATAAAATATTCTTAAGAGTTTATATTCTTAATACCCTAATGGGAATGAGTTCAAGTTATTATAGTATATGTTCACCACATAAATGCATTTTGCAGGGATACAATCCGGTTTCGGACCGGAGAATCCGACATTTCGATCGAGCCGAACCGAACCGGCGAACCAAAGTTTTTTATTTTTTTCATTAGCTGAATCAAACCAAAACCAAACCATATTTTGGCTTTGTGATACATTCCAGCATCAAACATTGGTAAAGTTTCAGACACCTCCGAAAATCTGTATTTTGATTCTAAGTCCAGATTTGGAGGGTTTACTTGAAGTTGCGGCTATGAGTCCAACCAGCCATCTCGAAATTTCATACAATGGAGAATGGCGAATGGACATACATCGCTAGAAATACCTACTATTTTAGAGTATATGTAAGCATAAATGCGAAGTATTCCCACAATGAAGTCCATACAAATGACATAAAATACAGACTAAATATGTTTGAGCGTAGTTGCACATGGTTTTATAGAAATTTTATGAAATGCAATTTCCGGAAATACTTCATGCGCTTTAATAATTTCAGTGCAAACGCCATTCATTTAAAAAATCTACTAAACATGCTGTACTGCTTCGTAGTTGTGGATATTCCAGTGTGTGCTTTCACCAAATTTCTGCTTGCATTCACAGCTTGTGGTCGCGTCAAAGCGCATTCATAAAAAAGAATCCATTAAATTCGCATTTCACATTTCACATTTTGGGAAATTTAAAATCGCTTTCATAAGCGCTCAAATGTGCATTTTGGCTTTACCGTTCGAAATGTTTTCCCGTAATAAAAAAACAATAAGCGAAAATAAAATCAAAACTATTTCATATTGAGCGAAATGCGCCAAAAATAACACACACACTCGCAAACACACACACAACAACATCAACCAAAATAAAAGCAAAATTTGATCTTAATTTTCCATAATTTCATCAAGCGCGAAAAAATATACAAACTCATTAAATTCGAACATATTCCGTACAAATTTAAATATTATCTCTTGATTTTATGATATTTTCCGTAAATAAATTTTTGAATACTGGGTTTTTTTTTGCTAAATCATGCCCGCAGCGTCGGTGCTTAGCTGTCTGTTTTTTGTTTGTCTCGTCTCCGTCTTCGTTTTCGTTTTCGACTTGATTTGATTTTACTTGACTCGAGTGGTTTTCTGCTTGTGGCTAAGCGTACAGACATGTCTTTCGCACTTGTGTCGTTAATTCAAATAATGGCCGCGTTTAGGCAGTATCGTTTGTTGAATTCTTGCATTGAAATTAATTGCTGGCACGAATTAGGTATTCGCGCACACACACACCCGCTGACGGGATTTTCGTGGGTTTGAAATTCAGTTTTAATAAAACATCAAAAAGTTCAGAATTAAAAATTTAACAGAACCAGCTAATTCTGCTATTATATTTCATTTAGCATCATAGATATGTATGTGCTAATACATTTGGGTGACTTTAAACCTTAAATTGCTTCAATAAACATGAAATATCAACAATATTTCATTACGAAATTCATGTACACAAATATGACCTGAATAATTACGTAGTACATATCACCAATTTGGCATTTTAATTTAAAAATAATTACGCTTCCTGGAATTCACAATTACATTGATTATGTTTGCGGCGCGCACTATTCAAATTATGAAATATTTTATTTATAAAACGAAAAATACTTAATTAATATAAAAAAATGGTGAAAAAAGGAATTAAAATCGTAAACAACGAAACTGAATTGAATTGCTAACAAATGAAAGAAAAAAACCGAATTCGGTCAAATGCGAAAAATGTATTAATTGTTTTTGTTTCCTTTCTGTTTGCACTGCAATAAAATACAACAACAATAAAATATGACAATATGCCGGCAGGATTTACAATTTCCAATTTCTACGAAATGGCATTTATAGCGGAAAATTTTCAACAAAAAAATATTTACAAAACACTTGTAGCGAAAACGATGAAAGCCCTTTCCGTAATTGGCGCGGGCAACACAAATGCACTGACAGCATTCGCGGACCTCACCCGCGCACCGATCCCTTCCCTTGCTTACACTTTCCCTGTGTTATCGTTTCGTTTTGTGCGTTTTCTGCCAAATCAATGTGGTACTCACCTTGTGGAAAGCCTTGCGAAAATTATCCGAAAGAAAAGCGTACAGCACTGGATTTATACAGGAACTGCTGTAGGCTAGAGTCTGTGCAACAATCTGGAGAATCACTTTGAATTTGGTGTTGGTGTGGTAGAGGTCCAACGCTTTTAGCATCAGAATCAACTGTAAAGGGGAGAGGGGTTGGAGGTTGAGTTAATTAAATTGACAGTAGAGGCCGCCGAAATTTGGAAAATTTCAACCTTTTTGCTAAATTGATGAAAAGTTTTTTTCGGTCAAAACGCATACAAACAAACCATAAAACGTACACGTAAAAAGATTTTCATTTTGAAAAGTAAAACCTGAGAATTAAAATTAATTATTTTGACCTCCTAATCGCAGTGGCAGTACCTCCTGCAAAGCCTCCAACTCTAATTTTCAGACAAATCGGTTTACTACGGCAAGTTTTAGTATTTGTGGGTGGTCTTCATAGTCCTTCTCGTGGACTCTCTCTTGAGAAATCACCAACCACAATGTGATGATACCATGAAATTCAAAAATTTACACTACGAAAGTATTATTAATATTCTGTGTAGGGTTTTTCGAAGCAACTCGCGACATAAAATATAATTTCTCTCTGTGTGTCTGTCCACTCACCTGCACCGGCAACCAGAGTGATGCAAACGCTATGACCACAACGACCACGAGCCGAGTCACACGCTTGCGACCCCTCTGCGACTCGACAGACATCCGGACGCCACTGCCCTGTCGCCAGAGACGCATTATCATGCGTACATATAGACCGCTAATGATCATAAGCGGCAGCAGGTAGGAGCAGGACAGGAAGATGATTTGATAGGCGGATTGGGTGACGAAGTCGTTCTGCATGAATTGGCACATGGCATAGGTCACGTTCGAGTCGACATCCTTCTCGTACTGCAAAGATAGATGAGTATGGGAGATGGTGAGTGCGGTGGCATTCCAGTTTACCAAACTAGTAACAATTATGAGTGATTTTCAATTGCTTTCTATTGGCGTGGAGGCTAATAGGATGATAATGCTTTCGAGAGCCGTGGACCGAGTCTGTCCTAGGACAGTGATTTAATAATGGGGAAACGTTAACTTTCGCCACACGCCGCTGTGAAATTTTCCAATTATGAAAACTAAAATTTGTGCAAATCATTTTGGGAAATTTACATTTCATTTATGGTTGCGTATACGCCAGGTAGTACGTACGTAAGTGTGCTGGCAGTTCATTAGCGGTGTTTGAAATTTTGATTCCTTTCTTTTTGTTACTTTGTAATTTGGTAAATGCTGGTGTGGACTAAATGGAAAATCAGTGAATAAAATGTTGGCATTCTTCGTGGAATCAAATGTTGCATTCGCACTCGAAATTTGTGAATGTTTTCTCAAAGGTGGTCCGCCATTTTCATACCTTATTCCACTTTTGCGTTACTTCATGAGTGCATAAATTAAGAAATAACTCAATTCAATTTGATCGCAAATGTATTAGAATAAATAAATAATTGAGTGTCAGACAAATGCTGACATCGACTGACAAATTGCTGTCATGTGGCAAACAGTTCGCCTTCGAGGTGGCATGTTTCGAAACAAAAAACACACCTGTCCGCACCAAGAACCAAACAGAAGATGATATGTGCGCATATTTACATAAGTAGGTATATACTCTCTGCCACACACACGCATAGCCTTTGTTTACACTACGGTGGCATTTTGTTTACATGCCAAACAACAAACAAGAACAGTGTTTGGTGCACAAAAAACACCAACAAAAGCGCAGGAAAAAAATACTTCAAAATTGTTTATGATGAGCCGTTCCAAAGCGTACGAAAACAATGCCACAGATTTTGATATAGCGGCAGAGTGGGCTGCCAAGAGGAGACATGAGGGTGCTTCGTTGAAATGTAAGACGAAGCTCCACATAAGCAATCGCATACACACACATGTCTACCTTATGGCCGATTTTTGTTGTGGTTTATTTTGCATTTGCTTGACGCATTGTTCAAAATGTGCTATTTACTGTTGAAAAAATACTTTAAAATTAAAATATTTTAGGATTATTTGGGAAAAGTCTTTAAAAGTGATTCGTGATGCTTTACAGCTGCCAAGGCAATGGAGGAACATGTGCATTGAGTCAATATCTAATTTAATTTGATTCTTCAATTTTGTTTGACTTTTTTTGAGGCGTTGTGTTGTGAATCCAAAGAAATTATTTTCATTGTGTATAAGATATTTTATCTCATTACAAACATCTAAGCATTCTCTTTCATCATGTGTGCAAAGTAAAAGATATTTTTTGTATCTGAATTTCCATACACAAATTACATTTCAATTCAAATACTGGTCTATTTTTTGCTCCGACGCGTCGGTATGAGAAATATTCGTATTCTACCTAAAGTATTACACAAATTACGTGGAAAAAGCGTTCTTATGAAAGAAAGAAGTTTGTAAATAAAACAGATAATCTCTAGATATGCACGTGATGTTTTACATGAAATTATTTCTCCACCATTGCAACAATCATAGCAATTTTTCGATACTCAAACCGCTAAGCGCCTTTCTCACAGTGAATTTAATTACACAAACTTTAAAAGTATAAAGTCCTAATGCCAAGTTTTCTACTGGGTTGTGTGTATTTTACATATATACGTGCATACATGCGTTTGCGTGTGTTATCCAAGTTCGCACAGCTCATCTCCACATAAGCAATAATAAATAAATGAAAAATTCTAATTTCTTTGCTAACATATTTATGAGAGCAATGCGTGAAGAAAATGTTAATTTCAAAAAAAAAGAAGCAGCAGCGCTTTTTGAAAAAAAATACTTTAATTCGGACGTTATCAGAATTTATTATTGGAATTTTCAGAAAAGAAACCGGCAATTCATTAGGAAATAATTTGAGAAAAATTCGAGAAAATTGGCTCGTTATCGAGGAAAAACGAATGCCTTATCACTAAATACTTCCAATACTTTCCACTGAATGTTCTGTGCTCAAAATTTGCGTTTGAGCATGGATGTATGTAGTGTTAAGGAACGTCCCGTTATCGACAATTTTCCATTTCCAATAACTTTCCCGCAGTCGCCGTTGTATTTACTTTCGCATTTGTATTTGCACTCAATCAAACGCTCGTAATGTTCCGTATCTTATCGCCGAGTAGCGGCTTTTGTCGTAACCGCAATTGCACGCCTTCTTTTTGTTCTTTGTTGTAATTATTTCTGTTTTTTTTATTGTGCTTGACTTTGGATAAAGCGTGCTATTTGATAACCATAATTAGCTTTTGTTTAATTAACATGCTAAATATCAGCTCATAATTAATTGCGAGCAGTTGTTGTTGTTTTCCTTTCTTATGTAATTAATTGTATTTTTATTTTGTAAACAAAAAACACGAGAAGAAAAAACGAAACGACACAAAATTAAACAAAACAGATATGTTAATGAACCTCTCGCCTTACACACGCCGATAATATTATGGAAAAAATATATGAAATCTGCTATGTGTTCTTAATTTGAATTGAGAAGCTTTTAAGTAAATATTGCGACTCAACATTTACTGGGGTAATCAATGAATCGATACCTTTTTTTTTACATGGATATGAACGTGTTGGGCTCCTGAGCTCGTCGTGAAAGTAATCGAACAAAAGCGAAAATACATTTGAAATTGATAAACAACTTTGAAGAAAGTATAAGTTATGTTCTGTTATTTTCTACATTTTAATTGCAGAATGGTATTTGCATTTAGCATACGAACACATTTTAATTGCAGGTTTCTCGTGTGTACAAATGTAAATATTGGTGGTCATTAGCCACTGCACACACATATTTCATTAGCTCATATTTTATTTGCAAAATTTATTTTGAAATTGTATTGGTTTCCACAGAGCGATTATTAGGGAAATTTTTGGTATTATAGGTTTCGTATGCCATCATAAAAAGTCTTTGAACAGGCAAAGTGTTTGCAAGTTAGCAATTTCAAAAGACAATTCAACCTGGCCACGACTTTTATCTATTTTGAGTATTGCGACCACTCTCAATTCTTCACTTATGGAAAAGGTATGTGCATTTTAACTACTGAACATTTCTGGCAAAGACTTACATGTTTAGGATATTTTTTGTGACATTATCCTGAGGCAGAAGAACAGGAAGACGGTCGGATATGGACAAATACATGTATCGTTGTTTCTGTTAAATTTTACTTATTAAGACTTAGTTGGAAAGCTTTTCCTTCAGTGTAATCTAATGCATACTACCTAAATTGCTACAAATATGAGGTGGATGTAACAAGCGCCGCACGCCTGCTTAACGATTTGAATTTCATACATTCCAAATTGCCAAATTAAGAGCAAGAACAAAAATATATTGTATACATACTTACATATATATTAACAATAACCGAAGAAATTCCAAAGCGTGGGTGGAATCTTTCGCTATCATACGAGGTGTCGATGATTGAAAGCAATAAATTGAGGAATTTGTTATTCGCACTACGTAAGACCTTAACTGACGCTCCGTTCCACCTTTGGCAGCGCTCAAAATTCAACAAACTCAACAAGATTGAACTGATATTTAACGAATTTTTCGCACAATAAACGCTCACGTTGAATGCTGTTTTATTTCATAAATGTGTTTGCTCTAGTCAGCAGGGATGTCGAATGGGGCAGAGAGTAATTTCGTTTGCAATTTGGCAAAATCTAATTTGAAACATTTTTAGCACATTTTACGATTCCCGACAAGTCGAGAACCAAACAAAAGTTAAATGAGTTTCATGGGCTTTGAACGTGTTTTGTTATAAACAATAAGTTTTCAAAAATAATTGAGGAAATATTTAACTAATTAAGTAGCAAGGAATTCATCTTCTAAGCCTAGCATACTCACCACTACACCGTGTGACAATGGCACTGGTATTGTGATGGTCAGTATCACAGCCCATAAAGTGGCAATGGCGATTTTTGTGATATTCTCGGTGCGCAGCATACGCGATCTTATGGGATGGACGACAGCAAGGAAACGATCTATCGACATCAGCACGAGTGTATAAATGCTGGCAAATGCGGTCACCACAATCAAATACTGCACCGAACGGCACCAAATATCGCCGAAGGGCCAAATTTCGGTAACCTGTATAAAATGGTGTAAAATATAAAAATATGAAGGTTATTTGTCTTCAGAATTTTTCATAGAAATGCATACATAGTCGGTGGCGGTGAAGGGCACACAGAAGACGACGAAAAGCAAATCGGCAACGGCTAAATTCACAATCAATAGATTCGTCGTAGAGTGCATCTGCTGGTTGAGTAGTACGACGAGTATGACCAGCGTGTTGCCAAAGAATCCTGTGATCGCAATGATGCCGAAAAAAATTGGCACTAAAATGGCTACGAGTTTTTCGATGTCACGATAGATTTCAGCAAAGTTAACTCCATCCGTGGATGGCATGGCGACCGTTGCAGACATGCTGGAGGACGTGGTGGTGCTCGTCATCGGAAACAATTCGGTGGTGGTCGCTGCAAAACTGATATTGCGGACGATGTCATCCAGCCCTAAAGTGGTTAGGTTACTTAGTTCACTCATTGCACTAAAATTGCCCATGCTTTGGTTCGTTTGGTTAGAGATGTATTCGTAGATGTCGCTGTTGGTTGTGACTTAATCCTCGTACCGATCGAATATTTTATTCATCTTTAAAATATATATAAAATATGAGATAATTCCTTACTTAAGTTCACTTGGTAGTTTACCATTACCCTTATACCCTATGTCCCGAATGGTATGCAGGGCGGTAATTACTATTTAACTTGAGTTTTAGGTTGTTTATTTATTGTAATATTAATTGGTGCTGTGTAGGTACCGCGATTACACTTGCAGAAAATTTTCAAACTTTTATTATAAATTTGTTATCGACATTTTGTTTTATTAAACTTGTTTTAAACTCATTGTGATTACGAAACGCCATTAGCAGTTGTTATGATAATTTTTCAAAGAATTTTTTACTTTTCCGTTGCTTTATTTCAGTGAAATGTTGAATTTTGGTTTTTTAAATTTATCTGAAATATATCCTTAAAATTCGTTCAATTTCTTTGTGTTTTTTCCCAACTAAACTTGTATTTATTCTGTTTAGTTATCGACCAACAAGTTCCTTTATCGATTTTTTCGTAACTTGCTTTTGACACTGATTCTCTATGAACTTTCTCTAACACTCACTCACACACTCATTTCAATAATCCAAAATAACAGTTCCGAATTTCCAATTAAAGGCAAAAATTCAATTACTTTTCGCCAAAAAAGAATACCGAAAAGCAATTTACAAGACGGAGCAGAATATGGAGTCCACGTGCGATTGTCCGTTCCAAGCGAGCAACGACGTCGCTGGGCAAAATGTTACTGCTGGATACCCGGGCGACAGTTCGGGTCAGTGCGCCACCCTCATCAAAGCATTCGCAGCTTGTGAACTGTGCGATGCTGCCACTTG
The DNA here is from genome assembly GCA_951394025.1 of Heteromyza rotundicornis. Lineage (NCBI taxonomy): Eukaryota > Metazoa > Arthropoda > Insecta > Diptera > Heleomyzidae > Heteromyza > Heteromyza rotundicornis. The sequence continues at coordinate 53,091,065 of OX596012.1, forward strand.
GAGCTTCCTTCGGCGACCAGAACACAAAACACCAAAAAATATTAAATTCCACACACCGACCGGTATAGCGAGATTGCGACTGGACGTTTGGGAGGGCGAGCAATGACGATGGCGATAAACATAGATGTTGGACAGCGTGCGGCGGGCGTTGGCGATGACGAGGGGAAATGGAAATAGTAGCAACCAAAAGCAAATATCGAACTTTCAGCGATTTCTTAAAAATTTCGCCACGAGATTTTTTCGCTCCAAACTGCACACGTCCGTTTCCAGCGCACAACTGATGTTTGCCGCCACCACCGCATCGCATATGGGCGATTCAATGCTCGCTCGCTCGCTTGTTGGATGGCTGGCTGCTCGTTCTTAGATCTGGCGTCCAACAATGCGCTCTAACAGTTGGTAGCACACAATTTCCCTGAACATTTTTCCACTCAAAAAACACTGAACAGACTAAAACGGCAACAGCGGCCCCGACAGCAATTGCTGCTGCTATGGGTAGCACACACAGCATGACGTAGCACAACACTGAGACTCATTTGGAGACTCTAATCGTAGTCATCATCATCATCATCATCATCGCTGTTAGTGTTGTGCTTAATTTCGCCAGATATTTTTGATAGAAGACCCACACACACTCGTGCAACCACACATACATACATAAACACACGCACATGCACACCTAAGCACAAGCACAAGCACAAGCACCCACATTCACATTTTCCTCGTTGGCGTGAAGCCGGAACAATATTCATTTCCATTTTGGCTTTACCGCGTGAAGCGTCTTTCGCGTTGAAGTGGTTGCTGTCGTTGTAATTCTTGTTTTTGTTGTTATTCTTGAATGCGGTGTTTTCCTGATATGTTAATACTTCCATCGCCCACCTCTCTATTGCCTCACCAAAATTCCACTCTCATACAAACACTTTTCACCGAGTTCATGCTCTTTCCCCGTTTATCTGTCGATCCGCTGCGCCGCGGTGTAACCGCTAACGAATAGGTGCCGGTATTGCCATCGCGCCATCGCTTTATCTAATATTTGCAGGCATAAACTAGTCTTCAGTCCATGACCACCGTAGCCAATAATTTGGGGTGCGTCACTGTCGCTGCCATAGCCACACAAACTGATGCGTCTCCAAATACTGTTTGCCGCCCAATTGTTCCATTTTGCTCTTGTCGTTGTATTTCTTAGCGCTGATGTTGTTCGTGGGGCTTTACCTGTCAACCGGTCGCCGTCTGTTGGTCGACTGTTTATTGTTCGGTGTTCCCTTGTACCACATGGCGATACTAGGAGAAATCTTCGAAACATTCTGTAGGATTGGAAAAGTGTGGAACATAACTTTCATTCAGTGCAGTGGTGGTCCTGATGGAATTTTGGTTATTTACTTTTTCATACTCCTTCGATTATAGCATTAATAGCCCGGTTAGAGCACACCCTTTCATCTGTCCCCTCGGCTGTCTTCATTATTTTGTTAACAGGGCCGAAAGACACTAGCGAGACAATGAATGTCAGTTCGGTGATTTGACGTTTTACATTAGTCTTATGCAAACAATTGAATCTCGGAATTGTTACGGCGAAATTTAGAGATAAAGATGCACATTATTAATAAGCACTTGATACCGGCACCCGACCTGACTGCGAAGTAATCCGAATACGGAATTCCGCCGGTACTCTAAATGCCATTTTCCTCACAGATTACGCTTATGCATCTCTTCGAACACCGCCACTGTGTTAATTTTCGTAATTTAAAATCTGTTCACCGATTTCCTAATAGTATGCAAATTATATTCTACCAGACAGCGTCTTTTTGAGCACAGCTGAAATTATGAAAAGTGAAGTGAACGCACACGTCAAACGCAGATTAAATTAACTCACTTTTTGGTTTGTCGTTGCCAAGTCGTTACCTTGCAGAAATGGTAGAATTTCCTCGAATCCAACTGCAAGAAAAATGGAGACTTAATTAAGTGCGGTCGCTTACTTCGACCCAAAATTCAACATAAATTAAGGCAAGGCTGGGTATGTGTGTGTGTGCTAGACTAGGACTATTGAAGTCATTTGATACGCTACACTGTGGATATGTGGATATGTTGGCATGATTCAAGGATTATTAATATTCGACAAATTAGACAAATCGAATTGCTTACATAGCTAATGTTGCGCTGATGCCCATTCAGCAAAAGGAGATGGACACGCAATCCTTAGTTTAGAACATGCCAGTAAGAGTAAGTACATACCCGTGTTCTACATTCAATGTAATCGACCACTTCGTCTCGTTTAAAGTTTCACTTGAGCCGAAGTCAAGTCTTTAACTTATTTTTCCTAGTCTAAATGAATGATTTGAAAACATAACGGCCAATTGTTTCGAATCTATCTTGCCATATATTCTGCTACCTTATATGTACCGTCCTAAGCCGCTTAAAACCGTTTATCAAAATTTATTTTGACTTTTAACTTTCGCTACTTTTGACATTGATGAAAGCAGCTTGTTGTTCTGACCCTTTTTTCCTATCATACCCTAAAATCTACTTTGATAAGATTCCGTTTCGGTTTATACAACAAAAATGTTTTCATTTCACTTCCAACCGAAATCATATTTAAAAAGCAGCTTATTCTTAATAACTGAGTCAACCCAACGATGATGGATTAAACGCTTTTGTGTTTGTGGGATTTCGGAGAAATTTTGAATTTATTTTACAATTCACTTTCGACAACGAACTGACATCGTAATGAGTCCCTTGGGTATGATAGCGTTGATGATAATGATGTATGCAGAAAATAAGACATTCCAATTGGGAAGAATAAAGAAACATCGACTTAGGAAAATAAAACCCTCGCCAGTTTCAAGCGCAGCCATCTCAAAACTCCTTTTTCCTTTTCTGGGTAAGATTAATCGTGATTTCCTTCACGCTTAGCTACACTTTTAATCACTTTTATTAAGTTCAAATTAGCTTAAGTACATATATATGGCAAAGAAATTATATTTGCCGGCCTTAAGCGGAAGCAAAGGAGAAGTAAGGGAGAATTATAATTTTTATCTTTTTCGCGCATAAATACGCAAAATTCAAACGAAAAAAAGCTATCAAATCCTTTAAAAAAGCCAAACAATCGCGATTAAGAGACGCTCCAATTTTGTACGCTTTCGTGATCGTCCGCTTACTATTTAATCATTCAAATTGATTCTATTTTTTCTACACTCTGTAATTTGGTTGAAATCCCTTTTAGGAATTTTCGGTTGGAATTTGTGGCGAAGAATTAAAAACTCACTTAAAAGTCGCTGAGATTCGTTTTTTTCTCAAGTTGGTTTTGTTTCGCCCTTATTTGCAAATAAATAAAATGGTGAAAAACGACTAGGGGACTCCCACGCTAAAGGAATAAAATGTTTAATAATGAAATATTTGCGAGGATAGTAAATAAATTTAATGACTGGTTGAGGAACTTCATTTGCATAGCTTCGCATATGTTGCACTAAATTCAATTTAACAGCTGACAATTATTTATCGAAGCGATCGTGTACCCTTAGAGCGACATCTGTGTTTGTGGATTAGTCTATTTGGCCATAAGTTAAAAGGTGAGTAAATAAAATAGTTTAAGCGCTCGCATATAGCCGCCGTCGCTGGAGGTAATGTTACCGTTCCATTCGCAACAAAGACACAAAAACGGCCACTCCAATGGCAGCTTATTTGCATTTCCATTGTTTACCGAAGCAACTTTCTGAGCATGTTATCAAATTAACGATGGGCACTTATTTTGCGCACAGTCCACTAAAGCTTTCAACTTCCAGCGAATGAAGCATTTTCAACGTGACCACTTCTTCGAGCAAAACGGAAACACTTAACTTTCAGTTCACGAGAAATATTAAGTCTGCCGCCATGAACGCACTCCTGAGTTGCGTTATGGCAATGGCTGCTGGCTGCTGCCTCGTCAGCTTCATCTGTATCCAACTGTTGTCCATAAGGCATAAGTTAAAATGCAACAATTCGCAACAGTGGCAGACACAGTTCATCTTGTTATTCCTGTTGTTGGCTGTTGTGCTGTCTGCTGTCTCTTATTTATTGTTGTTGTTGTTGCTGCAGCGCAGGTGGAAAACAATAAAGCGGCGGAAACTATGGCAATAAGTTAAATTAAAAACAGTAAGCGGAAAACCGCACGATGCGTCCCGGCACTGGTAGTGGTAGTGGCACTGGTGACGCTGCTGGTGGACGAGAGACCATTCTTATTTTGTAACAGAAGGAAATGAAAAGCGGAAGTTGGCTGACTTGGGTTTGTTGCTGTTCTTGCTGATGGCGGGCGTTGCTTTATTAAATGCCATGAAAAATGTGATTTTTCACTCTGTTGCGTATTTCGGTACGTAGCTAGTTACGGTCGTCTAGGTTGTTGCAGGTCCTTTTCCGAGTCAATTTAACAAAATAAATTTTGGATGAGTTGCAAGAGTTTCTTCTTTCTTTGTTTGTTCTTGCATAGAAAACTTGGAACAATTGACTGCTGCGTTGACTGCCACAGTGTAGCATCTCTAAATAAGGGGCGGGAAAAAAACCTTTCTTCAATTTGTTGCAAAAGTTGACTTAAGTAAATGTATGTATGTGTGTACATCTCACTGCCATACAGGGGAAAATCATCAAATGACTCTAATTCATGGAATATCCTTAATTTTGAATCGAAATTTAATTAGAAAACATTGGTTTTCTGCGACCGCGATACCGAAGCCGATACTTACCACAAAAACCATTGAAACATTCTTAACGGTCTCAAGCTCTGCTCGGAGAAGCAAGAGTTGCAGTCTCAATTACTGCGGCCTGGGATACCATATTACTTTAATAACTAGACAATGAGTTTTGAATTTTGTTTCTCGAACCTAGCCTACCTGACATTACCAACTCGTAATTTTAAACTTGCAGGAGAAATAAAACATGATTTCGATCCCATACATCTTAAATATTCCGTTTTTCTTATAATCGAATACAAATATAAACTTTTCTGCGTCCTTGCAACTTCAATTGTCTGCAATTTGACGAATCCTTTTCCACTTCCTTCTCACATTTGATCGTACACTACAATTTTTGGACTTCCATTGAAAATCGGAAAAGCTGCGATGGGGCGGCGGGTCGACATTGACTGACCGCAACAACATCACTAATCGGATTGTCCAGACAAAAATGCGTCTGCGCGTGTATCAACTGGGTGCCGCGTCGCAGCCAACGCTGCACTTGCGGTGTACTGCGACAATACTGCAGCACAACGATATAGCGATTGGACGATGTGCGATTCGACAGTTGGACCACATTCAGGCATGAGCCGGTACTAGAGTGTAGTCGCGAGGTGTGACGGTGTAAATACCAGTGGGTGACGTCACTGTGATAGCAACTGGCCAGCAGTGGTTGCGCGAAGGTGTAGGCTGAAGAGGGCACGGCATTGCGGTTGTTAACTTGCACACAACGTCCGGCCGAGCTTAAAGTGCCGAATGCAGTGAAATCGTCATTGGGTAGCCTGAAAGCATGCAAGTCTTTTTAGTTCCAATGTTTTTATTGTGCATACCATATTTGAACGCACTTTAGTTCCGTGAATACATTTTGCAAGTACCACGCAAATGGGCGACAGTGCAAATCCCCTTTGAGTTTGTCGATGGCACTATGCGAAATATTTACGGGAATATCCTTCGCTGCCGGCTTTGAGGCGTAGAAGAAGTATTTGTATGCGTCTAGCCAGGATTCGGCGATGATTTTGGAATTTCTGGAATATGTGTGCAGATAATGCAATCAGAAAATAAAACTGGAGAAAAAAGTGTTTAGTCCGCATATCCCAGGAAGCATGAAAATAAATGAGAAAATTCCACAAACATTCATGCACCTCCACCCATTCATACGTGTGTGTGTGTGTGTGTGTGTATTCACTTGTTGGCATCTTTACACACCAAAAAAGTGTTGATATAAGAAGGGTTCCGTGAAAAATGCCCATCAAAAATCGTCCACACACAACGATCAAGAATTTAATTCTCTGTGACTCTTCTTTTCATTTCCCACATTTTTCATCTTTTCATCGCCAAACGAAAAACTATCCCCAAAGCATCAAACGTCTACGATTGCACAAGCATTTTCCTTTTTCGTACTTCTGACTTTCGTTACGTGGCTTACCTCAGATACGTCGCCTGACCATCGTCGCCACGCGGAAACTCAAAAGGATGCTGCTGACGGAAGACGTGTCCCACACGGCTGCACGGCACGATCTCAATTTGTCCGCCGCAGAGCCACAATTTAATGGAAAACTCAATGGACTCGCCGCCCCAAATCTGTGAAATGGAAATGTGTGGGATGTTATTCGGACTTGTTTTCCAAATGTTTTGTTTACTTTTCGGGACAAAGACAAATATTGGCTTTTTCGTGTGTTTGCGTTTGTGTTTCTGTGAAGGAAAAGTGTCGAAGCGGGATAATGCAAAGAGAAAAACTGTATTTCCTCAACAATGTGTTTAGAGGGGTTATGCCCACTCACAATAGTTAGTTCAGTTAACAAAATTAGACACACAAATTGTCGAAATAAAATACTGAAAATATGCCCCGTTGACTTATGAATATGCTACGACAATTTGGCTAAATGGTCAACAGCTTATTCCCCTAAAGCTGGTCAGCAATACAGTTCGTTTTTTGGCTATAGTCCTTGTTTGGAAATCTCTATCGTCATGTGGTTTATTGACATTTCCAATTTCTTTGCCGCTCCAAAAGTGCTCCACAAACAACAGAAAGGCAACCCATCACAAAGACCGACAGTCTGATTGTAACGTTACGTTGAATAAGCTGTGTATATAGCTTGCGTAGTCGCATTCTCGCAGCGATGTGTTTAAATAGTTATCGAAAGCCGTATTTGCGAAACGTTTACAAACCTCGAGCAGCGAGTTGAAAGCATTCAATTTGAAAAACCAATTTCGTGAAATCATAAAAATTCCGCCGGCAAATGTGGGACTCCTGCAAAAATAAAAGTTAAAAGAAAATAAAAATAAAAATATAAAAGCTGCAAATGAGAAAGGCAAAGGGAGAAGAAGCGAGTAAACAGTAACTAAAAGAAAATAAAAGCAAAAAAACAATTGAAATGGAAATGTTGTGCAAATGAAAACGAAAAATCCTTTAAGTGCATTGCGGTGTGTGAGTAGATGAAAAATATATTTTTGAAAAATATACGTACATACATACATACGTACATATTTGCAATCGCGAAACTGGTGTTTGGAAATGAACTTGGGAAAGGGCAGAATGGGTGTGTACAAGGAAATGAGAGTAATTCATGAGTCAAAAATTTAAAAATTTACAATCCGCAAATTACTGAATTTTACATCCATTGCAAATCCGCGTGGAATGGAAAAAGCACGAAATATCAAACAATTTACTTAAATGGCTCAACAGCATCCTGACGACTTCTACTTCTCCTGGTATGTCGCGGCAGCCAATGAAAGTGTAAATTCCAATCGAAACCACCCATGAGATTCTTTGAACTCGGACTGTACGCCAACGTCTCAGCATCGATGCTGTCCAGCACAGGACTTACAGCGCTGACACGACCACGCGCCGTAGCTATAGCCACTCGCTCCAGTAATGGCTCCAGCCAGCCGACATTAACCTCACAATGACTGTCGAGGAAGAGCAAATAATCGCCGGTGGCAAGACGGGCGCCACGATTACGTGATTCGATCAGACCCAAGCGGTGAGCATTGCGGTGCATTTTAATTACAAGCCCTGATGTGGGCGATGCCTGTCGGGGTAGAGGTAATGGTGGTGCTGGTGCTGGCGCTGCTGGCTGCTGTGTTGTTTGCGCTTCGGAGGCATTCAAGTGGAAGAGATTGTGTGTGAAAGGTGCAAAATCGAGTTGTTTGAGCATTGACAGTAGCGTGACTATGACAAAGGAATATTGGAAATGAGAAGAATCTTACTTAAGTGTTAGAGCTCACCATCTTCGCTGAAGTCGTCGACCAAAATGACCTCATATAAATATTTCGCCGGCGATCTTCGAAAAACGGACATTAGCGTGCGAATGAGCGTTGAGCGCGCTTCGTTGTGAAAAGCAATTATCACAGACACTTTGGACTTTTTCGATGGAATGTAGTAGGGGCGCGTCGAACAACTGGAATTGGGCGGAATTCGTGTAATCAATTTTGCTTTTAAGATTGGACGATTGTGGTACTTATGGAAGCAATTTTATTTTTTATTTTTGGGATACAAATTTTCAAATTTAAAAAGCTTTTATATTCGAAATTGGTTTAAAACATAACAGCGATTTGGGGTATTCTTGATAAATTCTGTATTTCGGTCATTCCACGGTCAATGTCAAATGACAACATTTCAACCTGTTTGCACGTATGTAGATACAATTCCATTGGGATGGATTCATGAATAAAGAGATTCCATTCATAAGTTGATTCCTATTAATTTCTTACACCGGCAATTACAGAACTATGCTTGCATATTATTTTTTAAATTTTACTTGGTAAAGTTTTACTGTGGAATGGTTGAGTTGAAGACCAATTTGTACTGTAAATGTAAAATTCATCAAAACTAAACAACACAAGACAAAATACACGAATATGGTTTCGAAAGTGAGGTCGTATACAAATTTGGTTTCCGTTCGAGCTGTCAATACTTCCAAATATAAGCAGAACTAGTAAGAGAACTATCTTCGGTCTGACCGAAGCTAAAGTACCCTGCACAAACGAGTACGGTAGCTTCTTCGAATTTTACGTGCATTTCAAAAAGTTCTTCCAATTTCATTTTGTTCCGGTCCAATTCCATTCCATTTCGTTCCAGTTACATTCCCATTCCGTTTCCGACATAATTTCCACCAAATAAAAAAAGCGTCATCAAAATCGGGTCAGTATTTCTCAAGAGAAGCAAAAATAAAGAAATTTGCCCGTATTGCCGGTATTGCCTACCACGCCTCCCTTTGGACGTTACAAACGGTGTGACAACAACAATACACCCTTGTGCAGGGTATATCTATTATCGCATAATTTACACGGCATCACGTGTATCGGGCAGGGCACGAAACGCGCCAATCTGATCGCTGAGCGCGTTATTGTAGAAATAAAATGAATGTTGTCGCTGCGGAGTGAACTTGATGAAATCTCTGACGGCCACAACATCGCTCACTTTGACACGCTCCACACCGAATGGCGATATCTGCAAAATCGTATTTTTTCAATAACTTTTTTTTCTGTTTAACAAATCATTTTTGTTGGATTTTACACATGCTCGGTCGTAGGTCAATTTCACTAAATTGTAATATTCCAAATTCAACAATTTTATAATCAAAATCAAGCTCATAATGCCCAGCATGAACAGCAGCAAAAACTTCTTGCGTCTTAGCTTTCTCATCGCTAGTAAACACCGCGCCGACAACACCGCGAACGTTCGAATAAATATTGCTACTATGCAGCCGAGAGCGCAACTGATTTCCTTCAATACAACATTTTCTTTTCGTAAAATTTAATGTCGCCCCATTTTTTTGGACAATGTTTCTTCTTCTTCCGTTTCTTAGGTATTTTTGTGTTGTTGACTTGTCAATTTGTCCGCAAATGCAAACAGTTTTGACGTAGCTTTAGTGGTGGGCTTTTGATTGTGTCGTCACGTTAGCCAAACTGAAATCTACTCAATATTTGTAGAATTCCTTGTGTGGCGATAGATAAGATACGCCTCAGTTGAGTGCGACGAAATGTTATATCAAATAACATTGGCAAACATTGAGTCTATTGTGTGGACGCCAACGCTGGTGGCGGTGGTCGCGATGGTGCTAATTGCTCTGCCAATATCAGCAACAATGTTGAGTTTTATAAACAACGAGCAAATGCGATAAATCACAGCTGTAAACTGAAGTAATCGTAGCGAATTTCTAGTGATCGAATGATTGGTTTCCCTCTTCTACGGGCAATAGTTAATATAAATTATCAATTCTAAAAAGAAGAATACAAAGCTTCCATCTGATAGTGAACTGAACGTTCTCGCGGTGTTCTTGTCGCCAATTTGATGTTTGTTGATTATTTTTGTATTTATCATTGAAATGGTTGATCAATGCGTTTGATAAGAGAAACGCTGCCATCGTCCCTTTACCAGCAATTAAAAGTCATTTAATCTCAGTTGTGACGTGCTTCTTCAAGTTCAAGTGTGTGTATCAGCAATGCAAAAGTAATTGTGGCAAACCAATATACTTTGACCAATCTTTGCTTAAAGGGTTACTGACATTAGGTGCCTTGTCACGTATACGCGTTGAGCTTGTTTCAATTCGTTTGAAATAAAAAAAAAATTGTCTTGTATTGTGCATTACTCATACGCCATGTATGCCATTTGACACTATTTGACAAATGTGTCGGATAAGTGACGATCGTGTATATATATTCTTGATCTGCATCGAAACATGAACCGTTTTACCCACGTCCGTGCGTCTGTCTGTCCTCAAACTCCCTCCCATTAAAATCGACATCTTCGTCTATTCACAATATAACTTTAAGCATGTCATTTATCAGCTGGAAAGACTGAACTTTTCGTTCAATCAATCGCTTTGAAATTGCATTAAATGAAGCACAACACAATTGACATGTCATGCAAATTTATCACGGGCCATAATCAGCCACGGAGGAGGAGCAGGATACTTACAACATGTTTAGCCAATCATGTCAAAAAAGAAGTAGCAATATTCATATGAGTTGCTTGAATTGTCAGCGAAGGCGAATTGGAAAAGCGTCTTAGTGTGTGTAAAGAATTTTCATAAACTAACAAAATAATTTCACACATCATTAACACACTTGCCAGCCAAAAAAGGAACGAGTTAACCAGGAGATGAATACAAGCTCTTGAGAATGCTCTGGTATACCAGAACCCAGACAGAAAAGTGTTTGGAGGGTTGGGGAGGCAGAGAGCAAAGCCAATTTGCGAAATATTCGTTGCATATTTTAGGGCGACATAAAGCAGAGATTGACTTGACTTGGCTTGGCTTTGTTTGTAGGCAAAGTTTGTGGGAAAAGTATAGAAAAGGTTCTTCCATCCTACCCACTAAACTGCCATTGAGTGTATGCTTGTGTGAATGTGTCTGCTATGTATAGCAGCAATGACCCTTGAAATTTACTTTGGTTAAGTTTTGTGGTCTTGGCAAATAATGAAATCATTAATTTTAGTCCATGAATAAGCTTAAATTTGAATATGTAGATGTGGTAAACCGAAGGGGGGAAGCAGAAAAGATTATGAATTTAATATGAAATTTAGCATGAAGATACAAGATCTCCGAGCCACCATCAATTTAATACTTTCTTTGTGTGCTAGATACTGTGATAAATTTTGAATCGAAAGTGTCAGCAAGCAAAGATGTTGTTGGAGCGTCTTATCTGCACTTATTTTGCGGTGCATACGTGTGGAGTTGTGTGAAGTGTGGCAAATATTGCTTCAATTACGAAACATTTCATGGCATATCACATAAGCATTTTTGTGCGTTGGTCAGTTGCACTTTATCTACACACATGCAGTTGAATCCGTCTCTTTCGTACCACTTTCGAGTAAATAAGACCGAAATTTTGTTGTTGTTTTTATTGTGATTATTTTATGCATTTTGTGAGTTCAGCTTTGACATTTCTTAAGCTAGTTGATCACCAAATTGGCTGCAGTGTATGTATCTGCTGTACGTATTATTGTCTTGGCTATTAGGTTGCATGCATCGTATCGTTTGAAATTTATTCAAATTTTTTGTGGTAGATGAATAGATAAAAAATAATTTAAGTTGATTTTTCGGCTAAACTCTTAAGTGGCAAGGTTCGCCTTTTGCCCAGAACTACTCCCAAATTGAATTTTGATGATAGAGGCGGAGATTCAGAAGCTACATGGATACATGTACACTAATTGTATATTGGGAAGTAAAACACCTACCACTCGCTATGGTATGGCAACCTTCAATTCTTATTTCAAAATAATTCAAAATTTTGTTATTTGCATCGCGAAATGGCATGGCAAACTTTATAGCTGCTCTCAGCTTTTCCAGCCAAACTCATGTGGGTCCAAGCAGTTTATTCAAGTAAACTAAATTTATTCGGACCGGATATCCACATCGCTCAATTCCGGATTCTTTGGACTGCACGCATTTGCCCTACAGTTTATGCTACAAAAGAGTCACTCAGTCGATGTTCTTCAATTGAGGGCACAACCTAAAAAACGATAAAATGGGGGAAAAAAATAAAATATGCACAAGGCAAGTAAATTTCATAACCAATTCAATTCAATTCATGAAATAAGTACACTTTTGCAAAACCAAAAATTGGGCATGAAAAATTTAGTGCTGAACTAGGAAAGCAACAAAAAAAAACTAATATGAGAGTGAAGTGCGGCGCGCATTGACAAGAAAAAGAAATTTGAATAAAATTGCAATTTGAATTTCATGCAAGTTAGTATATGCTAGCCTAAAAAGTATTCTTACACACATACTGACATATATATAGGAATTGGGCCTGCCACGTCAATGTGGGGAGCGCTGATGCCCTGCTTGTGTGCTGCAGAGCAAACATTTTAGCAAGTAAAAGTTGCGACATTTAAGCGAAAGCGTTGACGTTGTGCAAGTAAGATGCCTTGGTGGAATGGTGTGGGCAAAAAGGTTCATATCTTGTGGGCTTGGCAATAAAAACAGAGTATATGCTCGATTTGTAGCTTGCGTGCAACATTTTCTCATTTTAAATCTTGCAAGTCATAAGGTAAAGAATATTTCGTGAAACAATAAGCACAATGTGGTTTATTACGTAGCCCCAATGGCAGAAATATGAAATTATATGGCATTCGGTGAACTGAAAGTGTGGAGTGCCTTTAGTGAATTTCGCCATCTCCACATTCAAAGAGCCTTCGGCTTGCAAATTAGAAACTGATTTACATGTAAATATTCAAAACACACTTTTACGATGGAAGCCACTTCACCTTAACCGCAAACCAATATTTGAACTAAAAACTACTCGAACGCGCCTTCAGAGAAAAGGGAAAAAGCAAAATGTGAATTTCAATATTTTTCCATTAATATCTTTGACCGCAAAACTTTTTACTGTGCCTCAAAGCGAACAGTGAACGAGCGAAAATTGTGGAAGTCCCGCAGGAGAGCACATGCAATAAATCCATTTTGAAAATCCATTTCGCCACCAGCAGCACCACTCAATGCGCTGTCGTGCGCACACATAGATACAAACTCTTCACCTCTATAGACAACCATCCACTATTAATGTAAACCCCTTCCACACACACACACACAGGGGAGGGGAGCTGCCACCACAGCGGAAATGTTCTTTGCGAAATTTATGGATAAAGTTAATTGTTTTGCTGCAAACGAAATTCGCCGCAGCAAAAATAAAGTAGAGGGAGCGGAAAAAAGCGACAAAGCGCGCGGTTCGCTTAAAAATTAAAAAGCATTTCAAAACTAGTTAAAAGGCAGCCGGAGCAGACGTGCAATCTTCAATATTCCTGGCAGGACGTTCAGCGTCGCAGTAATAGTGGATGATAGCCATACCCTGCAGTGCTGTATGCATTATTTGAAGTGATCCAAGTAGCATCTGCTGCACAGAAATTTCGAAAAGTTCAAAGTTTGCAAGGCGGTTTGGGCGTGTTTTGAATCGAACTCTTCCGTTTGTTGATGTTGGAAACGTCGAAAGTATACAGTAGCAGAGAAGGCTGGGTTTCGGTTCAACATCTCATTTACAAATTTATAAATGCAAAACTATTTTACCGGCACCCGCAGATATTCCATTGCACATTTTTCTTTCTATTGGTGGAGGCGTGACGTCCGCTGGACGGGGGGTGCGAATAATTCTTCAAATTAAAAACTCAAATGGAGTGCTTATTTACGAACCAACAAAATAAAGAACAAGTTTGCAGTTTTCCTTGTTTGCCTCTAGCAGCATTTCTTATAATCAGTTTCAACAGAAATGGGTGGAAAATCGTTGATTGGTTTTAATAGCGAATCCGATTGAAATCTAAAAAGGGTTCACAATTTACATACTGTAGCAGACAGCAATATTTCGCAACATTGAAGACCCAACTAGGTAAAGACGACAGACAAAGGTCTGTCTGAGTAAAAATTTAATTTCAACCGCAATTCTTAAAGTAAACTACATTTTAAAGCACAGATCATCACGGAGCAGTGACAAGGAAGGGTACGCTGAGAGGGCACAAACTCGTCAATCGTTCAATCTTTCAACATTTCAATAAAGCACAATATTTGCTCGCAATTCGAGCCAGATTTCGGATTACTCAAATATCCAGTGTGCACATATATTTTGAAATTCCGAATCATTAAAAATTCGGCAACAATTTCCAAATTGCTGCTGACTTACACTTATGCGATGCATGCCCGCACACCAAAACACTCGTATTTCACAGACTTGCCGTCATAAATACACATTTGTGTTGTGTATGTGGAATATTTGCGCACATGCGTGACAGCACGTCGTGAAATAAATGCGACCCAATCACTCATTCATGAGGACAATTTGCACAAAGCACAAAAAATTTAGTATAATTTAGACAAGCTTATTTGCGTTATTTGCGCTGCCAAAACACTCGCATTTATCATGTGAAGAAAAAAATGCACGGCAAATTGCCGTTGAAATAAATGTGTCTGGATGTGGTCGGATGGAAATCACACATACGCTTTCATACATCGCATACGTGTAGACACACACAAGCGAAATTACTTAAGTTCACGGACCTTTGCTTCTCGTACACCAGGGACTGTGAGGTGTAATTCACCTTTAATGTGTGTGCAAACCACTTTCAAGTCAATCTCACCTCGTGCACTCATCATTCTTCGAGGCGAATCACCTTTCAATACCATAAATCACTTTCACTTCACTCTGATAACCATAAATTTCCATTCGTGAAGTGAAGATAAATGTACGATTTTCGCAGCCCCCGCCTCATAAGCTAATAATGGGCAATTTAATCCTTTCTAGTATTCGTCCCCTACTATCACCCTCACGTAGCCACCGCAAACGATTCCGCAATGATGATTACCGCTGTTATAATGGCATTAAGTGAACACAAGCACACAAACCTACACACACACACACATGTACAGCGCCGCAGCAAGTATGGCGCGTATTTGATTTTCATTTTCATTGCCGTTACTGTGTGCATTGCCTTTGCCAAATGTGAGTGCGAATCTCTGAAGCGTCTCAAGATTTCGTTTTTGCTTCACTTTCGACTTTCGACGGTTTGCCTTCTATGTGGCATTATTTGCTCTAGCAATTGTTATTGTTGCTATTTCGTGGCTTGTTCGGAATACAGTGGCAGGTGGGCAGAGCAGTGCGTCGTCTCTTGTTACCGCGAGGTGCTAGGGACGCTAGTCATTAAGGTGAAAATTATACTACTAATTACCCATTTTGTAGAGGGCACCAGCACTCATCGCGGTAAATCCTTGCTGTTACATTGCGTATGCGTTGGTATTTAAGGAAGGATTCTTTTCGCTGCTGTACTTTCGGTGTAGGGCATGTATAAGCTTTAATGTTTAGTATAATTGAGGTTTAAAAGAATGAGGTAGTAGCTAGCTGCTCTGCTCTTGGATTTCTTTTAATTCCTTCGATGTTACGTTTGGCGTCTGTGTGCGTGTGTATTGTGCGCTCCTTGGCGAAATTGTTATAAGGTGTGGCAATAAAATTTAATGAGTTCGCATAATGAGGAATTAAAAGTGAAATCAGGTATGATGACGACTGCGGGTAACTCAAAGAACATGCACAGAAAAAAAAAAGATGGGTTAATCTAACCGAAAAACGTTGTAAAAAAACAATTTTTTATTTTATATGGAAAACACAAACAACAACTTCAATTTTTGTGGTTAATCTAATCGTCGAAAAATTGTTAAATGATTTTTAACTACAAAAACAGGTTAGCTAATCGAAAAAAATTGTAAAACTCAAATTTTAACCAAAAAATTTGTAAAGCAAACAAATCAAGTTGTTCCTTAAAAATTTTTGTTTGTTCGCCAACCAAAAAAATTGTAAAGACCCAATTGCGGTTCGCAACTCAGCTGAGTTTGGTTGCTTGCGATGTATGAGCACATGCTCATACATGCTCAGCGGCGTGCTTTCGTGTCTGTCATACTACAACAGCCACGATTTTTGTTTTGTCATTCGTGTATACGATCAGTGCGTTCAGTATGGTCAAAGGGTGAAGTGCATAAAAGGGTAAGTAAATGTAATATTATATTGAGAATGGTTTTTATTATATATTTTTACATTTATTTATTCTTTTGTTTTTACAGATTTTCGTTTATCTCTTTTTTCATTTTTAGCATTTTAGATTTCAATTTTGTAATATTAAATTTTCTTTCTATTTTTCTTTTTTTCTATTTTTCTTTTTTACAGATTTTTATTTTCAGACAATACATGCGACATCAATAGTCGTGTTTTGGTTGCAAACAAATAAATAAAAAAGCGTCAAGTTTCGACAAGATTGCAACCAAAACACTACTAATGAATGCATTCATTGCTCATATGCAAACAATTTTTCATTGTACGTGAACAATTTTTCATTGTACTCGAACAATTTTTCATTGTACGCGAACATTTTTTCATTGTACGCTAACAATTTTTCATTGTACGCTAACAATTTTTCATTGTACGCGAACAACTTTGAGTTGGTTCCATTTACCACGTTTTTTGGTTGCTGCATTTTTAACCGTCTTTTTTGGTTAGATTTACCTACTTTTTTTTTTGTGTGTGGGCGAAATGAACAGTTTTAATGTTCAAATTTGGTTTTTGGGGTCAAAACATTAGCACGTCAATTAAGTTAAGGTGCAATGCCTTGTAATAGGAATAATTTTAATTCTTTAGTATATAGGATCGCCTTTCAATTGTTTGAGCCGTTAAGACTTTAAGGTTTATTGGAATTTATTTCACATTATTAGTCTAAGACTAACCGAGATTCGGTACTCTTTTCTTCTCAAGAAAATCAGGTAACCCTATATATACATATGTATACAAAACAGTTGAATGAAACCATTTTATGTCAAGCTAGGAAGGAACAAATACTTTTTTGTTCGCACCCGTATTTAATGCTGAAGGCGCATTTAAATAATTTCAAAGCACAACAACAACCACAACGACCCCTGGTATAAAAATATCTAAAATATCTGCGGGATTACAAAAAAACGAAAGCGAAGCAAGAGAACAACCAAAAGGAACAAAACAACAAAAGCTTTAAAAATATTACAACATTTTAATAGCGAAAATGAAGATTTATTACCGACGCGAGGCACACGAAAAAACCGCGTCTAGCAACGTCACCGAAATAGGGAAAAGTTCAAAATCCTTGCAATGTCACGTCACGCGCTTATATAACGTGGCGTCGGAGTAGGCTACTGTGTTGCACAGCAGGGCATTTTGCCCTGCGTTGTGGCCGATTTTTTTCGTACTGTTGCTTTGCGCCTGCTTGTCCTTGTGAGTTTTATATGTATGTGTGTGAGTCTCTAATCAAAAAATGCAAATGAATCGTGAATCGCTGAATTTGGGCGTCCTTCGTGTGTCTCACAAATTAACGCGAACAAATACGTCAATCACTTTACACTTTTTTGCAGCGCGGCAAGTGCGTTGTTTTCTTTCTCTTCGGTGTTGTTTATTTTTTTTTATTTGAAATCAAATTAAAATTGTATTCAAATATTTTAATTGCCTCCGCTGTTAAATGCTGCCAACACACGCACAGGGCCAGCTTTAATTTATATTTATTATATTTTTTTTACTCTCGTTACATCCGGATGTAGGTGTTGACGGCAATTTCTGATTTTATTGCTGTTAATTTGTTTACGAGGCTTTTATCGGCATCGAGCATCAAAGAATGAAGTAATTGTGTCCAAGGCAGCACGCGCGATTTCTCTTCACGTACAGAATATAATTGAAGGATTAAAATTGTATTGACTTCAGGGTCAATGTTTGCCTGTTTTTTTTATTTGCACTTTCTCATTACTTTAGACACACAAAAATGGTGAAATATTGAAAAAATAATAAAATTTGCTATACAAATAAATATAAGGCAGGATGCGTTCCTGGCAACACAAGTTTCCTCCAGGTCGGATTAGACTTGTGTCCAGAATCATTTACCTTAATTCTGTCGCAGACCATTGCCACTTTGACCAGTTCATTGAAATTGCAATTGACAATTGATGAATATCTGATGAAATCAGGCAAATAAGGAAGATTCGTTTGAAAAAGATTTGGATAAGGCCATTGTAACACGAAACGGAAATACATGCCGGATACCAAAAGCACCCATCATTGTATTGACACCTGCAAATGAACTCTAACCACAGATCTTCTCCATCTGGCAAAAGACGAAACAAAAAAATTAATTAAAAAGTTTTTGACGTGGCATGGCCAGACCAGTTCCCTTTTCCACTCCTTTTCATATCATTCTTTTCATTCGACATTTTTTGCATGCCCTCCAGCTAGCCTTGTTTGTTGGCTCTGTTGAAATATTTCTTCACTTCTGTCCTCTCCGCTTTATTAGTAATGACTCAGTTGTGGCGCATATATCGAAGATTGTTGGAATATTGAATTAATAGTAGATCTGGCGATGCTCCCTACACTCCCTACACTCCCAGCCACTACCTCAGCCCTTTCTAGAGGACATTGGTGTGTGTGGTATGTGGAGACGGTGGCAATGCTGCTGATGATATTTCACTTGAAATACCCACAGTAGGATGAAAGCAGTGTTGCCGGATGATGTTGGCAGAAATATTTCGGATGTGGGGAAAAATCGTAATTTGGGTCCAAACCGGACCCAAGTTGGGAAAAACCGACTAATATATACCTTACACCTACTGGGCCATATAAGATTCGAAATCTAAATTTTTTGAATTTCGACTTTAAATTCGAAATCAGCTACCCCCAAAAACCCCCATTTACAAAGTTTGGAACTATTCCGATTCCATACATTTTCAAAACCAACTCCTTCGGAGGCTAAAAAGGATGAATCCAAAAGGTATAATAAAAATATTCGACTAAAAATCAGCCATTTTTTGACAATTCTGGAAACTGACAAAATTACCCAAACAGTGTCGCCAATCTGGCAACACCGATAGAAGAAGTGGAAAAGTCCAGACAGGCGACGACGTGAACGATGAATGACGACAGCATTGTCTGGCTGGAGAATACAAAGGATTCAATAGCATTTTTGCATACAGTGTTGCTGACAGCAGAGCATAAATGTAATTAATTTACTTTGATTAAAGATGGTCTCGACAAAAAAAGTTGAGTAACCGGCATGGTGTGACCCACAAAGGAGGAGTGTTACTTTACTACTTTTACACATCGAACATTTAGTTAATCCCTACAGAACAGAAGTGGTAATTTTACTTCTGCAGTGTTTATGTGGCATGTGGACTGCTGTCAAGAGATAAAAAACTTTTTTGGTATTTCAATATGAAAACCTTTACATCTTCCACCATTTCGCAAAAATATTTAAAATTTCCGACACATCACACATATTGACACACACAGTGGCACTTTTTAAAATTAATTAAGGAAAAGCATTTCTCACGCGTCATAAATGAGGGTTTTCGAGCGCACGCAAAACCCCTTTTGTACTTCATTAAATTTAAAAAAAAAATGCAGTGAGCACATAAAAAAATCCATCAGTTAACATTAGAGGGTCGCCTTCACACACTCGCACACATTCAGGCGCACTTACGTTTTACGGCAGGACATACAAAAGCCTTTATTTTATGTGAACACTCTCAGAACTTTCCTTGTACGGTAGCACGGTAGATAAGGTATTTACACGTGTTTTTGTACACAGTGCCTTTAAATCGTACATCGTGTATAGGTGTGCGTGCTTGTTTGCTGGGTGTGCAAGTGATGAATTCCCTTCGCACATACACGCACGAACGAACGCAGATAAACAAATATAAAGCACACACACACACACACACGCACGAATACCCGCAGCTACTCATACAGGAACTCAAATGCAAAGCCAGCCCAAAGGTAGGCGGATGTACACGGCCCTCATACCTTCGCGGAACAGTATGGGCATACAACAACAACAAAAACTACTAATTTGGATTACACTGCTTCTGATTAAATTACACTGTGCATTTTGGAGACCAATGTTGAAGGAAGCATTTTTATCTGATTCATTTATATAGTTTGTTGTCCAGGCGTTGATATTGTCAAATATAGCGACATGGCTTAAAATACACCGCTTTCGATGCAGCTGGGAGCTTGAAAAATGCCTACAGTTAGATGTGGAAATTATAAACGGCTATGACTCTTGAAAGGAAACTAACCTCGCAAATCCCAGCTATTTATTTGCTAATCTGGCAACCTGGCTTGGTCGGATACCCAACCTTCAAATTGTAGCATAGTGTTATTATTAGATTTTTCCCTATTCATAGTTTCTGTAATCACTTCATTTATTCATTTTCACCATATTATTTCTCATTTTGCTACACTGTGCAATGAACTAGGAAAAAATGTTTCCCTAGGCGTTTATTAGCTGATAACTGTTAACTGTGTGTGATGTGTACGAGCGTACATTTGCTTCCGAAAAACAGTGACTTGCACTTCTGCGCGCATATACGCATTCGACAGTACCACGATTCGTTTAAAAAATTGAAACAAGCCGCAAGAAACCAAAAAGCCATAAATTAATAGCAAAGGAAACCGTCCGGTGGCAGGTGTTGCTAGTTTTGTGTGTGTTTGCCATTAATTTAGGAAACTCACACATACATATAAAGTAAGGATTTATTTACATAATAAATAATTTTCATTTGCATGCCACTGTGCATGGGCAACCCAATAAGTAGACCCAAACATAAGCAACAACTACAGAAACAACAAGGAAACAACGAGGTGTGAAAATGGAAACAGAGGCGCGTGTTTGGGGACTTTTTGTGCAAGCAGCGGAAGTCCGTCGTTTTTTTTCTTTTTGCCGCTAAGAAATATGGGCGTTTAGCCTTTGAGTTTCCTTTTTGTTAGAAAAAAAGCATAAATTATGCAAATTTTTTGCAAGAGTGAATATTTTAGAGAACATTTAATTCGGTGTCACACATACTACGGCTGTGCTACTGTGCTAGCATGAAAAGCTTATTCTTAGCAGTTTCGCTCACCTGTTTAACACATTAGAACGTGAAGTTACCTTATAGAAGTCTTTGTTCCTTTCTTTCTTGACCTTACAATTCCTAGCCGATTCTTTATTTTCTTTATATATGTAAGTCTACAGTTCCCTAGTCTACAGTTTGGTATTACTCAAAAATGATGCCAAAAATTCTATTTATTTTCCTGCTTTGGTCCCAAAATGGCACTTCTTTGTTAAATTGGGATTTTTGTGCACTACCTTTAAGTTTCGTTCCCTTTCCCTGCGTCTTATCTTCTGCTGCCGAGAATAACATGTTGCGAGATGCACAAAAGATTCTATTTTTTTGTTGTTGTGTGCCTGTGTGTTTGTGTACTTTTGTTAACTATTTCGGTCTGCTATTCTGACAGTCCTTGTTGAACTTTCACACATAATTTTCGCAAAAATGTAAATAAATAACAATTTTGTTTATGTGCTCCTTTCAAAGACTCTTGGCTATTTTTAAAGTATTTAAAAAGTCATTCGGAGCACTTTTCAAGTGCAGTAGAATGTGCTAAAGGAGAGTTGGCCGAGTTTCACGTATTTTATGTGCTCCTAACTGTCACTTAAATGTTTGTTTTCCAAACAAAATAAATATTTCATTTGTTATGTACCCACTCTGTTTGCATTTGGCCAGCTTAAAAGAAATAATTTGTTTTTAATAATGACTTGGGCTCATAATGAAATATTACAAAAAATGTTTCCTGAATATCTATGGAAAAATTTAAAAATTACTGATAACATAAGACACGAAATAAAACCCCCGGCTGGCTGATACCCCAACGGAGGGTTAAGGGGTTCGTAGATTTTCAGGGAGCTATATTTTTTTTAAAAGCTATTAGCATGGAGCCATGCAAAGTCAAAACCAATTTACATTTATTGCAAATTTATTGTCGATGCGTTTTTTTTTACTTTTTACATTTTTTTATTATTTATAAAATTTGTTTGGAGTAGGTAAGATTATGTAAAGTTTTTGAACAAAGCTAAAAAATTCAATTTAAAACCACAAAAATATTTAAAAAAAAACCAACGGTGGTATAATTTTCTCACATTTACACCTAACAGAATACCCATGCATAGGAAAGGAAACTAGTGTATTTTATTGTGCTATTAATCGATCTGAAGTATAAAGTACGAATGTATACCGTGGCCAAACCACTTCAAGAAAAAAAATTTAATTTGGAAAGTAACTTACCTCAACGAAAATCAGGAAAAGGTTATCTTGAGCTACACAGAATTAATACTGAAAATTAGAATGCCGAAAATACCGGAGCTCATGTTGAAATACATTTTTTTGAGAAATCATTTTGATTGTAAAATCTTCAGCCAAAATGTAATTAATGGAAGTGCAAGATTTAATTAAAATGGGAAAATCCAGTTTCTAACTGAGATTTAACTCGATAAGCAAATATCTGTCGCAACCTACGGAAGTGGTGAAGTCTATGCATCATAATGACAATATTTACATCAACATCAACATTAACATAACTGACACAGACACAATCACAAAAAACGGGCATCCCACTTTGGAGTACTTTAGTTGATGACATTATCGCTTTACCCGAGAGTGTGTGCTTCTATCGTTCAAACGAGAGCCGATTCTTTGTGCGATTGTCAATATTGCTACCCAAGGACATTTATATATGTATATATACCAGTTTTTATGTACATTTATTTGGCGTAGGTATTTGTCTGTGTGTATATGTGGGGTTTGCAGGCAGTCAGTCTTGCGGCATAAGCTTACAACTTTGATATTTTAAAGCAACAACAAACTGCAAATATTTTTCATTAATTTGATTGGATATGGTTGACAAGGAGCCGCACTCTGTGTGTATGTGCAAAGCTGCCAGACATACAGACTTTAGCCCAAAGTATCCCTTTGATACGGCACAGCAAGGAGAAATAGAATTGCTCCGAGTGCACAACGAAGCAAACAGGCTGGAAAAACTTATCAAATGGGGCTGGAAATTTCAGAAAATCAAAACATTTTTTCTTTCACTTTTCGTTTAGTAGAAGAAGATAAATTGATTTGAAATGCTTGGAAGTTAGACGTGATTGCATGCACATTGTTAAAAATATGCATGCATGTATTTAGTGTAGTGGTACATTTCAAGGTCGTTTCATTTGTACAACCTTACAATATCATATTGAAAAAGAAAAATGTTGGCTTGTGGCTAAAACCAAATAAATTCGCAATCACTGATCAACATTTCTTCAAAATTTCTTATAAATTTTTTTTAGGATGTCGCATTTTTATACCCCCACACTCACTGTGGCAGGGTATACTAACTTTGTCACAACGTTTGTAACGCCCATAAGGAGGCGTGTCCGGTATGGAAAAGTATATATATTCTTGATCAGTATCACCTCCTGAGTCGATTTAGCGATGTCCGTCTGTCTGTCCGTCCGTCTGTCCGTCTGTCCGTCTGTCCGTCTGTCCGTCTGTCCGTCTGTCCGTCTGTCCGTCTGTCCGTCTGTCCGTCTGTCCGTCCGCACGATAGCGGTCGCAGTTTTGGAGATATCGACTTGAAACTTTTTTTTACATGTTTTTCTCGTGAATACTGAGATCAAGTTCGAGAATCAGCCAAATCGGACAAAAACTGGGCGTGGCTCCCATACACCGAAAAAAAAGGTAAAAATTTTTTATTGTTGTATTCGATTGGAAATGTTTAGAAACGTATTTTTGACATGGTCCGAGGTTCCGAAGCCACATATATAAGGTCAAAATGGGGTCTTGAGACCAATTTTTTTTTTTTGGTGGATTTAATTGGAAATTTTTAGAAATGGATTTTGGACATGGTCCGAGGTTCCGAAGCCACATATATAAGGGTCGAAATGGGGTCTTGAGACCAATTTTTTTTTTTGTTGGATTTAATTGGAAATTTTTAGAAATGGATTTTGGACATGGTCAGGGCTCCAAAACCACCTATAATTGGCTCAAAATAGGGTCTTGAGACCACATTTTTTTATGATCGAGGTACTTCTTCCTACTGTGTGGGGGTATTTCAACTTCGGTATAGCCGAAGATAGTCCACTCTCTAGTTTTTATATGAAGTTGCAAAAATTTGTTTAATTTCACTGCGGAATACGAAGTTGGCTATATTTTAAATTTGATCCGTGATGAAAAGGCCACATTACTAGCGCAGACTTTTCACATTCACGGTACACGATTAAAAAGAAAATGTATCATCCTCAATTGTATGAAAGACATTGTGATGCAAATTCACCACAGCAGAAGCGCAGAATGTATTAAGGGACAGCAAGCAGGCGGAATTTTTTTAATAAATTAAGCTTAAAATTGTTATTCAAGGCTCCGGTGTTGTTTTGTTCCTTTCAGTTCATAAATAATAGCAATAAACAAATTTTATCTTTTTTGTATTGTTACGAGAAAGCGCTTTCCTCCAACCGCCCGCCGACCAACGAGCCATGGTGCTTGTGCCCGTATCGTCCTTGTCACAATCATAATTTTTAAATATTTAAAAAGGATCTTAAAAAAAGCGAAATGTTAAGAATAAAAACTGAAATAATAACGCTGGAGCACACATATTCATAATTTTAAATTGCTACAATGCCGCAACACCGAAAACAACGACCAGAAGGACACACTGCATATACACGGAGATGTGAAAATGGCGAAAAATGAAAATGAAAGCGGCGGCAAATCCCCGAAAAAAAAGAAACTTTTGTCAAAATAAAACAAAAGATCGGTGTACGCGTGTGTGTTTGTGCAAAATTCACATGTGAGTGTTGAAGAGCATGTCCTTGAATGTAAAATTTTACGATAATACGAAACAATTTCGAAATAAGTGTGTAAGTGTTTGTTTCGCAGAAAAGCAATTTACTCAATATCCTTTATTGCACACACATGCAAACCCACACACCGGCACAACTGTGCTGCAGATATGTTTATATTTTTATTGAGCTTGTCTCTGTTGTTGTTCTTATTTTTATACTTTTTGGTTATTATTTTCCGCACTCCTATTGCACAGAAACATGCCTTTAGCCTGCTGTTAACATAATCATAACATACCCCTCAACATACCCCCCTCAATACGAATTCGGTACCACTTCCACTCATGGCATTAGCCTCATCCTGTCACTGCCACCACTACGACCCCTCCAGACCTATCACAAGAAACCAAAGCCGTTAAACAAGCACTTCTGAACATTTCTGAACATTCCTGAGCATTGTGTTAGCACGCTATTTACATACTGCCGCCTTGCCTATGGGGGCGTATACGCAACTTTCGCTTTTATAATTCATTTATTGGCATCATTTCATTTTATTCACATTTTTTCGATATGTTTGCTTTTGCTTTTCATTTTCATTTTCATTTTCCTTTTCGTTTTTTTTTCATTATTACTTATTGGTGGGATTTTTCCAGTGAGAAAATAGCAAATTGAAAACATATTGAAATCGTATTTTGTCGTTTGCCGCACATTTATGAATATTTTTTGCTGCTTGTGAGTGGAGAAGTTCCGCAGAAAAAAGCAATTTAATTGTTAATCTGATTTGCAGCTTAGACAAATTGAGCATTCAATTTGTACTGAGAGCAGCACAAGACAATTTGCGTGGGCTCATTCGAATTTTCTAATAGGAGGTTTGCCCTGAAATCTCATTGAGCAAAATTGGAATATTTCGATGTTAGATCACATTTCTTATTTATACTAGTTGCAATCAGATTTAGGTACTTTTGTGAAGGCTGTAGTGGGTATGAGTAATACTCAATTGAGGTAATGTTTAAGTGTAAGTATTTACTTAGCTGAGAAAAGACTATTTGGCCAGAGTATCCGGAAGAACAGAAAGATTCATTTCACGAACATGAGAGTAAATTTTATTGCAGCCACAATACATTTCAATACCAAAAAAAAAACAACAATGGTAGTCACACAAACTAAAAGCAAGAACAAGAGGAACGATCGCCTTGCCGCAAATCGAGAAGCAACAAATATTTCCTAATGCAATTCACTGAAAATGTCCGAAAAGCTACCGAGAGCGCGCAACTGGACATCGAAGTGGTTACGTGACTAGGAAGTGCTTGTTGGTCCCCCTGCACGAAAAGCGTCCGTAGACCAGCCTGTCAGACAGCCAGCCTAGAAGCCATTGAGTGAGTGAATTACTTCCGCTCAGCTAAACAACTTTTAACTGAAATCACATCAACAGTGGCATCAGCTTCAGCACCAATAGCAGCCAAGCCAATACCAACATTAGCTCACACGTACTCTCTCACTCACACAGGCAAATAATAAGCACACACTCACAGCCACATTGCAAGTACAATTGCATCGACGACGACTGGAGCTAGCCAGACGCGTGCTGATAAAATATTTATGCCAAGCGTTTTCCTCAACTTCGTTTAGCACCGGAATCGAAAGTGCATGTGATGAGGTCTTACTTTTTTCTGTAATTTTCGATTCGTATTTTTTCTACATACTATTCTCTGGCAATCGCCGAGTGAATTGCAAATGGCAGAAGTGCTGAAAGGAAAATCTGTGTTATTTTTGCAATTTCGGATATGAGTGCATGAATACACTCAGGGTAAGCGTTTGAAATGTTCTTCAAATAATACTTTGTAAATGTTTGGTGAGATCGCACTCTGGTATATGATTTCAGATCTCCTTTTTAAGCTGCTCGTGTCTTTAATCGTGGAATGCCATTCCAACTTTTAATTCTGTCAAGATCGAAAAGATATAGCATGAATCTGTCACTCTGGCCGCTTTCGTTGTCTGAGACATTTTGATTTTCCCAACAGCTGCTCGTTAAATACGAAACGAGGTTTCATAGCTAATATTGGCCATTTAGATAAATTTAAATTTAATTTGATGTGATGAAAATGGGGGCAGCTTAAGTAAATTGATTGCACCGCGGTAGTTTATAGGAATGTGTGGCGCTCACTGTAGTACACATACAACTAGGAAACTTTATAAAATGATTTTGTTTTGTTTGAGTGTAAGTGGTGATAGCTGTGTTTGTGTACGTACATACATGGCTTGAAGAGTAGTTTATTGCGGACGAATGTGCAAATTACCGAAAGTGGCAACTTGTTGTTGTTTCCCAGATTTTTGCGGAAATTGAGAAAATTTTCGATTTTAGATTCTGTGCGAAAGTAAACACTCCCACTTTCTGCTCTAACTCAAATGCAGATTTGTTGGAATAACATCTGGGATATTTGGTGAATTTTCAGTCAATATTTGTGTGCAGTAAGCGTGGGGCTACGGAGATGTCACCTTGGTCGTTTGTCATCAGCTCTGATAATGTGGTTGTGGTGCGGACGTGTTGATTGCAACTGCATTGAAGAGGCTCAATTAATTAAAAATAAGACTCAGCTGTGATTGAAATCGCAAACTGAAATAAAACAAAATTGAATTTGCGAAGTCTGTTTTACAAATCACGACGCAAGATTCTCTTTGCTTTAATGTCAATTGCAATTTGTGGCAATAATTAGCGCAACATCATGGAATTTTAATATCCGCCGAACTCGCGCACACAATAACCTAGCAATTGCATGCCAAACACCAATTCACAATCACAATTTACACTCACGCGCTCACACACACACACGCGGAAATACATACACAATCACCTATGCAAATATTAACGCAAATGCAATCAAATAGTGTAATTTCTGTGAAATCAATTTGCACCTAAACCAATACCCGAACAGTAAACATGCACACCCATAAATATATGCGTTGTGTATGTGTGTAGCAAAGTCTACACACCTACATATGTGTGTATCAGAAGCCGCAAGTGCAGCGGAACTTCACAAACGAAATTACCCCGGTCTTAAAACTGAATATAGAAATACAATCGCCGGTGCATAAACAAAGTCACACACGCGCACTAATACAGCAGCTAGAAAACCGCGTACTGCAATTGTGTGCTGTTCTTTGGTTAGCTGCATGTGTTTGTGTGTGTGTGTGTGTGTGTGTGTGTGTGTTTATTGGTATGCTGTGGCCGTCTATAATACAATTTTGATTCATTCGATAGCAATTTTCATATAACAGAGTTGTACTTCATACGAAAATTCTCCAAACATTAGCACTCATGGTTTCCCTGGATTTCTATTATAATTTTAGTAGGCGTGGCACTGGTCCAATGCCATTCCCGTCCCCGTCCCTTTTAAATAATACGTTTTTCTGTCTAGTAGCTTTATAGCTAAGTGCGAACTTGTCAAATGAATAACCTTGGTCCTACTGGTTAGATGCACTAAGAAAAGCAATATTAGCTTTCCTTAGGTTTTGAATTTGTTCCTGTGTGGCTTTTATTTTGCCTGTCTTTGTCACTGGTCGGAATTTGCATTTTACAAGGTCACTAGGGGACTGTCATAATAAACAACAAAAAATTATATATAGAGAATCGGAAAACAAAAGAGAACAACCAAAAACACCGAAGAACTTCGATTCGAAAAAGAAACTTAAGATTACCAATACACTCAACAAACTTATATAGCCGCAAACACACAGTCACCATTCCTAGCAGACTGATACGGTGGAGTGCACTTTCCACCGCAATATTGAAAACAAAAAGCAAGCTGAGAAAATAAAAATCAAATTCGTTTTTGTATGCAAAATATTATCTTCGATAAAGTTTTTTCTGCATGTAATGTTTTTTTTTTATCACAAGAGTATTGACGAAAATAATGGAAAAGTTTTTACTGCTTCTCAAGTTTTGTGCGAATACTGCTGCGAAGTTCTCGCAAAAGTTTGTTGTTTTTTCTCGCAATCGCTGTGGCAGGTAAGTGCTTTAGTTTCAGCTCGTGGTTGATAACTTTGAAAGGCCACTGCTCACAGAGATGATAGTATTCAAGTGAAATGAAGGAAAGCGCAGAAGTTTTTTCTTATTGAATCGAGAGAAAATTACAATTCTGCACATACATTGCTTTCACTTCCGTTTCCGCTCTCATAAACAATGACCTGGTCTACACTATCACGTTCGATAATTGTATTTAGCGTTTAATCTCCAGCGACAATTTCCTACACATCATGGTAACACTCGGAGGGGCAATGACAGCGACTACAGCATTGTTCGATTCGTGGCAATGGTCGAGCTTCCATCCGCAAAGAGTGCCTGTTTGCCCTCACCGCAAAATAACCAAAATAATTTATGTGGCTGGGAAATCGGGCACTAAATTAATATTTAATTACAATGGTTGCCGCTATGGTGATGGCGGGTGGAGTTAGTCAACATAATAGATAAACAACAATTTCCCACTCCACATTGCTGTTGTTTGTTGTGTGTATTACTTTAGAGAGGCTGGTTATTGTCGTGGTCGACATTGTTCGGTTTTATTGAAATATGAGAATTAATTACAAAGTGTTAAAATGCCATAAAGCAAGTTGATAATTAATTGGCAATGGCAAAATGTGATAAACTATGGTCGGCCCAAGTGGCCGAACTGAGCACTTGTGAAAGAGACTCATAAGCCAATTAATATTTGTTTTATTACTTGTTATTGTGTGTGGAAAGAGTGTAGACTGAAGTTAATTTCATACATACATATCATTGGAAGACTTTCTTATTTTTTGCTTCAAACTTGTGCTCGTATACCGCTTGTTGAAGCAGCTGAGCCTAACGCATCTATAGGAAGAAAGTTAGAGTCCCAAACTGCATTAAAACAAGTAATTACAAACGAGTTTTGAGGGGTTGAAACCGATTTGCCGTTCTTATAGAAAACTGTAAAGATAGTTATCGTATGTCAGATCGAACCTGTAATAGAAACACATACGTGCGGTTTATTTAAAAAAAAATGTATATTTAATTAACTTACAAAACAAAAACAATCTCCCGATTCGCATAAGTTAATTGAATGTAAATGCATGCATTAAATTAAATGCTTGTGGTATTGTTGATTGAACATGGTCCCCTTTACACACACCCACAGTGAATTGTCAACAGTTGCCAGTTGCCAGTTGGAGCGCCACTCGTGAGACGTTTCATATGACGCAACAGTTTGTCCGCAGACAATCGCCTCCCCTGTCAGGGCGTTTGACGTGAACACCATTAGTGGACATTGGCAAACACTTTGATGACACATTAGAGCGATATTAGTAGGAAATGATAATATTTGCATTGGTCGAATGGACACAATGTACGACCATATGCGCTGGAAAAAGCCATCGAAAGCTTTTAAATGCATTTTTATGAATTTGCTTTGGACATTTATAATTTATCTTCGAAAGTTAAAGCAGGTCACATACAATCGGTGCTTCACGGCTGTGCATGAGTGTCCTTTTTGTGTTTATTTTGCTTTTAGAAAATAGCTAGTTGTGGCACTAACACCACCGCCATGCTTTCCTGTTGTGCCGATCACGATAATGTGTGTGTGGGTATGTGTGCCGCATAAACCGCGGGCAATCCAAATGTCCAACTCAATTGCGAGCTGGTAAAGCAAATACTACAAAGGCGAAACACATAAACAAATAAAACTACATAAAGTCGCATTTAGTGACACGCAAGCCAAGTTTTTCTTTAGTATTTAGAAAACAGCATGCCGTTTCATGTCATTCCGTGCAGAAGTGGCCAACTGAGTACAATGAATGGGCGAATGTGCCAAGGGACATGGACAAGGCATATAAATAGCCCTAAACTCTCCACACCACCAAATATGCCCACGAAAGCACACGCAATATAATACAACACGATACAGACTAATACATCCGCATTAGCTGAGCCAATGAAGGAATGCGCGCGCGAAATTCCATCATTTAGCCAAAACATCAATTCCAGTCGCAAACACAATAGCAATGGCAAACAGTGGCGCCACTTAGGGCAGAGGTGGGACTGTGAAAACCAAAAAAATATAAGAAAATAAAGTGAGGCTAAGAAAAATATTTGATTTAGATTTTATGTTCCTATGCATCCACAAACCGATAAACGCCACCAGTTCCGTGGCACATGCAGCACTGCTGCGTACGTGTATAAGGTTCTTAAAGCTACAATATCAGTCGTTATTAATGTAGTTCCTCCTAGATCCCATACTTGGCGCTAACATAAAACAAGCCACTTAATTGTAGCGAGGCCTAGTTGATTTGGTGACTTAAGTGTGGCTGTTAAAGTTAAACTTGTTGTCATCATTTTCTTCTTTCGTTGTCCACCTACATGTTCCTGAATCGGCGCCCCTGATGGCAAACCGAAGTGACGACAACAACAACTACGAAATAGTTATATACAACGAAGCGACAGGTGGCAACACTGACGAAGGAAATGACGAACGGAAGCATAAATAATGCAAAGTCATATAATGAACCGATTTTCCCGACGCTGGCCTGTTCAACGAGGAATTCAGCTTATCACACACCTACACAACCATATGTTTGCATACACCAGAGACGCGAGTTAAAGTCACAAGAGAAATGTGAACTATAGGGAACCGGACATGTGATTCGCGTTGAGTTAGTGTATGTACTGGTTACGATAATTTATGAAGTTTTAAAGGGTTAAGACACCCCTCAATTCGCTTGTAATCACTTTCGATACTATTTGGATGAAATTCCATTAGCAAAACTATCGCTTGTCAATGAGTAGTTGATAAAAGTTGAATTGTGAGCGCGAACTTTTGCGAACCTGCTTGCTACCAGCATCAGCCATCACCAAATTAATTTTCCAAAAGTTCACTTCACCACTTGCACTTTCCGCTACGAGTCTTTGAAATGAGTTCGACAATTTTAAGTGCAAATTTCACTTCTTTTGTTGTGCTTGCAATAAACCACTTCACAACGGGCAACTAACGGCACCTTTCACAAGTGCAAATATTGATTATGCAGCAGTAGCTTTTGTGCTAGAAATGAGTCTCAATATCGAAAGCGAATACAAACTTTAAAGAGGAAAAGTTGAAAAAAATGAATTTCTGCACAATCGATTCGTTTAAGTACGAGAGAATGCCATAGAACAAGTTGCTGAAGTTGTATACAAAAAAGAACGAGCAAACATTTATACTATTTAACAGAGTAGGCACAAGAACAAAAGTTCCTCGGCAAAGTCATGCATCAACCGCAAAACAAGATAATTTCAACGGCAAATAAATCACTCAAAGAAACTAAGTAACTCCCTGCAGCATTGAGTACAAGAACAGCAACCACCAAGGCACAAAAGAAAAGTACTAGCAAATAGTAGAATATAGCAACTCTTGTATCTTGTAGGTATCGCAACATTACGGCATTAGCACCTTTAAAAGCTTATTAGGTGGAGGACGTGTGAATGTGTGAATGTGCGCATAGAAATGGCTGTGATTTCTCCAGAGCCGGAGGAATCATTTGTGTTGCTTCTACGGCTGCTACTGCTAACTGCTTCTATTCACGTTTGATATATATTCAGCGGAGACTTTCAAGTGATTTGCCTTTGCTACTGCATACATTCTCGCAATTCAACATTTTGAAAGACATTGTTGCCAGATACGGAGGCAAGGCACACAAGTTGCAATTGAGTTGAGTTAGGTAACTTGTTGTCAGGTAAATGCAATTTATTTGCTGCAGACAAGTACATTAGGCGCCACACATTAGCTGTAAGACGCATGCGTGCCGATTCGATTTGAAAGCAGTGCAGCATTTCAAAGTTTTCATTGAACATTTTGTGGATTTACATTCAAAGTAATTTCGTTTATTTGTGGCGAGTTTCAACCCAAATTTTCGATGACTTGAAGCACCTGGAACTTTCTTTGTGTGAATATTTCGTAAACGACTTGCACTTCTAAGTGCAAATAATTTGTTTATTTGTAGAAGAATGCCAGATAACTGGGGTATTCGAACCGTAAAATTATAGTAGCTATAGTAAAATAGCCTTCCGGATCATTCCATTGTAAATATTTTGATGAATCGTTGCAAAGCTCACGACGAGTACTCACCCGCTCACCTTAAATGTCCTCCAACTCCAACTAGGTGTATAAATAAATGACGAAAATTCAACACAACATTTTGGGAAAGTGTTCTGCATAATCAATTAACAAAAAAGTCGCAACAGAACAAAGGTAACTTCACAGCTTTCTAAAAAATTAAACCAGAACCAGTGCGAAGCCAGTTCCACGCACCAGAAACTGAAAAGGCTGCTGCTGTTTGCGCACCTCTATGGAAGTTTCTTTCAGATTAAATTAGTTTCGCTTGAGAAAATAAGTACCTTCCGAAAGACCCCCAGCGAAAAGTTCAAGCAAGAACTATAGTTTAACAGGAGAGAAAAGAATTAACAAGTCCCGTAGCATTAGTCAAAAAATTTGCATGAATATTGCAGAGAAACGAAATTTGAAATGCATGGAAATTTAAATTATGTGCACTCGACCGAAATTGGGTTCCTTTTCAGAGCACCAGTCTACGCCAATTCCATCCTGCTTCTTCTAAACGAAAGTTGAACAATATCAACAGCTGAGCGAAAACATTCAATCAATTTGATTTGCATTGTGAGCGCCAAACATCGCGTCAACAAAGGAAGAAAGGGGGGGGGGGGGGGGAAATGCCCGACAACACCAATGACAGCGAGGACGACTGCTTTCTATTTCCGCTTCCCGTTTAACAAACACAAATTTTAAATCTCTCGGAAACAAGTGCGCGCACTCAGCACAGCACAGCTCAACTCAACTGCACTCGAAGCGTTTTACAGAAACAAAAACACCAAACAGATTCAACTTTTGATTCAACCGCTCACACATTGCAGCGTTGCTGTCAAAGAAAAGCGAACAAATCCAATGGAACGTCGCCTTGAATCGATTCCAAATGAATCGTCGTATCGTATCAAATGCTTATAGAAGCGCAAAAACGTTTTCGTGTACAGATTCTCACTGCATCTGTCCGACATTTCAATTTGCATTTGACATGAGCAAAGATGTCAAAGCTTGAACCGATGAACAAAAAGTGAAAAATGCAATGAAGATGCTAAGAATGAAATGCAGAAATCACCGGCAGAATTAACAAACATCATGGAAACGAACATAATGAAGAAGTGGTCGACTAAACTTCATTTTAGTTGTTTTCTTTGGGGGAGAACAAACACTCAAAGAAATGAAAAGGTGCTTACACATTGATAAATTGTTCCATACAAAATGTTCGGTCGATACAATTTTCCATGACAAATGAACGGTTTGTTCCAGAAAATAGGACCGCAATTATCATATACATTATCACTTGCCCCAGAAGTCCAGGACCCGAAAAAGGTGTTTGGGTGGCAATTATTGGCCCATATAGTCAAATTAAGTTCCAACTTAACTTTAGTACTCCACTACGTTGACAGATACACGGAATTGACTACGAATATGCGCTATTATTACTATAATTAAAACAGGAAAAAAATTACTAGCGAATGACGTGACAAGCTTAATCTGGTTGCCGAGGGCACCATCCTGCTCGCTGTGATTCCATATTCACATTTGGTATTTATTCTCAATTGAGCATAATTTTGCCGGACATCATGTCGCTTTGATTTTCACGCCA
This sequence comes from Heteromyza rotundicornis, assembly GCA_951394025.1. Classification (NCBI taxonomy): domain Eukaryota; kingdom Metazoa; phylum Arthropoda; class Insecta; order Diptera; family Heleomyzidae; genus Heteromyza; species Heteromyza rotundicornis. The sequence continues at coordinate 53,125,565 of OX596012.1, forward strand.
TCTTAATTTGCTTAAAAATAGCGTTTGCAGGGACATTGAAATGTGTGAATAAATTAAATGCGAATATTTGTGCACTGAGTGTGGAAATGTTTCGGGTAGTTGATGTGGTTTTCATATTTACCTTAAAAGCAATTATTGCTAACAATTAACGCAATTTCGAATTAATTAAGGCCATTCAATCATATATCAATAAATCGACATAAAATCCGCATTTAATTTCCGTTCAATAATGCATTTCGATTTAACTACAATTAGTATCATTAAAGTTCACTTCAACTTAATCAGTTGGAGTTGCATTTCATTTTATTTGAATTGCCTATACCTTTTGGACTTTTTCAACTTCAAATTATTATATGCAGCATTTCGCTTAGCAGAGAAGCCAAATAAGCGCCGCCTTAGACAAGGACTCCTTGATATTGGCCATTCCATGTGTGAGGATTGGTTTTAATTATGCAAATTGAGAAATATCTGTAGAGTTTATATGTTATTCCAATAACTACCAAAATAACGGAGTTATAACACAACGCGATGTCAGCTGTCCGGACTAAGGCCTGCGGCATATCATAAATAAATGTGCGGGCTTCCGTTAAATGTAGACACGGGAAGAACATGTTGCGCTACTGTCAAATGGGTTGAGAATCGCGAAGGAAGCGAAACTATTACAACCGAGAGAGCGAGAATGAGAGGCCAAACCACACCGGAAATGTATGCTAACACCACAGAACATAAATGGCAGCCTCTGCAAGTAGTTAGAGCGGATGTGCGAGCACAGCAGCGGACATTTTAACGTCGAAGCGGGGGAAGCAGGTGCGCACTTGCGAACTTGTCATTTGCAAAATGACACACACTTTTATTAATTAATTTGAGTGCAACAAGCAGTGCGAATTCGAATTCAGCGCCTTTTGTTAAAGTGTCAAAAATTTGTACTTATCTGCAGATTTTCCGCACAGAACACAGAAAGCTAAATGCATAAAATAATGAATTCAATAGCAGAACAAAAGCCAAGTATTTGTCGCATTTGCATTTGTGTGACTGCGCGGATGCGGCTCTGTCTGGGCTTGTGTGCGTAGTCTCTCGTTGTTGTTGCCGCATTAGAAGAGGATAAATGGGCCAGTCACCAGCGGCGTGAAGTGGTGTTAGCAGAAGAAGAAGGGAGTATATGCAAGATGCGGTTGCTTAAGCGTCGACCGACTTCTGTCTAAGGCTGTGCAAGTTGCTCCGCTGCTAAACGAGAAATGATGAAGGAGAAGACAAATGCCGCATATAAAAGAAATCATTAAATTAAGTAGAAAAAGGATTTCTCTTCCCATTTTTTTTATTGGTTCTTCTTGGTAAATTGATCCAATTTATAGTTATTTGATGGCAAATGCGAACATTTAAGTCTGCGCAGGATGGCTTCTTGTTCATGCACTTGCCTGCACATTGCTTGCGAGATTCTTAAAGGATTTCGAAATCAAGTTGACGTAAATATTTGCCGAACGAATAATAATGCGATAAGTCACCAGGAGAGTACGAGGAAGTAACGGATCTTCCTCGTACTCTCCTGGTGACTCTCAATCCTCTTTTAGGAAAAAACAAAAAAAAAAAGACAATACACTGGAAATAGAGAACAATAATTCCAGAAGAATTATTCGAATTATTTTTTCAACCACAAGCCTTCATAAACCGTTGTCGACTTAATAACAATACATACAAGCCTTGTTCCGCATCGCCCAACCAATTTGAAACACAACCTTTTATAAACATTTCATGTCCATCCTCTTACACTTTCCGATATCCATGTCCACTAGATCTCCATGGCATTCTTTTGAATAGGATTAATTAATTGCCACATTCCAATTGGATAATCTGGTACTTTGTCTCTTATTTAAGTGCTCATTGGCAAATATTTATTATTATCGATATCGATATCGATGCTTTTCTTTGCCTTTCGGAAAGCGTCTACTCCGGCTTATGCGGCCTTTGTCATGGCTGCTGCTGCTACAGCTGCGACTTAAGTCTGCACATAAATTTTAAGCACACTTGAACAAAATCTATAATATTCATTTTCTTTATTTAATGCCCTTCCCATGTCGATCCCGACATCAAAGTCGTCATCGTCGTCACTTTTGTGCATTTGTTCAACATTCTCACTCTTCTTTCACTCAAATTGCCGTATTGCGCACTTCACTTCACACACAAGTGCTTCGATCTGACCAGGGTAAGAATGTCCGTGCTGCAATTGTTTCATTCCGACACAGTGTAGGTAGGTGCACTAATAAAATTAATCTCATGCACTTTCATGCTACGTTTACTTTCAAATAAATGTGCATTTGTGAAGTGGAAAGCGAAACGAAATAAACTGAAAAACAGACACACACACATATGCATACATAAGCAAACACACCAGGAGCCATATCCCAGCATACACATCATTGCAGGAATGCATTTTAATGGATTTTAATGAATTCCCCGATTTCAGTTCGAAAACTTATTGTGTCAGACAGTTACCCCAACCCCCCCTTTTTCATTGACAAACTCTGTGTTTACTGGGATTTTCTGTCGTTCAAACAAGTTAAGTAATTGATTTTGTGCCAGAGTGAAGAAAAGAACTGCTTTTAAGTGGACATTTCGAGGAGCAAACAATTTCGCAAGTCAAGGATTAAAGTTCGGAGGACAAACATGCTCTGGTTATGAAACGTCAACCCAATACATTTTACTGTCCAACCACCAAAAACTTTTTTCGCCTACTTCCTTCTTTCTAAATCAATTTCCACCATAACTCAATCGCATTTGATTCAGAGACTAGCCAAACAAATCACGAAAAAAATGAACTCGCTGCCAAACATCAACTGCAGTTAGTTGCCGAAAGACCAGAACTGAAATGCGACTTTGTGTGCTTTGCGTTCCACAACGTGTCGCGGCAACCAAAACATAGCCAACGGAAAAGGAAGTCTGTGTGGCTGCTCTTTGCTGTTTTTCTGCTATACTGAGCTACAATTGGCTTCACTTTCGCTGTCGCAAGGCGGGCAATTGGGCAACTGCCCCGACTGCAAATGATTTTGCACTGATTTACCGATTCAATGTCACGTTCCAAATTGTGGTCAAATTGTGTCCGCGCATTGCGCTGCAAGTGAATCTGTGCTCTTCCTCGACTTGGATATGGTGCTGGGGTAGTAGTTCTCGCCGTGGGATCGTCTCTCAAATTTGTTGACAATCTTTTTTGCATTATTTTCGTTCGAGTGAATTTATTGCCGTGACCGGAATTTCTAAATTGCACTTGTGACATTTCCTTTTTGTTTACAAACATTACCCAGTGGCAAATTGTTGCTTGGGTGCACAAGGGTGGCTGCAATTTCTGTTCAATTAGAATATAAAAATTTAAATATTGAGAATATTTCCGCAAGTAGGGAAGAAGAATTACTTTGAAATGATTTACTTGTGAACACAAAATGGCTTTGATCTATTCGCTACTACTTGAAACCGGATTTCAAATTGAAGAACAATTGTCCCAAATGTTAAGAAACACATCAAACAAATCCATAAGGTGTTGACATGAAATATTGATCAGTAATGAATCAAGTTGATCTGTATTGCTACGCTTTGCATGGTTATTCCAAGATTCCAAATCTGAAACTTTTCAATTTATTTTCTTTATTTTTTCAAGACTACAAAGTAAAACGAGAAATTTTTTTAATTATGTTGAATTGTCGAATTTTTTTTTTTGCTCAAGATGTTTTGAACTCATTTATGTCGAACTTCTCTCTTCTTCTGTCACAAGCAAGATCTCTCCGATCAGCCTTAGCGTTAATGTCCATGTGTTCGATATGTCAGAGGTTCAAAATATTCTGGTTGTGTCGATCACAATAAACAATCGCACATTGTCCGTTTTCTAGATCAAATCGTTTATGTATGATACTATTTTAGATGTTGGCATACACTGCGTATGAGTAATGAATATGTTTAATAAAGAAATTTTAATCCAAATATCATTAAAGAGTGTATTTGAACTGTCAAATTCAATAAGTCCAAATACCATACAAGTCACACACTGCGGTAAGTTGGCATACACTGCGTATGAGTAATAAAATAGCATCACACAATTTGGCAATGAAGAAACGTAAACGATTCGATCTAGAAAAACTGCCCATGAGCGATTGTTAGTTCTGAGGCTGTTTTGGATGGTGTTGTATGGAAAATCTCCCACATGGAAGGTATATGATGTAGCAAACAATCAAATTCCAAAAAATAATCAAACTCCCATGCTTATTGTTTCAAAATGTCAATTACACCGAAACGAAATCCGAAATGTTGTCTTTTAATCTAACACCACAGCAAAAAATAAATATGTATGAAATACCATTTATTACTCACCTTGACGCAACCAAAAGCATTCACACACATACACACACACACAATATATTGAATGAAAACTTTTTCGCTTTTACCAAACCGAAACGGAAAAATATTTTCAGCACTCCAGCGCCGCATTTCGGCATGGATATGCTTCATGGGTTGCAGTTGGAGGACAGCAGGAAGGATGAAGTTGGTGTTTGTGGGGTCCACATAATAATGCATCCAATTGCATGATAAATCGATTCGGTTCGATTGTTGGACACAGCAGACGTGAAAACAGAATTTGGGTCAGTCGAGCTTCTTTGGTGAAAGAGCGAAAAGAAAAATAAGCAATATGTTGCGCTGCGGGTGGAATTGTGCAAATGTTATGTTTTGTGTCTCGGTACTCGGTATGTGTTGAGTGTGTTGCGGGCACTGCGGTGCGAGGCGGTGCGGTCTTTACAGTAAAATTCCAAATCGTTGAACTAAATAGCCAGAAAAATTGGTGATGGTATTTTAACAATAACAAAAAGGAAATTTAAGAGCCGTACTTGTGTACTACAGCAAGTGGCTGAACGTAGAAAAGACGGTGAAAGTGCTAGATTGTGGTAATTTTTTTGTATTGGGAAGCAACATTTGGAAATCATATTTCATTCAACACTCAAACTATTTTCGTTTCCGCATTCGTTGGCCTTTGCTTTCTTTGCGTGTTCCTCCATTTGCCCACGCAATCTCAATAGAATTATTGTAGTATTGAACATTTAATTGCCTTTCCAGTGCAATATCCTTAATGCCTGCCTCGCCATTCAAACATCCTTGCCAAACCGCAAATTTATCTCGGCTGTTAATTAGAAATGTAAATTATGTCTTTAGCCTGAGTGTGTGCCCTGGACCGTAACACACACAGTCAGAGCCATACACTCGCCAACTGCTAATGACAAGTTTATTGGACTGGCCCCTCCTCCCCGCCATATTAGCAAGTATTGAAGCCTTTACTATATACACCAAACACTGCACACAATTAATTGCTTTGCTGTCGGTAGATAGAGGTAGAGTAGGTCGACCGTTGGTAGTTAGGTAGATCCTCTTACAGACTGCTATGGCAGTCCACAATAATTTATAATTTGGCACAATTACGTTTGGGCGCTTCGCACATCTTGTTGGCGACTGCATGTTGTATACCCTATGCACTCGCTAAAGTGGGTCATTTGAGCCTTTAGGACCAATTGCTATTTATCGATTTCCGAATTTTAATAAATTTTATGCGAGGCTCTCAGAGCTCTCGCATACTAAATCCAATGTTAAGCAGTTTTTTTTAAGCAACGATAATAAGGGAGCCAGCCGGATAGCCTACCGGATTTACGATTTTGGCCCATTTTCGCTTCTGTGCTGCTCAATAAACTTTCACTGTTTCCGCCGTAATTTTTGTCTTGGTCGTGTGTCGTTTGTCTTCTCCAAAAAATAGTATGTCGTCGTCGTCGTCTGCTTCCTAAAAGCAGGAGAGGATGCTCGGCTTCAATTTTTGTTTTGTGTTTGGATTGTTGCCATCATTTTGGTTGTTCAATTCGCCTCAGCTCAGCTCAGCGCAACTCGACTCGAGTGGGTTCGGTTTCCCCATGTTATAAATGGAAATTGTTTCAAATTTACGGTGAATTTTTCAGTTTGTTGTTTTTTGAATTGTGCCCGTCGCTGCTGCTGCCACTGTCTTTTAACTGGGTTAACAACCCTTGGGCCAAATGTTGTCCTCTTGTTTTCAATGTTTTGACTGCTGCATGTGCATGTAATTTGTTGGTGTTGTTGTTTGCGTGTTATTGTTGTTGTTTTTAGCTTGTTAGCAACAACATTTACAACCACTGATGGGGGGTTCGTTGAACTATTTGGCACAAAACTTGTTACATTATCGCATTCGTATTAAGTGAACATTATTGTTGCTGACATTTCTAATGATGTTGCCCAACAGAGAGAAGTTTGTCTGTGAAGTTGGTGCTAAATTAGGCTTTCATGAGAATTTTTTTTAAATCATTTTTGTATGATAGCAATCAGCTGATTGCAGTCGACAAACACAACGTCAGCACTAGACACGTTCTTTTTTCTGCGTGTGCTCGGCTTCCGATCATTATTGAATGCTGTTGGTCCAGTAAAAGTACTGGACGATCCTTTTCTGCCAAGATCATCTGCATCGCGTTGCCATCATACCCATTGCAGTTGGAGACAGTTTTAAACAAGTTTGCCACCTTAGCTTTGAGCTACAGCGAAGCAATGTAGACGTTGTTGAATATGAGCCCTCGATATGCAATATACAAAAATGTATATTAAAAAGAAAAATCACCTAAACCATCGAAAATTTCCCTCAAATGTATGCAATATAAAATCGTTTTAAGTCGAGTCTAATAAATTCATGAAAATTAGGCAACGTCTTTAAATTGTACACCAGTCCCTTACAGTCCCAGTAAGGCCAGACGGAAATATCCCACAAAATTATTGACTGTGCTTCATTTAACTTAAACCCTTCAGGGTCAATAGCAGCCGGAAAAACACACACACACACACACACATAATATGTATGTATATTTTCAATTCAATTTCAAACAGATCGAACGACAGCAAGAACAATCCCCAAACGAACGAATTTATGCAGTCAACTGTGTAAAAGAAGTTAACACACACAAACGGGGAGTTTGGAGGCCTCCCGAACCACATGAACCAACATAAAGAAAACAAAAGCCTCCCCCCTCAGTAGCAGTACCTACCCAAATTATACGAATACAAAAATTGTCACATTTACACAGAAAAGTATTCGCAGCAGTGGTAAAATTTTTACAATTCATACTCCTAGAAGCATCAACACAAACTACAGCAAAGGACAAAGGACGAAGGACGAAGGGAGTATGAAAATGGGAGAGAAGCGAGAAGTCTTAGCTTGGAGCTAGAGAAGCGTACCCTCAACAGTTCATTGATTACACGCTCGATCGAATTTCGAAATGTGTCACAGACTCTGGTGGAGCAAAACAAAAAAAGGGAGGAAATCTCTGAGAAGAGGGAGCCAAATGTTTCAATAGTAGAATGCAGGAAAAAACTAAAAGTTGACACAATTTTGAGAAGTCATTTTTTGTTTGTTTGTTTGTTTTGAATTCAATTATTTTGCTTTTGTTTTCCTCTTTCTTATTTTTCGACGTTTGTTTTTCTGGACGATTGCGAGGAATTGTCATATACGTATTCGAAAATTGTTCCAAAAAACTTCATAAAATTGTACAAAACGGTTAAATTTGTTGGTTGGCGTTGGTTTTCTGTTTCTTTGGTAGTACCCTTTGCTTGTTGTTGGTCCTCGGTAGCTAATTTTAACGAATTCCCAGTCAATTGACTATGAGTGCGGTTCATTCACATCGGCATTGCCATCAGCTTCTCTATAGTCGTGAGCAAGTCAACTCGAAATCTTAAATTGTTTGGAAACAATAAAGTTTATCAAGTGTGAAAAAAGAGGTTCATTTCGGTTGGAATTTATTTGCTTTTTCTTGTGTTTCTTTCGGGGCTGCAGCATTTAGTTTTAAGTGGCCATAGAGTGGTTGTGAAATTGAAGCAATGGAATTGGGTGCTGTAAGGGCGCAGACGAAATTGGTTAATTTAAAATATTTCAATTAGCAACTTGATTTCCAAATAAAATATGATAATTCCAAAGAATTCTGCTCTCATTAGAAATATTCAAGTAATACATGTTGTGTATCGCCCTTTGCTCGGAAAAAATTCTTCTTCAAGTATACTAAAACTACCAGCGCTAACACATGCACCCCTTTCTTGGCGTTATTTATTTCAAAAAAAATAGAACACAAAAATAGTCCTGTCGTGTATCAGGGGTAAAAGAAGTGAACCACTAAGACACATTTTTAAGTAATTTCCTTCAGTAATTTCAGGGACCCGAGTCAATGAAATACAATTGACCCGCTGCAATGACACACATGCGGATTGAAACTGGTTGATTGTAGGAAGATTGGCAAGATTTTGAACAGGTTTTAATTACATGGGACTGGTTCCATTTCCAAATGAACTGATTTGCAATTGAACAATCCATTCAATTAGGAGAAAACTGCAGAGCTACCTTTATACAAAAATAGTTCCTAGAAAGTCTTTGCACACAACTGGTTAAATGTGTCCCTTCCTTCCACAAATGCTTATCAATAAATAACCATACAATGTACATACTACATACATATATCTGCCTTTCGTTCCATCCAGCCAATCCGAAAAGTCCATATAAAAGCCCATAAATTCCATGCGGCGGCTGTGCAAATCCTTTTCCCCTATAAATCCCTAATGAACATTTGCAGCACCGAAAAATAGTCGATTGGCCTGGATTCAAAGAAATTGATTTTGTGCTTCTTTGGTTTTAGTTTTTATTTCCGGCAAAGGGACAATTTTTCATTCGACTCTAGTAGTTCAGTGACAAAAAAATATAAATAAAGAAACCAAAAAGCAGATAAAATAAGGATTTTACCAGCGCGCTGCAGCGTACACTTGCAAATGCAAATTAGTCTGTTGTGCGTATGTGTGTTCTAAGCTCTGACCAATACAAATGCAAAATCATGGGAGGGAAATTTGTTGCACACTCAAATTTTGTAATGGAATTTCTTTTAAATTTGGACAAAAGTTCATGAATCGCACAAAATTTAAGAACTTGTTGTGAATTTTGTTTTTTTAACGGAACACCAGTCGCAACTGTTGCTTAATGCCGCTTTCATTTCACACAGCATACACAAGTAGGTGCAAAAGTCTAAAATGTTGCTGAAAACGTTGTAAATGAACAGGCGCCCCATGTAAACACGCGCTCACACATACACACACTTGCTAGCGCAATTGCATAAAAGAAATGTGCTAGGCAAATACTCAACGCGCAGTAAGCGGGGCAAATTGAATCCTTTGGGTAACACTTTTGCCGCTATTTGCAACGAGCGAGCGTTGATGCGGATGAGACTAGTGAGTAAGTATGCTGGATGGTGGCGTGTGAGCCTCAAAAGCTTTTAAATGCTTGTTTGTTTATTTGTTTGCTTGATTGTTTTGTTTGTTTATTTGGTCATTAGGCAGGTAGTTACGCTGGCGTTTCCAATGTTGTAAAGCAATTAATACCAATTGCCATTTTTAACTTCATTTTTTTTTATAAATTTATAAATACTCTTAAACTGTTTTTTTCGTACTCGTCTTTTTGTTGCAGAACAAAGTTGGTGAAAAATGGGACCACTTCAGTTACATTAGAAAATAGCAAAGAACTATGGGTGCTAACAGTACGAAAATTGCTGCATGGGTTCAGGGTGGTGATTTGCCTCATGCGATGTTGAATTCGGAAAAGTTGTTCTCTTAAATATAAATTTTAGTTCTTTATTTTAAATAGCAAGTTCGACCTAAAAGCTTTCAACGCTGTCCGAATTCGAGATTTCCCCCAAGAAACAAATGTCACTTGAGTCAACCACAGTTGCTTGTCAATTTATTTTCCCATTAAATGTATTCCCACAACAATTCAAATGCGATTTTCCAACAATATTTTGGTTGCTTTTTGTTTTTGTTTTTAGCAGAACCCACCTTACTGCCTTTCAAACTCAAAACAGCGTTAAAAATACTCTTAAAACTTTCATTACGTGCGACCGAAGCATTTCAACGATTCGATTTTGACAAATTTTAGCGCCTTTGTCAAAACAAACTTTAATGCGTCGTTGCTGACAAAAATACAAGCCCTGCCACACAAAAAAAAAAGAAAACACAAGAGCAGCAAAAATAAAATCAAACTGTGCAAATAAAACTTTTCCACTTTTCAGCCATTGCTCACAAAAATTACTTCAAACCAAACGCAACAATTCAAGCATTTTCCGCCAAACGAAAGCGGGACCCGAAAATATGATGAATGTCAATTTTGGGCCACACTTCGAATTCAAGCAAACAAACTAAAGGAAATGGCACAATATGAACACAAAACGCTCTCAAGTGGCGCATTTCAAGGCCATTATTTCGACTTTAACAAAATGAAAACACAGAGCAAAAATCCGGAATGGCCAACAGCAAGCAATAAAGCGATATTGCTCAATAACCACTATGGCCCACTAACTAACAAAGGTTGGGTCCCAAGGAGGGGGCGATGGGGCGAATACAGAAGTTTTGTGCACCAAATTCCCCGAATGCAAATAATAATGTAATTGCCAGCAATTTCTTTTACTTTATTTTGCCTCGCCTCCTCCTGGCGTATGGAAAACTTTGGAAACTTTTATTTCGGTTCAATCGAATTTTTTACATTGACTTGTTTAGACAAACAAAAATAATAAAATGAACCAAAATAATACAAAAAATGTACGAATAAAGCCATTAAGAAAAGTGGCAGTGTTGCCTTTGTATTGCTTTTAGTTCGCAAATAAAAAAAAATTGTGGGAAGTGTGCTTTTTTTGGGCGGCAATGTATTAAAGGCCAACTTTTCGTATTTGTAGGAGGTTAATTTTTCGAGGCAGGATTTCGATTCAATATCTTTTTCCAATTAAATGACTCGTTTCGCTTTCAAATGTGGATGAGTGAAATTCAAGTAGAATATGTTACTCCAATTACAAAGTGGTCTTTTTAATCAGCAAAGCTAGTATTTTCAGTTGAAAAAAAATGTATCCAAAAAGAAGCTTGAAAATTTGATTTTTTAATTTTTATAAATGAAATGAAAATACAAATCTTTTCAAAAATGTTCTGTGGGAAAAAATGTAATGTTGCTTTTAATGAAAAGTATGTTTGCTTAAAAAATGTATGTCATTCCCATAATATAATCAAAATGTGTTTTAGTAAAACGAACATTTTGGTAATTAAATTGTTGTTATCAACTCAAGTTTTTGCATATTTGCACTGAAACGTACAGCCATGTCGCATGCATCGGGAGCATACAAGCTGTAAATTTTAGCAATAAAAATTCTTCTCTTTTTTTAAATACAAAAAACACCCAATGCCCACACACATGCCTGTAAACACTAACTAAAGCTGTAGTACATTTTAACTACATAGCCGGCGTTGTCTTTTTTGGTTGCACTTTTCCCACCTAGAATTACAAGTGTTTTGCTGTCAGTGAGTGCTGCCTGTTGTATAAAATGCGCTGGATAATATTTACTCCCTACTGACAAACATGTAAATATTTCATATGACAACAACAACAAGAAGGGCAACATTAAAAAAACCAATTTAAAGTGAATTTTTATTTTAAATTTCGAACAGGTGCGCAGGTAACACCTTTATGCTGTTACCTGACAGCGTTGAGTTTGTTTATTTATAGGTATATTTTTCAAACGTGTATACTACACCCCCCAGTTTTGTTCCTTTTTATACGAAGACTAATCTGTAAGAATTAAACAAAAATCCCAAAACATCAAAATAAAATACAGTCTTTTTTATTTCGTTGTGGTGGGTAATTTTCTAAAAATATGGAGTTTATGTGATTCTCACGGCTGCTCTTCCAACCTAAGCTAAGTCGCTTACAAATTTGAGCCTAATCGGACAAAGTGGCACTTGGCTCTTTTCAAATGTGTTCCATTTTTGGAAATGGAACTATGCCAAATACATGTACGCTCCTTTTTGTTAAGGTTAAGGTTACAAAGTTAGGGGGGCCAAGAATAGAATTCTAGAAGAAATAAAAATTCCCAGATGCCCGTCGACCACTCTAATGTACATACATTTCCAACAAGCATTTCCCATCAAACATGACTCGGGTTTTTCAGTTAAAAGCATTGAGTTTAAAGTTTTGCTCAAAGTTTGTTTCGACACAAAATTGGCAACATTAAATGGGAGAGTGGGTTACAAAACCGAAATTTCCACATTTAAGTTGTGTCAATTTCCCCTGTTGGGGGAAAACAATGCAATTGAATTTCTGTTTTTGTTTTTAAAGCCTTTCGGGTTTCGGCGAAAGTTGCGCTCAAATTTTTAACACGCATGGAGACAAACAATTGTTCCGACAGACACAAACCGACAAAAATGGCCAGTGCTGAGCATACAGTTTCATTAGTTGGTAGTGATGTACACTCAAGGGAAGTAGTTGATCAAATCTCTTGTATTTCTGGTCGAAACAAAACTTTGGTTTTGAGCTGTTTTTACGAACCTTTTCGTCGAAGGGTTAACTGTTCATTGGGATCCCATTGAGTTTGGCATTGAGTTAAATATTTCCATTGGGAATATTTTGCGTGTTCGTTGTGTGGCTTTAAAAACTTTTATGACACAATTAGATATTTTCCGCAGAGCAAAAGACCAAAGTTAAATAATTTCGGTAAACAGAAACGCTTTTGTCGAACCAATTTAGTTATGAGTGGGGGTGTATGTATGTTGATGTATATTTTTACATTAAAATTTCCCCCATGGCAGTCCAGTTATACTTCACTTTCATTTTTGGACGAGACACAGAAGTGAAAGGAAGGAGCCCTTACCATTTTACCGATGCTTTAAATCTGTTTCCGAAAACTTTTTTGTTGATTGTTTAAAGTGTTAATAAAGGGATAATTTGTGTAAAATACCTTCACATGCTGCATGTTGGATAACGTTGAAAGCAAGAAAGGAAGTAGTAACCAACCTACGGGGTTTTCTCCTAGTAAGCGAATATGCGAAAGTCATGTCTATTTTTCGAATTCTCTGCTGAATTTCTACTTCAAATGCTTGTTCGGATCGTATACGCTTGGAAAATGCCGGCATTATCCTGGAAATGTTCAAACAAAAACCTTTAACAAATATTGCACCTATTTCACTTCCACTTGAGAACACTTTAACCCTCCACTTGAGGTTTTTTTTTATTGTTTTTATTATTTTTCTCCATCTTCTTGTACACTTTGTTTTGCACAGCATCAATCCGTAGGCAACACGGCGTATGTTTGGTTTCCGTTTCCGTTTACGTTTCCGTACTGCTTTTTGCTTTTCTGTTTTAATTCTTTTATTTTTTGCTTCGCTATTTTTTTCGCTAACATTTCAGCTGCTAAAATCTCATAACTTTAAGCGTAGTCAGTATTTTATACTGCCTTCGCTCTTTGGCGTATTTTCTGCACGAAACAGAGTGGGCGCCCATTTTTCCAAAAACGGATGTCAGTATTTATGTATAGTCCGTAGGAATAAACTTGGCTCATGGTTTTTCCCAAAGTGAGCAGGGAGGTTTTAGATACCAATTTGCACCTAAAAATGATACCCGTGTCTCACTTTCACAATCTATTTGTTTGAATTTAAAATAAAAAACAAGAGTAAAAATACTCATACGCAGTGTACAACGACTGTGATTTCCGTACTTTCAGAATAGATATAAGACTAGCTTAATAACCCCGTGTTGCTCGGGTATGGCCATCAGCATTGGAACCGTCCGACGCCAATTTCCAGTCAAATCGGTTTACCAGGGTCAGTTTTAGTATTTTTGTGTGTGTGGTGTGTGCAGGCGATAGTCGTATCCAGTTCCCCCAAATGCCTAATTTAAGCGAAACTTCCATGTGCACAGGCCTATCTGAAATGAATTCGGAATTCCAACACATTGCTTTATGAATAGTATAGGCAAAGGAACATGCAAAAACTTTAACATGTCGTGGTCTGCAATTGTCACAAGCAAGTATGCTTTTCCGAATCTCGTGGCATTGCGAATTATTTCACGCGCACGTTTTGCTGACGGTGATGTGTAAAATGCAGCCACCCAGCAGCTTAATTCCGTAACTCAACGGATTGTCATGAGCGCTACCTACATTATTTGCGTCCATTGATTTGGTATCGGTTAAAGATTCCACACGATACACGTCCAAATTGCCTCGATTTCTCGCTGGGATCTTCCTCAATAAATGGCATGTATGTAGTTGTATGGCAATTCTTTTCTAAGGTAAAACGGACATCTGTCTTAACTGCACATTTCTGTGAAATTATAAATCATCTGATGTTTTTCTGAGCCGCTTTGTAAACTATGTCGATATTAAAAATTCCCTTTGCGGCAATTATCTAAAAAGTTGCGAAGAACAAAACGGTCACAAAAGCCACCCACACACATGCCTATCACCGAACACACAGCATATTGCTACTTTACACTACGGTTGATTTCTCATTGTGGTGTCAAACTTGTTCCTTTGAAATTTATTTTGCCTTGTGTATGCATGCTTTAGTGCATGCATTCGCAACTTGCGCTGTGATTTTTCTGATGGCTTTCACGCCTGCTTCTAACCTGATATGTGCAAGCAAACGTGCTGGCGCGTACTCCTATTCAAACTAACACCCTTTCACACGTAGAAGCAAATATATCATACTTGCAGCCCTCGTCGCCCACATCTCGCCCTATTCTGCGCCATGTTATACGCCTTTTGTGGCATTAATTTACTCACAACTTGCAACACTCAGTAACTTTAACTCATTATTTTATGTGATTTTTTGCTCGTTGTTCTGCGCTTGCATGTGTGTTGGTGCACTTTAGAAGCAGCACCAACTTGTTTCTGTATGCGACAGTGCGTGCTTTTGCTTGCGTCTGTGTGTGTATACATGTTGTACAGGCTCTTCCTGAGCCTGCGTTATTCCTTTTAGTCCTTATTACATTAAATTTTTTTCTTGTGTTTTTATTACTTACTATTTTCATTTTGTTTACTGCGTAATTTTAACATATTCAAGTAAAGTGGAATTAAACTTTTGCATGTGTGTGGCAAGAATGTCGAGTGTGCGCGTATGCGTGCATTTGCTCTGGCTTCCAATTGTGTTGGGGTGGCGTCGGCGTGGCGTATGCGAAACTCTTACGATTATGTAACATAAAAAGGAGAAAATTCGGGAGAAGGTTTGGAAAATTTGAAATTGTATTACTCAAAGTAGCGAATTAGCGGTACACGTGTATATCCATTGGACTGGCAATGCGTTAGTACCTTTAGAACTACGCTACTGGATGAGAAGGTTATACAGGAGCAAAACCGAAAACACGGAAGTGATGATCTTAAGTTAAGAAATGGGGTCCTGAGACAAAATTGTATGTTGTTCGGGCTTCTCTAAAAGTACCAAACAGACCGAAAGAAATAAGGACAGAAAGCAGACCCAGCAAGATTTAAAGTCAATTTTCGCTTATGTCCACAATTCATTGCCGCGATAGATATATAAAATAGTTAACATCAATAAAAACTTGTATTCGATCTAACATTAAATTACGCATTTCCATAAAAACACACCAACACATTGCAATAACTTCCTCAATTTATAAATCAAAATTACCCAAAACACACACCAACCAGAATCTTATGCAACATTACTGCTTGATTACGTCCGCCGCACAAATATTGCGCCTAATGTAATCCTTGACCTTGGCCAAACGATATTAGGCATTTGTAATTCCACCAGCGTCGTCGTCGTAGTAGCAGTCACACAGATAATTTGTGTCCTTTCTATCGATTTTCTTTTGCCAACACGTATGTGTTGTTGTTGTTGTTGTCATAATAGCCGAAATAATATCCTCGGCTGCTGACAAACGAAATATGTATGTACATTTGCGTAATCAGCTTTGAAGGTTTTTTTTTTTTTTTTTTGGGAGAAGAGAAGTTGGCCATATTAAACGTCCAATAAGAGAAGGGAATTACTGATATTGAAGTATGTGGGTTATTAATAATTTACATTGGTCGGCAATGTGTGTGTGTATGTGTGTGACATGGGGAAACTTACTAAAATCGAAAATCTATTCATTCAACTAATTTATCAAAATATGTCGGAGATATTTGTCGTTGCAAATACACAGTAATTGTGCAGCAATTTGTCGTCTAGAAAATGCTGCTGTGGTTGTTGACGAAGCCAAGCGAGACATAGAGTGAGCATGTTCTGCTTGAGGCTGTACAAATTAAAAGTATGTCAACAAATTTTGTCAAATCTGTGACTTGTTAACTTTCCGGTCATCAATTTCATTCAATGACAACAGCAAAATTATTAAATGTTTGTGAAATGTTACTAGGAGATACCTACCCAATGAAATGATTTTCAATTCAATTTGAAATGTCAGCATCTTTGGCAGCAAGTATCATTCGTACGCATTACACAAGCTTCGTTATTTTTAATCAGTTTCGTCTTATTCTCATAAAAGCAGACTGTATCATTAAGAGCCATGCCCACAGTCATATGCACGATTGTAGTGCCTCAAATAATCATTAACTTCTTGCGTTTCATTAAATGTTGCCAGGAATGGTGATTATGATATAAACTTTGCAACTTTCTCCCTTACAACATTTTTGCCAATGATTTCGTTTGAGGGAGGTCTGCCCTCCACCTAAGACTACGCTGGGGTTTATTAATACGATTAAGACAAAAAATCGTTACAACACTCTAAGTAAGAAGATGCCATGCAAAAATCTGTTTTGTTGCTAAACTGAAAAGAATCTGCAAAAGTTTTTCCTTGCACACACACACAAAACAATCATAATAAAATCAATTAGAGGTAAACTTTTGCAGCGCCCGACGAACTATATGATGACTTTGTCAGTGTGTACTGTGTGTGTTGGTGTGTATGTACATGAAGAGGGAGTATTGAAAATGAGCACATCATTTGCCCAACTCAATTGCGATGAGTTCAATCAAGAATATATCATGACATCGGGAGACGGTACAGACTTCTGCTCTCTACACATCTTTTCCCACACAATTTTCCGTCGTGCAATCAAACTGCGATTTAACTACATTTGTGCGGCATTATGGCGAAGGAGCAACAGGATTTCCTGCTCATTTAACTATTTTCTTGCATTTGCTTACAGTTCATTGTAGGAGTGTGATTGAAGTGTGTGTGTGTAGATGTGCGTTCTTAGCATAGTTGTAGGATGAAAGCATTTTTCTTTCGTCGCTTTCTTCTTTTACTTAGTTATTTTTTCTCAACTTTTTTTCTTTGTTCGCACAAATTGATGCAATTTATGAATCCTTTCTGTGTGTTCAATTGCAAATAAATTTTTCTACTCGACTCGTTATGCACCAAAGCAATTCAATGCATACAATTGCGAAATCTGAAGGTACTGCGAGGAGTGTGTGTGTCTGGCAAGGAGCGGGAAAATATTGTAATGTGTTGTTTTTGTATAAACATGCACAAGCAACTATATAAGTGTGTGTGTTGTATGTGCACTGAATTCAATGGGACATTAAATTGTTAATATAGATGAGGCGTTTGTGTTGCTGGCATGTTTTCAAGCTTTGCTTTGATTCGAAGAGTAGCGTACTTAAAAGATAATTTCAAATTTGGATCGAAGCTGAACCATGGCAAATACTGGAGTGTGGAAATATATATCTGTACTATGTTTGATCACTGGACAAAACCTGTAGCCTGCAGGAAAAACTGCAAATCAAATTTGTAATGTTCGGTACTTTTCCCAGAGGACAAATCGATTCTTACCATTTTCAAGGGAAAAAACTGAAATTGTGACACTTTGTCTGTTTCAGAAGCATTTCTGATTAAAACTTTTAGTGAAACCTAACATCTAACACCATTGACTAGACCACATTGGGCCATCATCAGCGTCCACTTTCGATTTGTGGTGGTCTTTTAGTAACGAGGCCAACCGCAGTGAAAGACGAATGCAAATTGTGACAGATGCAAAAAGAGGGGAATTTGAAAGGAAACGGAAGTGGAAGCAGAAGCAGAACACGATCAGCCATACAGTGGCAAATCCTGCCCATACTCCAGTCAGGAACACATCGACTGGACCAGCGCCATTAGTTGTATTTTGCTTCTGCCCGAGGATAATGCGAAACTAATTAGCAAATGTGATTTTAAGCGCTTCAGCGGGTGTGCTGCGCACACAAAACTTTTCTTCACGCTTAGGACAAGCAAAGTCGACATTGCTCGCCAATGTTGCAAAACTTTTGCTGTCACATGCTTTAATTGATGTTTAAATGATTTGTTGTTGCTGGTATTTTTGGCTCTAAGCTTTTGAATTTTAATGTACACATAGCGGCCTCACAGTCGAAGGGAGGGCCAAGTAGTCGTGTAGTTGTGTCCTCCCTACAAAAAATAACGCATTGAACCTAGTGAGCGTTTCTATTCGCGACGTGCTCACACGTTTAACCACGTCGTCACACTCGGATTCGGCTGGTGACTTTCTGGGTTTCCATTCCATTCAGAGAAGAGAGTCAATTTTTCGTTAGCGTCAAATAGGGCCACTTTGCTTGTGGACGCACACCACTTACGCCCATGGTACGTGTTCGGAAAGTGTCATTTTTCGGAAATCGGCAGAGTTGGCTTGTTGGGGTCCCGGCCACACACACACACACAGACACGTGTGTGTGTGTATGAGCAGCGTGTTAGTGTTTTTTGGGCTCGTACATTTTCTGGAGCGTCGTGTGCCGTCTCAGCTGAGGAGAGATAGTGTCGTTGGTGGGAACTATTTAACGTTTTTAATATTCCGCACATGGCATAAGTATAGGGAAATTTACTGTTTGAGCATTTAATGAGCGTTATTTATATTAAAGCATGTCACAGGGTTCGTTTGGTATGTGCATATATGCGGATCTATTACTCGCATTGAGTCCAATTTGGGGAGTAAAGTTGAAGTCACTCTGCCACAGTTTCCGCAATATTCAAATTTAATGTAATCAGTGCTTTGTTACTTTTCTATGACTTCCAATGGCTGGCGATTCTTCGCACCTACATTGATTTCGATTTCACTTTTAAATGTTCCCAATAGTTTAAATATTTGCCAATAACATAAAGCATTTAACACCCGACAAACCCAAATTTAACCCAGAGTTAGACACACCCAAATAGGAGTTTCCCCTCCAACCGCCGGGACACCACCAAAGCCAAACGTGACACAAACTTGCCAAAAGCTTAAAAAACTGACAACTTTACTACGAAAAGTAATAAGTTAAAATATGCCAACTTCGTGGCATACACAGAACTGGTATGAGTACTTCCTATGTGAGTGTGAGGGAGACGTGCAGCGAGAAGGTAAAGACGATATAAACAATTTTCTAGAATATACGAGGAAGCCATAACGACGCAGACAGACAGCGCGACGAAGCTTTCGGCTGTCAAATATGACTTTCACTAAAGTTCTGTTTGTAATTTGCGTGGGATGCATTCCGTTTTTTTTTTTGTTTTGTCTCCTAGATCCCTAACTCTTTGCCAACTCAAAACAATAAACAAACAAACAAACAAAATGTAAGTGTATTTGTTTCGAACCAAGCTAACAAAACATTTATTTACATTTAGCTCGACGTGGTATATGCTTAATTATAAATAAGCGCCTACAACGCTTTATTTAAATCACGTTTCAGTCGTTATTAATGAGTTTGGAGAACTTAAGCGAACAAATTCTAGGACAAATCACTTTAAAATCTTATATCTTAAAACCGAGTATCGTAAACGTACGACTGGGATCTTGTTCACCTCGTAAAGTATTTCGGATTTAGTTTCTTGTTCAATAATAACTTCAACACCCACGACTTGATCGGAATCTTTCCTACTTTTGTAAAGAATTCGTAAGCTTGGCCAGCAATCTCCTGATAACTTAAAACTTTTCCTTTACGAGGTTGCGTCAGAAATCAGTCGATATGCAATATTGAACACAGTTTTATTGATAACCATAATATTTTTGGGCTTTTTGTACATAAGTCTTTTCTTTCTAAATGTCCAAAAATCCATTGTCGCACAACCAGGGCAACAGTTGCTGAATTTGTTCTATATAAGTTGGATTTAAAAGGCTCTTCATTCGCGCCTTCTGGGCATCGACGCCACCTTTCAGTCTGCTCTCCATTTGGGACTCCACATCTGGAGGCATCAGTATTATGGGCAAATAGCCGGAGACCATGAAGAAGGCTGTGAAAATAATTTAAAATTTGTTTAATATCATGCTGCCAACAATGCGAATGTCATTCACCATAGAAACGGTCGAATTTCATCATACGGCGAACATCATTTAGGCTCGGTATGTCGCCGGAATAGCCCAATAAGTTGAAACTGTCAGACAAACTGTGCTGATATATTTGCAAAAATGTATCGAATTCTGGAATTTTTATTTCCAAGGCAGCCGAGGTAAGAATCAGCAAATAGAGATCATACGTCGGCGGACCATATTTGCACATTTGAAAGTCCACAAATATGGTTTCAGGGGGGGTGTCGTCAGTTTCACCACTCTCCTGATATTTGAACATGATATTATTGCTCCAAAAGTCGCCATGGTTCAGCACATTGAAAGCCGTCGAATCGATTCGACCCAAACTTATCAGCTGGTCCACGTATTGCTGTGAGGTGGGCTGTAATATGCAGATGTACTTCAAATGGATTTCCAATACCACCACTTTCCATACTGACCAATTTGAGGATATATTCTTCGGATCCTGGAACGTTCCAGTGTTGCATTGCTAGTGCAAACGCTTTCAGCATATCACCACTACGCTCTTCAAAGAATTTTCTGGAACGCTCTGAGACAAGACCCACTTGAAACTGCCCACCAAAATCACCACACTTAAGGCGTCTGATCACGGAGGCCGCATGAAACTGACCCAGCTTCTTCAGGGCGGCTCTCATGTGTGTCATATTCAAGCCTCCTTCCAGTCTCTCGGTATTATGGAAACGGCTCCTCTTCAGATCTTCCAGAATCAAAGTGATCCTTTTAGGCGTTTCTTCTGTATAAAGACAATGTGGGCCGAATTTCTGGGAAACACCCACCTCTTTGTAAACTTGCTCGAACTGTGGCAAAAGTGTATCGTAGATTTCCTTCTCCTTCGGAAATTGTCCCAGGAATTTCACGAATTGCAGAGCACTTTCCGTCTCCAACATGGTTTTCAAAATGAATGCTCGTTCGCTGGTTGTGCCATCTAGAATTTAACACAGTTTATGGAAGAGTCTACCATCACACATATATTCAGAACACTCTTAACCTGCTAATGTCACTGCAACCAAAACTCTCAACATGATTGAACCAAAATTATCGCCCGGTCCCGTCGCTGCCTCAATACGAAACTTTTCCATTTTAACAAAGTTTGCAATTCTCCTTTCGAATATCTTCACGAAATATTGTTCATTAACCCAGGCGGGTATTGTGAGATCCTCGTTGGGATTCATTGTTTGCTTACAACGATATAGTGCACCACCAACTTCTTTCTTTGACCAAGTCTCTTACCAAATGACATTTTTCACCTCCACCAACAGCAATTCGTTGATAGCCCGAACGTGGCTATTCAATTGATAAGACTAAAAATAAGTCGAAGCTCCCTTCGCTCTGTTATCTTATGAATAAGTTTCGTTGTCAATGTTTTCGATTTCAATCTGTGACGTTTACAATCATAACAACAATGGCTATCTTTCAGTCCAGCAAATAGGCTATTAAATTGTACTGTGTTTCTTGCAGAGGCTCTTAAATAGGTCACAGATATTTTCTGCATTTTACCAGATAACGTCTCTGTGCTCTGATTTCACTTCACAAATTTTCAGTGTCCAATAATTCTCTGTTAAATATAACAGCAGAGGGGTAGCTGTTACATTTTCGAAATTCTCCAGCTAATGTTATGATAACAACGCTGTGTTAGGTCTTAACAGTGCAACTCAAACTATGTTATTTCAGTTTCATTGTGTTCCTTTTGGAAAACTGTGAGACAAAACTAATTTGTTCAAATTTTTACATGGTTGTTGAGTTCCCCTTTTCCAAAATACACGGTTCGCCTTATACAACAAATGGTTTTTAATGCCTGTCTCCGATCTATAAAGGACCTAATTGTTGGTTCTTATGCGAGTTCGGATTATAATGGTCTCTCATACCGACATGTGTATGAGTGACCAGCAGCTATAATTTTGAAAACTAGAGGGATTGTCGTATCGTTGTAGACATGTTTAATGCTTGAAGCCAACCCCGTAACCTGGCTGTGAAAAACAATTCTTTGCAATCAGTTTAAGCGTAAATTGCTGCAAACAAAATGCCTGCATGCAAAACCAAAAAAAGGTTGGCTGACATTAATTTGTTGTTAAATTAAGTTGAGCACATTTGCCGGTACTCATTAACGTCTTCATTATCATTAACGTAATCGTGAAAGTGTCTGCTTCCGGCACATTTAGTTCCAAAATTTAAAAAAAGTAAATAAAAACAAAAAGCCAAAAAGATAGGCGCAGCTAAAATTCCAAATGGGGAATACAGAATTGTAGACCGAAAAAGTATTTAGAGAGAAAAATGTCCCGAAATGAAAAAGGATTAAAAATGCTCGAAAATAAGAGCAACCGAAAGCAACAAAGACACCACAAAGAAGCACAGAAATAGCAGCCCCTAAGGAAGCAAATGTCAAATAAAAAAAGCTTACTTCGGTTATTTCGACAGAGAGGGTGCGAGGGACTGGAGACAATTATAATTAAGATAATCAACGTCAGGGCAGCAGAGCCGGAGTCAGCGGCAGCGTTAAGACGAAATTAGAGCCAACTGACAACTGGTTTAGTGGATTTTCAGTCCAAAAGGACGATGATGCCACAAAGTGTTGAACATAGTAGACATGGTCATGTGGTGTGGTTTGGGGGCAATAAAGCCAATGTTCTACCGTCTTATTGTTGTTGTGCTTCTTCTTATTTTTTGCTGCGGAAGCCAGTAATGAAGTGCTGCGTAAGCATAAAATTATGATTATAGTCTCTTGTTGGACTTGCGGTCGGTAGTCCTTCCGGGTTTCCGTGACTCCTCTGTGCACTGTGCCACTCTTTCTTTCTTGTCGCAGTTGTAAGCGTTGTTGCTGGTGTAGTCGTTGACCTGATTTCTGCGTTAATTTTCCATCCACACTAACTTAGTGCAAAAAATTAATGCTCGTAAATTTGTCAGTATAAACTTTTCCAGTGTGTGTGTGCGTCGGCAACATCACAGCGGCTGATAGGCGGGGCGGAAATTAAAATAAATGATCATAAATCGCAATGGCGCCGCACAGAATCGTAAATTTTTCGCCGGGTGACATTTTTTGTGTTTGGGTGGAAAAAAGAGTGCAGGAATGATGAAAAGCAGGCAGAATAATTTATATTAATATTCGACAAAAATAGGTTTAATTAAGGAAATTCAGAAATTGTTTTTTTTTTTGTTTTGGTTATGTTGAAAGGGAAATGCATTAGTCTCAATTAAATATGCGGCGTTTCCTTTAAGAGAAATTTTGTTTGTAAATTTAAAGCAACATTTTGTGGAATGCAATTTGCAAATACCATAAATTATCACACTTTCGTTTATTTGCTTTGCAAACAAGCACACACACATCCACACTCTCGCACACATATACTGACAGAGGCTCACTTAACTTAACTTACTTATGGGGAACAACACAAACTGAACAAGGACTAAGTTTTTGTGCCACCGCCAGTCTCCGTTCACCTACACACAATAATAATCTCTACTGGCGTAAATCCTTTTAACACAATTAATGATTCATATTCAGCACATTTAAGTTGTGAATTTCTGGGTGGAAAATCTTTTTAGGGCGCCCAAAACTTTCTTTGCCAACATTCTTGCCAGACTTTCATTAACACACCGAACGCAGAACGCGCCAAACAAAAACCACTACCAAATATTTACACTCCCACACACACACACACACACCGCCAGAGTGAAGCAGACACACACCGAAAGTTCCTTCAACCGGATGGCATTCTTATTCATTAGCCGCAAATTATTCTCACACAACCAATCGGAATTTCGGTTCAAGGAAAAACTTATTGATTCGCTGGTGTGTGGTCCATAGCAAAGCAGAACCTAAGTAGGGTAGTTAGGGCAGTTAGCTTTGCTTGAGTAAAATTAGAAAACAAATTTCAAAATTCGTCAATTAACTCCGCATATGAAATTTGGAAAACCCTCTAGTTGGCCAGGGAATTCCGTTGAAAAAGGCTAAGAATATTTAACAATCAACGAATTTGAACTTATATACTTTGAGCGGCTGCTGGCTCTGTTTTTAAACTTTTCCAATTTCTAGTAGTCCAAATATCACAATACCACATTAAGTTGCCGTATGTGTATTTTTACTTTTGCTCCATGTATTGCCTTCTGAGAACAGTGTACCGCAAAATCATATAAAGATTGAAATGTCATATTCAAGAAATACGCACTGTTCTTAAAAGCCCCCCCGGAACCCATACACATTTGAACCTTTCTCGGCCTAAGCTAACCTGTATGTCGCACAGCTGCGAAGTATTCTATTTTGAGTGGAAATTTTTAATAGCACACAGATTGGAATTGAAACCGAAACTAACTCAGGCCATCAATGGGCACCCATTCATTCATTTGGACAATCCCTCCGCATTTTACTTGTGTTAATGCGACAAAGTGACAAATGAACGTTTTCGCTTTTCCAGTTTTTGCATGTATTCCTTTTTTGTTTCTTCGTTTGCGAAATCTTTTCACCGACTGCCTCCCCGCCAGGCCCATCTTTCCGATACCATTTTCGTTACCAGCTCAAGCAAACGATGATGACACTTTGTTGCGTTACTTGACAAAGTGCATTTGCATTTTATAAACGGGAAAAAGAAAACACTTTGACAAGGAGGAATAAACTCGCTTTCAGCACCAGCATGGGGAGGAGAACATCATCGCAACGCAAACAACAACAACAATGGCATAAAATGCGAAATTGATAAATTGATTTATGAAAAACCAACCCAGCACACACCTACCCACAGCACAAGACGAAGGAATATTTTATTTTATAAATATATACTCGTAGGTACGTATGTATACAAGTGCTTTTTTTTTTAAATTCAGCGAATATTTGAATGCATCTAGTGTTGCCAACGACAAAGTGCATTTGGGTAGGGAACGTTTTGCTGAAAATGCAGTTTTACTTTCTCTCTTTTGTAAAATAAAATGTCGTGCTCGTTTATTGTGTGAAAAATGACTTTCGTGGACAATTTGTAACCGTTTTTCCTGTTGGTGTTGATTTTTGTTATTGCAACAAAAAAAAGCTCTTTGCGAAAATATTTTGTTTGGCAACATATCCTACTACCGGGCGAATGAGGTGTGACAGACAAATACCAGAATGTGACAACTGGAATTTTCCACTAAATGCGAGACTAACCATAAACCCAAAAGTCTTGTGTCTTCACAAATCATTCAAAAGTAAAACTTATCAAAACAAACAAATTTGTGTATTTGTATATTTTATACTAAACATCAAAGATATCACAAACGCACATCATTAGACGTAAACAAGTATACTCGTACATATTTGTTACAAACAAAGCAATGCAAGTACGTATGGCAACCCTTTTGCTGCCTCTGCAGGCATTCTAATATAATTGAAATATACCCAAAATAGAAATCAATTACATTTCAATATCTTTCTGTTGTTTTTTATCCATTCGTCAAAGCAATTGCTGAACTTTATATCGCCACCCACAAAGCTTCTGCGTTTCTGTTTTTTTTTTTTTTTTTCATATCCTTATCCATGATATCCTTTTTAATGGTAAATTTGGAGTTTTCGGCACAGAGCAAGAACAAAACCAAACACGTGCGTGGGTCTCACTTCTCTTCTATGTAAAAGCCATTGCATTGTTGTTTTAAAACGTCTTTCAACCACCCACACGACCAGTTAAATTCCGAAATTCCTCAAAAATGAAAATAATCATTTCAACAACAGCAACAACAACATGTTGTAACAATTTCACTTTTTGATCCGTTTTCTGGCTGCCTTGTGACAATTCATGTACTTTTTCGGGGCGTACTTCGGAAGTCGTCGGTGGCAGCGAGAGAAAACAAATAATTCAATATGGTAAACAAGTCACGTGCGGCGATAATATTGCTTTTTGCTCTGATTCCAATTCGGCTCTAGTTGCATATTTCCCAGTCATAAGCGGTATGGCGTAGAAAAAGTGGTCGCAGAAGTCGAAGCGCAGCCTTTTCGAGGGTACGTACCGTGCTGGAAACGGTTAAGAAAGTTACAAAGTTTCGCCTTTTATTTTTGTCGTGACGAAATAAAGTGGGAAACTGGAACCGGCACTAAAGGCTGCAGGGCCATGTTCAGGGTTAAGTGCTCTGCTCTGGTAGCTATTGAACATTATTTTCAAGTTTAGATGCGGGCAATGGGGACTGAGGTAATTCAATTTAATTTTCATACTTAGTACATTTAATTCAAAGTTGTTTGTAGGCAAGCACATATTTACACATTGGAACGTTGCCAATATGGGGCTATGGTCAATATCGCGATGTGATATTGACGAAGGGATATTGCAACACATGTCATGATGCTCATAGTGCTAACCACGTAGCTTCTTAACGCTTCCACATCATTTGTGGAATTGGCAAAATTTATTAAAAAAGAATAAAAATTTTAAATAAAAAAGTGCTCCATTCGGGGTGGTGCGGTAATTTGATTGTGTTGAAATTGTCATAAAAAATATTTACGATCTTTAAAAGGAAGTTAAGCAAATATTTCAATTTCGCATAAATGCACACATATCATTTATGTTTACGCACCAACACATATAAATCAATATCACCTCAAACGCATTCACACACACCCGTTAACCACCCACAGCCGACTGGCGACAAAAAAGTGGCTTGGCATCTCACAAAAATCCAACAAAACAATTTAATTCACATAAAAATTGTTAACCCCACAA
This sequence comes from Heteromyza rotundicornis, assembly GCA_951394025.1. Taxonomy (NCBI): domain Eukaryota; kingdom Metazoa; phylum Arthropoda; class Insecta; order Diptera; family Heleomyzidae; genus Heteromyza; species Heteromyza rotundicornis. The sequence continues at coordinate 53,152,389 of OX596012.1, forward strand.
AGACAACACGAGCTTAACCCTTTAAAAAAAAACACCAACAAAAACAACGCACACCCGTGTGTATGCGATGACAGCAATGGTAGCGGCAGCGGCAGCGATGACAACAACCGTACAGACAACAAAAATGACAACATAATAATACAAAAAAGGACGCAACATATCGATAAATATCGAAATGCATAAATAACGGTAAAACCGGTACCTACAAACAAAATAAATTGAATGTAAAAAATGGGGAGGGCTCCAGAACAGACGGGCGGGTGGGGCTGTGTACCAGCCACATTTATGTCTCGTGTGTGTGCGTTTGTGTTTGTGTTAAATCAACATCCTATACAAAATGACATCAATTTGATTTTATCTCCATAAAAGTGTTGATGTTAAAAATTTAACTGATGCCCCCGAGTGGCTTCGAAGCATGGCTTCTGATGAGTACTTATTTTCCTGTACATGTACTAGAAAACTCACACGACGGATGTGAGTTTTGCGGATGCGGAGCTGTAAGAAGCCTCGATGCGGATGGGCATCATTAAACCAAATGTAGCTTACAGCCCAGAGACCTTTTGCCCTTTTTTTCCCCCGAGTAGATTGCTCTCTAAAGCTGCCAAAAATGTTTCTAGTCAAAAATAAAAATATTTAAAAAAAAAAACTTCGGACAAAACATGTTGCGAATGCGGGTGTTTTGAATTGTGATTTTGATGTCAAATTGATGCGGGTGCTCTGCGGATACGGAGATCCGTCACATCCCTAACATTGTATGTGCATATTTACGTGTGCGAGAGTATGTGTGTATCGTGCCAATTTAATAAATATGGTCAATTGAGCAGGAAAGCAGCCGTAATGAAATCAATGGTAAACTTAATAGATTATTAGACACTTCCGGATCCTGAATGTTTTTCGAACCGGATGCGCAATAAAAGAACATTGAGCAATGTGAATGGGTTCAAATTAAAATCATTTCAGTTTTAGTCAATACTCGAAGAGCGTACGTGTTTGTGAATGAGTGAATATGTGAATATGCGAAATAAACAGCTTGATTATGAAATCAGCCAGATCGGTCTGATTTGATGAAGATTAAATTGACTCAGTTTTAATTATTTTTCAATTAAGATAAAATCTTTTACATAAGCGTGGCCCGAACGAAATTTGTTCGCTGGAACTCCACATACCAGCTAAAACAGTTTCATGTGGCGTATTAACACTTTCTCTATCCACTGGTGGCTTCCGGACAGACTAATAAGTTGTATAATTTAATATCAATAAATCGTATTTAATGTAACTAAGAACCATTTTCTATACTCCGTACAAGGAACCTAAACTTGACCTCCAAAATCCATAATCAACGGAAATAAAAACCGAAACAAATGATTAAATAAATACAAATACACTTGTACAAAGAAAGTGAAAATATTTCATTTTTTTCGCACAAATGGACGTCGTCATACGTTCGAATTCCATACATAATGTCAACAAACCATTTGTCATTTTCATGGCCTTACTTACAGTATTTTCTAACATCAGCAAAAATAAACGCTCGTTTGTTGTTATTTCTACAGCCAGCTCCTACTTGTGTACGCTTACTTCCTCGAGTAGGGAGTGGGAAAAGAAACAACAATGACACATGACTGCAATAAATCGTCAGATATTTTTATTCAACCGCATCAGCCAGCCGAAACCACCCACAACCGTCCAACTCTTGCCAATCTCACTACCATCTACCCTCTCAACGCCCTCAATAATCCAGTGGCTGAGTGAGGCACGCTTGAAGAAAATCGGAAATATTACATTTATGTCTATTTAAGACACCAGCCGCTTATAAATTTGAAAAGTTTTGTCTTCCTGTCCTAGTACATACGCAGCAGACTGCTTACTTATGGGAAAAACTTGTGAACTGTCAACCGGGAAAAACTACTAGGAATCGTTCGTTCTGCTTATTGTTGTATCTTGTATATGTTATCTGTCACAAAAAATAATGATTGTCAATGTAGCTGCCATTTGTTCTTCGAAAACAAATCGTATATTGTCATAATCAATTTTGATATATTTTTCGTACATGGTGCAGACATGATCTTTCATATGTTTTTTTTTTTTTTTGCTATTTTTGGCACAAATAGAAGATGTTAATTTTTTGATAAATGAGCCCAAGCATTTGTTTGGCATTAATGTCAAATTAAATGAAATTGATAGGTCAAACGCCCACGGAGACTCGGAAAATTCCAATTCAAATAGCTAAAATACAAAAGTACACAAGAAAGCGAAGAGAAGGATTTTGTCACCGATCTATAGCATTTAATCTACATGCTAAGTAACGTAATTCTTAGATGTAAGTTAATGGAACATACATATTGTATTGGGGTATTTTAGCTTCCTCATGGTACTTCTTCATTACTTTCAATTGAAAACATTTCTATGCATTTTAAATTCTAAGCTTGACCTCTTGTTTTGCACCCAAATCAAATCAATTTCAAACTTAACCAAAAATAAAAATTTCAAAATTGCAACGAACACAAACATTTTTTACACTGGGTGTCACTGCCTGGTGTAACTATCAGAGCAGAGCGTCTTTTGTCTTATCAGATTTTCAGAAAAAAAAGGACAGGCCAAAAACTGATGCTGCAAAATAAAAACACATACGCATTCCAAAAAAAATGTATCATACGTTTAGTCGATGCATTGCTCAAAAGTGGTTGTGTCTATGACATCATGGCCACAAGTGTATGGACACCCAACAAACACAGTCTCAAATGTTTGAGAAATTCTCAATTTTATTTGTCAATTTAATATCAAATCTCGCTCTCAAATCCAAAAAGTTATGAATCCAATTTGAAAAACCAGAACTACTATAAAACAATTTTGCTTAGTTTTAGAAACAAATTATGCCTTCATCTGATAAGTGATGATAAGTTCCCCATGTTCAGTTTGAAGTCCACACTTGAAGTTAATTTTTCCATTTCTGTTGAGCATGCAATTGTTTGCAAATGACAATCAAGTCGTTTTCCAACGTTTGACGTCGAATATCAAATCATTTTCAAACCTAAATGTGTGCTGGAGTATTTCGAATTTCCCTCGCTATATTGCACACGAGTATGTGTGTGTTTTTGTTAATGTCGCGTTGCTGTTTTTATTGTTTTCGTGTATTTGTGCTTTGTTTTGCGGAATATCCAAGTTGCGTAATTTAGTGCCTTGCCTGTTTTACGATTGTGGCGTTTCGTTGGTGTGACTCTGTTGTTGTGAATATTCTTCATTTTTGCTTGTGTTTTTATTATTTGTTGTTGTTTGACATATGCATTGTCTGCCTTGAAGCACTGTCACAGGCCTTTCAAAGGCATTTGGTTGCATTTTTATCAACGTATGATTTGTGTGGTACTGCATTTGGTTTTCTTTTTTCATTTTGCTTTTACTTTCGTATGAGTGGTCGTTTTCATTGTCATAAAGTGATTGTTTGGATGAATTGTAGGCGGGTATTTGAACAATTTTGACTTGCAATGGTTTTTTGTATAGGCAGGATGTCCTTTGCGAAAATGGAATGACTGTGATATGTACACTCTTAGAAAAATGTGTGTAATTTTACACTCATTAAACTAGGTTATTAGTTGCCTAGCGTAATGAGTGCAATTCTACACACATGCTAATTGTAGCCGTTAGCGAAAACATCTTAAGTCGACTTGAGTAAAAATCAACAGTTTTGTGGCATTGCTTTTGCGTTAAAGACATTTCATTCATGTGTGTTCAGAACGTTTTCATATAACCTATGGCCATTTAGGTCAATCTTGAGAGTTCCGATTTTTCCGGATTTTTGGCTCTCCTGAAAAAAAAACCACAGTCATTAACATGTTATCGCTAACGGGTAGAGATTTAAGTTACCATTCGCATAAATTGAAAAACAAAATGAATTCATAACCGTTTACTTCTAAGACTTTCCTAATTTCCTGATTTTCGTTTAACCCATTCACGACGAGTGTTACCATATGGTAACGCTGATAGCGTTCCACGGTATATTCAATTAAAAAAATATTTGAACAAATATCACTAATCTGTTTTTTGATTTAAATAAAGCATGCTTAGATCTTTCTTTTGATATATAATTCTAAGCAATCGCTCGTCAGTAGCGATCGTGGCGGATAATTGAAAAGTAGTGTTTTTGAAAAGTGGGCAAAAACAGCGAAAAGTCACGACCTTTCCAGTAAGAATATTTTTCATTGCCATAGAAAGTTATATATTTTAAATATTTTTTTTTTGGCATTTGGGTAGAATATCAAAGTATTAGAAAACGTATAAAATAAAATTATTTATAACTTCTGTGTTACCTTTTTATCATTTTGAATTTTGCTGTTACCATATGGGCACGCTCGTCACAACCCTAGCAAATTTAAATTTTCTTACTGAAAATGTTTGTATGAGCTTTTTTTATGTAAAATTAAATATATTTTTTTTGTATATTGATTTGAAAGTGTGTTTGTGTACTTAATATAATTAAAAAAAATTTTTTTTTTAATATTCAGATTTATACATATTTGCGTACATATTCGAGTATTTTTTGTAAAATGAAGTAAATTTTTTCTATATATTGGTTTGAAATATATTTTTTTTTAGCTTTTTTCATATAAAGTTAAAAATATTTTATCTATAAATTGTCTTTAAAGTGTGGTTATGTACTTGGTATACTTATGAAAAATTAGCAGCACCTCTTAAGTTGATTTAGCCATATCCGTATGTCTGTCCGTTATTTTGGTTGGTATGGGCTATTGAAAGAGCTAAATGAAAGCTAGGCGGTCCAAACATTGAATTTATCCTTTGGAAATCCTAGAAGGAGTTGGTATTGCAAATGGGCGAAATCGATCAGCTGCCACGCCTACCTTCCATACAAGTGAAAGTCGAGTTTTATAACAAATGTTACCCAATTTCACGGGAATTGTGGTAGGAAAATTCTCCGTAAGATATATTGTCCGCTTTGCGTCGATGGTGAGTGCCGCAAAAGCTATATGAGCAATACCCCGATCATGACATGACATCATGACGCATAGAAAATCCACGTCTAAGATGGCTAGGTCATGCCGGGCTGATGAACGTAAAAAAGTACTACTAAATGGAGCACATGTGAGTACCGTCGGTGGAATGAGCGGAAGATGGCGACCAGGTCTCAGATGGAAGGGTGTATGGTATATATAGGCTTACTTCGACCGGCTAAATCTTACTCAATTGTTTTTTAACAAATTTACATTACGATGAAGACATTTAGGCAGGCATAATTTTATCCGGCTGGACAAGATTATTAGGAGGAAGATGAAGGAGGTACTTCCTATGGTCTTCATCGTACACCTCTTTTACAGCCATGTAAATTGTGTATGTCAAATGATGACGAGGACCTTTCCAATTTCAGTTCATATGGAGATATTTCTTATGTTATTGAAAACCTAAGCAGTATTTTGGTGTAGGTGGAGATACATATTATATACAGTGGCGGACAGATAATTAGGCCAGCCTTTTGTAGTAATTTTGAACGACTACCAAAATTTTAAGAATATCAACTTCAATACTATTGAAAAGGTCTATTGGACCCCATTCTAAGATGACTACCAGGACACTTATCAAGAAAATCCTAGTTGAAAACTGACCTACTTTTCTAACTTTTTTCCTGGGGGCTATAAAATTTTTTTTTTTGATGCAAAAATGTGCGTTTTTTAAAAACAAACTACTTTGCTGAAGAAACTTTTGTGATCAAAAATGCTCCTGAATTTATAGAATTTTTTTTAACAAAATATTTTTTTTAAAAAACTTTTAGATTTAAAAAAATTGGTCGATAAAAATTTTTTTTACAAAATAAATCTTAAAACATTGCTAAAATTTCAAGAATTTAAAATTAAAGTAGTTATAAACAATAATATCTTAAATTAGGTAATTTTGCTAAGGTTGTGACGAGCGTTACCATATGGTAACGGCCAGGGCTGGGCAAACGGTAAGCGGTCCAAAAAAAAAAAAGTTAGAAATTCGTTTCTTAGGCCATTTCTAGGTATTCCTGAAAAAATCTTGAAAAAATTCCGAAAATTTCGCTCTCGTCATTAATGGGTTAACTTGAGAAATACGGAAATGGAAAAGGGAACAACATCGAAAATTTAGTGAAAAATTATGAAAAAAATTATCCTACTCATATAATGCAGGGTATTTTGGTTTCGGTCTTACCGAAGATAATTCTTTTCCCAGGTTTTTATTTGTGCAAGCCACCTGCAAGCCACCTGCACTTTTGAATGCAAAATCACTCGATCAATTACTTTAGTCAACGAAACGATTTCCATTTAACTTCGACGAGTTCCTATTTAAACGTTTTGCAAAGTTGGTAAACTAAAAAAAACAAGACGAATTTCAAAAAAAGAAGATTTGCATTTGCATTTGCAATTTCAATTAAATTTGTATTTGTTGAAACCAATTCAATTATTATTGATATTTTGTTGGCTTTGGCGAACGCTATCAATTTTCGAATTGATTGGACATACATGACTCCGGCAGCATCCTCAGTAGAGCGCATGTTGGAAACAATGCCGGCAAAAGCTTTTGTTTTGTGTATATTAAATTAAGCTGATGATTGATTTATTTGATAAACAAAAATGTCATTTCAAGTAGTTTCAATTGAAGCCAATTAAAATGGTTGTGATGTGAAGTAAGACATTTAGGAGGCAGTATGGGGTTGCCATATGTTGAAATACTCACTCATGTGTGAATGAGCAAAAACACGCTCGTCGATGTAACATATAACATACTTAAATGCTAAATAAAAAGTGCACCGAAGACATTTCGGAATTCAAATGTACTTCAAACGAATATTCGCCCCATATGTGAGAAAAGCGGGAATAACCGCCAGTTTTGCCCGCAAAGTAAACCAAAGGACACATTCAAATGAGTTTTTTTGTGTGGTATGTGGTAGAAGAACGATGCAAATTTGCCATAACACTTTTTTTAAATGCACCCACAAATGCACATACAAAAATATATTGAAGTGAAATGAAGAGATTCAGTGAAGTTTGAAATATATGCAGCATGAAACAATATGAGCGGTAGTGTTGGGTGCGTGTGTGTGTCGATGACTGTGGTTGTGCAGCAATGAATGCGCAATTGCATTTTAGCACTTTTTCAATTGCCGCATTTTAAGAGTCCTTTCCATGGAAATGTGTGTGCAAATCAAAAGAAAAAGTTGAAATGTTTGCTTTGAGTTATGTGCCGGCAGGGAGGCTGGAAGAAAGGAATAAGTGCTCACATGCTCACACAGAGGAGTGCTGGCATTTAAGCGGTTAATAAGGCGTGAAAACGGCAGTGGTATAATGGCAAAGGCGGTTGAATGATGCAAATTAAGAACTTTCCGAAAAACTTTAAAAGATTTTCAGAATTCCGCTAAGTTTAAAGTGTAGAGCGCTTTTCATTTAAATGTCAACACAACTTGTAATTAATTGGACTACTCGACAGCCAAATTGGAGTGGATTAACCAACAAATATGTGAAAGGGGACGCTGATTACAAACAAAACAGTCCAACAAATTTCTCTCGCAACGAGATATCGGCAGGTGAACATGGACGTTACCTGTTAACCTTGGTAAAAACGCTTTTCAAAAACATTTCTAAAAGCTCGGAATAAAATCATAGAACAACTTTGTCGCAAAGGTAACTTTAAATGTCCTTTAAACAGCTTGTACACAAATTCTGTTATTGCAAGCGGGAGTGGCTATTGGCGGTCGGTAAATCTTGATTCCCGATGGCATTTTTAATTACATGTCATTGTGTGCGTGGAAACATTTGCATTTGTGCACTCAAATGCAAAAGAGAATTTCAATCACTTGAGGGAATTGTAATGACCAGAAACGCACCCGCGAAAGCATTGAGCTAAATTTCGGTACAGCCCATAAAATGATATTAAAATCAATGGTTTCGACCGTACCCGGACATGTGAAAGGACATACGCACACATACAGAAACTGCGCTTGACAGCAATAGGGACGTAATAACCTTATTCAGCTAAAATTTACTTTACTTACCGTTTTTGGAGTCGAATCGTTTTGGTATATGAGCAAATACATATACAATATATATTATCCCTAATCTACTACAGAATTTAGCAACCATGGAATTTTTTCAAACCTATACACCATTTTTGCCAATTTCGCGTTATAGTTTAAAATCCGCCTTCTTTGGACAACATCTTTATCAGCAGAGTATGTAAAATAAAAAGGGCTTTGGCAAATCCTTTTAATATTACACCCCATATGCAAAATGCTCTTGTTTAGACTCATATTTAAAAAAACCAGACGAGGTAGAGCATTTCTGTGGACGCCATCGTGTTTAGTATACAAAAATCTTTAAGGATCCATAGGTTTGCTTTATGCAGATATAAACCATTTTCAATAAATGTTTTGGAAAAATGTTTAAATATTTTTTTCATTTACTCTGAACTTCGGCTTCGGTTTTAGCCGAATGTGAGTTCGGCTTCGGTCGAAAAAACCACCTTCGGTCGGACTCTAATTGTTTGACATGTATCAGTTCCGTTCTAAAGCATGGATATGTACATTGTACATTTTTGGCAGCAGTGTTCCACTCCTATCGAGGAGTTTCGATCGTCTAGTGGTCCTTTTAAATTTTATTTGCACTATCGAATAAAATTAGTGGAACAAAAGCGACGTCGTCGCTTTTATTTTGATATGTTCCGGTATTGCAACCGCTAACAAATCTGACTCCTCACAGCGATTCACTTGAAAAGCAATTTATTTTTATGATATTTATCATAGCGAATTAATCTTTATTGTGTGAAAGATACGTGGGGTTGGGAGGCTTTAACTCAGAATTACAATTGATTTGATTTGTTTATTGGAGATACGCGATTTTTTTCCTGTACGACCATTCGCGCTGACAACAATATTAAAAACATTTCCGTTTAATCTGATAAATCGTTTAAACGGCAGCCAATTGCCATTTTAATTGCTTCAACTTCAACCGAAAAGCCAATGGACCAAAAAAAAGCCCTCACTTAGCAGGAATAACAACGCCAACAAAAAAAATAAATAAAAAATACAACAACTTAAGTGAGGCTTCAATCTGACCGCCCTCGCATTTTTCCAAAACAAAATTGTGCAACTGCTCACAAAAACCACCCTCACGATGCCCCAAAATGCATTAATACAAGTGAGCCGCACACATGGTATGGAACTTCCGTTTCCGTAGACTAGTTCAGCAAGTGATACAACATTAGCAGACGCGAGCGGCACTTAACCCCAAAAATGATTTTAACTGGTACATAGCCCGAGTTCATGCGTGCACATTGCGTGCTTTCAATTTTAAAGCACATAATATGAAATGCTCAACCAGACAGCAGGGTTAAGGAGCGAAATGACCATTTCAGAGATTACACTGCCCTGTGTTGTTGGTGACGCCTGTGTTATTACAACAAACCCCTCAACAGAACTCCACAGAAGTTATATCGTAGATTAGGGTTCAATGCTGAATTCCTGTTTAGGCAAAATATTATATTAAAATTATCCGTTCGCATGACGGCGCTTGTATGGGTGGATGGCGGCAGCGGCGGTGGATGTTTGCACAACCACATTTTACCATATGATGGAGCCCGCTTATATTATTTTTTCGGTCGTTGCTTTTGTTAATACTCATGCAATTCTGGCGTAAAAGTTGGAGTTTTGGTATCATCAGCAAAAATTTAATCCTTTTAAGTGTTTCTTTTTGTGTCTAAGTGTGTTGGGGTCGACCCTTTTCGTTCGTGGTTAATATAATAGCAAAATGAGCACATATGTTGAAGAAGAAAATTATGAAATGAAAATAAAACTAATAATAAAATATAAAATACTGCAGTATTTGCAAGAACGTCTTTTGCATCTTTAATCGAGAACTGACGTCACGTACCTACTCACACTTGTAGTGAGATGTACACAGTTCGTTTCGTCGTTTAATTCTCTTTTCGAAATTCGACATTATTTTTGTAGCTGCATTAAGTTAGTTAGTAGTTGATGTATCCTATCGCCATAGAAGGCGATTGTTTTGCAAACGCCCTTAGAATCGACTAATGTCGCCCATACCGGCCCTTATGTTCGAAAATCAGAAAATCTCATAAACCAGCGTAGATCTCACAACTGTCCTCTTATTTTGGTTGTTATTTATTTATTTTTTAATATGAGTTTGGCTTGAGGCAGCGGCATCTTATGGAAATACCAAACTTTATTTGGTTGAAATGTAAGTACAGATATGAAGCAGCAGAAGCATAACTTTTATACTTTTTCAAGCAAGCCAGAGACGAAATTGAACGGAAACGGATATTAAATGCCCAACCATGTTGGTTTGTATCTATGTATATTTTAAGTTCATATTCAAAATGCTGGTAAGTTTGATTCAAATTCAAACATAACACAAAGCACATTCAAAAAACATGTATGTCTTCAGGTCACAATCAAAGTCTAAATCGATTCATGGTCTGCTTTTAAAGCCGCCATCGTCAACCCCCTGATTCATCAACCCAGCCACTCCTCTGCCCCCATGACTCACCACAAATACTCCACTTCACCAAGCCCAGGCATTCTAGTTTTTTATTTTTGGTCTTTAGGTGCGCTGCTTTAGGTCTTGCTGCCCTCGAATTAAGCGATCTCAATGGATTATTGGATTAAACTTCGTATGTCTCCAAAGCATTTGCTATTTTTTTTTTACATATTTAACGTACAAACTTGTCACTATTTACTAAACAAAAAAACAATTCTTTTCCATTTCCGTGAAAAGGGTATTGCATGATTGTGCATTATCTATGTAAAAAGTGAAGTTTTGAAAAAGTCCGAACTACCCAGTAATCGGAATGGAAAAACTGAAGCAATGAATAAAATACAGTTATGTACTCATATTGTTTTCATAGATCAGTAAAACCAGCGCAAAAAATGGGGAGAATTCAAAGGTAAGCTAGTTTTGAAATTTATTTAGCTTGCAAAATACTCCACCTAGCCCACCTACCGATCTGCCTTGTTGAAAACTTGGCCAATTCAATGAGATAATTTTAACATTATCACAGAATGTAACCGCAGTTCCATCGCAGCCCAAAATACCAAAGCAGCCCAAAGATCATTTCGATGGTCGATGAGGCACTTACCACGCTAAACAATAGACGCGGTGTAGCACTTCAAAAAAATCAGGAACCAAGTTATCTGCGGCAGCTTCTTCTAGATGGCCAGTTAGTTAAAATTACCGGAAAAGCCAAGGGATTAGTGGAAAAAATGCGGCTGGTGGCAAAGAAACGACGATTACTGCCAAAGCGAAGAAATTTGAGAATGGACTACACCGAATCGAGTCACGAGAGTGAAAGTAAAGTCCAACGATATTGAGCTATTTACTAACCCACTGGCCACTTCTACAGCTAACCGCGATACAGTTGTTGACCATGACCAGGATATGAAAGAGGAGGTCCTCTAGGAAATTTACTTTTTTACATATTGTGGTGAACACACAATTAAATTTAAAAATTGCTATTTTTTTCAGTCCAGTTGAACTCTTGTTTATTTTGTTAAATTTGTTTAGTAACCGCCGAAGGGTTGAGAAATGATTTTCGATATAATTTAAAGAGTATTTCCATTAATCTCAATCGTCTTTATGAATTTTCATTTTGTTTCTCTCAAAAGTGCATTTACTTAGTTATATTTGTTTGTTAAGCAACGTTCACAGCTGCAATAAATGAAAACTCATACAAAAATTGTGGGCTTGCTTTGGACATTGTCAATTGTCATTTCACGTCAATTGAGATTTCCGCTCCGTTCGATGACTTAAGAGTTTGACAAAAACGCTTTCAATTAAATTTAAATGTTGATTTATTGTTTTGTTGTTGTTCTTGCTGACAATGTAATTTAATATATTACATTCAAATATATACCTACGTATATAATATATTGTATAATTAATTAATTTAAATTAGGGTGTTTTTTTTGAGTTCATTACTAAACTATTAAATTTGTTTGTTTCGCGTTTTTTTTTTTGTTTGTATTAAATTCAAAATGGTGTTTTTTCCCTTCATTGCCGTTTTCATCATTGCGTTGGTTCATTTCCCTTTTTTCTTCTTTATAAATATTTGATATAAAGTACATTTCATTTGATAAGGCAATGAAAAACAATGAACAAACTAAAAAACTAAATAAACAAAGATTCTAAACAGAAGTGAAAACAAAACAAAATGGAAACGCAAACGACAAACGCACTATTATAGAAAAGTTACAAACTACACGATCATACACGTTCTGCTGCTGATAGCTGCTGAACACACGCGCTATATAATCTTCTAATTACTTCAACTAAAGTAGAGCTAATAATTGCTTTTACACAAGACTTTTAAGAAAATGATTAAGCAAAGAATAGAAATGTTTGCATTTCGGAAATTGAGATAGGAAAAAATGCAGCTGCAATTTAGCTAGGCGCCTGCCACAATGAACGAATTCTGAAACTTCGTTCTCAGTTTAGTTGATTTTTTTTTGGAATTACTGTTGCGGTTGTATACTGCTCAGAGACTCTTTAAGACTGATCCTTGCGAACGCGGCGCTTACGTGTCGCTCCGGCGGACTTGGATGTGGATTCCTGAAAATCGCAATATATTTCCGTCAATTAAGTGCGAAATGCGAAAGAGTGCTTTATGAAGAAAACTCACCTCGGTCTCTTCGCCAGCGACCTCTTCGGCCTCATCCGATTCCTTGGTATCGCTAGAGCCAGCTGCTGCCTCTCCCTCGTCTTTAACATCTAAATCAGACTTTTTCTTCTTGGGACTAGATTTCGATTGAGTGATATTGCTGCTGTCGGCATCGCCGGCCTTCTTGTCATCATCCTCTTGTACGGCGTCGGTCTTCTTGGCATCGTCGTCGGTCGCCTAAGGTAATTCGGACAATAATGTTGGATCGCAATGTGGAACTAGAAATTCTACACTTTAATGCCACGCTAGCTGTGTATAGTTTTTACCTTGCTGCTATCGCCTTTACTGAACATACGATACAAACTGAAAACAAGCGGCGTACCAATGAGCACAATAGCGATTCTCCAAGACCATGGATTTTCGGCGCCATAAGCGACAATCTTATTCAAAAATGTTTCCTACATGGCGGCGAGAGAGAAAGAGTCGAGCGCATATGGGTGCAAATTAATATTGAAATACGTGAGTTGATCAAGTAATGTAGCATTTCTAATAACTAGCAAAGGCAGAAGCATCGACCTAGTTTCAATTAAATGGATTTAAAAACATTTGGGTTGAATGGCGGAACCTCTTTGGAGCGTCGGTACAAATAAAAGACATAACAGCTCGCCGGTATGAGCAGATAAACGAAATACACGGCCCACCATCCGGGCTTGTAATTCATGCGCTTCATCAAACGATGCCAGAGTGTTTTCTTCAGGCAAAAGGCAAACCGGAATAGTTTGAAAGCAAATTTCAAATAAATTACCAATTGTCGGTCATTTACTAGTTTAGTAAATGCTTTCAGTACCTTCTTCTTCAATCGAAGAAGAAGACAAAAATCAAATACTCACCGATTCCTTATCAATAAATTTGCGTTTGCTATCGAACGATCTGGCGGCAAAGTCATTGGCGACTTCAATGTCGTCGGTGATGATCAAATTATCAAACAAAATATCACTAGACATCGACCAGAGTTCAATACCAATAGCAGCCTTTCGTGGATAATTAAAAAATCGCATAAAAAAAAAGAAGAGAAATGATTACTTTTTATGAAGAACACAAAACGCGCTATCAACACACTCACAATGGGCGTCATTCGGAACGGGTGGGAATCTTCGAAGTAATCGGGATTGGGTATTTTTCGTGCCGCCCACTTGCCCTGATAGTTGGGGTTCTCGATGAGTGGCGCACGCCATTTGCCCTTGTACTCCTTGTTTTGAATTAGAGGCGCCTTCCATTTGCCGCAGCCAGCCGTCTTCTCGCAGATGGGATTGTCGACCAGCGGTGCCTCCCATTCGCCATCGATTTCGGTGTCCCAATCTTCGGGCTTGCTGGCACTGGGATCTGCCGAATAGATGAACGGATAGAATATATTTAATTTGCCCTCAAAACAATTTTGTTTTCAAAGTTCTCAAAAGATTACAACAAATAAATTACCAGCCAACATTTCGGGTTCATCTTCCAACCAGTTATCGGGCATGCTTGCACCTGGATCCGGTATTTGTGGTGGAGCATCGTCATCCCAATCTTCTGGCTTAGTGACGGCAACATCGGGAATCTAGAAACAAGTTCGATCAAAATATTGCCAATTTCCAATTTGCCGCAATAAAGTCAGCCAACCTTTTCACGCTCGTCCCAATCCCTGGGCTTCTGGTCCTCGGGATCGTCAATTTCACGTGTTGGATTCACGGCTGGAGTAAATTCGCTGAGCAGAGAGCCTTCATTGATGATCTTGTGATCAATGCGTATTTCGAAAGTATTGTCCGGACGCACCACAAGCTGATACAAATGCGGCAGCTTGTCTTTGAAAGGTTCCTCCAAACGATCCCTAATGCAGGCGAGTGATAGAGTAAAAGCGAAATATTAAATACGAGTTCAGAGTGTACATTACAAGTGGATTGTTGCTTTGAATTGCACACACAAAAAATACATTGAATCAGGCCAAAGCCACTGGCCCAAACATAATCAATTTTACGAAGCCAATGAGCGAAAATCAATATTCTGACTAAAGCTGTTTACTAGAAGCTTCCAGCTTTATACAGGAGGGATGATATAACGTTAGCATTGAGGCTACACTCTTAATTGAACAGACCATTTCCACTTACTTTGGCTTGCGGCAGTGCTTCTCCGAAATACTGCCATTAATTGGATTAACGTGACGGAATATGAAATGCATTTTAATGTCGTTGCCGCACTTGTCTGGCCCAAACATAATGGAATAAGGTGTCTTGTCATTGAACTAGAGGGGGAACAAGGGGACGATTTTGACCAAAACATAAATAGAATTAGAAATATGAGAAATGTTTATATAAAGTGAAAAATTCAAATTGGACAGACAGGTGTCATCGTACCTTGGTCAAGTCATCGGTGCTTTTGCCAGCAGACAGCAATTTGATGTATGAACCACCGCAGTCTTGACCTTCCTGCAAACGAAAGAAAAACGAAATTCAAACTAATTAGTACAAAGTGAAACATTAATTGGATTAGAGGCTGACCAACTGAAGCAACAGGTTTGGGCTGGTTTAGCACCACTCACTCACCTGCAAAGTCACTTCGTACTGCACCACCAAAGGCTTCTCCTCCTTAAAGGTGAACGGTTTGCTAAGACGCGCTGCAATAGCAGCATGCTTTGCCTGCGATTTAAGAACAAGGCCGAGATCGTTCTTCGACACAATGCGTTGGGGGGCCTCAAAGCTCCACTTGCCATCGTATTTGGCAATCTCCTCGGCAATGTCGTCCTTCTTCGCCTGCGACCTGATCCAACGTTTGTTCGACTCCTCCACATCGTCGAAATGATCGACGAAGTAGAATTGCTTGGCATCGAATTGGGGACTCTCGTAAGCGGGTTCCGAGGAGCTAGCTTCTTCGGTCACAACTTCTGGGGTTTCCTCCTGAAATTTTTGTAGACATTTAACACGTTTCTGTCAGTAGTTGGTTCAGTTTGAGATAAGAATTGACGTGCATAAGGTGGTGTGAAAGAAAAATATTTAATGTTGTCATGCTGTGCTGCCGCCGTGAGTTGATAAGCTGTAATTGTATGTATGTGTACAACTTGAAGATAAAAACCTTAGCTGGGGATTTTGAAATGTGTAGCCAAGTTTTATGAAATACGAATGACGTACATTTTTTTTGATTTTCGAGAGGTAAATATCTTAATTTTTGGTATTAATTTTTTGCAAATGTTAATCCTATGCTTGCAGATTTCCGGTCGATTACATTGACATAGTTTGTGCTTACGGGTTGTTGGATTTTGCTTTCCCCTCTCATCTGCGTTTGGTCGAACTCCGATGTTTTTATATGGAGGTTTTGTGCTCTCTCTATATACACAATGATTAGGGACTCTAGATTGTGGCGAAATACCCATTTTACGGATAATTTAGAGCTATTTGAGGATGGAAATTTTTATTTGGCTTCTCTGTTGTGAATTTCTGACTTTTTACGTGGGGACGGAACGCTGTTTTGGTTAGGTGCATTTAGATCTCACGAACTCGCGAACAAAAAGCCGTTCATTCGGTCGTTGTAAACGCCCTGTTTGCGATCTTGGGTCTGGCACGCTCTGGCTGCCGATGCGTGTTCGGGAACATATATTCAGGCGTTCGTTGGTGCGAACTAAATGCACCTTAACCTTTACTTAAAATTTTATTGTTTTATGGCAACCCTGAGCTAATGCACTTCGAACTTAAGTATACAGGAAAAGTGAGGTTAGGATGAAAAGCAGTGGAATAAACAACGAAACAATAGATTAACAGGGGGAAATCTTTTAATTGTGTTAATTGGAAAATCATAAAAATTTACCGCGCGACCCAAATAGAGTTACAAATACAAATTCTCATAAAAGTAATAGATTTTTCTAACACTTGGGAGAGTGACGTGTACCAATTATGTACCGGCCCGAGTTAAAGAATATAATAGAATGCAACCCTAACCGAAAGAAAAAACCAAAATCAATTAACTTAAATTAATCGTGCCAACTTCCTAAATGGAAGAATAGATTTGCTTTGCTTATGTTTGGCTTACCAGATCTTCCACTTCAACGCCTTCATCGAAATCCTGGTTGTCCACACTTGCTACTTTAGCTGTTACACAAAAAAATATAAGCAGCGCCGTCGCTACTACCAAGTCATTCCTTCGCATTTTTCAAGTCGTCCAGTTGAGATTCTTGCCAACGAATGAAGAACGTGTGGAAAAGTGCACAATTTTTATTTTTTCTTTAATTAAATTTAATTAAAACGTTGAAACTCCACGCTAAACAAAAATCCTACTTCTGCTACGGCGTCGGCGGAAAATTGGAAAACGTTGACTGCACGAAAAAACTAGTGGTTGGAAACAGGGTTAACTTTGAATTATTTCAAAAAGTAGTCAACTAAATTCGAACTAAGATAAAGTACTAACGGCGCTTTAGTAGGCGAAGGCAAATCACGATAAAACTGCATTCGCTTACACTGCCTAATAATTTAAACATCTTTACAAAAATCTTTGTAAGTAAGTTTGTTCCCTTATTACCCAAAAAAATACTTGACCGCTTTAAATGAAATACGCATCAAAATGTAGGTTATTTCATTGGAATTATGACCAAAAGGGTGTAATTCAATGTTAATTTGTTACTTGAATGTTTTCTCATTGTGAAAATGGACAATTAGTCGCTTTAATCAAATACCCTCTCGCAGTCCCGATTAAATGAAAAAGTGAAAATCCTTGTTCGAAAGCGCCTTTAATGGTAGTTCAAAGTGTAGTTCAATGTTAATTGGTTTTTTGGATGCTTTTTCAAATAGAGCACTAAAGTTAAGTTCAAACTTAATTTAGCTATGCATATGGGCCGATGATGTTAGGTTTACACTTCCGAAAAGCGAGAATCGCAGATCCGGCCCAGATTGCGACCCTGAAATGTGCAATTTAGTACCTTAGTCGTACAACGGTAACACGGATTGGCAAGTGGAATTTGTGGAATTTGTGGAATTAAAAATGTGGAATGCAGCTAACGAAAAAATTACACCACGAAAGTAAAAAATTCACCACATTTGCCAACATTTCGTGAAGCATGGTTGCTGCCCTGTTCTCAAATGGTTGTTGTCTTAGTTCGCCCTTTGGTTGTTGTCTCAGCTTGATATGACTATCAAAAGTCCATGCCAATCTCCACCAATATCCACCAACGTGACCCTGTCACTTTTTTCTTTTTCTATGGTTGTATTAGATTTAGGTGCGGCTACAACTTGTGGTTGTTCGTCAAAAATGGGCTCACTCTTAATATGTATTGTACCAATCACTTCCGCTTCCATTGCTGGCTCTTCTTGGTTATGGATTCCGTCTGCTTCTTTGTTTGCCGTAGATAGGCCATCGCTTGGGTTTACTTCTTTGTCTGCCGTAGATTCCACTACTGCTTCTTGAGCTGCATCAGAACTGGGACGATCCTCAGAAATGGGCCCACTTTTCACATGAAGTGTCCCAATCACTTCCTCTTCCATTGTTTGCTTTTCTTGGTTATTGCTTGCGTCTGATTCTTTGGTTATAGATTCTACTGCTGCTCCTTGAGCTACATCACATGTATGCCAAGCACATCCGCTTCCATGTTGGTTGTGGCTGTCTTTCGTAGATTCCTATGAATATTCACGAGATTTTTACACGCCTTAGTTCCATAGTGGACTAAGTCTATACGTAGAAGCAAATTTACTAAGTGCTTACAGAAATCTATGTACTTAGTGTACTTAAATGCTAATTCGACTTATGGCCTTAATTAACTATGGAAGAATTGGGCTCAAATAACAAACGATTTGCATTGCTTCAATTTATAGTGGTAAAAAGAGAATTATTTTAACCATTTTTATGTATTTTTTTAAGCCCGATTAATCGATTTTTTGCTTTGATAATCGATTAGATCACGAGGAATCAGGAAGGAAATTAATTTAGTTATTAAAAAATATTTTTCCTACCTTTTCCAATTCCAAAACTAATCCCTAGATTAAAATCTGTCTTCGAAAGAATTCTCTGTTAACATTCATTGCTCTCAAATTGAACACACAAATTTGTATTTGGCAATAAATTGAAAATTGTCTACGAATAGATATGAAAAGGAAATTAAATAAAATTAAATAAAATTATCTAAAAAGACGTGCATACAAATAAAATTATTCGGCAATAAGAACTTTCAGCTGAAACGACATTAGAGAGCACAAAAAATTTGCATAAAAACGTAATAACGACGAAAACAAGTGTTGTTGGCCAATATTCAAGATTTTGACCGCCCGCGTGACAGATGACGACAGTTAATAAATATGCTTGACAGATTTAAAAAAAATAAAATATGCCAGTAAGCAGTTGATTTGATAAAATAAATGGTGGCCATTAAAACTAATGGCAATGGACGATGAAAATGAAATGAGATTGTTGTTATTGTTGTTGCTATTTAATATTTGCCATTTGGAAAATTTCGTGAAATGAGTTGATGCTTAAAACGTACTTAATTGAAATTTCCATGAATCACGATAAGCGTGCAAGGGGCGTGCAAAAATCATCCAATTTCCGTTTTGGTTTTATTCTCCTCTGCAAAGTACGAAGTCCAGAAAATAGCAACAACCCGAAAGTATAAGGAAAAGTTTTCAATTCACGCGCTCTGCATTTTATTTGAAACTTTGTATTGTCGGTCTTGCCATCTGGTTTCGACCTCACCAACACTTCCACTGGATGCATAAATACAAATCCATTGCAAGCTTTTTTTTAAGTTTTGGCTACTTTTCTCTTTTTGTTTTATTTTTAATTTTTTTATACTTTTAAAACGCTTATGAATAATTCATAGATTTTGGCATAATTTTACCTCAAGCCTCAAGCCATTTCACACTTTTCCCAATGACGTACAAACGGTACACGCACGCACATACTCATGTGTAAATTTACTCGGCGAAAAGCCATTTTAAATGCATGTTGGCATAAAATTATAATAAAAATTGTTAGTTTATCGACTTGGCAACCTCCGACCAGCTAAACTGACTTTTGAGCGCCTTGTAGTTGTGCAAGTATACGTTGGTTTAGCCTTGTGTGGGGTTAAATGGAAATTGAAAAGCTTTTTGTTTAATGGAATATTTAACACATGCAACTCACACACTCTCGAAGTCGCACGCAAACAAAACTTAGAAATAAATTTTGATTAGGTGTTGGCTAGTTACTTTGGCCGTTTCAATGCTTTAAATTTATGCAAAGATCGCAATGTTTTTTCCCTAATTAACTCGTGCTGGGTATCACCACACCTCAAAGAGAAGACCTAGTGGCATCGCCTTTTGGGCTTGACATGACGAATATGATGGCTCGATTTAAATGTTTGCTTATTTGCACTTTAGCTCACAGCAAATGCATAAGCAAATACAAATACGAACACACTAATAAACGCCACAAGCCGTTCGAAGGATATGAAAGGACACGAGCAGCAACAGACAGAGACGAGAGGACGCATGCCAAGGGACAGAAGTGCAGAGACAGATAAACATTTAAACAGCAAATCAAGTCACTTTCAATTGAGTTAAACGAAAGGAAAGCGCACTGACAGGCAGACGAACGTTGCAAATAATAGCGTTAAGCGGAAATGGACAGGACGCTCGAACAGGACATTAGCATGTGGCAAGGACACAGGCACACACACACATTTTATTAATACGCAAACTAATAAACAAACAAACACACATACACACTATTCATTTATTATGATGTCTCGCTGCGTCCGTCGGCCGGACGGTCATGTAATCCTGCTCGTATGCTCAAGCATTATTTAAACACACATTGCAAATCAAACAAACACACACACACACAGGCCGGGGCACGCACCTACACTGCCACAATAAATAATGGTAGCCAGTGCTTGTGTGAGTGTTGTGGAGTTTTTTTGTGTGAGACCAGTACTTCTCTACTGGGTAGAAGTAGAAGGACATATGAGCTTTTCTAGTCACGTAACTACTTTGTCCGGAAGTTATTTTGATTCCGTTTCCGGACTATGCTTTTCCTTTGCTGTGGGTAGTTGAGATTGTTGATGTTGTTGGAGCTGCTTTCTGTTTGGCGTGAGTAAACCGGCAACCGGCGACGAGTTCAACGAGTGCCACACGAGATACGCTTCAAATCAGTGTTCAGCGTTTCACTACTCGGTATACAGAAATCTCAGAGCTCCCACTTGCACATATGCTATACAATCACACACATACACGTGACTGCATATTGAAATAAACGCTTATAATATGCTTAAGCTAACAAATTTATAGTTTTGGCGTTGAGTTAACCAAGGGATATGTGCTAGCCTTACTCCTGATTCTACTGCTGCTGGCAAAGTACTACTCCTACTGAGGCGTTGTGTCCTTTGTCGCTTACATTAATGACATTCGCTTGTGCGTGGTCGTTTCGTACGTATCCTCTTCAGTGCTTCTGCTAGACACTCAACTGTACAGGCAAAATTGATTCGAAGCACCGTGTGGGTAGCGTTTGTATGAGGCTACTGGGCTAATTTAATTTTTTACGATTTAGCTAGGATTTGCGGGGGACTCTTCGTAAAGCGTGCTTGTGACGGAGGCCGCTAAGATTAGCGAGTGCAAACTTAACGCACATAAGAGGCTACTAGATTTTTTGCACAGCTGCGCTAAAAAGGAAAAAAGCTTTCCCACAGACAGAAGAACTGGCAAATGAATTCCGTTTATTCTCATAAAATCGGAAAGCCCTCGAAATCCGACTTTATACGGATCGCATTACTATTCAATTCGGTGCGCCCTTATCACGAAAATCTTCAACGAATTCAACTTTTTTTCGCTTTGCAGTGAGTTAAAATCAAATGCAAATACGAGTCGTCATCGTCGCCCCATTATGCGTACCTATGACTTTTGTAATCCAATTTCCGCTCCATAAATTTATGGCAACAAAATACAAGGTGATTACCTCATCGTGCCTATTTGATTATTAAATTAATAAATCACTTAAATTTAACCCCTCGTCAGATCGAACGAATAAAAAAGTAAAACCAAAAAAAACCCTTCATACAAAACGAGGAGGGTTAAAGCTCGCAGCTAATAAAAATAAATGTAAAAACATACACTCACCAAAGTGGCACCAAACTGTTTCGGGGCCATTTCCAAAATATGCAAGTATTATACAAAAAAAAAGTCTATAACAAAACAAAAAACCAAAACAGTGGAAGCCAATTTCGCGGCAGCACTGGTCGCCGTAGGCTTTTCAATTTATTACCCTTCCGGCGCGATTTTCCTTGCTTCCATTTTTGCTGGGGCGTCAACCAAAACAAAACGAAAAGACATCGTATTAAATAAAATGCGTTTCCGCCATTTTGGGTTTTTTATTTGCGCTCTTTTGGTCAGTTTGTTTTGCTAGTGGCCTTGCTGTACACATAGAAGGTGTTAACACCTTTTTATTTGTCAAAATTTATTGTTGGGACCTTCACTTTTCGAAAAATATTGTTTGTTTAAAACAGAATTTTGTATTACTCGTGGAAGCTGTATTTGTTGTGTTTGTTTTATATTTTAATTAATTTATTGGCACTCTGCATATTGGCCATAAATCATTTTATTCAATTAGAAATGTTTTTATGGAGGGAATAAGTGAGAGTGAGAGGAAAAGAGTGATGATAAAAAATACATGGAGACCAAAAAATGGCAAATTTCACTCATGCCCATGCCACGTGCCGATTCCGAGTAACCTGAAAAATGAAATAAAATTAAGAAAACTTCCGAAATGAGCACGGACCTTGCTCCCAAAGCGTTGGCATTTGTGTTTATTTTATAGTTTTATGTTTTATGTTTTTATATATGGTTCTGTAGCAGCCATTCCCATTGTGCTGTTGTTGCAATTGTAAGCCCATCACATCGTTTGCCTTCGTTTTCCCCACTTCTTTTTAACCTAAAAACAAAAATGCTAATAATGCTTTAAAACAACAGCAAGCAGCCATCAAGCAGGACACAACAAAAAGGACAAACACAATTTATGGCCCACTCAGTCATGCAGCGCAAGTGACCAAATGTCATTTTTGTTGGATTTATGAGTTGTTGTAACATAAAATTATGTCATTTGTGTCAGAAAACGTAATATTTTTTCTTGTGCTATGCGCAGAGTTTTCTTTCTGTATATTTTTACGGTTTTATTTGCACAATTTGCAATATTAATGTTGAAAGGGCCAATAACTCTTTAAGGACTTCTTCGGCTCGCTTCCGAGCCGAGCGTGAGCTGGCGTTTATTTGAATTCCTTTCACTGAAAAGACTCTTCACCTCAAGAATTTCCGTTTCATTTCTTTCAGAAGTCGGCTTGCTTTTCGGTTAAATTAAATATCCTTTATTTCCCTTTCAATATAGTCAGTAGGTTGTGGACCCTAACAAATTACCCGCATTTAAATTTATAAAATTTCATCCTTTTTGTGCTATTTTATGCTCACATTTTCACCCATTTTAAAACTTCTTTTACTTGCTTTTTTGTTTTTTTTCAAATCTTTTTTGTGTCATATCCTGGGCCTTTTTTTGACGCACGCCAAAATGAATTTGTAACAATTCATTGCAATTTGTTTTGTCTTTATTATGCTTGTTGTCCTTATTTTAACTTTCGCCGTAGTGGTTGTTGTTGTTGTTGTTGCTGTTGTTGCTGTTGTTGTCAACCCTTTCAGCCATAATATGCATACAAACAATTCAAGGGCATTTTTAACTGTTTCCGCTCCTCGGGAGGAAATTCTGGCTGTCTCCTCTGCGTCCCTCGGCTGCTGTTTGGTGGGGATTCGTATCCCTTTTATGGAAAAAAATAAGGAAACTTCAAAATTGCACATAAATTAAATTCATATCCCATGGGTGTGCAGGGTTGTTCAGGGGGATATACGGTTAATTTTCATGTCTATTGTGTGTCGCCGGCGTCTGTTTGTGTCCTCATATTTTTTCGATTTATTTTCATTTCATTTATTTTTAACCATGGAATTTGACCTCATATTTTGCGGAATTTCGCTGTGGAAATGATGCAAAGCAAAGCAACACAACCAAAACCCTCTCTTAAATACCATATACCATAAAATATGAGGTTTTCCTTAGAGCACAACAAAACAGTAAATTCTGCACACGTCGAAGGGAGTAGCTTTCGTTACGGTTACAGGACTTTGTCCTTTTACTTTTTGCACACAATCGAGTGGCAAGTAAATAGTGTTCGATCTTCGGTGCAAGTGCGAATGTAGGTAAGTGCTTGGGTGAAATCTCCTCTCCGTACAAAAGAAAAGAACTAAAACACCTAAGCGTCTTTTTGTGGGAGAATTGTGAACTCCCTGTAATCTTTATCAGGTTATGAGTTTGTGCATCGAATGTATTTTTCAATAGTTATTTAATTTGTAGTCAAGTCTGGTATGCGGATGAAAAACATCGATGATATAATATACATACATACATATCGCCCATTCCCTGCAATGAAGACACAACTCAAATTTCGGAGGTATAATTGCCACTAGAAAGTACACAAGAAACCCTGTTTTCGCCTGCATATGCCAACCCGAAGTTTGTAACGCCAATAAAGAGTTGCGGTCGGCGTGGATCAGCATGACCTTATTTTAAATTCAGAATTCGTGTGTGTGTCCTTCCGGAGCATCACCTTTCACTCTTTCGGGACGTGCCGTTAAACTTGTAAGATTTTCCCTTAACCAATTTCTTAATTTCACATCAGGTTGTTCGCCGTTTGAAAGTTTAAGCTTAAGTCACGCTCGCACCATTACTTAACACAACTTCATCATTTGGTCTGATAAACGTAGCAGAGCCAGAATGCGGCGGCACCAGGACACGCAGAATCGAATTCAGGAACATCACATACCACACAATGACACACTTTATCGCGACACGTTGATAAGGAAACCATTTAACATGAGCAAAACCGACACACATGCATACTTGCATTCGCACACATACCCATCCATGGAGCGTAATTTCACACATTCAAATGCCGTCGTCCTTGAGACAAAGTTAGTTACGACTCCAAATGCTAAAGTGCGTCGTGCCATTTACCCATTCCCTCCGCTTTCCGATTCAATTAAACGATAAAGTTTATTTAATAAAACAAATCAGGGGATTCGTGGCGAGAACAATATGCGGAGGGGGACTTTTATGGGAAAGGCAATTAAGAGTCATTGAGACAAGTCGACACGAGGCCATCTTCTTGCCAATGGAATTAAATATTTCGTGGCCAGCTCAGAATAATTTAATTGCGAGTAAACACCGAATTCGTTAATTGGCAAATTCCGTCCACGAAATGCAAAGCCAGTTTCATTTCGATTTAGCTTAAAAAATTACAACAACGAAGAAATGCGAAAAAATAACAAGTGGGATTCGAGCGGGGATAACGCGAATAATGGGAAAAAGGTTACTACTACGAACTCCGAAAAGTGAGTAAATCAAAATAAGCAACTGTGTGAAATCGTACAAAACAAATACAATAAAGTATTGGAGAAGACGCGACCTAAATAAATATACTTGTAAAAATAAACCCCAAAAATGAAAAATAAAAGAAGAACAAATAAGAAGAAAAGGATAACCGCTTTAATGCCATGCAACATAAAAACAACCAACTGTGCGAGGGTGAGGAGGGAGGAGGGAGGAGGGAGGAAACCAAGACACGCGTTGCCAAACCAAAACCATACAGAACCGCACAAAAAACCCTGTCGTTGTAAGTTGCACGAAAGTATAAAGAAGGGACGCGCCTAAAAGCAGACAGCATCCTTTTTTCAGTTGTTTGTTTGTTCATTGAATCCCTTAGCTTTTTCGACTGCGGCGTATTGTTCGCACGATTTATAAGCAAAAAAAAGCTTAAAAAAGAAAATAAAATAAAAACTAAATTGAAAGGATACAAAACCAAGATCCATGAACAGTGGGCACAATTTGTAAAAACTGTGAAACAAAAACTAAAAACGAAAACCCAGACGTTCGAAGGGCAAAAGCATCACTTCAATTTGAAATATAAAGTTTACTTAAGCCGAAAACATAACTAGGGCGACGTGCTTCACGACGACAAGACTGCAAACGACTTTTTCTCTGTGTAGTGGGCCACGTCGTCCGGCGAGAAGTTCTCAATATCAGAATTGGTTTTTTTGACAGTTGTGTTCGGTCGCCAGTCGCTCTGATTGCCTTCGCAATGTAAATTAAACAAAGTAGAAGTGACAGAGAATATATATATAGAGGGGCTATTCTGTCGAAAAATGTAAGCAAAACCGTTTAGCCTGCATCAAGACCAGTGTTGCCACTATAATCTATAACCATCGGTTTCAGAAATCGGGGTCATCCGACTGAATTAGCAAATTTAAGAGACAAGGCAACATGCAATGTCACAGAAGTAGAGCGATTTTGAGGCGCTACATCAGTGTTTACCACTGGATAGAAAGCACAAAAAAGTACTTTTGTGTTGCTTGATATCGCGCTCGGAAGATAGAATGTTCATGAAAGCATTGAAATCGAACTACATAGGCCTTCTGTGCTTTTTCTTGCTCGAGCCAGTTTTGTACAATGAATGTCACTTATGACTCCACAGCCATGTTGTCCCTTGTAGCATCATCGCTAAACGCAATATGCTGCTCGCTGCGTAACCAATCGGTATCTTGATGTCCGCAGCAACTTTTGAAAGAGTATCCTTTTATATATCCACTCCCACTCCCACCCCCTCCCCCCACTCCCATACTAAACCATTATTTTCATTTGAATTTTTATACCGTGGTCCTTTGTTAACACAGATGCTTATCGTCTTAGCTTTGGCATGTCCTTTTGCATTCGTTACCCCGACTTTATGTATATTTATTTCACTTTTGTTCTGTATTGTTGGGTCTGTCAGTTCTCCCTTGTACTTTTCTCCTTCACTGGGGCTGACATTTGCATTAATTTTCCTAAGTGTAAAGATCATATCCACAAAGATTTCTCAGTGATATCTAAGCTAATTTCGTGAAATCACTCGCTTGGAGGGAGTGGGGAAACCTGAGGCTCCTCGTATTGAATAAATTAGCGCAGAAAAGCCATTTGCAGTTTATTTATGCGGTGGTAATTGAAAAAAGGAACGACTGGTCCAGGGGCCGGCAGCGGAGATGCACACAAATATTTGTTTACATTAAAAGTTACTCATACGCCTACATGTAGGTTAGTACCTACGAATGAAAAAGTCTCTTGGCAATTAATTTATAGAAGTAAGTACCAAATTTAATTTGGTACGCCGAAGGCACAAATCATAGACCAGAATCATTATGCTGCCAGGACGCCGTATACTTACTCTATAGATAGTGAAATTTTCAACATTATTCAAAAAATATCCTCACCCATTTATTTTATTTGCCTAAATGTTCGCATTTTCCAAATTACATTAATTTATTATGCACTTTTGCCACATACACACGATGGAGAACGGAGGAAGAATTCTACCCGAATGCATGCATGCATGGCAAAGGATGCACTTAGAGGAAGGATGTGAAATTTGCAAGCACAAACACAATTACAAACACGTGCACACATGCATGCACAAATAGGCACTAAACACAGAGCAGAGCCGAGCAGAGCAGAGCAGAACACAAATATGGCCAACCGTTCTCACCGCACCCCCCTCTGAAGGGAAGCCTAAGGAAATGCATACATTTGCTCGTTGGCAATGTAGAGTGTAGATCCTTCGTCACCTGATGGTATGTATGGGTTTATGTGTTTACTTTTGAGTGTGTTGGTTTCAGTCGGAAAGTCGTCCACACACAAGGCTCAAGGAGTACATTACAAAATGCTGCCGGGAGCCTTATGCCTCGCTGTGTGTTGTGTTGTGTTGTGTTTTGTTGTGTGTGTTGTGGTCATTGTTGTCATGCTCGTTGCTGTTGCTTTTGGTGTTTACGGTATTGTTCGGTTGTGAGTGCGGCTAAAATCACTGACGACATTGCTGAAAAGTAAAATTGACCATAAAGGTATTTTTCGGGATTTTTGGCGAAAGTCGCAAGACTCGCACAGACGAGCATTTCGGTTGAAATATCTGAGAGTCATGATTAAGTTGGATAAAGTGAGCATTTTGTTATTGGTGTATCTAGGAGGATATGTGGTATTTTGTGAGTAAATTTTTTTCTAATTTTCAGTCGAATCAACGTTAAGTATTCAGTACTTTAGCGGTGAACAACCATGGACGCATCTATTTGATGTGAGTTTGGCAAACATTTTTTGTTATTAGATTTGAATCCTGTATACATCTGAAAAGATTTCTCCACCTTTCCTTTTCGGCTATTTTCTCCATTTTTTCTTTGGAATAATTTTAACTTTTAATGCTCACCACACAAAAAAAACATCTGCTACTTTGGCGAATCGTTTAATTCTTCCTGCACATATCCAACGAGTATTCTTCGAGTGGCCTTTCGCTGGCCACAATGCACGGAAAGTAATGTTACCTTTGTGTGCAGTGTGCCATCTTCACTCTTGCTAACGTATCGTGCCTCTTTTTATTACCATACCTTCCACATATGTACATCTATACGATGTGAAGTCTATAAGTCAACGCCATGAATAACAAATCAATTTGGAATTTAATGCCGCACCGACGCTTCTGGGTATTAAGGATCTCTCACTTTTCAACACTTGCTCCGGTAGGCAAGGCAAGGAGCTACTCGCCATTTTTTAGTACGCTCAGCAGGGAGGCGCAGACGGGCGCACAAAGGAAAATCGCTTTGCTGGCGGAATGTATGTATTTCACACATGGACACATTCATGCATGCGAGCAGTTGGATTTTTTGTTTGGATTTTTCAAGACAAGGTGCTAAAAGAGAACTTACCGTTTGACTTTCCTTCCTTTTCGTTTCTATTCGCTTCTTGGGCTAACACAAACACTTACTCATGGAAAGCGTTGGTTGTATGCTTTACCAAGGGAATTTGAATTTTTCAGCGGCATACTTTTTTCCACGTGTTCTTTTTTTTTGGACGACTTTCCTTTTTCGCACCTTTTTAGGAAAATTGTCCGGTAATAAATTTTCCACGCCAGCCAGCCGACAAAAGGATACACTTTACACATATGCGCGTGTTTTAAAGTGTCTGACAAGCACACTCACTCACACACACATGCACACACAAGCGAGCGCATGGACAGGTTTACAAGAATATGTGAATAAGAGAGTAATTGTGTGCGTGTGTTTGTGTTTGTTTCAAACGGAAGTTAAGTACACTAAACTGAACTCTTGTTCTTGTTCCTGTTCCTGTTTTCTGTACTGTGTGTGTACCTTGTAATGTTGGGGCGATTACATGAGCGCCTGAGATTTTTATCGTCAAAAAACAAAAACAGTAATAACAAGCGCGCTGCTACAACACCAGCAACAACACCGACAGAAGGATCACAACTTATGATGATGTATGGCCAGGGAAGCGTTTGAGTCCATGAAGTACATTGTTGTGCCGTTTCTGTGTGAAGTGTAAAATTTAAATGAATTCATATGCCAGCAAAGGGAGTTAAACGCTTGGAAAGGTGTGAAACGTTGAGCACGAAAAGGAAATATGAGAGGCAAAAGCTTATTGTAGGCAATATCAGTCATTGCCGTTGCTATTTCTGAAATAAGGTGGAGTGGAAGTGTTAACTGAAGTGCAGGAATATTATAATATTAAGGGTTTTCACGAGACCTTGTGTAACGGTGTAAAGGAATAAATATTTTGAAATGTTCCTTCGTTCTTTCGTTTGTTTTTGTGTTTGTGTACACCGCTGGCGATTTTTACTTTGTTTCTGGGCGACTTTTCAAGAACCCAGAATTTAGATTTTTTGCTAACTTTATGTCATACACACCTTAACCCAATTTGCCAAATTCATACCGAAGAACAACCGAAAATAAAAAAGAAAACATTTCCAAAAGAACATTTTTAATTAGAGCATAAAGAATGAATTCTTTAAGCAGAGAGACGGTTGCATAGAGGCACATAGCCAAAATGAGCAACGTAGTGATTCTCCGACAGGTAATAGCACCAAGGAAAACAATGTCAAACTCATTAGTGTTAACACAAGTGTTGTGAATCCACCAAAAAAAGCTGTACGAGCGAAGCAGCAAAAAGTGCTTTGAGCATTTCGCGTAATGGTTTAATGAGATTTGTAGTTTCAGTGCGAAAAAGAAAAGAAGGAGCAAAAAGACCAGCAGCGAAGGTAGCTGCCACCCTCTAACCAGCAGCAGCACGAGCAGTAGTAGCAGCAGCAGTGCTGCAAGAAACACAAAAAAACATATTACAAACGGAAGTCAGGTGAAGGTTAGCAGCTTTCATTTAAATGCACACAATACTATGCTGTCGCTTGGGACTGACCTGACCCGACTAGGAGAAGTAGAAGAAACACGAAGGAGGTTCTTCTAAGC
Organism: Heteromyza rotundicornis; assembly: GCA_951394025.1. Classification (NCBI taxonomy): domain Eukaryota; kingdom Metazoa; phylum Arthropoda; class Insecta; order Diptera; family Heleomyzidae; genus Heteromyza; species Heteromyza rotundicornis. Next base: position 53,182,370 of record OX596012.1, read on the forward strand.
AGGATGTCTTGTTGACACCCTTTTTGTGTTTTTGTTGTGACCATAAAACAACAACTCTTACAACAAAAAACCCAAATATGCGTTTACGCTTTTCCTATGACCGAAATGAGATGAATTATTTGCTTGCTTAAGCAGCCAAAGCTCCAAAGGTGAGTGAGGCTGGCGATGGGGGGCATTCAAATGCTCAAACTTTAGCAGCCGCGTACATCCGCTTGGCGTTCAGTTTGCGTAGGACTTTTTCGTGTGGTTTTGCTTTTGCGCTGTCACAATGGCTGTACGGTGCGTAACAAATCGCCATGCCATAAAAAGGACACATGCGCCGTTTTTGTGGCCTTTTGTTGGTTTGCCTGTTGCCTTTTTGTTGCTTCTACAGCAGCTGTTAGCCCTTGTCGCTTCTGGCCAGTAGCTGTAAATGATTATTCATAATTTTTCACAGTGAAGTGTCAACGCAATTGTCATACATTACGGTGCAGTAAATCTAAATTTCCATGAGCTGACAGAAGGGCGCAAAGTTTAAGGAAATCACACGCGTGGAATTTATCACATGCAGCGGGTGAGCAGAATTCAATTGTGGTTACCTATTGAAGGAAAATGTATATTTGTGTGCAGAACTGTAGTGTCTGTGGGGCAACTAGCGTCGTGTTTTTATTATCTCAATCAGGTTGGAATTTGAATTCATTCAGCTACTAGATGCGGTAAAAGTGCTGTTGAATGAAGTTTCCTGAAGTTGAAAATGCCCAACACGCTTTTCATTTCACACGTTGCTCCTTATGGCCATTATCTTCCAGTTTCGCATATTTCTCGGTCATTTCAAAGCGCTCGCCGTCAGCCTTTGTTGTCATGTGGCCATTTATCCAATCTTAACTCCTTTTCATCACTCCACTATGACACACTCGAACACAATCGCACGCAGCATGTTGCATGTTGTTTGTTTAGATGCATAAGTACATCCTGTTGCGACACACACAGTCAGCCACACAAACTCAAACAGAGAGCATATGCGATATGGCCTCACACAAGCACACAGCCACACAGCCACACATCCTTGACATCCTGGATTTTACTTATGCTTTGTTGAGTTGGAAGGATGGCGCCACCGCTGCCTCCTCTTATGCAAAAAGTGCGCAACTTTGTTTGGCTTTCATAAATAAAATGACATTCAGAGCTTTTCCATTCTATTCGCTTGCGCATTTCTTTGTGGCAAATATGCCGTGCACGCAGCAGCAGCAGCATCAGCGTCGGTGGCGGTGGTTGCATTGGTGCGGCGACATCCAGCAGTGTCGGCAAATGTACTTTAAATGTCACCGCAACAACAACAAAAACAACAACAGCCCCCAGGACAACAACAATACAAATGACAGCGACATGGCGCGCACTTTGTGGCAGGCTATATGCATCTGTTTGTGTGGATGAGCTCTACTGGCCGTGCATTTGAATGTGTGTGACTTTGTACGTTTTTCCGTTCGAGCGTATGCTGGTGACACATAATCCATTGAATTGCTGACGGTTTGTCCGTGCTTAGTATATTTGACATATTATCCTCACTTTTCGCTTTTCGCCACTTTGTCATTTTTTAGTAAGTATATTTACGTTGAACACGTTTTGTGTGGATTTCAAACCGCAATTTTTGTTCCTTGGTATCGGGCCATAGTGTTGTCTGGAGTGACACTGTGAGAAAGAAAATAGAAGAGAACGTTTAAGTTTTTCTAAGCAAAATCATACCTTTGCATGTATCCAAATACTTCACAATATTGGAATTACTCATACGCCAGGTTCACCAAATATTCACATGATTGCCATCATTTGTGCAGTGAGCTACCGAATTCCGAGTATAAATGTTGACATGACCAATTAAATATTAATTTGCCAATCCATACACACAATTCCACCTTCACCTGACACGCACACACGCTTTATTTCCTTAGTTTTTTATGCGAAAACACTGAATTGGTTGTATGTAACCGGGGTTACAATTGCAAATATTTAACCCACAAACGGAGACAGTACCTACTTTTTACTTTCGGAAATGTAATTACGATTTCTTTTTATTGTTAAACTGATTCTGATCAGCTTTAAAATTGTGTAGCTAAATTACGGAAATACTTTGTCCACCAAAGTATCTGAACCTGAAGCGTGTATTCTAGGGTTAAGGACAACACTGACAACAACCAAAACAAATCACCCGACATATCATATCATTTTTCGAACGTGTTGTTGTCACACTAACCGAACTCACTCACTTGCCGTACGTGTGAGCATTGCGTAAAAATGCATTAACAAAATATTTGAATTATTTAAGCCAATGTAAGTGTATTTCGTTGGCACTTGTGTTCGTAACGACTAATGCCGCCGCCGTTTACACATCAAACATTTAAGTAATTGCATTGGCTCATGTGTGCGCGGTGTAGTTACTGCGGTCTTCCGCGCAAATAGAATTATTGCAAAATTATTGTTAATTTTATGATTTTGTCACTCGGAAAATGTTCCGTTATTTACTGCTATTTGATGTTTGCTTTATGGTTTGTGTGAAAGTGCGTCTGTTCGTCCTTTCTATAATGAAATATTATGGTCAGTGCGTGATAGTGCCTTTCGGCTGCAATTTGATATTTATCAAATGTTATAATATTGATGAACAGGCCCAATGGCAAACGATGGCAAAACCTTCCGCGAAATCAAAAGGAACATTTTTTCATCAGCATGAGTAATGTAAGCAATGTGTCAGCTTGGAAGATTGTGTTTCAATGTGTTTGTATTCGTAGGGACTAAAATTCATTGAACTTTCGGGACTCAACTATCAGATATAAACTGGTTTCCCAAGTGAAGCTCTAAAGCGGCTGAACTAAAGCGAAATCAAAGCAAAGCTAATAAGAAAAGTTGCAACTGTGGACAGGAGTTGCAAAAGTAACTTGAAATTCGCTTTTAAGAATTAAAAGTTCAGAATTTGTATTTCGTTTCCCTTCATCTCCAAAATTTGAGTATTAAAATCTCTCAAATATCCTTTCTTTCGCAAGTACTCGGCAAACATTTGTCCAGCGCTAAAGAAACATATTCACTCTTTTCTTTTGTGCGAAGCAACGCAGAATTACAAACGAGCAAAAAACTGCAGCTTCAAACAAATCATAGTTGCGTACTTTTGGGCTTATCTGCAGTTTCATACTTTTTCTCCATACTTTATCTTCAAAATTACTTCCACAACTCTGCGTGCTGTACTGCTGACAAAGAAATTAAAAAATGATTTCAAATTAATTAACACTAATGAAAAATTTTCGGTGCACACAAAAACACCAAACAGCAAACGAAAAAAGCAAAGAATAGAAAACTTTTAATTTCGCATTTTCATGTGTTTGGCCTGCACTTGTTCGCATAGTCATCCTGGTAAAAAGTGGCAAAAAAGGCTATTTTTTCATATTAAAAAAAAAAAGTTTTTTTTTTGCTTTCGACTCAAAATTTTTATCAACTTTGCAGACTTAAATTAACTAAGTAGTCACCACCATTTGCACGCTCGTAAACGCTTATCCCTTTTAAAACTGACTCGAAGGCCGTCGTCGTCGTTCGGTCGCTTTCCAAAGTTATCACCATCAGATGACGATGATCGCTTGGCGTCATCATCATTATTAGGTAGACGTTAAGTAGTTGCGGATGTGCACACACACACAGGTGTGGAATATGCACATACACTACATAGAATGTAAATCGTTCGTTTAATTTTGAGCCAAATTTAAAGTGGACACCGACGTCGTTTGACGGAAAATTGCTTTTGGTGATTCACAAATAATTGTGGTAATCCATGAATCCAAAGTTTAAGTCATACTGATACTCCTACGTATCAGTTTTAGGAGTATGACTCATAGCTTATGCAAAAGCTTCTCTCCGGGTCCATTGAGTCCAGTAGAGTATTCGTTTTTAGCCAACTAAATAGTCGGAATTCCCTTGCTTGCAGTGGTCAAGGAAAATCGTTTAATTTGAGAGCTAATGAATTTGGAGAAGCTTAACATCCATAAACAGTATCTGCCCTACAACTAGCAACTATAAGTGTGGAGTTTGCAGCATTGTCAACGGCTCGCCACCTTAATCGATTGCCTTAACACTTAATAGTTTAAATAAACTTGAGAAACTTCCGCCGTAGGAAAGGAGCAGAGCGAGCCATTTGCGCAATAATTCAAAAGAGCCTTCTTAACAGCCAAGACAAATACGTGCTACGCTTCGGTGTACCTATATTTGTTGTAACTTGAGCTCTTCCAACTGGTAGTTGGGAGCTACTTCCGGCTATGGGTATAGGCTATTGGTGTGTACGTGTGTAGGCGATGTTGCCAAGTACTTGTGGCCATATTAATAACGGTTTTAATAATAGTTTTTCACTTGAGCGTTCATTATTGTTTGTTGATTACTTTTTCGAGCAGCAGGTGGTCACTTGGCAGGTATTTTGCAGAAGGTGAGTATGTGAGAGAGGTGTTGTGGTCAAAATGTCGCTAATTTATGTTGGCATTGTTCTTTTTTGTTGTGTTGTTGTGTTGTTTTGTTGTTTTCTTTCATTCTTTCATTCATGCCATAAGCTCATTTAATGTCGTAATTACTTCTTTTGTTATTTCTATGGTATTTTGACGAAGTTCGTAATGCTTCTTCGAGTAATTTGCGGAATTTCGTGGTTTGGCGATGTTGTGGCCATACTAAATCCTTCACCACACGAGCATTTGTTATTTCCGTTGTGTGGTAGTTTACGGTTGTACCACGGGATATGGGGCACCCATACAGTAATAAAAATGATAAAAATAATAAACTATAATTGGTTGCTGTGGTCGTCAGGTAATTGTTAAAAGTATCATTCATTTGTTATGTAGCTCCCGTACACATATTATTTTCTACTGCTTTCCCACCTCCTCGTGTGCACAACAAACTTCAAAGCTGCAGGAAAATTCGAAAGTGTCCAATTTGAATTAATATATTCAAACATCCCTACTTCGAAACTCCAAAAGTTCTGACGTCATCACCATCAACCTATCTCAAGTTCCACAAATGAAAACAACCAGACGCGAAACACAATGAAATTAGCAGTTATCGTTTACATTAACATTAGTTGCTGGGGTAATTTCGTTTTGTTTTGCTACTTGAGTGTGGCCATTTAAGCATGCACAAGCGGACCAATAAAAAAATTCATAGAATGTAGAAAACCCAGACAAATCCATATGGGCAAACACATACCCACGCACACACACGAGGGCCATCTTGCGGCCACAAATGAATTGTGTTAACAGCATTCGCATCCGGTTAGGTTCATGGCTGGCGCTCCTGTTTTGGGCCCGCTTAAGTACTTCCTGCTTCCTCGATATGTCCTTTTGTCTTTGCCTGTCTTCGTGTCTTCGAGTCTTCGCAGTACTGCCAATGCGGCCTCAGGTCATCATCCAGCCTAGCCGACAGTTAGCCTTGTAAATTTGTTGTTTTATTGCTTTTGTTTTTCTTTTGTAGTTCGTGTTGTGTTTTTGCCTCTTGGTTCTGCGCTGTACCGTGGCAATTTGATATTTTCGTGCGATAAACGAAACAAACACTTTAGATGAAACGAAAACGGAAAACAACTTTTCAGCTGACGAATCTATTCTGGCCTGGACGAAATGAGGTATGACTGCGAGATAGTAACGTATCGTATCGTGTCCTGCGGCAAATAACTTTTCGGCAGGAAGTCGAGAGAGCTTTAACGCGATTTGCGGTATAAGTCAGAATGCACTCAGAAAAAGTGTAGGTGTAGAGGGAATTCGCTGGCTCAATAATTCTCAAATACAAATTCATAAAATTAAATGACTTTCCTTGTAACAAATTGCCTGACCGATTAGTTGAGCAACAACTTCCTTTTTAAACGGCAATTTGGCAAATAGAACCACAATTTTACGCTCAGTGTATGCTCCGAGGGTATGCTGCTGCCAACACTAGCACAGCCATCGACTAAAGTAATCAAGGAAACGAAAACAGGAAGCGCCCAGGCAAAACAGGATATCTTAATGAAGTATCGATTTCTTATGTGTTGGCAGAGGCGATGAGCAAAATGGAGGATCGCTCTTAATGGGTCTAGGCAGCGTCGGCAGGCGACTATGGTAATAAGTTGAGGAATGTTGGAGTGGACGCGCCGCCCAAACGGCTTCCCTTGGGGCCGTGTTCAACATTTCTTTATTCCTACTCCCCTCACTACTTTTCTTTACTCTTTTAGTTTTGTTTTGTTTTATTTTTTATTTCGTGGTCTGGCTGAGTGTGTTTGGCGCTCTTTGGCCCGAAATCAGAAATTAGTTTTTAGCCTTGTTAGTTGCTTGTATCTGCCTGCCTGGCATAATAACAAATAATATCGTGATGTGCTTGCGAAATCACGAAATTGTATCTGGGCTCCGAAATCAAATCGAATTGCAATGGCAAACGGCACGGCGCGAATTCGCATTACATGAATTTGTGATTAATCTTAATGACTTTTTTTGGTGGTGCTGGTGTAGGGAATCGCATAAAGGCAGACAGCCGCTTCGATGTAATAAAGCGTGTCGAAATTGGCAGGATAATGCGAGCGAAATTAATATTGGATTGAAAGGAGTTATGATGCGATTTTATTGAGAGATTACTTTTTTTTGTATTGCACAAATTTAATATTGAATATCATTTAAGTACATTATCGATAGCTGAAAGCACAATAATGATATGTCCATTTTAAGGGAATTCGAATTTTTGGTAGTTCAGGTACTCCCGGGAAAAGCCTGCATATTGACATAGCATGATTGTGCTTTAAGGTAACAGAAGTTTATTATTTTTATTGATATTTTGAAATTCCTATCCTTTTTACTTATTATCGTCTGCAGTCCCTTATGAGTTCATTAAAAAGTCGCAGTTCGGCAGATTACCAACACCTTTTGCGCACATAAACTCTTTGTTATCCCTTTTTTTGGGAATGCAGCCGGTAAATATTCAATAAGCAGAGCTGTTTTCGTAGCATACAAATGTGCGCTTCAAAGATAATTTACAAATACACCCACCGAGCCTTACAAAAGCGTAAAAATATGCGCGAAAATCGTGGCGCGTAAAATTCAAAACGAGTCAGATGGGAATTATAATTCATCATAAATCAGGCGAAAGGATGCAGAAGCATGCATGCGAGTGTGTGTGTACAAACACACACATATATTTTTGAAGAAAACGAAGAAAGATTTTGCGTTGAGGCGGAAATGAGCGCTGGCGTACGCAAATGAATGTTCGGGGAGTTCGCTGGATAAATGGAAGAAGCAGGAAGTTGATATGCAAGAACGTTTTTGTGTATATATGAGAGCCAAACGGTGCTATTATTCATGATACATGTTTAAGGTGCAAATGTGGTTTTTGACGGGAGAAAAGAAGCACAAGGAATACATTGCAGTTAGAGGCAATAAAAAATAGCAAAACAGTCGGTCAGGAGGTCGGCCGCATTTTCAACAATTCAATAACAAATATCTTTTTTTCATTCCAAAACATGCTATTTGATCTGGAAGGTGCTCTAGTCTATTTTATAAAAAGAACCTCAGTTCAAGTAGAAGGCACATAAAAGCACCAGACTCAAACCATTCAAAATATTTACGATGTTGTCACTACAACTGATCCTGTGTATATTCTGTGCATACATACACAACTATCGCTCTTGCGTAATTTCGTTAAACATGGACACCACACCCACACACACACACGCTTTGCATCTTTGCTTTTTTTTTATTACTGGGTTAAGTGACCCCAAGTGCGGATCGTTTACTGATGCTTTCTCTTCTTGTTGCTGTCAACTACTTTGTTGCATAAACTTGCGTAAACGAAATTGTTTTAAATTGTTTGCAAGCCGTAAAAAGCAGAAAATCTTCCTCTACGAAACCAGAAGAAACCGAAATTTCTTCACTTTACGTTAAAAATATAAAAAAAAGGGAGACTGGGAAACAGGGCAGTTGGATGTACGCCAACAGTCGCACACACACGATACACAACGAAAGCACATACTCCCTGATAATACTTTTGGCTTGCATTTCGGGCTGGTTCTGGGTCCCTTGGAGACGCTGCAGGCATCGCTGCATACTTTATATTTAGGGCCCTTAACTCACTCATTAAGTATAAGTTTGCATGTGTAGTTGTTTCCGTTTCCAACCAACACAGTAGCACATATACGACCACAAAAAAAACCCCAACCAAAAATGCATACACAAACATAACAAGAGAAAAAACCAAAGACGAAACCTTTGCTGCTTGTTCTGTTGCTCTTGTTGGTGTTGTTGGTGTTGTTGGTTGTACTCACTTTTGTTTGTCTTTTGTAAGTATTTTGACTGTAGTTAACATTTTCACAAATGACACTTGACGCAAGCGACGTTTCGTCGTCGTTTCGCACGTAGAGAAGAGCAACAACAACTGCAAGCCAAAAAGGACATCCTGCGGTTAGACGCTGAGGCAAAGTGAATTCGAAAAGGAGAGCAGCGTTTAACTGTGTTGCCCTTGTAACGGGTGGCTGTGTTGCCATTTTCAGTACACTTTCATTTTTAAAAGTACGTCCGTACTACGTTTCGCAGTACACAATTGTACAAATGCGTCATATCCGATTTAGACGCGATTTCACAGTGCGTGGTGTTGAGTGACATTGATTGTGAAACTTGCCCTAATTGCCGGAGTCGGAGATTCGGAGCAAGGTTTCCTCTATAAAGAGTGAACTTAAAGGATCAATGTTCTATAACTTCTGTGTATGTGCGAAATGATTGAAGGAGTTTTGACAATCAGCCAATTCGGAATAAATGTCCTCAGTTCAAAGTTTGGTACACTTTGGATCGATTTAGTACTGTTGTACAGTGGCTTTGGTACGAAAGTGAGATTCTCAAATGGCAACACTGATGTGTGCTTGCTACGGTTGAGTGATTGTGTGTTTTGAGCGTGTGCTGGTAGCGTTTGCATTTTAAAGCACATTCTGCTGACATTTAAACTCAGCTCAAGGACAATGGTAAATTCGTTATGACGTTTACACTTTAAGTACAGAAAACATCACTATATCACCAAAAATTTTAATGTTTTTGAGGGTTTTCTCTTCTAAAGATTCAATTTAAATTGGTGAAAACTTCAAGTTGTAAGAAAATCGTGTTTGAAGATGAAAACGTGATAATACCGTTTTTCTGACGAAATGATCACAAATAAAATTTAGTCAATTGAGTTGGGTGACAAAAAGGTGAACCCAAATTAAGATTTAGCTAATCACCGTTACGTGCCCAGAAATTTCTATAAAAATGTTATGCAATATTTTCAATTGCATATCGTGAGGAGTAATGGTCTGTTAGTCATGTTTATATTTATTCTTTGAAGCAGTAGTTGCCTACACCAAGCCACACAACTTTACTTCATGCAAATACCTACTTGCGCTACACTGCGGTGCGTATGAGTAACTTGTTCGAATGGCATTTCGACTTAACTTTTTTTAGTCTGGTTTACCCACCCTTCGGTCCTCCATGTAGGCGCTAGACGTCTTCGAAGATGTTCCAGATTCGTATCGGAAAATCTCAGCTGCAATGTGTTCTATTGACTCAGCTAAATGTTGCATTTGTTCTGCAATATTTTTTTTACCCATTTCCTTGTTTTTCTGAATTGCTTTGTATTTATTTTCTTTTCAATTTGTTCTTAAGCCAATCTAATTTCGATTCGCCTGCAGCAAATTTTCCGCTTAATTTCCTGAATGCGTAAAGCAGAAAAAAGGAAAGAAGGGATGTCAGCCAACAAGTGCATTTATGACAGTTTGGAACTGTTTCATGTGAAAAAGAATGCCAGCGATTTAATTTCATTAAACTAAATATAAGAAACGAGTGGAAACAAATGGAATGAAAGCCACTTAACTCTGCCAAGGAAAGCAATTTAACAAAAACAACTGCAGTTGATTGCAATAGCAAAAGAATCTCCATCGTCCGTGTGTCTGTGTTGGCTGCACTTTTAACTGCAGTTTATAATAATTCCATTTATTTGGAAACAAATAAATAAAATCACAGCCAAGGCATGTTGTTGCCTAGTTGGCAGCGCTCTCGTCGTCTTCGTCGTCTTCGTCGTCCTCGCCAACTCGTTACTAACAAAAAGTGAAATTAAATTTAGTTTTTTACCACATGTCGTTCTCGTTCATTGTATTATGTTTTTTGTTTTCGTATGCCGCAGCTGCGCCATTTAAGTTATTGCGACAACTTGGGTATTTCATTTTTTTTTCATTCATCTGTTTGGCGAGGAAAATATGAAATTTTATTTGAGTGGCGCACGAACTTGAACTCAATTTATGAAAAATTATAAAAACGAATTGCAGCATGGAAGTAGGCCTGCAGCGAGCCAAAACGAATGGGTGTATTTTTACTATGTGTTCAGTTTGGCGACAAATTCATGGCAAGTTAATTGGCCAAAATGGGAATTGGATAAAGTGAGTTTCAGATAACACGCAGAGAGAGAGAGAGAGTTGGCATTGTTAAAAATATTCCATTTTTATACTGATTTTACGATTTTACCATAATCAAAAACTATTGTGTTGTAAAATTGGTTTGACCGCAATGGATTTGAGAGGAAAAGTTGTGGTGGGTGAAAGCTTCAATTATAAACTGGTTATAAAATGCTCCGTAAATGCGAAAATTGCTCAAAACTTCAAAAGCTTGAAGTTACCGAAGTGCCACATAATACAAGCAGCCAGACTAATTTAAAAGAAATAATAAAAGAAAAAGGATTTCGCCGCAGTTGCATTTGTTGCGTGCGAGCACAGCTGATGCTATTTGCCAGTGTAATCCTTGTTGAAGTTGTTAATGTAATCCGACTGCCTAGCTGCTTGCATTTGACTATATTTATGTATATATGTGTGTGTGTGTGCGTGTGTGTGTGTGCCCCTGTGCGATTTAACTTTAAAATTATAAGTATAATGGACACTGGCGCTCAAGTTGCTTTAATCCTGTTCGAAATATTATTGTCGAGATGCGCAAAACGTGCAACAGTTTGAATGACTCTCTGCCAACTTGATGTCCTTTAAAAGATTCCGGAAATATTTAGAAAAGCTTTTCTTGTTCTTTACTATTTCAACTGGAGCTGGAGGTCCTTCGACTTCTGTGGCGTAATTAAATATTTTCACTTCGGTTGTTGGCACAAAATTGTTCATTTGAATTTTCGGCAGTCGAAGGGGGATGGCCCCATTTAATATTTGCTCATTCAAGGATAACGAATTCAATCGCGAAATACGTCCAGCAACTCGAACAACAACAATAACAACTAAGGTCAGCATCAAATCTAATTAGCTCTAATCAAAGCGCGATTATATGTGCCATCATTCGTTCTTTCTCTCTTTCCCATCACAGCCTTCCTTTCATTGGTCAGCGGCTCCTTGGCTATTGTCTGCTTGTAGCTTTGTCCCGGTGTCGTGTCATGCTTCATTCACGCCGGAAACGGAAGTTCGCACTGAAAGCGCCTTTGTTGCACGTTAAGCAATTAGCACCAGTCTCGCTCGTTCGGGTGTAATGTAGGAGAACACGTTAGCCACGCTAGTAAGCGAAACGTCGACGTCATGCCATAGCTCGGCCAACGAATTTGAATTTTGTACTTTGTGTGATGATGTCCAAAATGGCATTTGGTATGGTTTGTTGGCTCTGGTTTCAGTGCAAATTTTTCGTTCGTTTTTATTATGTTGCAAGTGAGAACTAATTAGCCAATTACCCGCACTCAATCGCCACCGGAAATTAAAAAACTCAATTTTGAAAAGTCGGCCGTGGGTTGAGAGTGGCAAGTAAACAAAAAGCATCTATTAAGCCGTCTATAATGAGAAAAAGTTATATTGTATATGGGGAGGGGGAGCGGAAATAGGTCATTCAGAAATTAGGAATTATAAAAAATGTATACTTCATTAAGAGAAGCCAATAGCAGTAAAGGCCAATAGCTGTAAAAAATGAGAAATGGCATTTCGCTTAGGAAAAACAAATTTGAAATTTGGCATTACTCAAAGCCCAAAATGACAGCCAAATCGTACCTGATCAACTTTTTTCCATTCACTAGGCTTTCATTGGGGAAACTATAATTCGTTTCACCCCACTCATACTCATGTTAACGACGGCCGCGCGACGATGGTGATTGTGACGCCGAAGAAATGAGACAGGAAAGTCGGAAAACTTCACATTGGCTTTTGCGTGAGTAAAAAATATAAATACGCTTCAGGCGCCGGACAGCAGAAGCATCCCCAGTACATAGAACATACATCACACAAACGAAATCAGAGTCCCTAGTATATTCGATACTTAAAGCCAATACATCGAGGGCACATCATCACTTTCAGTAAAGTTTACGTAAGTTTCCATTTAAACGGAGGAGGTTACCCTTGAAAGTTTATATGCAACGCATGTGATGATATTGCACAAAGCAACCAAGATACAATTTCTGAAATTTCCGCTTCTCTACCTACTGCTATTTCCGCATGGCCTTTTTTCACCCTGACGACAGTACAGCAATGTTCAATTTAATTTCACTTAAGAATATTGCATTATAAATAAGACTGACAGTAGAAGCAGCACCAGCACCAGCACCAGCACCAACAAACTATTTAATTTTGTTTACAGATTTTTAGTTAAAGTAATAAATTTAATTCAAGTCACTGCCACTGCCATAGTCACCGTGCCACTGCCATAGACACTCCGAGAGCCTCTGCCTTTGCGAGGGACAAATGTGTGCGCTCGAGGGCACACGCAGAGCAATTCCCTAAATGAGTTCAAGCTTAAAATGTGCTGCAGCGCTTTGTGTCGTCGTCGGTGCTTAACAAGCGTGTGTTGTATCCTCGCAACAAAACAAAAACGAGAAAAAAAGAAAAAGGAATCCACACAAATAAAGAACGGATGCAGCGCATGCATCACGCTGCAAGTCAAGAGTTAAGCGCATTTGATGCTTACGCAGACAGGAATGCACTGTAACGCATCAAAAGGATTCCGCTTGTAATTAATTTATTTTAAGTAGAAAATGGACAAAAGTTTTTCATTTTACGCTTTACGTACTCAAAGGAGTTGAGTCAAAGTCGTGCATAGTTTGGGCGGAGCTTTGTATATGAAAGAATGAAGCTGCTGGCCTGAAGTTCAAGTTTCGAATATAAGAAATGCTAAACACTCGAGGCATAAGTTTAGAAAGTTTAGAATTTTTGAAATTAGTAATTAAGGTTAATTGGTTAAGTGAAAAGTTGAGTGTGCACAGTGCTGCTTCGCTCTGCTCTGCCCCTGTGTTGTGGGTGTTTTTGCTTTCGCTTCGAACATTTTTCAAATTCAAAGCAATTACAAAAAACTTTACTTTGGAATTTCTCAAAACTAATTTGTGTAACATTTTCCATTGTGCAACCATTGTGCATATTTTGAAGTTTTATTTTTTTGTTTCCAAGTTTTTTTGTGCGTATATCTGATGAAATCCGATGCTGGTGCAAGTTTCTCGCCATATCAGTTTTCTTCTTGTTTTTCTGGAGAAACCTCTTCTTCGTTGTCTTACTCCTGTACTTTGCGTGCAGCATATGTGAGGAAGCGCAAAAACATCTTTTACGACTGCAATTTCTTGCATGACAGTCAACATGAAATGTTGATATGTTGCCTGCTGCCGCTGCGTGTTGCTGGTGAGCGAAATGAGAAAAGTTTTGGTTGGTGGTTGGTGCACAAAAGTGTATTTGGTTGCGTGGCATGTGAAATTTCCAGAACGACGTGGAATTGTGCACACTCCTTAAATTCGCTCAAATCTTTGAAAAAATTGCGAGGAAACGAGAAAACTGACCGAACAAAAAACCCTTTCCCTTCGAATGGCTTTATTTCATAATATTGAGATGAACTACACACACAGATCATTAGTAAATGAAAAATGAAATTTAATTTGATTTCCTATCATTACAACTAGTTTATCTATATGGAAAATCCGGAAAGGGCCATAATCGATGAAAAAGTACTTGAAAAATTACAAATTTATCTGTGATGCGATATGACACAACAATCGTTTAACATATGTAAACTGACATTTACGTCAGACACGCATATGTGTACACTGCACCTACACATTAAGGTTAACTTCACAGCCACAAACACAGACACACGCCTACCGTAACAACGAACACGTTGCTTATTATCAATTATGTATGCTTAATTTGACATCGAATTATGCGAAATGGCAGAGCAACATTTGTGCGTACACATACCGAGTCTTACGCATATACCTACATATGTAAATGTACTTAAATATTAAGTACTGCGCGTTGTACTGACACCAATCAACGCAGACTTTTCGACTTAAATGTCATTGCCTGAATTTTCATTTATAACGACAACAAAAAAAAAAAGAAACACAACAACAACAACAACGAACCGCAGCAATGCCATTTTTTGCATTTCGCAACTACAGCAAGGATATTAAGCATTGCCATTGCCGTGTACTTCGCACACTTTTATGCTGTCTATCAGATGTTCCTGTTGTTGGTTGCATGTTTTAATTATCCCCGAACCTGTCTCATTTCATCGTTATTAATTAATCAAAAGATGAGATCTGTTGAGTTTTTGTGAAATGTTGTTTAAGTGAAATTTAATTTGCCTCTGCCGGTGTCGCTCCTGCTCAAGTCGCGTGAGCGTACAAAAGTAAATACAAGAATAATGCAAAAACAATTTATTGACAATTATTGAATTCCACTTTAAATGCAGCACGCCAAGGATGCTAATGAAGCCGATGGCATTGCTGTGTTTCTACGATTAACGCAGGCAGTGATTAATTTATTGTGTTACAATGAAGACTGAAAATTAAATGAACGAGTACATTTCGCACGCGTATTGAAAGAGTAATAAACGAGCTTGTGGTTTTAAGGAAGATTTCAATCTGGTTTTTGTAACCCTTACATTAACTTGCTTTGGCTTCACTATATATATATGATTGTTGGTATATACATCCTCAAATCTGCGGCGAGCTTATTCATACACTTCCACATAACAGATGGAACTCCGGTGACAATACATTCTATGAAATTTTGGGGTGCATCAGAGGAAAACCCCTATTTCTTAAACATGGCATAAATTCCGATTTCTTTAAGCTGCAGTGTTGAAATTTGGTAGGTGGGTTCTTATGGACCAAATAAACTGTTATACCCTTTTGGGAGGGGTAGGGAAGGGTGGTTGGGTGTGGGAGTAAAGAGGAGGGGATGGAGCAAGTTACAGGGCCCAAATTTTGTAAGCAGTTCGCATTTGGGAAAAAAGTAAAAAGGCAATTTCGATTTAAAATTAAGGGTTTTTGGCTGATTTTTTGCTTTTCTGCTTTTCAGTCGGTTCAGGGTTATATTTTTAATTGAAATCTATGGTGGCTAGGTGAAATTGTGTTTTTTTTGTTATTATCACATACATGTAAAAGCCCAATCTAATTCCATTCGGGCCAAGTGCTCCATTTTAGTGTGTATGTATCATAAATTTCACAATTAAGCCGTTAAATATATAAAATTAACACCCATAAACAAACGCATGCGAGCTCATTCCCACATATACAAACTATTTAAAGAAGGGTTAACATGTACACGGCGGCAGACAATAATACTTGTTTTTGCTAAATTACACAACGAGAACTGAAACTCGAACAACAGCAACCGCAAGCTTCACACTAATTGTTGCACATTCAGCTAATTTCCTCAGGCAGTTGATTGTACAAACAAGCTATTTGCATGCGAAGAAGTAGTTAATATTATACAATGACCGCACTTCAGTAGTTCATTGTTTGTTTACTTTTTTAGTTATTTGTTCTATGGGCTTTTGGGAACCTCAACAATATTAATGAAACAATTGAATTTGGTTACAATTAAATTAAAAAATGGCAAATAAATTCCAAAATGAATTCAATCAGATCAATTTATTTTCACAAACACGGAACAGCAGATAGTCTGACACCTTCCGCGTACATTCTTCTGATTCACACAAAATGAAGGAGAATCTCAAAAGTCTATTTTGCTGGTTATTCGAGTACGCGAACGCTTTTCCGCAGTTTTCGGCAATGCTACTCTCTGCCTTCTTCACAAGTGAAATTTACTCATAAAAGTTCGCACTTACATACATACTCTCTAACGTGGCCCATTTGCTCCGCAATGTTGGCCGCCACAGCCATTTAATCCCCTTCGGTGTTTCACTTTTATTTGTTGCCTAAACTCTTTCATAAACAAGAATATGCCTTGGGGGTATTAAGATGAATAATATGCCTACACACACACACACACAGCCATTTATAAACAGGCACCGTACACCTTTTGTGATTTATATGTGTGTGTGTATGTTTTGGTGCTTCCCTTTCCGTTTTGTTGAGTTGCATAAATTTACTGTCTGTGTGCTGTCGTAAAGGGGAATCACTTGTGTGTCTTTGTTTGTGGCAGGATATTGATAAATATCACGTGACATATTATAAATTGTAACTAAGGAGGGTAAATAATTCATTGGCAGTAAAGTGTTGTAAATATGGACTAGTAAGTAAGAGTGGGATTATGTTTGCTGAGAGCCATAACAGATCCGTTGAATGTTTGTATTTGTTCATAACAAATTCTAAAATTTACTTCGCTTGCGGGTGTAGTGGGTATTTGGACAAGTTCAATATATCTATACATAGCATGAACTGGCCAAACCCCTTTCTTCCTCTCGACTATAATAGATGCGTGTTCACTTGGATCAAAGAACAAGAGAGTCTTAGCCTACAGAAACGCCATTTTCTAGAAATCCAAAATCTTTGTTTATTTTTACAATTAATTTAATAATTCCATCCTTTATTGCTTTTGCTCAAATTTAAGATACGATCTGTCGCTTTTTCAATTTTCTTGTAGTTAATTCAATTTATTTATTCAAATGTAAAATAAATGTAATCTCAGATAAATCCACATAATTTAATAAAATACTTTTCTACCCTCAATGCATCCAGCCCCCGTTAAGCTACTTCATTGCAGTAATTTACGTTTTAAGTGGCGCGAACTGCTAACGACAAAAGTTATAATTGCTTAGCGTGTGTCTCGCACAGAATAACACGCACACACACACACTCACGCCCACTGGGAGACTCTCATGCACAGAATGACATACCTACTGCATCCTTTTGATCTGTTCCAATGTGCCAAAGTGAGACTTCGCTCATATATGGCAGATGGCAGCCGGAAATGAAACGTAAATCAAATAAGTGCCGTGAATGCTCGCGCGTTCCTTCAAAGCATTTTTCTCATACGCGTTATAGTACTACGGAAGTCTATTGTCATTAAAGGAAAATCTTTGCAGGTAAGAAAATTTAAAAAGTTTTACTTAATGCATTTTTGTTAAGGGAATGAAAGGCAGTTGATTTTAAACGAGATACGCCCTGAAAAACTATCGGGTAATGGGTGTATAATGTGGAAAATGTCAATTGCATGAATGTGAGCGTTCCCATGTTTTAAAAATTAAATGAAAAATTCTGCACTCGAAAATAGTTTAAAAGTCTTTAATGAGTCCTAGGCTAGGACTCCTAGCGCAGATATTTTGAATTTAAAATTGAATTTCATTAAAACGCCTGTATCTCCGTAACGGAGCCTCCTAGGGTATATAAACTTAACATAAAAATTCGATATTTTTTTTATTTTTTATTCCCGAAATTATCTTCTAACTTTATGAATACACTTCGGAGAGGGTTCAAACATCCACCAGAAGATAGATATTTGTCTCTCCTTTCATTTACAAAAGAAACTAAGTGAATTCCAAACCTAGAAGCGAAGATATTTTGAATTTAAAATTGAATTTCATTAAAACGCCTGTATCTCCGTAACGGAGCCTCCTAGGGTATATAAACTTAACATAAAAATTCGATATTTTTTTTATTTTTTTATTCCCTAAATTATCTTCTAACTTTATGAATACACTTCGGAGAGGGTTCAAACATCTACCAGAAGATAGATATTTGTCTCTCCTTTCATTTACAAAAGAAACCAAGAGAATTCCAAACCTAGAAGCGAAGATATTTTGAATTTAAAATTGAATTTCATTAAAACGCCTGTATCTCCGTAACGGAGCCTCCTAGGGTATATAAACTTAACATAAAAATTCGATATTTTTTTTATTTTTTTATTCCCTAAATTATCTTCTAACTTTATGAATACACTTCGGAGAGGGTTCAAACATCCACCAGAAGATAGATATTTGTATCTCCTTTCATTTACAAAAGAAACTAAGTGAATTCCAAACCTAGAAGCGAAGATATTTTGAATTTAAAATTGAATTTCATTAAAACGCCTGTATCTCCGTAACGGAGCCTCCTAGGGTATATAAACTTAACATAAAAATTCGATATTTTTTTTATTTTTTTATTCCCTAAATTATCTTCTAACTTTATGAATACACTTCGGAGAGGGTTCAAACATCCACCAGAAGATAGATATTTGTCTCTCCTTTCATTTACAAAAGAAACTAAGTGAATTCCAAACCTAGAAGCGAAGATATTTTGAATTTAAAATTGAATTTCATTAAAACGCCTGTATCTCCGTAACGGAGCCTCCTAGGGTATATAAACTTAACATAAAAATTCGATATTTTTTTTATTTTTTTATTCCCTAAATTATCTTCTAACTTTATGAATACACTTCGGAGAGGGTTCAAACATCCACCAGAAGATAGATATTTGTATCTCCTTTCATTTACAAAAGAAACCAAGAGAATTCCAAACCTAGAAGCGAAGATATTTTGAATTTAAAATTGAATTTCATTAAAACGCCTGTATCTCCGTAACGGAGCCTCCTACGGTATATAAACTTAACATAAAAATTCGATATTTTTTTTATTTTTTTATTCCCTAAATTATCTTCTAACTTTATGAATACACTTCGGAGAGGGTTCAAACATCCACCAGAAGATAGATATTTGTATCTCCTTTCATTTACAAAAGAAACTAAGTGAATTCCAAACCTAGAAGCGAAGATATTTTGAATTTAAAATTGAATTTCATTAAAACGCCTGTATCTCCGTAACGGAGCCTCCTAGGGTATATAAACTTAACATAAAAATTCGATATTTTTTTTATTTTTTTATTCCCTAAATTATCTTCTAACTTTATGAATACACTTCGGAGAGGGTTCAAACATCCACCAGAAGATAGATATTTGTCTCTCCTTTCATTTACAAAAGAAACTAAGTGAATTCCAAACCTAGAAGCGAAGATATTTTGAATTTAAAATTGAATTTCATTAAAACGCCTGTATCTCCGTAACGGAGCCTCCTAGGGTATATAAACTTAACATAAAAATTCGATATTTTTTTTATTTTTTTATTCCCTAAATTATCTTCTAACTTTATGAATACACTTCGGAGAGGGTTCAAACATCTACCAGAAGATAGATATTTGTCTCTCCTTTCATTTACAAAAGAAACTAAGTGAATTCCAAACCTAGAAGCGAAGATATTTTGAATTTAAAATTGAATTTCATTAAAACGCCTGTATCTCCGTAACGGAGCCTCCTAGGGTATATAAACTTAACATAAAAATTCGAAATTTTTTTTATTTTTTATTCCCTAAATTATCTTCTAACTTTATGAATACACTTCGGAGAGGGTTCAAACATCCACCAGAAGATAGATATTTGTCTCTCCTTTCATTTACAAAAGAAACTAAGTGAATTCCAAACCTAGAAGCGAAGATATTTTGAATTTAAAATTGAATTTCATTAAAACGCCTGTATCTCCGTAACGGAGCCTCCTAGGGTATATAAACTTAACATAAAAATTCGAAATTTTTTTTATTTTTTTATTCCCTAAATTATCTTCTAACTTTATGAATACACTTCGGAGAGGGTTCAAACATCCACCAGAAGATAGATATTTGTCTCTCCTTTCATTTACAAAAGAAACTAAGTGAATTCCAAACCTAGAAGCGAAGATATTTTGAATTTAAAATTGAATTTCATTAAAACGCCTGTATCTCCGTAACGGAGCCTCCTAGGGTATATAAACTTAACATAAAAATTCGATATTTTTTTTATTTTTTTATTCCCTAAATTATCTTCTAACTTTATGAATACACTTCGGAGAGGGTTCAAACATCCACCAGAAGATAGATATTTGTATCTCCTTTCATTTACAAAAGAAACCAAGAGAATTCCAAACCTAGAAGCGAAGATATTTTGAATTTAAAATTGAATTTCATTAAAACGCCTGTATCTCCGTAACGGAGCCTCCTACGGTATATAAACTTAACATAAAAATTCGATATTTTTTTTATTTTTTTATTCCCTAAATTATCTTCTAACTTTATGAATACACTTCGGAGAGGGTTCAAACATCCACCAGAAGATAGATATTTGTATCTCCTTTCATTTACAAAAGAAACTAAGTGAATTCCAAACCTAGAAGCGAAGATATTTTGAATTTAAAATTGAATTTCATTAAAACGCCTGTATCTCCGTAACGGAGCCTCCTAGGGTATATAAACTTAACATAAAAATTCGATATTTTTTTTATTTTTTTATTCCCTAAATTATCTTCTAACTTTATGAATACACTTCGGAGAGGGTTCAAACATCCACCAGAAGATAGATATTTGTCTCTCCTTTCATTTACAAAAGAAACTAAGTGAATTCCAAACCTAGAAGCGAAGATATTTTGAATTTAAAATTGAATTTCATTAAAACGCCTGTATCTCCGTAACGGAGCCTCCTAGGGTATATAAACTTAACATAAAAATTCGATATTTTTTTTATTTTTTTATTCCCTAAATTATCTTCTAACTTTATGAATACACTTCGGAGAGGGTTCAAACATCTACCAGAAGATAGATATTTGTCTCTCCTTTCATTTACAAAAGAAACTAAGTGAATTCCAAACCTAGAAGCGAAGATATTTTGAATTTAAAATTGAATTTCATTAAAACGCCTGTATCTCCGTAACGGAGCCTCCTAGGGTATATAAACTTAACATAAAAATTCGAAATTTTTTTTATTTTTTTATTCCCTAAATTATCTTCTAACTTTATGAATACACTTCGGAGAGGGTTCAAACATCCACCAGAAGATTGATATTTGTCTCTCCTTTCATTTACAAAAGAAACTAAGTGAATTCCAAAAGTAGAAGCGAAGATATTTTGAATTTAAAATTGAATTTCATTAAAACGCCTGTATCTCCGTAACGGAGCCTCCTAGGGTATATAAACTTAACATAAAAATTCGAAATTTTTTTTATTTTTTATTCCCTAAATTATCTTCTAACTTTATGAATACACTTCGGAGAGGGTTCAAACATCCACCAGAAGATAGATACTTGTCTCTCCTTTCATTTACAAAAGAAACCAAGAGAATTCCAAACCTAGAAGCGAAGATATTTTGAATTTAAAATTGAATTTCATTAAAACGCCTGTATCTCCGTAACGGAGCCTCCTAGGGTATATAAACTTAACATAAAAATTCGAAATTTTTTTTATTTTTTTATTCCCTAAATTATCTTCTAACTTTATGAATACACTTCGGAGAGGGTTCAAACATCCACCAGAAGATAGATATTTGTCTCTCCTTTCATTTACAAAAGAAACTAAGTGAATTCCAAACCTAGAAGCGAAGATATTTTGAATTTAAAATTGAATTTCATTAAAACGCCTGTATCTCCGTAACGGAGCCTCCTAGGGTATATAAACTTAACATAAAAATTCGAAATTTTTTTTATTTTTTTATTCCCTAAATTATCTTCTAACTTTATGAATACACTTCGGAGAGGGTTCAAACATCCACCAGAAGATAGATACTTGTCTCTCCTTTCATTTACAAAAGAAACTAAGTGAATTCCAAACCTAGAAGCGAAGATATTTTGAATTTAAAATTGAATTTCATTAAAACGCTGTATCTCCGTAACGGAGCCTCCTAGGGTATATAAACTTAACATAAAAATTCGAAATTTTTTTTATTTTTTATTCCCTAAATTATCTTCTAACTTTATGAATACACTTCGGAGAGGGTTCAAACATCCACCAGAAGATAGATATTTGTCTCTCCTTTCATTTACAAAAGAAACTAAGTGAATTCCAAACCTAGAAGCGAAGATATTTTGAATTTAAAATTGAATTTCATTAAAACGCCTGTATCTCCGTAACGGAGCCTCCTAGGGTATATAAACTTAACATAAAAATTCGAAATTTTTTTTATTTTTTTATTCCCTAAATTATCTTCTAACTTTATGAATACACTTCGGAGAGGGTTCAAACATCCACCAGAAGATAGATATTTGTCTCTCCTTTCATTTACAAAAGAAACTAAGTGAATTCCAAACCTAGAAGCGAAGATATTTTGAATTTAAAATTGAATTTCATTAAAACGCCTGTATCTCCGTAACGGAGCCTCCTAGGGTATATAAACTTAACATAAAAATTCGAAATTTTTTTTATTTTTTTATTCCCTAAATTATCTTCTAACTTTATGAATACACTTCGGAGAGGGTTCAAACATCCACCAGAAGATAGATATTTGTCTCTCCTTTCATTTACAAAAGAAACTAAGTGAATTCCAAACCTAGAAGCGAAGATATTTTGAATTTAAAATTGAATTTCATTAAAACGCCTGTATCTCCGTAACGGAGCCTCCTAGGGTATATAAACTTAACATAAAAATTCGAAATTTTTTTTATTTTTTATTCCCTAAATTATCTTCTAACTTTATGAATACACTTCGGAGAGGGTTCAAACATCCACCAGAAGATAGATATTTGTCTCTCCTTTCATTTACAAAAGAAACTAAGTGAATTCCAAACCTAGAAGCGAAGATATTTTGAATTTAAAATTGAATTTCATTAAAACGCCTGTATCTCCGTAACGGAGCCTCCTAGGGTATATAAACTTAACATAAAAATTCGAAATTTTTTTTATTTTTTTATTCCCTAAATTATCTTCTAACTTTATGAATACACTTCGGAGAGGGTTCAAACATCCACCAGAAGATAGATATTTGTCTCTCCTTTCATTTACAAAAGAAACTAAGTGAATTCCAAACCTAGAAGCGAAGATATTTTGAATTTAAAATTGAATTTCATTAAAACGCCTGTATCTCCGTAACGGAGCCTCCTAGGGTATATAAACTTAACATAAAAATTCGAAATTTTTTTTATTTTTTTATTCCCTAAATTATCTTCTAACTTTATGAATACACTTCGGAGAGGGTTCAAACATCCACCAGAAGATAGATATTTGTCTCTCCTTTCATTTACAAAAGAAACTAAGTGAATTCCAAACCTAGAAGCGAAGATATTTTGAATTTAAAATTGAATTTCATTAAAACGCCTGTATCTCCGTAACGGAGCCTCCTAGGGTATATAAACTTAACATAAAAATTCGAAATTTTTTTTATTTTTTTATTCCCTAAATTATCTTCTAACTTTATGAATACACTTCGGAGAGGGTTCAAACATCCACCAGAAGATAGATATTTGTCTCTCCTTTCATTTACAAAAGAAACTAAGTGAATTCCAAACCTAGAAGCGAAGATATTTTGAATTTAAAATTGAATTTCATTAAAACGCCTGTATCTCCGTAACGGAGCCTCCTAGGGTATATAAACTTAACATAAAAATTCGAAATTTTTTTTATTTTTTTATTCCCTAAATTATCTTCTAACTTTATGAATACACTTCGGAGAGGGTTCAAACATCCACCAGAAGATAGATATTTGTCTCTCCTTTCATTTACAAAAGAAACTAAGTGAATTCCAAACCTAGAAGCGAAGATATTTTGAATTTAAAATTGAATTTCATTAAAACGCCTGTATCTCCGTAACGGAGCCTCCTAGGGTATATAAACTTAACATAAAAATTCGAAATTTTTTTTATTTTTTATTCCCTAAATTATCTTCTAACTTTATGAATACACTTCGGAGAGGGTTCAAACATCCACCAGAAGATAGATATTTGTCTCTCCTTTCATTTACAAAAGAAACTAAGTGAATTCCAAACCTAGAAGCGAAGATATTTTGAATTTAAAATTGAATTTCATTAAAACGCCTGTATCTCCGTAACGGAGCCTCCTAGGGTATATAAACTTAACATAAAAATTCGAAATTTTTTTTATTTTTTTATTCCCTAAATTATCTTCTAACTTTATGAATACACTTCGGAGAGGGTTCAAACATCCACCAGAAGATAGATATTTGTCTCTCCTTTCATTTACAAAAGAAACTAAGTGAATTCCAAACCTAGAAGCGAAGATATTTTGAATTTAAAATTGAATTTCATTAAAACGCCTGTATCTCCGTAACGGAGCCTCCTAGGGTATATAAACTTAACATAAAAATTCGAAATTTTTTTTATTTTTTTATTCCCTAAATTATCTTCTAACTTTATGAATACACTTCGGAGAGGGTTCAAACATCCACCAGAAGATAGATATTTGTCTCTCCTTTCATTTACAAAAGAAACTAAGTGAATTCCAAACCTAGAAGCGAAGATATTTTGAATTTAAAATTGAATTTCATTAAAACGCCTGTATCTCCGTAACGGAGCCTCCTAGGGTATATAAACTTAACATAAAAATTCGAAATTTTTTTTATTTTTTTATTCCCTAAATTATCTTCTAACTTTATGAATACACTTCGGAGAGGGTTCAAACATCCACCAGAAGATAGATATTTGTCTCTCCTTTCATTTACAAAAGAAACTAAGTGAATTCCAAACCTAGAAGCGAAGATATTTTGAATTTAAAATTGAATTTCATTAAAACGCCTGTATCTCCGTAACGGAGCCTCCTAGGGTATATAAACTTAACATAAAAATTCGAAATTTTTTTTATTTTTTATTCCCTAAATTATCTTCTAACTTTATGAATACACTTCGGAGAGGGTTCAAACATCCACCAGAAGATAGATATTTGTCTCTCCTTTCATTTACAAAAGAAACTAAGTGAATTCCAAACCTAGAAGCGAAGATATTTTGAATTTAAAATTGAATTTCATTAAAACGCCTGTATCTCCGTAACGGAGCCTCCTAGGGTATATAAACTTAACATAAAAATTCGAAATTTTTTTTATTTTTTTATTCCCTAAATTATCTTCTAACTTTATGAATACACTTCGGAGAGGGTTCAAACATCCACCAGAAGATAGATATTTGTCTCTCCTTTCATTTACAAAAGAAACTAAGTGAATTCCAAACCTAGAAGCGAAGATATTTTGAATTTAAAATTGAATTTCATTAAAACGCCTGTATCTCCGTAACGGAGCCTCCTAGGGTATATAAACTTAACATAAAAATTCGAAATTTTTTTTATTTTTTTATTCCCTAAATTATCTTCTAACTTTATGAATACACTTCGGAGAGGGTTCAAACATCCACCAGAAGATAGATATTTGTCTCTCCTTTCATTTACAAAAGAAACTAAGTGAATTCCAAACCTAGAAGCGAAGATATTTTGAATTTAAAATTGAATTTCATTAAAACGCCTGTATCTCCGTAACGGAGCCTCCTAGGGTATATAAACTTAACATAAAAATTCGAAATTTTTTTTATTTTTTTATTCCCTAAATTATCTTCTAACTTTATGAATACACTTCGGAGAGGGTTCAAACATCCACCAGAAGATAGATATTTGTCTCTCCTTTCATTTACAAAAGAAACTAAGTGAATTCCAAACCTAGAAGCGAAGATATTTTGAATTTAAAATTGAATTTCATTAAAACGCCTGTATCTCCGTAACGGAGCCTCCTAGGGTATATAAACTTAACATAAAAATTCGAAATTTTTTTTATTTTTTTATTCCCTAAATTATCTTCTAACTTTATGAATACACTTCGGAGAGGGTTCAAACATCCACCAGAAGATAGATATTTGTCTCTCCTTTCATTTACAAAAGAAACTAAGTGAATTCCAAACCTAGAAGCGAAGATATTTTGAATTTAAAATTGAATTTCATTAAAACGCCTGTATCTCCGTAACGGAGCCTCCTAGGGTATATAAACTTAACATAAAAATTCGAAATTTTTTTTATTTTTTATTCCCTAAATTATCTTCTAACTTTATGAATACACTTCGGAGAGGGTTCAAACATCCACCAGAAGATAGATATTTGTCTCTCCTTTCATTTACAAAAGAAACTAAGTGAATTCCAAACCTAGAAGCGAAGATATTTTGAATTTAAAATTGAATTTCATTAAAACGCCTGTATCTCCGTAACGGAGCCTCCTAGGGTATATAAACTTAACATAAAAATTCGAAATTTTTTTTATTTTTTTATTCCCTAAATTATCTTCTAACTTTATGAATACACTTCGGAGAGGGTTCAAACATCCACCAGAAGATAGATATTTGTCTCTCCTTTCATTTACAAAAGAAACTAAGTGAATTCCAAACCTAGAAGCGAAGATATTTTGAATTTAAAATTGAATTTCATTAAAACGCCTGTATCTCCGTAACGGAGCCTCCTAGGGTATATAAACTTAACATAAAAATTCGAAATTTTTTTTATTTTTTTATTCCCTAAATTATCTTCTAACTTTATGAATACACTTCGGAGAGGGTTCAAACATCCACCAGAAGATAGATATTTGTCTCTCCTTTCATTTACAAAAGAAACTAAGTGAATTCCAAACCTAGAAGCGAAGATATTTTGAATTTAAAATTGAATTTCATTAAAACGCCTGTATCTCCGTAACGGAGCCTCCTAGGGTATATAAACTTAACATAAAAATTCGAAATTTTTTTTATTTTTTTATTCCCTAAATTATCTTCTAACTTTATGAATACACTTCGGAGAGGGTTCAAACATCCACCAGAAGATAGATACTTGTCTCTCCTTTCATTTACAAAAGAAACCAAGAGAATTCCAAACCTAGAAGCGAAGATATTTTGAATTTAAAATTGAATTTCATTAAAACGCCTGTATCTCCGTAACGGAGCCTCCTAGGGTATATAAACTTAACATAAAAATTCGAAATTTTTTTTATTTTTTTATTCCCTAAATTATCTTCTAACTTTATGAATACACTTCGGAGAGGGTTCAAACATCCACCAGAAGATAGATATTTGTCTCTCCTTTCATTTACAAAAGAAACTAAGTGAATTCCAAACCTAGAAGCGAAGATATTTTGAATTTAAAATTGAATTTCATTAAAACGCCTGTATCTCCGTAACGGAGCCTCCTAGGGTATATAAACTTAACATAAAAATTCGAAATTTTTTTTATTTTTTATTCCCTAAATTATCTTCTAACTTTATGAATACACTTCGGAGAGGGTTCAAACATCCACCAGAAGATAGATATTTGTCTCTCCTTTCATTTACAAAAGAAACTAAGTGAATTCCAAACCTAGAAGCGAAGATATTTTGAATTTAAAATTGAATTTCATTAAAACGCCTGTATCTCCGTAACGGAGCCTCCTAGGGTATATAAACTTAACATAAAAATTCGAAATTTTTTTTATTTTTTTATTCCCTAAATTATCTTCTAACTTTATGAATACACTTCGGAGAGGGTTCAAACATCCACCAGAAGATAGATATTTGTCTCTCCTTTCATTTACAAAAGAAACTAAGTGAATTCCAAACCTAGAAGCGAAGATATTTTGAATTTAAAATTGAATTTCATTAAAACGCCTGTATCTCCGTAACGGAGCCTCCTAGGGTATATAAACTTAACATAAAAATTCGAAATTTTTTTTATTTTTTTATTCCCTAAATTATCTTCTAACTTTATGAATACACTTCGGAGAGGGTTCAAACATCCACCAGAAGATAGATATTTGTCTCTCCTTTCATTTACAAAAGAAACTAAGTGAATTCCAAACCTTGAATTTAAAATTGAATTTCATTAAAACGCCTGTATCTCCGTAACGGAGCCTCCTAGGGTATATAAACTTAACATAAAAATTCGATATTTTTTTTATTTTTTTATTCCCTAAATTATCTTCTAACTTTATGAATACACTTCGGAGAGGGTTCAAACATCTACCAGAAGATAGATATTTGTCTCTCCTTTCATTTACAAAAGAAACCAAGAGAATTCCAAACCTAGAAGCGAAGATATTTTGAATTTAAAATTGAATTTCATTAAAACGCCTGTATCTCCGTAACGGAGCCTCCTAGGGTATATAAACTTAACATAAAAATTCGATATTTTTTTTATTTTTTTATTCCCTAAATTATCTTCTAACTTTATGAATACACTTCGGAGAGGGTTCAAACATCCACCAGAAGATAGATATTTGTATCTCCTTTCATTTACAAAAGAAACTAAGTGAATTCCAAACCTAGAAGCGAAGATATTTTGAATTTAAAATTGAATTTCATTAAAACGCCTGTATCTCCGTAACGGAGCCTCCTAGGGTATATAAACTTAACATAAAAATTCGATATTTTTTTTATTTTTTTATTCCCTAAATTATCTTCTAACTTTATGAATACACTTCGGAGAGGGTTCAAACATCCACCAGAAGATAGATATTTGTCTCTCCTTTCATTTACAAAAGAAACTAAGTGAATTCCAAACCTAGAAGCGAAGATATTTTGAATTTAAAATTGAATTTCATTAAAACGCCTGTATCTCCGTAACGGAGCCTCCTAGGGTATATAAACTTAACATAAAAATTCGATATTTTTTTTATTTTTTTATTCCCTAAATTATCTTCTAACTTTATGAATACACTTCGGAGAGGGTTCAAACATCCACCAGAAGATAGATATTTGTATCTCCTTTCATTTACAAAAGAAACCAAGAGAATTCCAAACCTAGAAGCGAAGATATTTTGAATTTAAAATTGAATTTCATTAAAACGCCTGTATCTCCGTAACGGAGCCTCCTACGGTATATAAACTTAACATAAAAATTCGATATTTTTTTTATTTTTTTATTCCCTAAATTATCTTCTAACTTTATGAATACACTTCGGAGAGGGTTCAAACATCCACCAGAAGATAGATATTTGTATCTCCTTTCATTTACAAAAGAAACTAAGTGAATTCCAAACCTAGAAGCGAAGATATTTTGAATTTAAAATTGAATTTCATTAAAACGCCTGTATCTCCGTAACGGAGCCTCCTAGGGTATATAAACTTAACATAAAAATTCGATATTTTTTTTATTTTTTTATTCCCTAAATTATCTTCTAACTTTATGAATACACTTCGGAGAGGGTTCAAACATCCACCAGAAGATAGATATTTGTCTCTCCTTTCATTTACAAAAGAAACTAAGTGAATTCCAAACCTAGAAGCGAAGATATTTTGAATTTAAAATTGAATTTCATTAAAACGCCTGTATCTCCGTAACGGAGCCTCCTAGGGTATATAAACTTAACATAAAAATTCGATATTTTTTTTATTTTTTTATTCCCTAAATTATCTTCTAACTTTATGAATACACTTCGGAGAGGGTTCAAACATCTACCAGAAGATAGATATTTGTCTCTCCTTTCATTTACAAAAGAAACTAAGTGAATTCCAAACCTAGAAGCGAAGATATTTTGAATTTAAAATTGAATTTCATTAAAACGCCTGTATCTCCGTAACGGAGCCTCCTAGGGTATATAAACTTAACATAAAAATTCGAAATTTTTTTTATTTTTTATTCCCTAAATTATCTTCTAACTTTATGAATACACTTCGGAGAGGGTTCAAACATCCACCAGAAGATAGATATTTGTCTCTCCTTTCATTTACAAAAGAAACTAAGTGAATTCCAAACCTAGAAGCGAAGATATTTTGAATTTAAAATTGAATTTCATTAAAACGCCTGTATCTCCGTAACGGAGCCTCCTAGGGTATATAAACTTAACATAAAAATTCGAAATTTTTTTTATTTTTTTATTCCCTAAATTATCTTCTAACTTTATGAATACACTTCGGAGAGGGTTCAAACATCCACCAGAAGATAGATATTTGTCTCTCCTTTCATTTACAAAAGAAACTAAGTGAATTCCAAACCTAGAAGCGAAGATATTTTGAATTTAAAATTGAATTTCATTAAAACGCCTGTATCTCCGTAACGGAGCCTCCTAGGGTATATAAACTTAACATAAAAATTCGATATTTTTTTTATTTTTTTATTCCCTAAATTATCTTCTAACTTTATGAATACACTTCGGAGAGGGTTCAAACATCCACCAGAAGATAGATATTTGTATCTCCTTTCATTTACAAAAGAAACCAAGAGAATTCCAAACCTAGAAGCGAAGATATTTTGAATTTAAAATTGAATTTCATTAAAACGCCTGTATCTCCGTAACGGAGCCTCCTACGGTATATAAACTTAACATAAAAATTCGATATTTTTTTTATTTTTTTATTCCCTAAATTATCTTCTAACTTTATGAATACACTTCGGAGAGGGTTCAAACATCCACCAGAAGATAGATATTTGTATCTCCTTTCATTTACAAAAGAAACTAAGTGAATTCCAAACCTAGAAGCGAAGATATTTTGAATTTAAAATTGAATTTCATTAAAACGCCTGTATCTCCGTAACGGAGCCTCCTAGGGTATATAAACTTAACATAAAAATTCGATATTTTTTTTATTTTTTTATTCCCTAAATTATCTTCTAACTTTATGAATACACTTCGGAGAGGGTTCAAACATCCACCAGAAGATAGATATTTGTCTCTCCTTTCATTTACAAAAGAAACTAAGTGAATTCCAAACCTAGAAGCGAAGATATTTTGAATTTAAAATTGAATTTCATTAAAACGCCTGTATCTCCGTAACGGAGCCTCCTAGGGTATATAAACTTAACATAAAAATTCGATATTTTTTTTATTTTTTTATTCCCTAAATTATCTTCTAACTTTATGAATACACTTCGGAGAGGGTTCAAACATCTACCAGAAGATAGATATTTGTCTCTCCTTTCATTTACAAAAGAAACTAAGTGAATTCCAAACCTAGAAGCGAAGATATTTTGAATTTAAAATTGAATTTCATTAAAACGCCTGTATCTCCGTAACGGAGCCTCCTAGGGTATATAAACTTAACATAAAAATTCGAAATTTTTTTTATTTTTTTATTCCCTAAATTATCTTCTAACTTTATGAATACACTTCGGAGAGGGTTCAAACATCCACCAGAAGATTGATATTTGTCTCTCCTTTCATTTACAAAAGAAACTAAGTGAATTCCAAAAGTAGAAGCGAAGATATTTTGAATTTAAAATTGAATTTCATTAAAACGCCTGTATCTCCGTAACGGAGCCTCCTAGGGTATATAAACTTAACATAAAAATTCGAAATTTTTTTTATTTTTTATTCCCTAAATTATCTTCTAACTTTATGAATACACTTCGGAGAGGGTTCAAACATCCACCAGAAGATAGATACTTGTCTCTCCTTTCATTTACAAAAGAAACTAAGTGAATTCCAAACCTAGAAGCGAAGATATTTTGAATTTAAAATTGAATTTCATTAAAACGCTGTATCTCCGTAACGGAGCCTCCTAGGGTATATAAACTTAACATAAAAATTCGAAATTTTTTTTATTTTTTATTCCCTAAATTATCTTCTAACTTTATGAATACACTTCGGAGAGGGTTCAAACATCCACCAGAAGATAGATATTTGTCTCTCCTTTCATTTACAAAAGAAACTAAGTGAATTCCAAACCTAGAAGCGAAGATATTTTGAATTTAAAATTGAATTTCATTAAAACGCCTGTATCTCCGTAACGGAGCCTCCTAGGGTATATAAACTTAACATAAAAATTCGAAATTTTTTTTATTTTTTTATTCCCTAAATTATCTTCTAACTTTATGAATACACTTCGGAGAGGGTTCAAACATCCACCAGAAGATAGATATTTGTCTCTCCTTTCATTTACAAAAGAAACTAAGTGAATTCCAAACCTAGAAGCGAAGATATTTTGAATTTAAAATTGAATTTCATTAAAACGCCTGTATCTCCGTAACGGAGCCTCCTAGGGTATATAAACTTAACATAAAAATTCGAAATTTTTTTTATTTTTTTATTCCCTAAATTATCTTCTAACTTTATGAATACACTTCGGAGAGGGTTCAAACATCCACCAGAAGATAGATATTTGTCTCTCCTTTCATTTACAAAAGAAACTAAGTGAATTCCAAACCTAGAAGCGAAGATATTTTGAATTTAAAATTGAATTTCATTAAAACGCCTGTATCTCCGTAACGGAGCCTCCTAGGGTATATAAACTTAACATAAAAATTCGAAATTTTTTTTATTTTTTTATTCCCTAAATTATCTTCTAACTTTATGAATACACTTCGGAGAGGGTTCAAACATCCACCAGAAGATAGATACTTGTCTCTCCTTTCATTTACAAAAGAAACTAAGTGAATTCCAAACCTAGAAGCGAAGATATTTTGAATTTAAAATTGAATTTCATTAAAACGCTGTATCTCCGTAACGGAGCCTCCTAGGGTATATAAACTTAACATAAAAATTCGAAATTTTTTTTATTTTTTATTCCCTAAATTATCTTCTAACTTTATGAATACACTTCGGAGAGGGTTCAAACATCCACCAGAAGATAGATATTTGTCTCTCCTTTCATTTACAAAAGAAACTAAGTGAATTCCAAACCTAGAAGCGAAGATATTTTGAATTTAAAATTGAATTTCATTAAAACGCCTGTATCTCCGTAACGGAGCCTCCTAGGGTATATAAACTTAACATAAAAATTCGAAATTTTTTTTATTTTTTTATTCCCTAAATTATCTTCTAACTTTATGAATACACTTCGGAGAGGGTTCAAACATCCACCAGAAGATAGATATTTGTCTCTCCTTTCATTTACAAAAGAAACTAAGTGAATTCCAAACCTAGAAGCGAAGATATTTTGAATTTAAAATTGAATTTCATTAAAACGCCTGTATCTCCGTAACGGAGCCTCCTAGGGTATATAAACTTAACATAAAAATTCGAAATTTTTTTTATTTTTTTATTCCCTAAATTATCTTCTAACTTTATGAATACACTTCGGAGAGGGTTCAAACATCCACCAGAAGATAGATATTTGTCTCTCCTTTCATTTACAAAAGAAACTAAGTGAATTCCAAACCTAGAAGCGAAGATATTTTGAATTTAAAATTGAATTTCATTAAAACGCCTGTATCTCCGTAACGGAGCCTCCTAGGGTATATAAACTTAACATAAAAATTCGAAATTTTTTTTATTTTTTATTCCCTAAATTATCTTCTAACTTTATGAATACACTTCGGAGAGGGTTCAAACATCCACCAGAAGATAGATATTTGTCTCTCCTTTCATTTACAAAAGAAACTAAGTGAATTCCAAACCTAGAAGCGAAGATATTTTGAATTTAAAATTGAATTTCATTAAAACGCCTGTATCTCCGTAACGGAGCCTCCTAGGGTATATAAACTTAACATAAAAATTCGAAATTTTTTTTATTTTTTTATTCCCTAAATTATCTTCTAACTTTATGAATACACTTCGGAGAGGGTTCAAACATCCACCAGAAGATAGATATTTGTCTCTCCTTTCATTTACAAAAGAAACTAAGTGAATTCCAAACCTAGAAGCGAAGATATTTTGAATTTAAAATTGAATTTCATTAAAACGCCTGTATCTCCGTAACGGAGCCTCCTAGGGTATATAAACTTAACATAAAAATTCGAAATTTTTTTTATTTTTTTATTCCCTAAATTATCTTCTAACTTTATGAATACACTTCGGAGAGGGTTCAAACATCCACCAGAAGATAGATATTTGTCTCTCCTTTCATTTACAAAAGAAACTAAGTGAATTCCAAACCTAGAAGCGAAGATATTTTGAATTTAAAATTGAATTTCATTAAAACGCCTGTATCTCCGTAACGGAGCCTCCTAGGGTATATAAACTTAACATAAAAATTCGAAATTTTTTTTATTTTTTTATTCCCTAAATTATCTTCTAACTTTATGAATACACTTCGGAGAGGGTTCAAACATCCA
This sequence comes from Heteromyza rotundicornis, assembly GCA_951394025.1. NCBI lineage: Eukaryota > Metazoa > Arthropoda > Insecta > Diptera > Heleomyzidae > Heteromyza > Heteromyza rotundicornis. Next base: position 53,216,234 of record OX596012.1, read on the forward strand.
CCAGAAGATAGATATTTGTCTCTCCTTTCATTTACAAAAGAAACTAAGTGAATTCCAAACCTAGAAGCGAAGATATTTTGAATTTAAAATTGAATTTCATTAAAACGCCTGTATCTCCGTAACGGAGCCTCCTAGGGTATATAAACTTAACATAAAAATTCGAAATTTTTTTTATTTTTTTATTCCCTAAATTATCTTCTAACTTTATGAATACACTTCGGAGAGGGTTCAAACATCCACCAGAAGATAGATATTTGTCTCTCCTTTCATTTACAAAAGAAACTAAGTGAATTCCAAACCTAGAAGCGAAGATATTTTGAATTTAAAATTGAATTTCATTAAAACGCCTGTATCTCCGTAACGGAGCCTCCTAGGGTATATAAACTTAACATAAAAATTCGAAATTTTTTTTATTTTTTATTCCCTAAATTATCTTCTAACTTTATGAATACACTTCGGAGAGGGTTCAAACATCCACCAGAAGATAGATATTTGTCTCTCCTTTCATTTACAAAAGAAACTAAGTGAATTCCAAACCTAGAAGCGAAGATATTTTGAATTTAAAATTGAATTTCATTAAAACGCCTGTATCTCCGTAACGGAGCCTCCTAGGGTATATAAACTTAACATAAAAATTCGAAATTTTTTTTATTTTTTTATTCCCTAAATTATCTTCTAACTTTATGAATACACTTCGGAGAGGGTTCAAACATCCACCAGAAGATAGATATTTGTCTCTCCTTTCATTTACAAAAGAAACTAAGTGAATTCCAAACCTAGAAGCGAAGATATTTTGAATTTAAAATTGAATTTCATTAAAACGCCTGTATCTCCGTAACGGAGCCTCCTAGGGTATATAAACTTAACATAAAAATTCGAAATTTTTTTTATTTTTTTATTCCCTAAATTATCTTCTAACTTTATGAATACACTTCGGAGAGGGTTCAAACATCCACCAGAAGATAGATATTTGTCTCTCCTTTCATTTACAAAAGAAACTAAGTGAATTCCAAACCTAGAAGCGAAGATATTTTGAATTTAAAATTGAATTTCATTAAAACGCCTGTATCTCCGTAACGGAGCCTCCTAGGGTATATAAACTTAACATAAAAATTCGAAATTTTTTTTATTTTTTTATTCCCTAAATTATCTTCTAACTTTATGAATACACTTCGGAGAGGGTTCAAACATCCACCAGAAGATAGATACTTGTCTCTCCTTTCATTTACAAAAGAAACCAAGAGAATTCCAAACCTAGAAGCGAAGATATTTTGAATTTAAAATTGAATTTCATTAAAACGCCTGTATCTCCGTAACGGAGCCTCCTAGGGTATATAAACTTAACATAAAAATTCGAAATTTTTTTTATTTTTTTATTCCCTAAATTATCTTCTAACTTTATGAATACACTTCGGAGAGGGTTCAAACATCCACCAGAAGATAGATACTTGTCTCTCCTTTCATTTACAAAAGAAACCAAGAGAATTCCAAACCTAGAAGCGAAGATATTTTGAATTTAAAATTGAATTTCATTAAAACGCCTGTATCTCCGTAACGGAGCCTCCTAGGGTATATAAACTTAACATAAAAATTCGATATTTTTTTTATTTTTTTATTCCCTAAATTATCTTCTAACTTTATGAATACACTTCGGAGAGGGTTCAAACATCCACCAGAAGATAGATATTTGTCTCTCCTTTCATTTACAAAAGAAACTAAGTGAATTCCAAACCTAGAAGCGAAGATATTTTGAATTTAAAATTGAATTTCATTAAAACGCCTGTATCTCCGTAACGGAGCCTCCTAGGGTATATAAACTTAACATAAAAATTAGAAATTTTTTTTATTTTTTTATTCCCTAAATTATCTTCTAACTTTATGAATACACTTCGGAGAGGGTTCAAACATCCACCAGAAGATAGATATTTGTCTCTCCTTTCATTTACAAAAAAAACTAAGTGAATTCCAAACCTAGAAGCGAAGATATTTTGAATTTAAAATTGAATTTCATTAAAACGCCTGTATCTCCGTAACGGAGCCTCCTAGGGTATATAAACTTAACATAAAAAAGATAGATATTTGTCTCTCCTTTCATTTACAAAAGAAACTAAGTGAATTCCAAACCTAGAAGCGAAGATATTTTGAATTTAAAATTGAATTTCATTAAAACGCCTGTATCTCCGTAACGGAGCCTCCTAGGGTATATAAACTTAACATAAAAATTCGAAATTTTTTTTATTTTTTTATTCCCTAAATTATCTTCTAACTTTATGAATACACTTCGGAGAGGGTTCAAACATCCACCAGAAGATAGATATTTGTCTCTCCTTTCATTTACAAAAGAAACTAAGTGAATTCCAAACCTAGAAGCGAAGATATTTTGAATTTAAAATTGAATTTCATTAAAACGCCTGTATCTCCGTAACGGAGCCTCCTAGGGTATATAAACTTAACATAAAAATTCGAAATTTTTTTTATTTTTTTATTCCCTAAATTATCTTCTAACTTTATGAATACACTTCGGAGAGGGTTCAAACATCCACCAGAAGATAGATATTTGTCTCTCCTTTCATTTACAAAAGAAACTAAGTGAATTCCAAACCTAGAAGCGAAGATATTTTGAATTTAAAATTGAATTTCATTAAAACGCCTGTATCTCCGTAACGGAGCCTCCTAGGGTATATAAACTTAACATAAAAATTCGAAATTTTTTTTATTTTTTTATTCCCTAAATTATCTTCTAACTTTATGAATACACTTCGGAGAGGGTTCAAACATCCACCAGAAGATAGATATTTGTCTCTCCTTTCATTTACAAAAGAAACTAAGTGAATTCCAAACCTAGAAGCGAAGATATTTTGAATTTAAAATTGAATTTCATTAAAACGCCTGTATCTCCGTAACGGAGCCTCCTAGGGTATATAAACTTAACATAAAAATTCGAAATTTTTTTTATTTTTTTATTCCCTAAATTATCTTCTAACTTTATGAATACACTTCGGAGAGGGTTCAAACATCTACCAGAAGATAGATATTTGTCTCTCCTTTCATTTACAAAAGAAACCAAGAGAATTCCAAACCTAGAAGCGAAGATATTTTGAATTTAAAATTGAATTTCATTAAAACGCCTGTATCTCCGTAACGGAGCCTCCTAGGGTATATAAACTTAACATAAAAATTAGAAATTTTTTTTATTTTTTTATTCCCTAAATTATCTTCTAACTTTATGAATACACTTCGGAGAGGGTTCAAACATCCACCAGAAGATAGATACTTGTCTCTCCTTTCATTTACAAAAGAAACCAAGAGAATTCCAAACCTAGAAGCGAAGATATTTTGAATTTAAAATTGAATTTCATTAAAACGCCTGTATCTCCGTAACGGAGCCTCCTAGGGTATATAAACTTAACATAAAAATTAGAAATTTTTTTTATTTTTTTATTCCCTAAATTATCTTCTAACTTTATGAATACACTTCGGAGAGGGTTCAAACATCCACCAGAAGATAGATATTTGTCTCTCCTTTCATTTACAAAAGAAACTAAGTGAATTCCAAACCTAGACGCGAAGATATTTTGAATTTAAAATTGAATTTCATTAAAACGCCTGTATCTCCGTAACGGAGCCTCCTAGGGTATATAAACTTAACATAAAAATTCGAAATTTTTTTTATTTTTTTATTCCCTAAATTATCTTCTAACTTTATGAATACACTTCGGAGAGGGTTCAAACATCCACCAGAAGATAGATATTTGTCTCTCCTTTCATTTACAAAAGAAACTAAGTGAATTCCAAACCTAGAAGCGAAGATATTTTGAATTTAAAATTGAATTTCATTAAAACGCCTGTATCTCCGTAACGGAGCCTCCTAGGGTATATAAACTTAACATAAAAATTCGAAATTTTTTTTTATTTTTTTATTCCCTAAATTATCTTCTAACTTTATGAATACACTTCGGAGAGGGTTCAAACATCTACCAGAAGATAGATATTTGTCTCTCCTTTCATTTACAAAAGAAACCAAGAGAATTCCAAACCTAGAAGCGAAGATATTTTGAATTTAAAATTGAATTTCATTAAAACGCCTGTATCTCCGTAACGGAGCCTCCTAGGGTATATAAACTTAACATAAAAATTCGAAATTTTTTTTATTTTTTTATTCCCTAAATTATCTTCTAACTTTATGAATACACTTCGGAGAGGGTTCAAACATCCACCAGAAGATAGATATTTGTCTCTCCTTTCATTTACAAAAGAAACTAAGTGAATTCCAAACCTAGAAGCGAAGATATTTTGAATTTAAAATTGAATTTCATTAAAACGCCTGTATCTCCGTAACGGAGCCTCCTAGGGTATATAAACTTAACATAAAAATTCGAAATTTTTTTTATTTTTTTATTCCCTAAATTATCTTCTAACTTTATGAATACACTTCGGAGAGGGTTCAAACATCCACCAGAAGATAGATATTTGTCTCTCCTTTCATTTACAAAAGAAACTAAGTGAATTCCAAACCTAGAAGCGAAGATATTTTGAATTTAAAATTGAATTTCATTAAAACGCCTGTATCTCCGTAACGGAGCCTCCTAGGGTATATAAACTTAACATAAAAATTCGAAATTTTTTTTATTTTTTTATTCCCTAAATTATCTTCTAACTTTATGAATACACTTCGGAGAGGGTTCAAACATCCACCAGAAGATAGATATTTGTCTCTCCTTTCATTTACAAAAGAAACTAAGTGAATTCCAAACCTAGAAGCGAAGATATTTTGAATTTAAAATTGAATTTCATTAAAACGCCTGTATCTCCGTAACGGAGCCTCCTAGGGTATATAAACTTAACATAAAAATTCGAAATTTTTTTTATTTTTTTATTCCCTAAATTATCTTCTAACTTTATGAATACACTTCGGAGAGGGTTCAAACATCTACCAGAAGATAGATATTTGTCTCTCCTTTCATTTACAAAAGAAACCAAGAGAATTCCAAACCTAGAAGCGAAGATATTTTGAATTTAAAATTGAATTTCATTAAAACGCCTGTATCTCCGTAACGGAGCCTCCTAGGGTATATAAACTTAACATAAAAATTAGAAATTTTTTTTATTTTTTTATTCCCTAAATTATCTTCTAACTTTATGAATACACTTCGGAGAGGGTTCAAACATCCACCAGAAGATAGATACTTGTCTCTCCTTTCATTTACAAAAGAAACCAAGAGAATTCCAAACCTAGAAGCGAAGATATTTTGAATTTAAAATTGAATTTCATTAAAACGCCTGTATCTCCGTAACGGAGCCTCCTAGGGTATATAAACTTAACATAAAAATTCGAAATTTTTTTTATTTTTTTATTCCCTAAATTATCTTCTAACTTTATGAATACACTTCGGAGAGGGTTCAAACATCTACCAGAAGATAGATATTTGTCTCTCCTTTCATTTACAAAAGAAACTAAGTGAATTCCAAACCTAGAAGCGAAGATATTTTGAATTTAAAATTGAATTTCATTAAAACGCCTGTATCTCCGTAACGGAGCCTCCTAGGGTATATAAACTTAACATAAAAATTCGAAATTTTTTTTATTTTTTTATTCCCTAAATTATCTTCTAACTTTATGAATACACTTCGGAGAGGGTTCAAACATCTACCAGAAGATAGATATTTGTCTCTCCTTTCATTTACAAAAGAAACTAAGTGAATTCCAAACCTAGAAGCGAAGATATTTTGAATTTTAAATTGAATTTCATTAAAACGCCTGTATCTCCGTAACGGAGCCTCCTAGGGTATATAAACTTAACATAAAAATTCGAAATTTTTTTTATTTTTTTATTCCCTAAATTATTTTCTAACTTTATGAATACACTTCGGAGAGGGTTCAAACATCTACCAGAAGATAGATATTTGTCTCTCCTTTCATTTACAAAAGAAACCAAGAGAATTCCAAACCTAGAAGCGAAGATATTTTGAATTTAAAATTGAATTTCATTAAAACGCCTGTATCTCCGTAACGGAGCCTCCTAGGGTATATAAACTTAACATAAAAATTCGAAATTTTTTTTATTTTTTTATTATCTTCTAACTTTATGAATACACTTCGGAGAGGGTTCAAACATCTACCAGAAGATAGATATTTGTCTCTCCTTTCATTTACAAAAGAAACCAAGAGAATTCCAAACCTAGAAGCGAAGATATTTTGAATTTAAAATTGAATTTCATTAAAACGCCTGTATCTCCGTAACGGAGCCTCCTAGGGTATATAAACTTAACATAAAAATTCGAAATTTTTTTTATTTTTTTATTCCCTAAATTATCTTCTAACTTTATGAATACACTTCGGAGAGGGTTCAAACATCTACCAGAAGATAGATATTTGTCTCTCCTTTCATTTACAAAAGAAACCAAGAGAATTCCAAACCTAGAAGCGAAGATATTTTGAATTTAAAATTGAATTTCATTAAAACGCCTGTATCTCCGTAACGGAGCCTCCTAGGGTATATAAACTTAACATAAAAATTCGATATTTTTTTTATTTTTTTATTCCCTAAATTATCTTCTAACTTTATGAATACACTTCGGAGAGGGTTCAAACATCCACCAGAAGATAGATACTTGTCTCTCCTTTCATTTACAAAAGAAACTAAGTGAATTCCAAAAGTAGAAGCGAAGATATTTTGAATTTAAAATTGAATTTCATTAAAACGCCTGTATCTCCGTAACGGAGCCTCCTAGGGTATATAAACTTAACATAAAAATTCGAAATTTTTTTTATTTTTTTATTCCCTAAATTATCTTCTAACTTTATGAATACACTTCGGAGAGGGTTCAAACATCTACCAGAAGATAGATATTTGTCTCTCCTTTCATTTACAAAAGAAACCAAGAGAATTCCAAACCTAGAAGCGAAGATATTTTGAATTTAAAATTGAATTTCATTAAAACGCCTGTATCTCCGTAACGGAGCCTCCTAGGGTATATAAACTTAACATAAAAATTCGATATTTTTTTTATTTTTTTATTCCCTAAATTATCTTCTAACTTTATGAATACACTTCGGAGAGGGTTCAAACATCCACCAGAAGATAGATACTTGTCTCTCCTTTCATTTACAAAAGAAACTAAGTGAATTCCAAACCTAGAAGCGAAGATATTTTGAATTTTAAATTGAATTTCATTAAAACGCCTGTATCTCCGTAACGGAGCCTCCTAGGGTATATAAACTTAACATAAAAATTCGAAATTTTTTTTATTTTTTTATTCCCTAAATTATTTTCTAACTTTATGAATACACTTCGGAGAGGGTTCAAACATCTACCAGAAGATAGATATTTGTCTCTCCTTTCATTTACAAAAGAAACCAAGAGAATTCCAAACCTAGAAGCGAAGATATTTTGAATTTAAAATTGAATTTCATTAAAACGCCTGTATCTCCGTAACGGAGCCTCCTAGGGTATATAAACTTAACATAAAAATTCGATATTTTTTTTATTTTTTTATTCCCTAAATTATCTTCTAACTTTATGAATACACTTCGGAGAGGGTTCAAACATCCACCAGAAGATAGATACTTGTCTCTCCTTTCATTTACAAAAGAAACTAAGTGAATTCCAAAAGTAGAAGCGAAGATATTTTGAATTTAAAATTGAATTTCATTAAAACGCCTGTATCTCCGTAACGGAGCCTCCTAGGGTATATAAACTTAACATAAAAATTCGAAATTTTTTTTATTTTTTTATTCCCTAAATTATCTTCTAACTTTATGAATACACTTCGGAGAGGGTTCAAACATCTACCAGAAGATAGATATTTGTCTCTCCTTTCATTTACAAAAGAAACCAAGAGAATTCCAAACCTAGAAGCGAAGATATTTTGAATTTAAAATTGAATTTCATTAAAACGCCTGTATCTCCGTAACGGAGCCTCCTAGGGTATATAAACTTAACATAAAAATTCGAAATTTTTTTTATTTTTTTATTATCTTCTAACTTTATGAATACACTTCGGAGAGGGTTCAAACATCTACCAGAAGATAGATATTTGTCTCTCCTTTCATTTACAAAAGAAACCAAGAGAATTCCAAACCTAGAAGCGAAGATATTTTGAATTTAAAATTGAATTTCATTAAAACGCCTGTATCTCCGTAACGGAGCCTCCTAGGGTATATAAACTTAACATAAAAATTCGAAATTTTTTTTATTTTTTTATTCCCTAAATTATCTTCTAACTTTATGAATACACTTCGGAGAGGGTTCAAACATCTACCAGAAGATAGATATTTGTCTCTCCTTTCATTTACAAAAGAAACCAAGAGAATTCCAAACCTAGAAGCGAAGATATTTTGAATTTAAAATTGAATTTCATTAAAACGCCTGTATCTCCGTAACGGAGCCTCCTAGGGTATATAAACTTAACATAAAAATTGGAAATTTTTTTTATTTTTTTATTCACTAAATTATCTTCTAACTTTATGAATACACTTCGGAGAGGGTTCAAACATCTACCAGAAGATAGATATTTGTCTCTCCTTTCATTTACAAAAGAAACTAAGTGAATTCCAAACCTAGAAGCGAAGATATTTTGAATTTAAAATTGAATTTCATTAAAACGCCTGTATCTCCGTAACGGAGCCTCCTAGGGTATATAAACTTAACATAAAAATTCGAAATTTTTTTTATTTTTTTATTCCCTAAATTATCTTCTAACTTTATGAATACACTTCGGAGAGGGTTCAAACATCCACCAGAAGATAGATATTTGTATCTCCTTTCATTTACAAAAGAAACCAAGAGAATTCCAAACCTAGAAGCGAAGATATTTTGAATTTAAAATTGAATTTCATTAAAACGCCTGTATCTCCGTAACGGAGGGTATATAAACTTAACATAAAAATTCGAAATTTTTTTTATTTTTTTATTCCCTAAATTATCTTCTAACTTTATGAATACACTTCGGAGAGGGTTCAAACATCTACCAGAAGATAGATATTTGTCTCTCCTTTCATTTACAAAAGAAACCAAGAGAATTCCAAACCTAGAAGCGAAGATATTTTGAATTTAAAATTGAATTTCATTAAAACGCCTTTATCTCCGTAACGGAGCCTCCTAGAGTATATAAACTTTACATAAAAATCCCAACAATTTTTTTTTCCTGAATTATCTTTTAACTTTATGCATACACTTAGTAGATTGTTCAGTATATATTATTGTGCATAAAAACAAATGAAAATAATTAAATTGAAATACATTTATGACAGAAATTTTGCAAAGGATTTTCCTCTATGAATGTAGAGTTCAGCTTTAAGTTGCCGACTTTGACACTTTGCAAGCACGCACATGGGCTGTTCACTGTTCTTGTCACATTTTACAATGTACTTAACGACGGGAATGCCACCTATGGAAAAATGAAATGTGTATTATTCTCACCAATCAGTTTCTCTTTGGCATGTCACATGATTTTGATGCAATTATCACGCTTTGTGGAATTTTTTGACAGCGAAAAGTTTGCAAAAAAAAATAAGGAAAGAGTTTATGGAATGTTTAATTAATGCCTTCTTTCATGCATCTACTATGTAACATGTATGTCGCCTGGTGAATCTGAACTCAGCCGACTGAAAATGTTTCCGCAACTCATGAATATTATGAAATCGGGCTATGGACTCCTGCACTTATTGCAATTTACCTATAGACTCCTGCATTACAAGCTTTTGACAACTTCTTAAATATTCTCACAATGTGTAGAGTATAAGAGAATTTGTGGTATGAAATCCTCGATTTGTTATGGAAATGAATAACATAAAGCATGCTAAATGTAGAGGCTTCAATTTGATCGTAAGCGACAGTTAGCTTAAAGCTAACTTCTCTTTTTGGTGCTTTTGTTATTTTCGGGTAGATAGATAACTCGCCAATCATCTTCAGCCAATTTAATATTAAAAATGGCTGAACGCAATTCATTAGCTCGACCTTAACTCCGAACTCCGAACAAGGAATTGCCAAACCCGTTCCGCTTTAATGTGCTCTTAATTGCCCACAAAGCATAACTAGGCTGAATCACGATTTTGTGGTAAATAACCAACAACAGCTACTTCTACTTTTCCACTATTGGAGAAAGCTACTTTATAATTTAGCAGCAAAGAGCGAAACGAAGGAAAGTTATTCGTTTGCATTTAATTTGAGCTAAATTTTTGTGAGCAGTAGGTACATATGCAAATCACATTCACTTCCTTTTCTCGAATACACCCACATCACTTAACAACTAGGGAAACCAGACATTTTATTTAGTTCATCCGTACATACATACGTACGTATATACCTCCAACGTGTTCAAGTTTTGTAACATTTTTCTGCAGGAATTCTTCGTCATTTCGTCACTATCGTGCCAGTAGAACATGCAAACGAAACTAAACAATAACATAAAACTGGAAAGAAAATCAACCACATGAAGTATGAGCAACAACAACAACTAAGTTGCAGTTTGGACGGTAAAAACATATAACAAAAAAGAGAAGGAAAAGAAAAGGGAGTTTACCCTTCATTAAGAGACTGAAGTCACGTCAAAGAAATTAAAGTTCGTATTTAATAATAACAACATTGTTAGTGAGCAGTAGTAAGTAGTAGTAGTAGTAGTGGTCGCTTTTGCTTGCCTTCTCTTCCCCCGACTTCGCTATGTACTGTACGACGAATGTTTTGCTTTTGTTTTGTTTGACTGTGATTTTCGTTACTAAATCATGTCAGTGGGATTTTCGTAATTTTACGAGTATTCGTGAGTGTGAGTGTGTGTGTGTGTGTGTGTGTGTGTTTGTGCCTTTCTGTGTGCGCAATTTGTTAATGTGTTAGAACAGAAGTGGCTTGACGTGTGTTGGTGATAAAATGAAATGTTTAACTGCCGTTTTAATATCTTTGAATGTGGTTGTTAAGCGTTCGTAAATAATGTAGGTAAGTATGCTATGCTGGTCTATGGTGTGGCATGGTGTGACGTGGCGCTATGAAAATGGAAATGTCAGTTAAAGGCACGTTTATCTACATTAAAAGGAAATTGCCTGTTTTTGTTAATTTTACTACCGTGTAAATTTAATTTATTCGTTATTTAAATACTTTATGTTACTTTAGTAATCGCACCAAGCAGCAAAATTACATAAGTACAATTTTTCACTTCATTTTTCACTTTCATTAAAAATATCGTAAATAGTGATTGGGTGCTTTTCACTTCACCTTGTGGGGAAAAACGCATCCACCTCTACGAAGGATGAAAAGTTAAATCTTTCGATAAAGCAACAGACAACAATTTGAATGAACACTTGGAAACACCAAGTGCAAATAATCGACGACATTAATGATGCAACAATAACAACAACAGTTATGACGATGATGCTGATGATGGCGACAAGTATGTGCCAATACTGAGCCATTGCAGTCACACATATTTCATAGAACGCAACTGCAATCTAAAAAAAAAAACAAAAAACAGCGAAAAACGGAAATAAAATGAAATCAATGCAAATAAAGGCAATTCCCCACGTTGTCGAGCCCTCTCTTTGCATGGAACCCTGCCTTCGCGTCGCAGTGTGCATTCGTTTAACTCGTAATCTGGCGGAAATCCTTTAATCCTCTTCAGTGCGACACTGAAATTAAAAAAACAACAACAAAGGAATAGTGGAGAAATACTCATACTTACTACACACAATCACTTGAGCGATGAAATCTCAGCGGTGCCAGAGTTGATTTTAGTAAGCGAATGTGAACGACTGCCGAGTGGCTTCGAGAGGAACATCAACAGTTGCACCCCTGTTGCGGCAGGCATCTAAATTGGTTTTCATCATCATTATTCATTGGCCTTATAATGTGAGGCTGCTTCAGCTGTTCAATGTGTGTTGGTGTTTCTCAGAGGCTTTAGAAGTAGAACACGGGACACATGCTTGGCACATAACCATAATTCGCACAATGCCACTGTGACAGTTGAACGCATGCGCAAGTCACACACAATTATCGCTGTATCGTGATGCCTAGGACGAAGGATTCAGGGGTTTGACAACATTTTCCATATTTTGGTGAAATTTTTTAATTAGATAAGTTTGCTAAATAAAGACCATGGTATTATTCTCACTGTACGTCCACTCCAAATAAAGGATAGAAAGTGAATTTATATAAAAAATTCCCTTTTTAATCGACTTTCAGTTTCAATTTGGGAACATTGCAATACCAAATCCAATTGTTGAACCCCTCGGGTAGCTATGCAATGCATCGATACGAATTTGGATTTGGAACAGATTTGCCTTCAAAATTGATTTTGACATAAGGTTAATACTTGTGTATACCCTGCCGCAGTTAGAGGTCCATTAACAATTTAACACCCTGCCGCGCACAATCCTCCCCGTAATCACACAACAAAAGCAACATTTTTCGGGGTTTTACCCTCGAGCAACTGCTACAGTTGTTGACACAATTTTTGGTGCAGGAATAAAACCACAGCAAATTATAGATACAAATCGGAACGAAATATATAGTAAAAAACTAAATCAGATCATGTGGAAAACTACTCCAAAGTGTTCGTTTTGCAGCGTGAAAATTCAAAGTCCCTACGACAAAAAATTATAACAAAGCACAAATATATAGAATGCAGCTATTGCAGTTGCAAAAAAAGCAGTAAATAATTGTAGTCGAAATTCAGAAGAAAAAATATTTGTATCTTTGTTGGCTGGGAGGAAAACCCACCCTTTAGATCGGATGATGCTGTGTTTGTGTGCGCCGATGCTTTCTATGGCATCCTTTATTCGGTGCACTTGCTTAGTTTGTGCACTTCTTTTTGCTGTGTTATTTGCTGTATGTGTGCCGAATATGTAGAGCTGCATGCAACCACCATTGCAGCGCCGCGCTGCCGCTTATCATTCGGCTGCTCTCATAAATCACTGTCAAATGTCATTGGCATCACTTTTTATTGTTGTTGGTGGAAACGTAGAAAGAAAGTTCTAAAGGGATAACCTTACATGAATGAGAATACACATTCTACATATCTATGGCAACAAATTAAACTGGCTCATGTCGCCATAAGGCAAAATTTGCGAATACTTCGGATCTGGGTTTTTTGATTTTTGAGATTTTTTTTAACATTTCTCAAATATTGTGCGATTTTCGATTAACGGTATTTGTTTTGAATATTTGAGAAACAATGCAACTGTAAATACTGCAAGCTTCAACTTGAACTTTAATATTCATGTATTTCTAATGTAAACAGTTTAGTCATATACTATGATAGTAAATATTTCTCAAGTCGCACATTTTGTATAATCTATGAGAAAAGTGTGTGTGTTCCACAAATTATCTCGCATCTGTCATGTGATTTTCATTTTCGCATGATGAACTTTACTAACATTCGCATGCACACACACACTTAGTATTCTACACCCTTTACTCTGAACTCCTCCTTCTTTCTTTAAAATTATCCTCGTGCCTTACCTTTTGTTTTGCATTTAATATGACATGCCTCGCCTTGCGGTTGAGCCGTTGCATAGAGCGATACATGAATTCTGCACTTGATGCAGCAGCAACTGAAAACATACACGCCAAGAGACGCCCAACTCCTGTAGTGGCATGTTGGGCACTTAACCACTCGCTCAGTCAGTCACTCACTCACTCGACGGCACTCGAGTCGAGTCGACGGAAGTGGCTTTCCACTTTTGCTTCCGCCTCAGCATCATCACGGCAGAGCAAAAACATTGCAACCAAAGTGAAAGTGTTGCTCTATTACAACAACTACACAGGCCTGACAGGGCTTCATTCCAGTCACTGGTGCACACAGAAAAAAACCCATTGCCGAAATAACTCCGATCGTACTTATTTCTGCGTTAAAGCATCTCACTAAAAACCACTTCATTAAAAAAACGGTGAAATGAAGTTGGAATACGTCAAACTAAAGTCGTTCACTTTGAAATAAAATGGACAATCTAAAATTGAAATTGCACCTCTTCAAAATATTGTACAATTGAAATAGAAATGCACGACCTCAAATTGAACTCGACAACTTGAAAATTTTGAAATGAAATTGTCCAGTTCAAAGTGTGGTTGTTCGTACTTGTTTTTAAAATTTTCAACTTTGAGGTGGTTTTTTTTCTGGGTGTATGCGCCCCTATTTTGAGGCAAATCATTGTTGGGATGTTCCTTCGTTCCGCTTTGGTTGGTATTTCGTTTCGCTTTGACTTTGTGGGACGCGCTTTGAATGCGCGCTCTAGATCACCGGATGAACTGGGGTGCATCAGCGTCTCTCTACTGCGTAATTTACTCGCCTTTGTTCATAATTTTTATTGCGTTTGTTGCAAATTAGTTTCGGTTTCATTTGATTCAGTTTTTGCATTTTGAAAATGCTATCGTAATTGTCTTTGATTTGGGGTGGTTTCGGTTCGGGAAGGCGTTGACAACAACTACCAGGGTATTCCTTGTACCATGCTGACAATATGTCAACGTGCGATATCCTGTGTGGAATTGTGGCTAATTTAGGAGAGGCAATGCAGTTGTATTTCATTGCGTATATTCATAAGAATTAATTGTAATTGGGTGAATGCTTTCTTTTAGTAAGTAAATAAACTAAAAAATGTTTAGTATTTAGAAATCTTTGCTAATTTATTTAATTTACCAAATTAACTGAATTGCTTCACTTAACTTTTTTTTTTTTTTTAAATTTAATGCAAATATTAGCTTGATTGCGGATGGGGCAAAAGAAATCTGCAAACATTTCCGCCTGGGAAGTTGAAGGTGTAACATTCTAACTAAAATATATCGATACCTCAAAGGACAATCGTGCAATCAAGGAAATCGAGTGTTTTTGGTATTTTTGGATTCCTGAGAAGAAGCTGCATCGAATAGGCTATTGTGGTTTGTGGTCATCGTAATGCAAGTAATTAAAAATTAGGGAAAAAACCCATTTCCATACAGAGCATATCAATTTGCAAATAGCATGCCTGTGCTATCGATATGACTGAACTTGTGATGAATGGCTGATATTTTCCCCTCTATCTTCGAAAATGCTAAGATGCAGAGCATGTTAAAACCACTGCTAACACAAACAGAAGTTTCCGCTCCATGCCTTTAGCAGCGCCGTCAAACCAACTGTTAAGTTCCATTTCCATTTGCGCATTTTGGTTTATCGGCTCTTATCAATTCAACTTATTTCGGAGTAATTTGTGGTGAGTTTTCCGGTTTCTCTCACAATTCTCAAATGTTTACCCTCCGATGTACTCTCTCATTTCAATTCCTTTACATTCCGCACCAGAAATCGAATCGTCCTGGCAAGTGCAACAAACAACCAAGTACATTTTCATTCACAAAATGTCCTGCCAGAAATGCTTTGCACAGAAAAGCCATGTTCCACTGCTCCACCGTTCCGCCTCGCAAGTAGCCGCTGGAAATTACTAGGCAATCGCTTCGTCCGACACACACCGATTCGAACGAAACGATTTGAAACGAAATTTATTTGCGGAAAAAACGAACGAATTTCAGTTTCGTGTTTGTTGTGCGCTCGTAAGGATGTGCCTCGTGTGCGTTCGCGTCGCGTAAAAAGACCCCCGGTCTAGAAAAATGTGCAATAGTTGAAATTCCAAAAATACAAAGAGAAAAATGTTTTCCATGATAACAAGTGCAAGAGTGTCGTGGATGAAAAAAAATTTGGAAATTATTCACAGCAAATATTAATTTTATAAAAAAATTAAAGAAAAGTCTACACAAAAAATACAGCGACACCAAGGTGCTTACATTATTATAGCAGAAAGCAACAAATGCTTTCGGGATTATCTTTAACAAACACACACATTATCAGAAAGGTCCTTTGACATTTTCTTGTTTATTTTTCTTATCTTCTGAGCGGCTTTTTGCTTGACTCGTACCATATGAGTCGTATGTCATCAGTTTGTGCTCGACACTTTGCGTCATGCTGAAATATTCTTTGCATGTCCTGCTCGTATAAACTAATTTGCTGCGCTTAAGCTCCTAAAAGCCTGCTGCCAGAAATCACCGTTTGGCATGGTTTATGCGTCTCTTGCATGCGAAATGACCTTTGCTGCTTTAGTTCCATACCAGTAGATGTATTTCCAACAAATTGTTAATAAATATTTCTTTCCTCCTACTCCTCCTACTCCTCATCGACGTATCCCCCCCCCTCCACCTAAAATGCTTATCTATATTCACGCGGTTACCTCGTGTTCTTGCGCTGGTTCTGCTACTTGTTTTATGTTATGTTCTAACTGGCACTACTACGAAGCCTGTAGTCGCAGTCGTAATTTTTATTGCCATAGCCACTTAATATTTTGCGGCTTCTGCACTGGTTTTACCAGCGCCAACGAGTTTTTCCAATTCAGTTTCAGTTTCAGTTCGAGTTGAAGTTTCCTTTTTTGTTGGCATTTCATGTGTTTTCTCAGCTATTCACATTGGTGGTCCTCGTTTGCATTTGACCCAGTTGAACAATTTCACTGAAGTTTCTATTTTAATATATTTCATTTTTTGTTTTTCGTGAACTTCTTTGTCTTTCTCCGGTTGGCGGCTTCCTCCTGATAATTTGCTAAATTCTTGGGCCACCCAATTGAATGGGTTTGCTGCCAACGTAATGGAAGATGATGGTCGTAAACGATTTGCTAAACTAACATGCTGATTATGCCATGGGGTTGGTCCGTTTAATGTGCAAGTTGTATTTCACTTTTGTTTTCGGAGAATGCGCTAAGGTACACAATTGTGAAATAGCTCACAGGAGGACTAGAATAGAATTGGAATATTAGGGAGATTTAAGATCTGATTGAAACGGCATTTCAAACGCTGCATTCATTAAGCTAACTTTTATATTAGGGGCATTCAGTCTTCGTAAGATTTGACGACATCGGAAAGCTTCACCTACGGCCCCAACCTACACCAGTGTTTTACCCGCTAAAAGCACTACTTGGGCTCATAAATTCCGGATTCGTCGTTGGACAGGGTAATAGCCCCATTTCATGCCAGTTCTGCACAAGTTCCCCAATACAATCAAAAACGAAATGCTACGATCAAAATGTTGATGGTTTTCCAACATAGGAGGAAAAGAAAAACCGAGTTCTTCTAAATATTGGGTATATAACACGATTGATGGTCAAACCTTTAAACTAATTTCATCTCCAGATCGCTCTGGCCTTCCATTTACAATAATTAAAAAAAAAGATCACAGAAAAAAAAAAAATGTTGAATCCATTTTGATCTTAATCGATTTCCACAACCATTTTGGACTATAATTTGTCATGGTTTACGAAATATGCACGTTACTAAGATTTCAACATTTTAGTGAGGCTATTCAAGTGTTTCAATTCGAAGTTCGTAGTTGGACTTCTTTATCTCTAATATGTATGCATCAAATGGTCCGTATGCATCAAAATAGTTAACACTACTTTCAGCAGTAATCACTAGCCAAACTACATTTTGTCTAAAAATTATAAGATTACGCTTTTTTTATACTATTGCTTTCATTTAACAAACGATCACTGAAATGTTTTCCCATTTTCCCTTTTCAACCTTTGGCCTTCCACAGTAAGTTGAGAAACGAATTAAACAAAATTTCCTAAATAAGTAAAATAAATCAAACACATTTTCCCCTCTCTAAAAAAATATATATATATATTGTCCAACACCTAATATAAAAGTAATTGAAGCACGCGAGACCACTTTATTTCATTTTCGCTTGGGACAACCAACAACAGCTAGAGAAACTCTTGAATCACTGCAAACTACTTTAGCGAGAAAATTTGTAGCACGTGCCTAAATTGTAAACTTCAATAAACAAGCAATGTTTTGCCATTCTGTGTGAAAAGGGTGTGGATAAGCGGGTGAGGAGTGCGGCCCAGAAATTTCATATTTCACTTATTTAAAAAAAAGAAAGATTAAAGTAAAACGCACAGCTGACCTCCCAGCGGAGCCAAACAAGTCAACAATAAAGAAGCAAACAAATAACGAGGTGAAGTGAGTAGCAGTGGCTGTGGAAACTAAACAACTCGAGTCGTTTAAATTACACCCAAAAGTAACAGAAAATAGTAGTTATAGACGCACACTTCCATAGAAGGTGCTCGCAGCACATGAGTAGTAACGTAAGTGTACCGAATTCCGGACACTGGTCGCCAGGCCAAATTAAATGCTCTGGAAGATCCATTTAAAACATTCAAAAACAGAAACGAATATTTTTATCACATAGTCTCGGGTACTAACTTTTATTAAACATAAGTGTTTTTTCCAAATGTTTGAAGTTTCTAATAAAAATAAATAATTTTAACTCTTGCGAGCGAAACAAAAAAAATGCTCCTAATTCCGGACATTGATTTCAGTTGTTCCTAATTCCGGCCACCTGCGCTCCTAATTCCGGCCAACCAGATTTTCAAAGACAAATTAGGTTACAAAATGCTATTGATTTGCAAAATAATTTCTTTTTTTAAACTATAATATTAGAAATAATTAAATAAATAAAAAATAATTCATTATTAAACATTTGGTTTATTTATTTGGTTTTTAAAAATCATGCAGTGACTCGCAGAAGTATTTTGCATATTCTTTTCCAGTGGCTCTTAGACAGTGGCTCTTAGTCAAATTTTATTGAATCTTTATTGGTATCATTGGAAACATTACAACAACAAAGCTGCAATAAGCCCCGAAACATTACAACAAAGCTACAGTAAGCATTGAAATATTACAACAACAACAACATGTAACTCTATTAAAATAGTTGTGATATTGTTGTGATGTTTAAAAAGTACCAACAAAAATAGTGCCCAAAATTAGTGAAGACACCTTTTCAAAAGTCACCAATTATACAGGAAAATGAAGAACAAATTGAACACTTTATATGAGAGAAATCGTAACTTTTAAACTTTATATCTCGGAAAGTAGATTTTTCCGACCAAATATGTTTGCAGATTCGGTTTTAGGACGTCAAAATACATAATACAAAAATAAAAGAAGGGCAAAAATCGAATGGGCCCTCAAGTACATTTAAGCCAAATCTGACACAGCTGCACCCTGCGCCACAATTGAGTGTTTTCTTGTTGTTGCCCACACTTTTTCCAAATTATTTTTGGAATCAATTAGTTAAAACCCATAAAAAAAATAATGGATAAGACATAGATGAAGTTATAAATTCAAAGTACCGGCCACTGGTCGGATTCCGGAGCTTTTCATTTTCATTTTTTAGTGCAACCCAATTTCGGTCACTTTTATTTTGTCTAAAAGTTATTAAACTTTATATTTACGATTTAAAAAACTATATGAAAGGCATAAAGAACTTAAATTTTGAAGCTTCTTCATGTAAAAGATCAATTAAAATCGAATTTACAATTAAATTTTCACAGAGTCAAAACTGCCTTTTCTTAGGAAATTTACATAAGTATGTTAGAATTGAAAAGCTGATTGCATAAAATCTGTAACACATAGCCTATGACGGATTTAGGTCCTTGTGTACATGAATGTGTAAACAATCAAATAAAAAAAGAAATAAATTCATATTGAGTAAAATATATTGTTTAGAAACATTATTGTGACAAGCTTGAAAACACCGAAGTTCCGGCCACTGGACGGAATTCGGAACACTTCACTTTTTAGTGGTACCCAATTCCGGCCACTTCTATTTTGTTAATAATTTATTGTATTTTATGTTTACAACTTAAAGTATTGTATTTTTGTGAGCTCAATAATACACGTATGCACTACATAAAAAAAAACTAACAGTTTCCTTTTTTTTCTTGTGGAAAACTTGATTTTAAATTTTTCTACTTTTTAGCATTTTGCACATTGAAATTTACTCAAAACGATAGTTTCGTGACAACGAAAATTCTTGTAATGATATCAAAAACAAATCTGTCAATGTTTTTTTGCAGAATGATGTGCAAAGGCGTGGTCTACCATAAGAAATTATTTGAAATTTCATTTTCGATGGATAAATTGTAAATATAGGCAAATAAGTAAAGTGGCCGGAATTAGGCACTATGACGGAATTCGGTACACTTACGTTAGTAGACAATAATGGTAGGTAACAAAAGCAAACGTACTAACAAAAAAAAAACCTTCCAAAAAAGGTACAATGATGATGATGCTATTAACGTGTGAGTGGCATGAACAAAATATATTTCATTGGTGTGGTTGTGTATGTGGAAGGCTGGATGGCTGGCTGGCTGGCTGGCTGAGAGAGTAGCATGCACACACACAAATGCTTAAAATGCTACTTAAAACAGAATTACTTACAAATATGTGCGGAACGTGCAGCAGACAAAAGTGACAAAAGGGAAACAATTGCAATTGCATTTATTGTTGCAGTACATTGCTACTCATATGAGTAGTTGCAGGAGCTCCCAGCTATTGCTCATGGTAGATCTGAAACGAAGCACAGAATGAAGCGAATGAACGTGTGGCGCATAATAGTTTTTGGTTCTACATTTTATTCTCATTTTTTGTTTTATTAAATTTTAGTTTTATTTTATTAAAGGTTTTTTTTGTTTCCATCCAGCAGATGCTGCACCCAAAACACAAGCCTGGTGAGACTCGAACAGACTTCTTTCTACTTTTTCTTCAGCTCACAGCATCATAATAATCAAGGATGTAAGGATGAGTCCGCCATCCTACTTTTGCTGCTATCCTCTTGCCACTTGAGTGGAGCTCATCTTAGGCGTTAGTTTTTCATGTTGTAGCTTGTATTATTTTTGCTTTTTATTTTTGAAGAGTTGCAACTCTTCAACTCCACAACTGTTTCCGACTCATACACAGACTGGATGCTTTCTCTGTCGCTTCTGTCTTAAGCCCCTTTGCCTTATTTTTAGCCCTACTTTGACTTGCTATAACACTCGTGCCTTGCCGTGGATTTTTCAGAAAATTGTGTATATTTCTGTTAAATGTGTATGTGTTACTTTATTTTTGTTGTTACTTGGTTGTCTTTCGCGGAAGTTCATTTAATACTCGTTGTCGTCTTAAGTATTTAGTCTTTCTTTTCATTCGCTGTTGGTAGGTGTCATATTTGAAATTAAATCGGTCATTGACATTTTTAATTATTTCTCATTCGCTGGCGACTTAAGAGAAAGGGCTTCTTTGTGAAGAAACAATCTATTGACAGTCGGTTGTGACATGTAAGTTTTGCTTGTTCTTGCTATATCTAAATCGTCATGCACTGGCAATAGGAAAAAAATCCCACCTTCGCACACCTCTTTCTGCGGTAGTTGCACTATTTTCGACTTTGTTGAATTCGACTTCTTCGTCAGAGCGAAATTCGCCACAAGAGACGAAGTTTTTTCTATAGAAAAGTACGTCTGTCAGTCTGTCTTTTTGCTCAATAATTGCCAACTTTAAATTCGGATTAAATTATTCTTAGACTGTTGCAGCAAGGCAATGCTCAATTAAAAAAAATGTATCGATTTACATAATATCATATTATGATATTGTCGAGGTTTCATTTAAAATTCCCTTTGTTAGAGACATTTGAAAGTTAGGGGTTAAGGCTTTTATTTCATATTAAATGCAAATTTACTTTACTCATGAAATAATTGCACGAAAATTCAATCACATAAAATCCATTGAACATTTTTCCTTTCCTTTTTTTTTGGCACAGCTCAATACAATTTCGTGATTTTCCATAATTTGCTGTACAATTGGAAACAAATTTAATTATCAAAAGCAATTACGTGAATGCAATTAAAAATAAAAACAGGATGTTGACATTTGAACAGCAAAACCAGCAGCTAAAGACTAAAAGAATCAACGAATGTAGTACGTATTTAACACGTACCTAACCAACAACATCCAACCGCATCAACAACAACAACAGCAATAACAAGTGCAAGAGAACTTCCTGAAATTAAAGTGAGAACCCGGAAACAGTTAAAATACCATTGCATTTAAATGAAAGTACAGCAGACACAGATACTTGTGTGTGTGTGTGTTTTAGAATGTGAAAGTGTGTGAAGTGAATTGCCATTGCAAGGAAGTGGAGCAACAAAAAAAATAAACAAACACACTCAAATGCGAAAACGGAAACGTTGAAAAGCAGACGAGCGCGCGTTTCTCTCACCAACGGAAGCGGAAGTTGTTTAAGCGGTATGTGCGCGTGTATGTGTACATATGTTGAAGCAGAAAAGCAAAAACCGTTCTGAGATCATGAAAGTGCTCTAACCGTCGCGTGTGCATGTGTTTTTTCGCTAGTGTGAATCGGAATAGAACAAAGCCGTAAAAAGTAAAAACGCCTTGAAAAAATGTATTTAAAAAAATCCGAAGAATGCACCTAAAATTATATAAAAAAAACTGAATGAAAAAATACACAAAAATGTTCCAAAGTCTTTTCAACTCATATAAAAGCGGGCAACAAAGTTTCCAAAAATAACAAACATCAACGAGTGGAAACAGCGTGAAATGTTTACCGCCAGAGCGTGCTTTCGCATTCTGAACATCGCCATCACTGCCGCCGCCATTCGCAACACATGTGCGTATATTCATCCTCATCCGCATGTTTCCTCCGAAAACCAACAGGCTTCTGGTCCTGAGTTTAGTTTTCTTCTTGTATTGTTATTTTTTGTTATTTTGGCTTTTGCTGTTTGTTTATTTGCTTTATTTTGAAGTACAGAAGCTAGTTTTCGGTGCAATTTTTTCTGTAGGTACCTTTTTTTGTGGAAGTGTAGACCAAAATTAAGCCAATCTCATTTTAAGCTTTTAAGTTGCGGTTCCAGGTATTTAAGTGGGGTAATTTCATTGCAGCCTCGATGTGAGTAAGAAAAGAAGCGCAAAGAGGTGGGAAAAAATAAAATGGAATACCTACTATCGCTATTCTGCACATAGGAGCGTCAAGTGTTTAGATGCTGACGAGTGAAAACAAGTCAATGTGTTGCGATTGAGTGGATACAACGGATTTTGCAGTTTAAAAGTGAATCTCTTTTCACACTAACAAGAGAGTAAATTGAGATAATAGATTTCGCTTCTTTTTTTTTTGGAAATTCATAAATTTTGCAAAAACATTTTATTTGCATCAATTCTAAAATATTCTCCATGTAATCGTATACTCGTAAAAGTACATGAATGGCGCTTCGTAAAATAACCAGTGAAATAAATGCAACATATTTGAAAATACTGCATCGACTGAGGCTAAAAGCAAACAAAATTTTATTCAAATATTTAGATAAAAAAACAAAAAAAAACACTCAAACTCATAACTAAAATACACAGCGGACATATTAGTTTTTTGATCGCAATCAGCTGACTGTGTGAGTTATTAAAAATATATGAAAACATTTGAAAATGTGCCAGACATTTTGCAAACTGTTATGAACATTTAAGGAAAATTCGGTCAAATAGAATGTTTAAGAATACCTTCAAAAAAAAAATACTCTTCTTTCGCTTGGGGAGAAAACAAACAAAGGTCTTTTCAAGCCATGTCAATAATTCGAGAGTATAATTTACCGGGACCAAACAGTAGGACCCCTGCAACTCTTTCGTGTCTATGGGATTTCCATATCGAAGCTCGGCCTAGATCCCTCGAGGGTCGTAGTGCCAAATACTTGTTTCCTTTTTTTATTTAAATTTTGGAAATTTTTTTTTCAGATTACAACTATTACAACTATTACAGTTATGTCAACAAAAGCATAACCTGGATGATTCTAAAGAAATAGTTACACGCAAAATGCGTACAAAAAGCAAATACCACAGAAGTTTAATATCAACTTCATTGGACAACTCAGCAAATGTAATTAATTAAATGAGCATTACTTAACATAAACGCCAGCAGAGTCGCAAGAGAAAAAGTCGCATCCGAATAGAATTGCGAGATTGAGTGAAAGACCACAACCACCGCCGCAAACATTGCAATAATTCGCCATACGCCCACCGCAAGATGACGCTACGCATTTCCGCCAAATATAAAAATCATCTCGGCCTCATCATTTATGGCTTCGCTTTGCTGCTGATGACAACATCAGGTCGCGCTGGACGCATATTTGGTAAGTGTGACGCAGTTGATGACCTTCTCCCGTCATACAAATTGTATTTTTTATGAATATTATATTACATTATCGCCTCGTTGTTGTTGCAGTTAATTAACTCAACATTACATAACAGAATTTTTAATTAAGCGCTCAATTGCGTGAGCTTTCCAAATCCACGACTAAAATGCTACGTTACGCCCTCTGGCAGGCTAGCATAAGTTGTCCTCATTGTTTTTTTTTGTATTTTATATGTAGAAGCTTGTGTTATTATGTGTGGGAGGGTTGTCACAATTGAGGTTTAGTTGTTGGTCACTTTAAAGTAAAAAGGCCTTTTTTGGCCAATACTTTTGACCCAATTTCTAGAATTGTGCTACGCACTACACACTCTTCAACTGTACTCGTTGGCAGGGCTCTTCTCCAGTATTTCCAAATAAATTATAATTTTGTGCGTTGTTCCCAACATTGCTGTTGTTACTGCTAGTGTATTTATCATCATTAAATGTAAAATGACAACAACGGCGACAACATCGCCTACAACTAGGCAAGTGATTTTTAGCCTAATTCATTGTTGGTGCCCGCATTACGCGAGTTGTAATTAATGTGTTGAAATAATTAAAATAATTGGAATTTGTGTTCGAACATGTTGGCGAACAAGTTAAATCAGTTCGTGTCTGTACTGTGCTCATTGTCAGTTTGTGTATTTATGTATGTGGCCGACTGTGTCATAGTTCCTTTCTGGCTTGTCCTTTGTCAATTAACGTTCATAATATCTGTAATTAATTCATACATGTAGTGAATACAGCGTTTTCAATCTTAAATTAATTAAAGGTTAATCATATCGAAAAACTTTTTATAACAACACGGTCGACAACATATTGAAAGGCCCACCCATTGCATGGGGGAACTCGTTTGTACTGGACGGAAGGTGGTGACACTGACAGTTGGAGCATGGTTTTGGTATTCAAAAATTAATTGGTTGTATCAATTACACGAACACACAACCTCAATTAAAGCAATAAAATATAGATAAGCTGTGGTTTCGCAAACCAATGAACTTAGCACGGATGTATTCTTCGTTGCATAGTTCAATTGAAAAATGGTCCTTCAACAGAGTCAAAGCGAGTTTTTACCACAAACACCATTAACCGATAATCTCCAGCGAAACTCCTTTGAGCAACTACAATTTGTTATCATTGTACTCAGCCACTATAACCAAATACATTTATGGATTCTGCTCGCTATTATCACAGTATACAATTCGTTTACAATACCACATTAAAGACCTTAGCAAAAACCAGGCGACATAAAAATGGACAAAAAAGTGCAACTGCAAAAAGTATTAAAAAAATCCGTGCAATTGTCCTGCTTTTGGCACAGCAATTAAGTAGCCTATTTGGCACAGCGAACAGCGAACAGCGAACAACAGCCACAATTACTTTCGCCCACATATGCCAGCAGACAGTCATACAGACAGAAGAAGGACGGTTGTGAAATGCAACAAATTTAGGCCACAGCCGGCTGTAAAAAGGCTGACGCAACACAAACACACATTCTCCTTCACATACAATAAACCAGATAGCTGCAAAAACGAAACTATATAAAAAAGCGCCAAAAAGTATGCAACCAGAAACCCACAAATGAGCACATATGCACGTCATCAACAACAACAACAACAACAACAAAAACACCCAAAAACCAAACAAAAAGCAACAATTGTGATTTTCAAGTGTCGTTCGTTCAACCGCCCGCCCCTCATGCATCGCCTCACGTGCTGTTTCCTCAAATTCATGCCGCTCGTGTGCAGTTTTCTCTTTGAAACAAAATAAAACACAACGACAACCACAACACACACACACGGCATTGTTTGCTGTAATTTTCATTGTTGCTCTTTTTTCTTTAGTCCTTGCTACTATTTTTACGCCGTACATTTTTATAGCTGCAATTTTCGCAGATTCCACAAATACGCAATTTACTATTTGTAATTGTGAACAGTAGTCGCATTTTTTTCCATTGTGTTGACTGCACAGCACTGTGACTGTGAGTGCATGAAATTGGCAACAACACTTTGTTTACAAAGATAATGAGTTGCTTTTTCGGAAAAAATTCCTTGCATACTTTTTCGGGCGGAAACTTAAAAAATATAATATATATTTTTTTAATGATTTTTTGTATTGCGCACAGTTTTGTGTATTGAAATACCATCAATTAAATTGCAAAAAACATGAGGAAAATAACTAACCGAAATTTAACTTCATTAAACGTCTTAAAGACCGACCCAATTTGGAACAACATTTGTTTGAGTGGTGTTCTCGATTGATTCTAATAACCGATCTTAGTGGAAGGTATGCCTCACTATCAGGAAACTATAGTGGTTCATACTTTGATTTCTTGATACAAACTATTCGGACTAAAACCAACCATGAAGTATTTTTCGCAATCGGTACGAAGTTCTTGTCGTAACCGTAAGCTATGAAATTCATTTTTTGTAAATTTTCATAGACACACTAACTTTTGCTATTTGCATGAGAGCTGCGAATCAAATATTCGACAGCTTTCAACGGCAATATGAAAACTATTTGACTATTTTATCAAACTTAATTTATGGCTCAACGCTACCGCGGCTTTTTCACACACAAATTGTCTACGCTTTGGCAGTTAGAGTGGTTTTCATTGCTGGTGTGTGCGAAATGTTTGCAACTAGTTACGGAAACAACTTTTCTCATTACTTGGCCTTCGCTCTAAAAAAGCACATTTCGCCAGTATAGCTTACACAGATGAAAAAAGCACGCTTGATCCTTTGCTGAATTATTTATAAACATTTGTCGCAGTAACGACAGCAGCAACAACAACTCTTGGTCGCCTCGGAAAGCGAACAATTTTTGTAGAAAATGTTTTGCAACATTTTCATATAAATATTCATGCAGAATTTGCATACATGTGTTTGCGTATACGTGTGTGTGTGTTTGTGTGGATTTGGTTTATATGTGTGTGTGTGTGTGTGTGTGTGTGTGTGTGTGTGTGTGTTGGCTAAATTGGATTCACAATAATATGCGCCCTCGCGTTTGAACAGCAATTTCGTTTATTTTATTTTTGTTGTTTTTGCACGCGTATGTGGTTGTAGTTGCCATTAGTAACATAAATACCACAGGCACACACACACAAATACACTCTGACAGCATTAGCGTAATATTCGCTTGGCGATGTGCTTACATGTTTGTCTGTGCTGGCTTGTGTGCATTTGTGAAAGTTCTTCTGAAATCCGAAAGGACATTAGCTGCCGCCTGTGTGCACGTCGGGTTCATTTTAAATTATTCATTGCCCTGGTAAAAGCCGAAATTCGGGGCTTATTTAATTGTGTGCGCGTACAGCGCAGGATTTCGGTTTTGTTGGTTTGTTCGTTCGTTCGTCCCTTCGTTCGTTCACTCGTTCGCTTTTGACTGTAGCTTCACTTGTGCTTAAACTTGGGCTCTATTGTGGGTAGCGTTTAATTTCTTTATTAGTTCGAGTGTTTATTTGAGCATTTGTTGCCACACACAACTAAGCTGCGGCCATTTCAATAATTGCCTCTGAGAACAAATGCTGCCCGGTTATGCATATTCGCAATTGGAGGTTGAGGAATCGCCATTTATGTTATAGACCATTTATGCCCTGATAGTATTGTAGAAATGTCAATGAGTTACTCGATCTGTAGTGTCTAAAGGTGCCAACCTATTCGAACAAATCGATTGGGGGAACGTAGTGGAGTCCTCGCGATAGTGTCGCGTTTAGCTTCGGCGCATTGTGGCAATCGTATTGCCTTGACTGTAAGACCGTATTTATTAAATCTGCTTAAACGACACTGGCCTCTCTATACAACTAGCATGAATTCACTGCACACTTTGTTTCATGTGCGCCTTATATAATATGTCCTTATTATTTAAACATCGTTTAATGTTTTTATAATTGCAATATTAATAATTAAAAATAAATTGTTTGGGCCATAAAAATGGTGCACACAGTCAAGTCAATATCTTTTAATGAAATTTTGAAATATTTAAAATTAATAAATACCAACATACGCCAACATATTCGTGCAATTATTTTTCATATTTTATGCACTACGGAAAAGACGGGGAATGGTGGAAAATGTAAATTAGTGAATCACGAATGGGAGCTTTTATTCGCACCCCAGAGGAGCAATCAATAAAATTAACTTTTTCCGCTTATGTAGCCTGCCTGTTATTAGTTTTGTTGTTGTTGTTGCCGGCATTAATTTCCCGACAAAAAGTTAATAAATTAAAATATATAGTATGCTCTGTTCAGGCAATGACGCGTCCAAAATGGAATCAATGCATTAACAACACCAACAGCAACGAGCCGCAATTCCCACTTCCACTTCCATTTCATTTTCATTTTCATTGATTGTGTCTATCTAGCTATGTATTTTTTTTTATTGTAATGTGTCGCCGAAAAGAGGCGTTTACTCTTACATTAATTGCAAAATGGATTAAAAGGGCTCATCAATAATTGATATGGAAAACACCCAAATGACAGGCGGGAGGTAACTGGCAGTTGTGATATATTCCACACCACACTTCCGGTAAAACATTTGGGATATCAACAAGAACGCGGACACCACCAAATAAATACATTTGGTCTATAGTAAACTTCAAACAACAACAATGATATTAAACCCAAGCTGGGCACAAAATCGTTTATTTGTTAAAAATTAATAAACGAAGTTCAGTTTTTGGTTAACTTTTGCGTGAATATCAAAGCTCCTACTAAGAAATACGTACGTTCTCCTCGGGGCAGAAAATAATTGTTAAACGAAATAAATAGCGTCGCTATGACATTGATAACTTTCATTAAGCTAGCACTCACGAAATGATTTTGCGTTGATACTGGTTAGGTACTGCGGATAAAATTATGTTTATATATTTGACGAATAAAAGAAATGGGACTTGTCACCTCACTGATCCGATGTACCTTTCGATCGTGAGATGAGTCCGATACATTGTTCTGAATAATTGTTTGTATTGTCCAAAATGTCTAAGCCCATATCAATGTGAAAACTTGTCTTTGATTTGCTGCAGTTATGGAAAACAGGACATATGATGATCGTGCTATAAGATATCGGTATAAGGTTTTGTTTTTACCAAAACATTTTATTTTGAGTTCATTTGGGTGCATATTTCGTACTTATTTCCGAGCTCTTCTGCGTCTACCAGTCTTTTTCAATTTACATTTTATGTTGTGTACTTCGTGACCACATACATTCACTATTGCTTTACAATATCAATATGATAACTCCGAACCTAACAATATTTAACTCGGGATTACTGTCATTTCCCGGCACAGAATGGCAGTTATTAAAAGATGTATTTTCAAATAGTTAAAACCAAAAGGTTAATTAGCTCTAAACCATGCCCATCACTATGCCAGCGAGTTAACTCCTCATTCTGCTGTGCTTCGTATTGTTGCACTACCACAACCCCACAATGAGCTCTTCCGCCTCATTGTTGTATTTTAATTATTAATTTCAAATGATATACAAAATGTCAGCAAACTTTTCCATTTTTTCCTTCTGTTTTTTGGTTGCGGTGCACTTCGTTTAGCTTAATGCACTTTTGACGTGGTCATTATCATGTAGGGTGAGTAGGGTGCTATAGGGTGGCGTTGGAGGTGGACTTGTATACTCTAGCTTGGCAGAGTTTCGTGTCAGTTTATATATATTGCATATGTATGCATCTAATATAGACATGCTGAAAATAGATTATGAATATAAATTCATATAGTGCTGCTAGATGGGCGTATAATTTTAAAATAAATACCGGATATTGTCATTGTTTTTGTTATTATTTCTGCTGTTATTGCCACATGCTGCTGTAATTTCTGGCTGTTGCGGTCCTGGTGGCGTTGATAATAATAATAATAATAATAATGACGATGAGGATGATGATGTCGTTGTCGTTGTTGTTCTTGTTGTGGCGGTGTTAGTTCGTATATGGTAAAAGTTTCAGCTTAAACCTCAATGCATGCAGCGGAAGTGTCACTATAAATTTTACTGCTGCATTATTTTTAAGTGAATTGTTTTTGTTTTTGTTTGGTTAATTGAAATTATTATATAAAAATTCATAAATCAAAATGTTTGTTAAAAGTTAAAATGAACTGAAATTAATGGCCAACAATATGATTACTAAATATGGCACTTTTTAATGTCGATTAAACGCTGAACAAGTCCATTTCCGAAAATGAAATATTTAAAAACTTTTCAAAAAAACGAAATCCCGCAGTACTGGGGTTGAAAATATTGCCAAAAAATTATTGCTATGCAAAAATAAAATCTAGATAGGTTCTCTACGAAATTCGTTTTTCTCTTTATTCCACGTGCGAGATTTTTGTTCCAAAATCCCTTCTCTAGATTCCACAGCACAGCCAAAAATAAAACCAATTTCCAAGTAAGTCACAGCAATTGACTTTAAACTGGCACAAGCAACATACGCTTCACATTAAAAGCCGCGCAAAAATTGGGACGAAAAACAAATTTGCTTTGAACCGCAAGCAGAGTGTCAAACATGTCAGAAAAAACAGACGCAGACAATAAGCACATGTCAATTTGCCGTTTCTGTCGAAAAGAAACAATCCGCCAACAGCAGCAACAACATCCAGCACACACAAAAAGTGGCACAAATGTAGCGTGGCAAAAATTTCTAACAAATCAACATATGCACAGGCTAATGACACGTGACAGCGTTAAGAAAAATGTTGCTGGTGCAAAAAATGTCACAAAACAGCAGCAAAAAGGAATGAAGCATAACGGAGATAACATGTGCCTATTCCAAGTATGAAGAAACTCCATTGCTCGCAAGAAAATGGCCAACAAATGGCAAGCAGTATTTTTGTGGAGGTGTGTGTAGTATGTGTATGTTGCCGGAGGAAATTGCAAAAAAAAGATTGTGGAAATAGAATGAAATTGAAATATGACAGTTGCGGCAGCATGTGTCAAATGCAGCCGCACATGGCGTACAGTGGTTAGAAGAAGCAAAACTGGAAGTTTTCTTCAGCATCATAATTAAATGGAAGGC
The DNA here is from genome assembly GCA_951394025.1 of Heteromyza rotundicornis. NCBI lineage: Eukaryota > Metazoa > Arthropoda > Insecta > Diptera > Heleomyzidae > Heteromyza > Heteromyza rotundicornis. The sequence goes on from OX596012.1 coordinate 53,247,236, forward strand.
AGTCGCCGGGAAAGATCCTCAAATGTTTGAAGCATGTTGAGGCAATAAGTTTTGTGGTTTGCTTTTCCTCATGACTTTCCGCAATTGTTATTAAATTTGAATTTGTCTCCTTCTTCACAGTTGTTGCTCGCAAAGTGAACTTTTTAAATCCAAATTGACATTCGGGTATATTGCATTTCCATTGATTTCTCAGCGGACCCTACCATTCATTTCCCCAGATACGTTCAGCATAAAAAATGCTTCAAATGTGACATCTTTTCTCTTCCCTACATTTACTCTACAGTTTTTGTATTTTTCTTCATTGTTGCCTCGTCTATATTCGCCACTCAACTTTTATCAGTTAACTGTACGAATGAATTGATTGCCGCTATTTAAGCATTTTCCTTTTCACATTATCGATAAGTGTGTTGTGGCATTTCACTCGAACAACCCTGACACCACACCGCCAAGACTTGCTCCGCTTCTCCCCAACACTACATACGCAAACAATGCAAGATGCTTTTGTCCTGCGGTCCTGCGGTTATGGCACCATTTATTCTATTCGCCAGTATCTCTTTTGAAATATGTGTGTCGCGTGAAATATTTGCAGCGCAGAATTGTCGCATGAGATAAAAATAAATAAAGTAATAAATGCGTTTCGCACGTTTTGTCAAGCGAGCGTAACTTTCTTCTACTGCGAAAGCTTCAAGTTTTGTTTTCTCTTCTATTTGTTCGGGCTGCTAGGGGGAGGGGGTTGCGCAATAAATAAAGTATTTTCATATTTTTCGCTTCGCTTTCTTTTTTGCTGCTGAATGGTCCTTTCACGGAGTTGATAAATTGGGCGTGGTAGGAGGTTATGCGGGCATAACAATTGTCGATGCGTTTTAACAAATGATCAAACATTTGGAACTTTTATTTTGTATTTGCTGTGTGTCGAAGCTGCAATTCTGGTTTCATTGTTGCTGTCCTTCTATTTTTGACTTTTCCCTCTTGTGTTTTGCCGTTTCTTTTCTTCACTTTGCTCACTCCTTTAATAAACCGTTTGCTGCCCTGCCGAACAAATACAAGTACAAATCCAAGGCGATAAATATCCCGCAGGCGTTAAACGCTTCTTTTGTTTTTAATCTTTGCTCCATATTCCTCATACTTTTCCCATTTTCTATTCTCTTTGTTATTTGGTGATTTGTGTCTTTATTTTATGTGCCAGTGCGCGAAACACTCGCACTCCAGTTGAGAAAAATATGCGTGTGGCCACAGTTCGAAACATGTCGTATGTACTGCGTTAATAAATAGTGAAGATAAGACTAAGGAGAGCTGAATTCCAAATGAGGACCAAATTAAATGTCGTGAATACCAAAAAATAATTCCTTGGCCTAATAGGCTATTCCGATAAAGGGTATGACAATCACTGAACAAAAACTGGCGCATATTTTGTGCATATTTGCATACATATTTTCGATTTGGTCGTGCATACTTCTCTCGTCCCTGGTTATAATGTACATATTTTGTATGTACTTACATAAATTGAATAAAATTGAAAACGAAAAAGCTTAACAAACAAATTAAATTATAATAAACCATTTGAATACATCATTTGTGTGTATGCGTGTGCTGAGTGCCACGCTAACATTTAACTAAACTATTCTGGGCTGTCGAATTTAATATTGCGATGGAATGCAGAGTCATGTGCGTTGGCATAAAACCACCACAACAGAGGAAAGTGCACACACACAATTGGAATATTAAAGTTAATTGAATACATGGGTGTATTTTGATATTTGGAAAAAAATTAGTAGAAAAAAAGTTAATGCTGAAAAATGTATCATTCGCTGATATTTTAAAAGCAGCGCAGCAAATTATACCAAAGCAATATCGAAATATCGAAGCATCGTTTATGGTTACAGTCGATACAACAATGTATGTGTGTTTACTTTAGTGGGCAATGTTAAGCTCGACCAAATTTTGAATTCAATTTATTTTGACCACTTGTTTATATTTTGTTTATTTTTCTGACAACAACTTACATGCGAATTGCATTAACATTTTGTTTATTATTTTAAATGCAATGTACTGACACTAATGCTGCTGTGAAATACCAACAGCGGAGCATGAACATCGCCAACAACAACTACTAAACTGTAACTACTGCTTTTCTATACTAATTTTGTGCAGCAATTTTAATTCCATTTCAGCCAAGCATTAAATAAACTTTTGTAATTTTTGTGTTTAATTGGCATGATAACATATTTTTAATTGCTTTCCTCCATGTGCAAAAAGGCATTTGGGCATTTTGGTTAACTCTGTCGCATGTACGATTGGTTGTTGTTTTTATGCGGATTTTTTCGAAATCGTGAACCCCCATTGATAGTTGCGGCCCTTCTCATTCTCGCAAACACTTTGTAATTTCGCATCATGAAATTGTAAGGATCTGGTCTGCTCTCCACGATGTATGTAAGACGGTGCGCAGTCACGCCAACCTAACTTGAACTTGTTCGCAAATTAACCATTCAATATTCAGCCGCAAACTAAAATTAGAATGGCCATAAATATCTTATTAATCGTAGTGGCATGCCTTTGGGGCTCACACACAAATTGCAGTCACACCCAACATACTTATTCGAATAAGGTGTTAAATATGGAATTAATTTAAATTTAATTGAGTCGAGTTGAGTTGAGTTCGGCACTAAAAAATACTCAATTTTTCCCCGATATTCTGTTCGAGGTTTAATAAAGTCGCACTCAACCGAACAAAACAGCACGAAGACATACAAAAAAATAATTGCTATTGCAAAACAGTTTGCAATAGCAAACATGGTTTTGTGGTGGGCAATAATTTGCGGTGCAAGTGTGAATTTCAAGCAAAAAAAAAGTGTTGTGGTTTCCAAATAAAATTTGTTTTGTTTTGGTGGATTAAATTTATTCAGTTTGGCCTTTTTTGCGTGCAGTTCAATTATTTAAATCTACTCGCAATCTACTGCAAATGTCGAAAGCAGATAGTGCATTATTTTGTAAATACAACGAAAGTCCCTCTCGTATGAATGCTATAAATAATAAATCTAATTTTAAATTTAAAAGAAATCTGCTTAAAAATTTAAATCTCCGGCAACAACTTCAATTTCTTCGCCGAAAATAACAGCTCGTCCCCAACACCTACACCATTTTAATCTGTTTCCGAATGCCATAAATCGGATTGTTTTTCCATTTGAACCGCCTGCCGGTGCCCGGTGGCGGCTTCAGAGATGGCAGAAACCCCGCCAAATGCGATGTCACACTTGGCTAACAACAGATTTAAATTAAAAGCTCTCACAACAGCCATGCAGAAGACAGAAAGCAAGAGCTGAAGCACCGCGCTACCAAATAAAAAAGGAAAAACCAACAAAAAATAAATCTGAAATCCAGGCACCAAAAAACCCGCACAAACTCGAGTTTCGGCATCAGCTTAAATGTCATAATTTACTTGGCCTCCCACTGTGAATTAGCGTAGAAGCGAGGCAACCGCGATGCGTCGCAAAGAAATCCAAACGCACAAAATCCCACACACTCAAAGAATAATATTTTTATACTCGCACACACACTCACAGGCATACCCAGACAGACACTTGATCGCACACAACATACGTAGTTACAGGCAATCTGAATTTCCATTCCGCAAAAAGCATTTGCGGTGAAATGAGTTCCGAACAGTGGCAGCAGTTCAATGTTTTACCCGAGCATTTCACACGCAGACAGCGCACAGACATGGCTAGATACTCGTACTAGTTTTGAAGCGGAAGCGAAAGAAAACTCGCTGCTAAAGATAATAAATTCCGTTAACCATAAACCAATTCCACGACTTCGCATGCAAAAAAAATCCACTCACACACATATAAATGCGTACACACTGGACAAAAAGGAACAGTTAACATGGCAACTATTAATGGTGGAATCAATATTTTTTGTTGCGGCTCTTTTGAGAAAATACCCAATCATAATTTAATTTTTTTAAATGCCCTAGGGCCCATAGGTCTACTAAGTCCCACTGAATATTTACTTAAAGAAAATGACGCTGTACTGCCGATTCCATTTATAGATTTGTCAAAACTCCGCCGAAGGCTTTTCCATGGATACCAGACGCACAGGCGAGTAAGTTACCCCGTGAGTCTGGTATCCATTTTATGAAAAGTTCTGCCAACTTTTTAGCATTTTCTACTCCAGCTATTCGCTGGGTATTCAGCGTTCCTGACCACCACCAGCCTAAAATCAACGCAACGGAAGGTCTCTTCGTCCACTATGATGGCAGAGCAGTGAAACGGATAAGCAAAGGCAACACTATTTCGTGTGGATTTTTTTCACTCGGAAGCAGTATACTGTATGAAGTGAGATGCTAGTAAGTCCCCCGTGTGCCCACTGTTAGTCGTAATGGCAGCTTCCATAGTTTTTGACATTTTTCTGGCTGACTATGGGCTATGGTTTTCAATTCTTCTTTTTCTTCCGAAATTGCCTCTTCTTTCTCCCCTGCTGGCTTCTGCCGCTCCTGTCTGCTTATTTCATTTGATGGTTTTTCCCTTGTTTTTGCTGCTGCGTGCATTCAAGCCTCTGGCGAAAAATTAGATTTATCTGCTCCGCTAGTAAATTGGATGTAAAATTTCAGTGAAATTTCGTTAGTCGCAGGCGACTGGCAATTTTTTTGCTGTTGAAAAAACTTTATTTCCTATGGCAGCCAAAGCGTGTGTTTCTCCAATTTGGATGAGTGTGGTTTGTAGGAGGTTAACTTAACCTCGTTCTTTTGTATGTGCATTTAAAAGGTTTTTAATATATTCTTCGCAATTTCACGAATTAAAAGAAAATATCTTATCATAGTGATTTTGCATATGTGTATGCGTGTGTTTGTCGCAGCCTTCAGCCTTTTGCCTCCAACTGTGAGTGTGCTTTTGTGCTGCTAAGGAATTTCGCCCAAAGGCATTTATGGACGCGACAGGATTTCGAATTTCATTCTCTCCCATAATTTTGTTCATTGAATTTCTTTCCATATCATAGGAATTTTGATATATTGCTGACGATGAGAGCCGTCCGCAGGCAAAGTAAGTTTGAATCGACATTCTTCTCCCTTTCCTTTGCCCACTTTCTGAAGTGTGCGTAATGTGAAGGCGGGGGCGGGGGCGAATTTTTGCACAGTTTGACGACATCATTTCAGATTTTTATAACAAACGTGCGCATAACATAATTTTTTTTATTATACAAAAGGAATGTATTCTTTTAAATTCGGTTTACGTGAAGTACTTATTATCATTCCACAAAAGCGTATTTGAACTGCCGAACCGTACTCAGCTCGTGTTCTCTTCGTCTTTCTGTCGATCCAAGTGCATGCTTATTTTAATATGTAAGCACTTTTTAAATACTCAACTTATATATTATTCCTATAACTACGCCCAACCAAGCGAATTCGTCTTTGGTATTTAAGAAAAAAAAAGTGAAACACAAGAGACAAAACCTTTTAGTTTCGCCAAAAACAAAACCCCGATTTTCCATTTTCCATTTGCCATCCACCCATGCCCAGCAGTGATCCAACAATAAAACGCAAACAGCGCTCAGGGCCTGAAACACCACCGGAAACGAAGGCTGATTTATGTGCGGCCGAGCGGCGAAGCCAAGCTAATTCATTCATAGCCACCATCCGAAAAACTCACACAAACAAACGCAGAAAACACAAGCAACCGAACAATGTAGGGACGCAGCGTGCTGTGATTTTTCACGGCGGCAACTTTGTGTTGCTTAGATGAGTAGTATGCCGAGGATGAAGGCGACCACCATGGCGATGGTGTTGATGAGGCTGATGAGGAAACTCACAACTTGGAGTTTAGTTTGGTGATGACTTTAAGAAGCATTTCGTGGAAAGCGTCTGGGGAATCGTCGTTACTTGGGACTCCTTTTGTTCTTAGCCGTTTTCCATGTAAGCGAAAATTTATAATTTTTTTGTTCTAGCTGAGGTTTGAATCTTTGAATTATCGCCGGGAATGGTGGGGGGTTGAAGGAAAATAATGGGCCGAATAATGAAATGACATGAAAATTTGTGGACAATAAGTGCGGCTAATAAAGGATTTGCGCTTTTAGCGTTAGGCGACTGCCCAGAGCAGGAGCTGAATTGTCGGAATTATACGATTAGTCATGGTTAATCTTCTTTTTTTCGTTGTGGTTTTTAAGTAATGCGTCGCCTGGGAGATTTGTTATTTCAGTAGGGAAGTAACCAAAGCTATTGAATGGACTCGAAATGGGTTTAAATTATGGGGAACTTCGATAAAGTTGGCCTCATGTCGTGCCTACTCTAAACTATTGGCTTGATATTATTTCGGTTTCATGTATGTTTCAAGCAAAGGCTTATTTTTTCGCACATCCTTGGGGATGGGGGAGGGATGTCTGTTCAATTATAACTCCTAAGTAGTGATTACATACCTGTTAAAATCACTATTTCCGAAGCAAACGTATATTAATGTATTCAACTGAGAATAAAATGGAATTTCTTATGATCCTTGTAATTCAATCAACCAAGAAACTCAAGTACCTCATGTAAGATGTACAAGTCATCACGTTCTTTCATATACCATGACACAAATTCAACGCACCATGAATGGCATTTGCATAGCGTGGTTCATAGGCTGCCTATCATGTGTCATACAGGGCGCATGTGTAATTGCGTCACCATTTGTACATGCGTACATATCTATTTACAAGTTCATATTCAATTACTTGCGAAATCAAAAAGCCCCAAAAACACCGGAAAAACAATTGCAAACGGAATTCATAATTAAGTTTTCGAATCTTTTTTTCCAATTGTGGCTTACTTTGTTTCGTTGGCAAGACTTATGTGTATGTAGTCTTGTTTCTTTTTTTGTGGCAACTTTTGTCACGCATTGCGTCAAAAATGGCATTTTGCTTGTAGAGGCGGGCTGTGCCGAGGCAGGCAGCAGTAGCAAATGTCATCGGATGTGGAAAATTTCGAAATGGCGTGTATCTCACACACATGAGATACACACACCACCTATGCTCGCTCACATACACCAATGTAGACAAACAATTCATAAAAGATGTCAATATTGCGTCGGTTACGTAAAAGGATATGCGAACGAGCCAAGACTGAGGTGGTTGTATAGGCCACGCATGTGTGATTCTTAAAGTTGAGACCGGATTTGAGAACTGATGTGCACGCACGGGTATGTGTATGACTGTCTGTGTGCTTTAGTGGATTCTTGTTTATGCGTGGGAAAAACGCAAGTTGCGAGAGTTAAAGTTAAAGAAATTGCTGCAAAATATTGTGTAAGAAGGCAAAGGTGAGTCTCATCCAACACGTGGCATTGCTTTGAAATGGGGTAGAGTCACTAACCACTTTTAAATGCGAAAATTAATTGAAACTTGCAAATGTAGTCAAAGGCCACGAAAGCCTTACACCGCTTCATGATTTCTTCTACAAATCTCCGATAACCTCGTAGGATCAAGTAAGAACACTGTTAACCTACATAAGCCAACAAAGATAAGGAAAAGAAATAAACTAAATTCAATAACGATAAAAACCCATCATTATCCTCAAACATGTCCGGCAACATAAAGCAGCAAAAACAACAAGCGACCCTAGTAAACACTTTTCAACACACACAAACTTGCAGAAGCACATCATCATAACAAAAACAAAACAAAGCAGAGAAGAGAAGAGAAACACACAACAATTTAAGCAAAGTGTAAATCAATCAATAAACGCCCCAAGGATATGATTACAAATGCATAAGAGAAGGGGGCCAAGAGTGCTTCAACCAGGATGCAATATAGAAACCAAACACACGCACACACAAAGCGAACACACGTAAGCCACTATAACTACAAATAGTGGTACACTCACACTCACACACTCACACGCTCTTAGTGAATATTGAATTTTGTAAAAATAACAAAATAAGGACATGAACAAAAAAATTAAAAGGGAGGAGGTGAAGGATCAAAACCAAACGCCAGCCAGTAGTCAACAGCAATAGATAGAAGCTGACGGAATGCGAACGAAAATTGATGATGACAAAGTGAAAGATGAGCACGAAGAAGGAAGGCAGCAGCAACGGAACGGAACGGAACGGAGAAAGCCGATGAAAAGGGAAGGCGAAGAAAAAGAATGGCTTTGCTTTGTGCGAGTGTGTGTGTGTGTGCCAAAGTAGGTCGTTTTACTTACTTGCGGGGGAAATTCAAAAAATGCAAATTTCCTAGCCCGCCTCCAATAACACAACGGGTGGGCGAAAGCGGCAAGGCTAAATACAACAACAAGCCGTTCAACCAGCGGCTGGTATAGGCAGGGCTCCGGGTCATGTACGCCACCATGTTTCCAATGATTATGCACAAAATCAATCTATATGCATGTGGAGTAATGTTATTCAAATCATTATTATTCTCATTCCATTCAGCCGGAGGAGGCCCAGCCGGGGTGTATGGCAGTCAAAGTGTTTGGGGTGTGTGTGTGTGTGTGTGCGCTCCAGATCTGCTTCATTTTTGCTCTCGGCTGCTTGTGAGATTTTCCACTGTCTATTCGATTCGATTCTGCTGCAGCTGTTTCTAGCAGATCTCCGTATCGCAGCCACCTACCCACCTCCCTATTGGCACAAGGCGCACTTTGGCGCTGGTCACTGCTGCGGTTTTGCTTTCGGTCGGTTAAATGCCCAATTAATTTTGACTTATGTGTATGAGTGACTTTGAATGGACCACAAGCAAGTCATCGTTGTCGTTGGCCACCACACCGAGGCATTCGGGCAGAAGGATGTTAAGTGGATTGCAAATGCCTGCCGACTGTCGAGTCTGGATATTTGAACTCAACGTATGTAATGCGGTTCTATGAAATATTATAACAATTGGGGCGGAGCAGGTCACGTCCAATGGACACGCTTATGAGCGCCTATTGTGAGCGACTATATATGTACAAAGCGAAGCGTTATAATAATCGCAATTATAATTATGTTTACAGTTAGGAGTAATTCCTTCAGATGCCACAAACTTGTCGTGAGTAGGTGAAATTCGTTGGAGCTATTGATTTTCGTTCGTAGATTGTATGTTGGCAGATATTCTTGTTCGTCACTTTCAAAATGCTTCGCTATTAACTGAAGTGCTCCACCACGAATCTACTCCACCATTCATTCAACTAGTTACACTCCTTGTTTCAGAAGCAATTCAAAAGTCAAAAATATACTTAACATTTTATTGCACTATGAGAACGGCTGAATGACATTTTTGTGGGGGTTGCAGTTTTCATTGTCGGTTATAATGTGCACGCAGCTGTTAATTGCATTTTGATGGAGCAACTTGCAGGAGCAATATTTTTATTATAACTACTTAGGAATGAAATGATGGTAACCTCTTTCTCTTTGCTTCGTGCATCTGATAGGTTGGCAAAGCAATCAAAAACTTAATGAACGCTCGATTTCAAAAGGACACGACTCAGCCATCAAAGTCATAAAAAAAGTAGGTACCCACTGTAGCATTTTTGAAAAAACTGAATAGAGTACCTTAGTTGAGGGCCATTAAACCCGTCAAACATTAAAGCCACACCAAATTGCTTCATTTCCTCACTGCACAAAAATGCCTTAAAGTGTAATCAAAACAATCAGCTTTACACGAAAAAAATCGCATTAAATCTTGAACAATGCAGAGGAACATAAAAAATGCTCAGAAAAAAACCCTGAAGAAATACCCTAACACAAAGTGTGCAAAATTCAATACCTACCGTTTTCCGAAAAATGTTTTATATGCCTGACACGTAAGTGGCATATACACGCATGACGGCAGAAATTCCCACAAACGTAAACAAAAAGCGAGGAGGACATGTGCTCCTGTAAAATTAAACCAAAGCCAAAGCTCAGGCTCTGTGAGATTTAATTTTATGCTTTCGACATTTGGCAGACAAACGATGTTAGCGAAATGTCAAATTTGACATTTTTTGGTGGATGGCAAGGGACACCAGCAAGCTCAAACGAAAGCACTCGGAAAAATTGTTGGTTGCCCTGCGTGGAATTCGATTTTGCTGCGAATTTTTTGTTAGAAGCTTTTTAGGCTGTGTACCAGTATGCCATGCCAATTACATAAACTATTCATCTGCAATTTTGATAATTTCATGATATTTCGCATTTAGAGTTTATCATATATATTACACTAGACTAGCCCAGGAAAACTATTTTTTGTATTGGATCGTGAAAAAGTCTTAATTGCCAATTTTCACGCTACCCCCTGCAGAGTAATAATCCAAATTTGTTTCTAAAAGAAGGATGGAATAAATAAAAATATGCTTTATTTATATAGACGAATATATACGAAAAAGTTCGCTACAATTTTGGGGATTTGTATTTGTCTTTTGATATATTTTCCCGTGTACCTCAAATCTTTTATTACGAAAATGTAATTGAAAAGGCTATGAAAATGCAAACATTTTCTCATCAAGTGTCAGAAAAACTGAATAATAAAGCGGCTAATGTGCTTTTTACGTTGATTTAATTTCGTAAAGAAGTAAAAATAAATTTTAGGTGCTAGCAAGAAAATTAAATTAAATTTCAAAGTTTTATGGCATAAACTTTATACGACTTGAAAAGAAAAGCAAACGTCACACATTGGGGTAGAACAACTTCCTAGGTGGACAAAATACCGAAAGTCAAATAAAAATGAGTCCCGTACAGCCTCAGAATTTGTACTTTGGTTCATGAGCAACAATATATCAAAAAATTCGACTGAACGTGTTTCCACTCTTTGAGAAATCACTCTTTTGTAAAACAACCAGAGAAAACCAAAAAGATTGAACAACTCTTTTGCTCCTTTGCTTTTTTTCGTTTCGACATCAAATTTGAGATCAGCGACCCCGAAAATATCCACATACCAAGTTTCGGCTTCCATTTTGCCCACCTACAATTGAATTATATCCCAATGTGCGCCAGTCTGTGACAGTAAACTGCTATTTTTAAGATATGCTAAATGCTGCAACAAGAGCAGAGCAGAGAAAGTGTGACTGTATGTGTGTGTGTGTGTGTGTGTATATGGGAAAGGAAGAGTCAACTTTAGGCGTCAACGGGAAATAAAATTCCTTCGAAAGTATGCAACGAGGTCAATAAAAATTCGTGAAACTCCATGCAAAAAATAAAATAAATAATGAGGAAAAGCCTTAACGGAAACGGAAGTGGCATATGTGGGCGCACTCACACCATACAAAAAGAACAAACTTCCACATACAAACTCACATACATGAAATGTGTTCTAAGACACATCAACAAATTCAAATTTATGCCTTGGCTTAGCTCGGTTCACACGCTCTGTGCGTTGCTCGTGTATAGAGGAGGGCGTTAGTAAACACAGAAGCCCTACAATACGTAGAAGAATAAGTTGGAAGAAAACAAGTTACGACTTAAATAATTCTTGGGGAAATTTTTTGGCAAGAAACTTTTTGACACTTATTACAGCAAATAAAGTTTTTATTTGTTATGTGGCAGTATCCTTACAATGGCCACATTTTTGCACACGACACGCATTTGACGAGACTTCTGTGCGCGTCTGTGTGTGTGTGTCTTTTACTGTGTGGGGCATAAAAGCAGAAGCACCAACCGGAAATGAGCGTAAAGCATAAAACGCCTAAAAATATGCTTTATATGATTTGCAGCAATCACAAGAAAATTATCATAAAAATAAAATTTCTTTCTCGTCTTCGTCGTCGTAGTTGTCATCGTCATCTTTTATGCTACGAGTGCTTCTTTTGTGCCTTCGTCCTCGACTGCGCTTTTGGATTCGAGAACCTGCACCGAGTCTGAAATGACTGAGAGTGACAAATGTACGCATAATAAAAACGAATGTAAATAAAAACTTGAGTTGTTTTATTGTCGCACTTATTCTTATGATTCAGCTTTATCTCACGCAAGAAGTCATAGTCATACTCACACTTATACGCATTCGCAATCTTATGCTTAACCTTATCGACGACATCATCCGGCGGGCGTATTTTGTGCTAACCACGCGGGCGTTACTTTGTCCTCATCATGCTTCCTCTCATCCTAATCGTCATCGTCTTCAGCGTCCTCGCCGTCGTCGTTGTCGTAGTAGTCGCAGTAGTCGCAGTAGTCGGCAAAGCTTTCATGTTGATTAAATTATAAAAATTTATTTGCGTGCCAAATAAAATGTGTTTTTTATTGGACATATACGCCTGGCAGTGGTAGACGGGGCGATGCTAACTTATCCTTGCTGGGGGCAAGTGTCGAATTTTTTGCGAAATTTTATTGCTGTGAAATCATTTTAAATTGATTTTTGAATTCAATTTCCAATGTAAAGTGAATTTCATTAAGGCGAAGAAGATTTTATAAGGTTGTAAATTTGAGAATTTTTATGAATGTACAATGTACATAAAAGTCGGAGCATGTTTAAGGTTTAGGGTGTTTGCAAATGGAAAACTTTGAAAGAAATTTACACGGTTTCCTCCGCTGAATTTCCTGGGGTACCTACTGATTTCTCTGTGCTTTGTTCAGTCAACTGACATGTCAGCAATTAATTTGCAAAATTTTACTGCATACATTTAGGCATGTATTGTCCGCATGCATACATGTGAATTAAAAACGCTTTTGTCTCTTTTTCAAGGCCTGTCACTCTGGACAAAGTGCCCTTTGTTTGCTCCACTACATGCATTACCATGACAGAGTTTGTGTACACGCAGTGGCCTGTTCTGTCTTGCTTGCCTGCCTGACTGTCGTTGAATTTGGGTCATTTTTGATGGATGCAGTTGAGACCCGCATTAAGTGCAAAGTTCTTTAAAGTTAATAAACTCTACAATCTCTTATTGTGTTCGACACTTTCGTTACACTGTGCATACACTTATTTTTATATCTGCTAGAGTGTCCTCATGCCTCGCATACAGATTTTTTCCATTCGACAAGCCTTTCATTGACTTAATCTTTGCCATGCTGTCAACGGTGGTAATACAATTATTTACTTACAACCTAGTTCACCTACAAAGCCCAACAGAGCCACACAAAAACAAACGAAATACTTGCTCCCCTCAAAGAACATTTCTCAAGCATGCAGCACATCATTATTATTATTGAAAATCCTGTGTGTGCATGCAAGCATAGATTTCAACGAATCTGTGTCATTTCTTCCTTTCTAAGCCTAAGACAAATAATAGTCTTTGACATAAATTGACAAAGGCAAAAGAATGTAGAAAGACTAGAAAGTAAAATAAAGCAAGGAAAGCGAAATCCTTCTACCTGGCAGATTTCCCAAAATCAAATCTTTTCAACCACTCAGTCTCAGTCAGTTGAAGGACATGCTCGTTTTCCTTTATCATTCATCCGCCTGCACGTTGGCCCTCCCCTCCCGCAAACAAGGACTCTGATGCACAAATGGCATTTTAAATATTTAGCTAACATTTTCACATTTGGTACTTTCGTCCCCTTCCGCTTTCCCATGCAATGCAAAAGAAAGGCGCTCAGCAAAAGGTACTAACTTGTGTGGGCGTGCAAATTGCGAAAATGAGAAAATAAAGCTTTTGATCAAGATGGAAAGTTTTGTTTCGCTTCGCTTGCCGTTCAATGCGATATTTGCCCAACATAAATGAGGGGAGCCAAAATAATGCATTCGAAAACGCCTTTTGGGTTTTTATCGAAGAGACCCTTGAAGTAGTCGGGTAGGCAAGGGTCTTTTCACAATCACCTATTACAGCCAATGCAGCATGTTAACATGGACCAAACATCGCGACATGAAACCAATTGTCAACCTCTCGTCAAGCAATGGCAAACTTTCGGAGAGTATAATTTGCCATGAACATTTCTCAACCATTTTGTATTTCATACTTCACCATAAATCCAAAGCCTCATCTATCTTACTTTAAGCATCATTTACAATTACTTATGTGCAATTGCAATGCTATGTTCCACCATAAAACTTTATTCAACGACATTTTTAATTAACTGAAAACCTCAGAAAGTGCTGCTACACTACCAACAATACCGCATATCCTTTCATAATTTCCTGAAAAATTATTCCCAACCAAAAGTTGAAACCGAAATTTAATAATTCCAAAGTGTTTACAAGAAAATAGTGCAACACGATAGAACAACAACAACAACACCAACAACAACAACACCAACAACAACACCAACTCAACAGAGCAGAACCTCTCCCTTCTTGCTGAGCTGCTGAACTGAGCTGAAGCGAGGTACGAGAACTTATTCAATGTTTTTGGTGGTAGTGGTGGTGGTGAAAGTTTTCAAAGTGGAATTCATTCCAAATGCAGTTTATTGTGGTGATAACTTTGGCACAAATTAAAATCGCAAGCAATGTGCACAGGGGAAAACGAGACGGCTATGCGGTAGCAAATTTAGATTAGATTTCAAACAATTCGTGGGCAAAAGAATTCTGGGTTGTAAGTACATATTGAAATTGAATTTCCCAGTTAAATTCTAGTTACAGTTTATATGCAGTTGCAGTTTCATAAATTTAACGAGTTGAGCAAAAGAAAAACCATTTAAGAGTTTCCCGTGTAAGTAAGTGGTATGTGGTATGTGAGTACTTGTACATAAATAAGTACGACTGAAAAGTAGTAATTGGTTCCGATTCGCAACTGAACACAGTAATTTCCTTAACTATTAACGTTCAAACACAGTGCGAGTTTAAAAATAGTACGCACCCACCCCGGCGTATGAATAACCACAATCAATAAAATTAATTATCTAAATTAAAATTACGCATATGCTGAATAATACCAAAGTTTGGTAAATAGCTGCTTACAAATAAAATGTGGTACTTGCCATATTAACGCAGCCATTAGCGCCCATTTAGTGTCGCATTCACACGAACTCACCGCATTCACACAAACGACAGCAAATAAATCAAATATATTCCATTTAAAACGAATGAATGCCTGAATGAGTGATTTTGAGTGTACGTTTGAGTTAGTGTTAGTGTGTGTGCTGATGTGGGTGTGTGCGATTGACGTCGGCGGCTTATTTGTCCGCAAATATTTATTCAAGCTGTCGACATTCGTGCTGGGCGAATGTGGCAGCGCAAAGCGCGAGCAAACTGCTCTACAGTCGTACGAGCAACGCAATTGTCAAAGGTGACATTTCGGTTTTTGACAATTGATTAACTCAGTTAAGTGTAAGCAATTAAGTCAAAGTTAATATTTGTGATCTGCGAAATCAATCAGAGCCAATTAAATGGCCTATGGAGGTCGTCGTTCGAGAAGGTACAAAACATTCCAAATAATTCACTTTAATTGAATATGCGAACAGTCTTAGGACCGAATTCACAGTGCCTAAGTTGCCTCGACCAGCTGTTAGGAAGTAGGAAATTTGCTGGGAAATTAGTCAAGCCAGCATTGCGTTTTTGGTCCTTAACTTGTAATGCAGGACATGCATATTTACAGTTCCAATGTGCCTCTTCCACGTCCACGTTGATTTCAGTTCAAAAGTCATTTACGTTTATTTACCCATTAATCTTTCTTCCAAGCATACAAAAAATATCATTTCGTCTAATCTAAAATGATTCGCATAATAGTTTTGATAATCCACGGGACGGACACAAGGACACAGGACGACTGTCAAAATATTGAAAATGTCCTCCCATGAACGTTTTTTTTTTTTTTTGTATACGTTTTTTTGACATCAAAAATGAACTCGCTAAAATCACTTCATTCTTGTTGATGAAGAAGAGAAACGCTGGAGTTGTTAGCTACAAAAAACAAAAAGTTGCCACATTTCAACAGCCCCAGCAGACACACAAAGGACATTTTTTCACAGATGCCTTAGCGGAGATTACAATGCCCCTCCAAACCGCCACACAGTCACACAAAGCCACACAAAAGTCGGCTTTTGAGACTCGCCAACTACAAAATATAAGCATATACATACAACAACAAATGGAAATAAATAGACGAAGCTCCGGCGATAAGCTACGAATAATGTGAGCACTTTACATACATTTAAAATATCCTCGAAGAGTCTCGGCCAAAGCCACGAGCATACACCCGCACACACACACACACACACACAAAAACAAATGTCATCAATATACGTATAGAAGCCCACAGCCAGAGACCGCTTCGCCGATATGACTACAACTAAGGATATTCAAAGTTAAATGGACTTGGGTGCCTGTTGTCACTTTGATAAGGGTACTTTGGCTACAGTCACAGCAGCACTGGCAGACGTCATCATTACGGAGTTTTGAAAGCGAGCGAGCTAGCGCGCGCTTTTTTTTAGGTATGCTTTTTTGCGAGCATATTTGGTCAATTCGGCGCCCCACATATCACAGCAACAGAAGGGCCATCTAGAGCAGCAGCAACATCAGTGGCCAAACATCGAACGTTCACAGTGTATGTCATCGACAGCAGTTGTAATGAGATGCCAGCACTGAGATTGCAACAGACTAAAATAAATTAAAGTTCTCGTATGTGGCGGCCTTTGATGTCTTTAAATGTTCGTGTTGGCGTATGTGCTTTCAAGTATCATTTTTAATGAGCACGCGTCGCCACTATTTCGCTATAGCCAAGCCAAGGCATGGCGGCATAGGGTATAGAAAAGCTTTGGTCACAACTGTGTTTACTGTGCGAGACAAATAACGGGTAATTTCTATACAAAGTAAATCTGAGCTTTGGGATTAACCCTGAGAGCCTGAATCAATAACTCAACACGAAACTTCCCGTTGTGAAATGGTTGGTTTTTGAACTGCCAAATAAGACCCGCCGAAAACGAATGCATGTGTATTTCTGCTAATACTCGCGAGTCGCGCCGCTCGAAATTCGACTCGGATTGCAGTGTCAAAAATGTCGAATTTGATTCTTTAAAAACAACTGCCCCCGAAAATGTTGATTCCATTATCCTCAACAACTTGTTTATGTTCCAATTCCGCTCGCTATTGTCTACATAAATGCAGTTAGCAGCAGTTGCAAAGCAATTGTTGCTGCATTAACGGCGCTATTCAAGGCCCAAGCACATTTATTTGGCAGCACATTTAACGCCCGATAGGGAAATGGGCGGGAAGCGAAATAACGCTTTTCAGCTGCTGCGAATGTCAGTGCCAGGCACTTTTCGTTTTCTCCTTTCTTTGTATTTTTTACCCAAAATGAAATCACAAAATATTCGCAGGAAGCGAAAACGCGGCAAATTGTATTTCTTGGCATGGCGAAAAACGCGAAATAAAAATCTGCTTATGAAGTCATTTATATATGCGCACTGGCGAAACAAGACGCGCGGCATGCAATTGCGCGAATACAAAGTCTAAATTGAAAGCGCATTTTTGGGGGGTGGGGGTTTGTCCAGGCAGTAAAAGTTTTGGCAAGTATATTCGGCGGTCTAGTTGGCTGCTTGCTTGCTATTCGCCATTTAGCAAGTGGAATCGGAAATGCAGGAAGCAAAACAAGTGCAACCAGCTTCAGCGCCGTTCCGAAACGTAGAGGAAACCAAGAAAAAATACACCAACCAAATGGAAATACAATGAATAGAAACAGAAGGAGAAGGAGAAGGAGAGAAAGTCAGTCCAAAATGTCCTAAAATACGAAAATGTAAATTTAAATTCAAAATTTAAGTGTCGAGAGCGAGAGCGAGGCACATTTTTCGTACCTATTGAAGATTGTTTGCCAACCAAATGAAAAGCAAAAGTTTGCTTAAGATTAAATTTAAATGCGGCTAATATGCAAAGTGCATTAGGACGGTGAATAAATTAGCAAGTCTATTGACTTCAATGCAAAGACACTCTTCATTCACGTTAAGGCGCAAGTGCCTGGAAAGGGAAACGAGGCTCGAGTTCCGTCTAAAAATACAACTGACTGCGATAGCCGATACCTGGCATCCACAGCTAATATGAGTCGAATGTGTTTGAGTTAAGTATCAAACTTAAACGAATCCAAAATTATAGCCAAACTTCACATTATACATACTTGTGCTTATAAAACACACATCACTGCAATTAGACAATTCTCGGTTATGCTGAAGCTGAACCTTAGCGTCGTTTTATAAACGTCAGTAAGGGTAGAGTGCGAATGTTTCATATAAGAGTAAATTTTGTAGTTTTGTGTTATAAATATTATGCAATAGTTTCTCATATACCAAGTGCGTCATGTACAACCCCGATTGTCTGTTTTCATTGTAAATCGAATAATGGTTAAATGAGTATTAAATTCCAAAATTATAAAGCAAACAATGAGACAAAGAACTCGCACGTGCATTTATTCACATAATTACATTTACAAATTACCGTATTTTGACAAGCATTCTGTTATGGTAACAAGTTACCTGCTCTGCATGCCTATGTGTGTATATCGTCATAAATTAACTGAACTAATGAGCTAGGCAGCCAGCACAATTCGATTTTAATGAATTCCCATTGATGAAGTGTAAGTGATTGGCGTTTTCCGTAATACCCTTTTTGAGAGGCGAATTGAGCTTCCTTCCTTTGCAACTGACTATTTATACATGCACATTATTTGTCATTTGTGGGTTGTTGTTGTTCATATTTGACACATTCGGTCACTCCGGAAGTAATGCATTTGAAATGTAATTTCCAGGAATAGTTTGTGGCTAAGAGTGTTTGCACAAATGTGCCTTCATACGTTGCAAGTCTTCG
This sequence comes from Heteromyza rotundicornis, assembly GCA_951394025.1. Classification (NCBI taxonomy): domain Eukaryota; kingdom Metazoa; phylum Arthropoda; class Insecta; order Diptera; family Heleomyzidae; genus Heteromyza; species Heteromyza rotundicornis. The sequence continues at coordinate 53,265,803 of OX596012.1, forward strand.
AAGCAAGGAAGGAAATCGTTCATTTACATTGAAATCACACTTTTGCGGTAAACTGGTAATAGCAACATTAATAAAGGAAATAAGTCGTCATTCGAAGTGAATTACAATTCAAATGTTTCGGCACTTAATTAATTTACGCTAAATAATAGTTAATTATAATTTCAATGGTCATGGGCTTAAAGAACATTGAGGGAACCACACGAAATTCCTTTTGAATTCTATGAGTTCAACTTGGTGCTGTTATTGACAAGAACTTGTATTTGCATTCGCTGAAATCTGCTGAAAAAATTCCAATGAAAGTGCACATTTCCACCACAGCTTCCGCGAAAGTGTGGAAATAATGAATAAATGTAATGATTGTAATTGCTTTAAAATAAGCAACACATGTTGCTGAACTTTTACTGAATTGCACGAGCACAGGCCGACCGCACATACATTTGTGTATGAACAGAGCATTGAAGCTCACTCCATGTCAAATTGAATTTCAACAAACGCTGTGCAACTGCAACGATTAATATGGATCTTCACAAGGATCTCATCCACACACACACACACCAGACACATAGTCACGCATGCATGCGCTTATTGGCGAAAAATCAACTTACTTACATTTGCATTTTAAATTTTATACTAAGCGAATAAGAGCAGAATGAAAGTGGGTGTGCGTGCGCGAATGTGTCTGATGTAAAGCCGTACTCATCCAAGCGTCCATGGGAAATGCAACAGACAGTGCAAAACAACGAAACAAAGACGCAAAGACAAAACTTAATCGGCGTAGCAACTGTGGTTTCCATTTCAATTTGTAAGTAAAGTTCTGTGAGTTAAGTTTAAACATTTCCTTTGATTTTTAAAAGTAGACGGTGGCTAAAATACAAATATTAAATCTTGATACCAATTCCTTAAAACGAAACACTCCTTGTTGCAATTTAAGCAAATAATATGCCCTATTTATCAAAAATACATTAAAGTTACTCATACGCCCCGATTAAGCACTTGTTAAATATTAATTCGCACTCACTTTGACGCGTCGCGCTGAATGTGTTTTTATTGTTTGCGAAAGTTTTATCAATAAATTGAAACAAAATAGACACACACAAACAAACACAAACAGGTACAAAAAAGACACCCAGAGTCGCAAACAACACACAGAAATAAAGTGCATGTGGCATGGTGGCGCGTTTTAAAGTTATGGATTGCACTTTTGCGTTCTGCACTGTGCAAAAAGTTTTGCCTCCGCATTTCGCAAGCCGAACCGCAGGTGTGTTAAATTGCGTTTAAATGTTGGCAAGTATTTCTGCTTCACTTGCTGTGGGATATGAGTGTGTGTTCTTTAGTGGGTAGTTGTGTACATTTAAGTGTGTTTGACTGTGTGTGTACTCGTATGTGTTCTGTGAAAGTAAGCCACAAACTTTAAGTTTAAATGTGAATATTTGTAAATTTGGCATAAAGGATTTATTTGCTTGGCACAATGTAGTTGGTAAATATTTTGAAGGCCTAAAATGCCTTTCATTATACCCAGCACACAAGTGTCCAAGAGTGTATGTAACGCCCCAATAGAGGCGTGGTAGGCATAGAGCTGACTACTCTGAATTTTGACATTCCTGTCGTGAGAACCGCGGATCTTCTTTTTTTTCGTTTACCGAGAGAAATACTGACACAATTTTAACGCCGTTTTTTTATTTGGTTGAAAACTTGGTCGGGAACGGATTTGGATCGAAATGGAATTGGAACGAACTTTTAAATATATAAGGAATAGACAGGAGATAGTAATATCGAAGTATCGAAATATGTACGTAAAATGACCAACAAGTTATCAAAGAAGGTATCGTACTCGTATGTATGTAAAGAGTGTTTTAGCTTCGGTCAGACCGAAGATACGTCTCTTGCGAGTTTGTATTCGGTTTTATATAAGTACAGAATTGTAATATTGTATGATGGACATTGTTCTAATCAATTTATTTCTATTTATATCTTTGCAGGTAAGATTACATTCACTACTTTGTGTGTTACCCGATTGAATTACCATTTCTGATGACAACGGTGCGTATACGTAGTGCATTAATTTTAGAACAATGATAGGACATTTACGAAAATAATGGAATTTGTGGCAGAAATGCCATGTAAATTGACACGCAATTACGTTTAGATCGCAAATCGTATTACGAATATTTTTTGCATGGTTTATCAGAGGTAGGACGACAGAGACTAAAAGCTGGACAGGTCATGATTAATAGAATATTATATTTATAACTTCAGATGCCAAGCGCCTCGTATGAAAGCAAATGAGTAAGTTGCAGTCGGACAAACCGACTTAAAAATGAATTTGGAAATTTCCACATCTAATTCGAAATCAGTGACCACAAAGAGACCCCAAGTTTGGTAGTATTTCAATGACATTGTGTTTTACAAGTACATAGGTAGGCGTTTCAGTTGAACGAAGAAAGTGAATGTAGCCATACCTCATGAGGTGTAGGGTATAAAACACTGTTTCATAGTGCGACATCCATTCGATCGCGAATCCGTGGTCTTCCACCGGCATATGTTCATTGAAGCACTTTATTCTATACTTTCCATATAGTTCTTGAGGTATACTGGGTTTGTTCATAACTGCAAAAATTATCCATAATTAAATGGGTAAAAAATTACAACTGCCGTCCGCAACAAAATGTAATTTTTCCCCCACTTTTTGCTTTTTTATTTTTATTTATTATCTAATCAAAAGACTGAACACAGATATCAAATATTAATTTCGGAAATATGATATTCAAGTGGTAAGTGCTTTGTCTAAGCCATTTTAGATCTGGTGTATCCATAACATTTTCCGGTTTCTCTTTATTTCCCAATCAACATTCCAATGCCACTCATTCGGTCTACAGTAATCAACACTGCAAACGTTAACGAAACGGTTGTGCTGTCACATAAATAAACATTTTCATAACACACCCAAAAAACATTTAACATTTTAACTTTTTAATGAAATAAAATAACAGAAATAACAAATTTAAAAAACAATCACAACTAATTCTTTTTGATTTTTGGAGTTTTCTTGCACAATCGTCAACATTTTCATTTGTCGTTTCCCAACCGAAAAAAAGAATAGAAAATACAACAAACACAAAATAAAAAAAATAAAAATCCTTGCTATCGCTGCAAGCAGTTTTGCACAGTGACTCTCTGTGTAGGTACTCAAAATGCAATAAATTTAAATGTGTTCGGTTGGCATTATTTTTATATGCAGCTAGAGCCGACAATGAAACAATGGAAGCACCCACAAAACGGAAGCGGAAACAACACAACACAAGTTTCGCATGTGGCCACGTCCGTCCGGCCCACCGTAGAACAGACCAAACGCCCGTACGTCCGTCCGTCCGTCCGTCCGTCCGTCCGGCCGTCCGCCTGTCTGCCTGCCAGTGTGATTGTCACTTTTTATATTCCTGCTGCAAATGCATTTTTCTTCTTTCTCTTGGCGAAATTTCATTACGTTGCAGTTTTTGCTGCTGTTGTTGCTGCTGCAATTGTTGCTATTAAATTTTACTATTATTTATCTCATTCACTCTAATAATGCCAACAGTGTTGTCTTTTTTTGTTTCGCTGAGTATTCAGAGCATTTTATTTGCAAAGTACTACAAAGTGTTAGTCTGTCTGTCCGCCTCTTGGGCTGACGCTCCCCTAGCCAAAAAACGCAAAAGCCAAATCAAATGAAACGCGACACAAGGACAATGCCACTTAGCTGAAAATACGAGTAGTTGCTGTTGCTTTTTTCTGCTGCTCGAGATTCCATTTCCACTCATTCGAAGAGAAGTTTAGTAAGTATTCTTTAAAAGCTTATAAAATTTAGGTGCCATCCACTCACTCCACTCCACCCACACTCCACTCTATCCCTCCTCACTCCACTTTGCTCTACTCTACTCTACTCTACTCATTTCAATGCTTTTTTTCCTTGCACTGTTGGTGTAACTTTCATTTGATAAATTGCGCTCAGTTTTTTTTCGTTGGTCTTCCTCTTTTCTTTCATTTTTTCAAATAAAATGCTACGGACTGCATTTGGTTTCATGCTGCATTTTGTAGCCTGGTCTAGGTGGGCGGTTTTTTCCGTTTGTTTGTTTGTTTGTTAAGTGGGTGTGCCTCTCTAGCTTCGGTTCTCGGTTGACAGCTTGAAGTGCTGTTTGCGGGCGAAGCGCTCGTGTTAGTCTATCTCTGTTTGGGGTTTGCATGCATTTCATTTTCGGGGTTGTTGCTGCTGTTCATAGCTACATTTTAAAGCCATTGCCAAAACGGAAGGGAAACATCAGAAGGCAGCGAGCATCATCATTAGCGTCGAAATGGATATGACCTCAATTTTATTGGAGTAAACAATTTCGTTTTTATTTTCGAGAGACATTTTCCTTCATTCTGTATGTCGAGTAATTTGTTTTTCTTGCAGTTCCTTTTTCGCATGCACCTACGAGGAGGGTGCAATGCTGAGGCAGCGACGCACTTGAATGTTTTCTTAATTTGTTGGTATTTGATTGATTGGCATGATCGATTAGCTTCGACACTCATTACGCGCCCCTAAAAGAGCTTCGCATTGCTCAAATTGCTTACAAGGGGGATTTCATATATCGATAAGAATGATCATATTATCGTAGAGCGAAATCCAAATTGAAAAATTAGCTCCAAATATTAGGTATCCAACTCAACAGTTCGACAACAGTTGAGTAAAATTCTGCTGATTTTTTTCATAGCAAATATCAATTCTGCCACAAATATGCTCGCAATTAAACGCATGTAAATTTAAATTGATTTTGTTGCTCCTACCGAATAAAGCGCTTAGTGCCCACTCAACGGCTCTGCTCAGACTGCTGAGCCAAAATGTTACTACAATTTAATGAATAACATTTCAAGCACTGAAATGTGGGCAGTGGATATTTTTAGAAATAAAAAATAACAATCCATATTAATTAAGCTCTTTTAATGCCAAAAAGCTTTCCAATTTCATTTTCCACCAATCGGAAATTCAACAGAAACACTTAAACCGTCTGCATTGCCCATTCAGTATTGCCCCATTAGAAAAAAAGAACATTTAAATGAGATTAAAATTTCATTAATGAGCCTAATTGTGGCTATTTTGTTTTCCACTCTTTAGTAGTCCAGCAGCTAAAGTTCATAAAAACTTAAATGCGAAAAATTAAGCTCAAAAATTAAATAAATATGCATTTAAATAATGCAAATCAGCAAATTCAAAACAGGTCCTGCAGCCAACAAAAAAAAAAGCCTTAAAAACAAACAAACACTGGCAATCACACACACACACACACATACTGTGACATACTCATAATGACTGCTGTAATTTCAATTATATGCACTTGCTGGACCACAAATCCAAAGCATCACACACACTGATTCGATTCATTGCAATTTTTCACTGCAACTAATTACTAAAATAAATGTGTTTGATTTTCAATTTGTACTACAACGGACGCGTTGTGAGAGTCGATGCCCATAGACCCTAGCGGGTGCCTGGTAGTTCAATTATTAGCCTCACTTTGAACGCTTCTACATACACACACATACGCTTCGTGCTCCTATAATATGATTAACTAAATGGTTGCGTACTTGTTCGTAGAGCATGGGCTATGCTTAGCCTCACAAATAATTATGTGAAATTGGTGGAAAACACACAGAAAGCAGGACAACAAGTAGTACATGCACAATAGTATGTGGTTCACATACTGGAAGTATGATTGATTCAGTGCCGCCAATACCACAAAATATTTGGGGGGATTTTGTGAAGCGAACATCAAACGATTCCAATGGTGAACACATTGCATTTGCTGTGAAACACTTATCGAATTCTTTACTCATTCTTAATTACACTGTGGATTAGGCTAACGAACGTGTGTTTGCCTTATGAAAACTACTAAAATAAATATTTTATTTTGATTAATTTTTTGTATGTAAATATCTTTGGGGGTCATAGCTGTCACTGTCCCTGTTCATTGGGATCACTGGTTTGATTTTAGTTTAATTTACATTTTAAACGCACACAACTACTAAGTGTTTGTGAACATGTGGCTGCCATTCTAAACGTGCCTAAGTCGTAAACGTTGGCCGACGCATTTTTAATAGCAAGAGTGTATTTGGAAAATATGGTTATGCAAATACATGTGTTGCCTCCATTGGTGCACATTGCTGCATAAACTCAAAATCAATGCTTTATTTTAGGCAGCGAGCTTACGTATTGTTTGTGAAATGATTCTTCACAAAAAGCTCTAATTTTGTATAGGTTTTGTGAATAAATTATTTTCTTGTTTTCAATCTACACAAAAATAACAAAATTAAAAAATAGTTCAAAATACAAAATTAAGCGTTTAATAAGGCTTGGCTATAAACTTGTCATTATGAATATACTGGCATTACATTATGTTCCATGCGGTTAAGCCATGTCATTTGCTGAATAGTAATTAGTTAATTTAATGCAAATTAATTGAAATATTGCGTTTCACTGAGTCTCAATACCACACATACCCAAAACATTTTCGGATCGTATTCATGCCTCATTCGGATAAAGTCAGTAACTTCTTGGGGATACATTTCTGTTTTTGCGGATTGAGAATGTTTTTTGTCAATCGACAGAAAAGTACAAAATATCGAAATATCATCAGTGTGCTACTGCCTCAATACAAAAAATTAAACCGAAAAAATTGCATTTGAAAAAATAGCCTGACATGTGGTAAATAGTATCAGATAAGTGCCATTGGACGATTTGTGTTTTAGTATGCTATCGTTAAGCTTAAGTCCTTATCAGCAACTCACTCTTCAGTGCAATCTTTATAACAACACTTTACCAACACTTGGAACATGTAAACTTTAAACACACTCGGCCATAAATACACTCCAGTGTGGAGTAGAATAGAAAAATTGTAACAAAATGGAATTATGGTAAAACTTATCTTAAGGCCACATGAAACAATGTAGAAGAAGAATTGACGCGAAGGAAGGAGGCAATAGTAGTGGCAAAAGCAACAGAAAAAGTAATGGGTTTGAACTTTAAAGTGGTCAGTGGATTCAGTTTTTACCAGTTTAGAGGATATAAATAGAATCGGGTCAGTAGCGGCTGAATTTTGCCTTGAAACGATTTATTGTGAGATAAAGAAGGTAAATTAGTTCTTCAATCCATTCAGCGCTGGATATTAT